>CM028670.1:24310635-25510635 GCA_016760335.1 Gastrodia elata | reverse complement strand
TTATTATTTAATAATTATAAAATTAATATCCATCAGTACTTAATTTCACAATTAACTGGTATTCAAATACCATGTAATAACCCTAGGTTATTATTGAGCTTAGCATAAGCTTGACCACACTTTAATTTTAATTCAATCACAGTCATATAGTCATTAGAAGCTAACCATGAAAATTTGAGGCCAATCAAACCTCATTAGGTTAAATTAGCAATTTTGCCAAATTAGGAACCCTAATGAATAGCCAAAATATTTTAATATTTAATCCAAATCTAGTTGCATTTTTGTATTTCTCACCCTCAAATTAGCTAAGATTGCAAGTATGGGAATTGATGGAGGTCATTTAGGCCATAATTAAATTTAATTTAAATTGGGGAAATTGCACATAAGGGTTTGGAATTTTCTATAAGTGCAAATATACCTCAAACGGATTTACCCATCCGAGATCCACTGTGCGGACCGCGGGCAATCGCTATGGAGCCCGGGTCGCATGACAATGGAGTCCCGCTTCATCTCACTGTCACTCCCGATATCTCAACGGCTTATATTAAATCATATGAGAGCGCTGATTTGTCGTTGGATCCACCCCGCGTATCACACAGCCCAGATCACTCCATATTTGGCCCTTAGGATCCGGAAGATTAGAACAGTTTCACAGCTCTAATAGATCGATCAGACGGTGCAGAGGGTCCTGACACTGCTCACCTTCATCCCCACTCGCTCAGGCTTATGACAGGGAATATATTCATATAGCCGAATGCAAGGATTGTCCCCCACTCCTCCGTCTACCTCACCAGAACCGTTAGGCCGTTTCCATTCCAAGCAAGACACTCTGTTTTGTGCCATAAAGCTTGAGCCATCCTAATTGGGATTATTGAGATCTTGGTTTTGGTCTGATCTCTTGGACTGAGTTAGCTCCTTGGCATCACCTAAGCTCACTACTGAGGTTATAAATAGCCTACAGTGTGATTCCTTGAATGTTTTGTTGGTCAATTGGTTCCAATTGAAGCTTTCCTCAATTCACCTCTTCCTGGCTATTTCAAGCTCTCCCAGCACCTCCAGCCTCTACCAACAGCAATCTGATGGTTAGTCCTGGTGTTCAGGACCCCTACCTTTACTTGCTACTCAGCCGACCTCTAGAAACGCCCCCAATGTCGATAACCAGTTTTTTTAAGAATTATCTAAGTACCCTCCATCTTCCAAAGAACTGTTCAAGCTCAATGTTTCAATTATCGCCACTTCCTGTGAACATCTCTTAGATGCCTATGAATTAGAGTCACATAGGATAGTATTAGTCCCTTTTGTGATCGACGAAGGCTCGATAATGCAGAGCATATCCGAGTCGAGCTGTCGTTCGGGATGGAAATTGGCACACACTTGGGTTGTTAATTGCCTGATGATTACATCCCACATCTATCACTTATAGATCAAATTGTTAAGTGCAGCCTGAGACCATCCGAAGTGGCTAATCCGTGCTCGAGCCAATCTGACCATGGCTTGAGTAAGAATCCATTGATTGGGCCACTTTCGAGCCCATCCAATGGTGGGCTTAGACTCTCCATCATCTAGGAATGGCGTAGGGTTTGAATTGGTCATGAATGGTAGCCTGTGGATGGATAATTGCCCCTCTATAGTGAAATCTAGAGGCTAGTAAAATTTATTTGAGGTCTCCACAATTGGTTCAGCTCTCATATAGGGCTTTAGGTGTCAGTTGATGCGCCTTGCCATGTGGAAAGGGATTGTCGATCATCTAGAGGCAACGACATGGTCAGGAAATAAAGGAATTGTTTGATTAGGGCTTACCCTAATCGTCTAGCATCGAGAAGAAGAGCGAGTTAGACAACGACTGTGCGGGTCGGGTCGACCCATGACCCGCGTGATTTGATAGTAATGGGTCACCAGGTCGGGCTGACCTGCGCCTTTTTGAACTAGCTGATCCCGTTTTAAGTAATAAAGGACTTAAGAACTATTTTTCTGAAGGAAAATAATTTTAATTAATGGAAAATTAATTAAAAACATTTATAATGTACTATTTGAAAAACTTTTAATTTACTTGTCCAAACAATATAAAATTATATACCATTTTAATCAGAAAAATATAAGAAATAAGAATATACAAAAATATTTCAATTTTTGTAAATCCATTTTCTAATTTTGCCTAATTACCTTAGTAGCTTAATTTAGAAAATGTAGCACCTATACTTAGCCAAATACTATGATTTTAGTTTTTTTTGGCTCCTTAATGCTTGTAGAATGCATGTGCTAAGCAAGAAAATTTTCTGATTTATATTTTGTTAATTATGCTCTAATTCTTATATTGTATGATTAGTGAATATTAAGGTTTGTAATTAGCCAATTTTGCATTTTATGGTTTCTGATTATTCATATGATCACTTAGAGCTTAATCACCATGTTGTATGAAATTTAGAATATTATTCTTGCATTTAAGTGCAAATTTTCTTAGGAATTATTTGATGATAAATTAGCATTAGTCATTCTCTAATTTGGTTAACTTGACTTTTATGCACTCCTTATTCAGTAGTATTCATATTAAAAATAATTTTTTTTTATTTGAATACTTGGACCTACTAATTTGCCCTAATTAAGAATTAAACCTTAATTAACCTAATTATGTGAGTAAGCTAATTAAGATTTCAATATTTTCTGATTTGAACATTCAATAACTTGTATGAATTCAACAAATTTGCTGATTTTACATTGATCTTACACTAGTAAACTAGAAGATTTTAGAGGATATAACAAGTCAAGTGATTGATCATCTAAACTCAAGCTTACGATCCCTAATTTTCTCCTAAGTAAGATTATTTGCATAAACTGGTCTATAAAATAAGATTAATTTGTACAACAACCCATTCTTAATAATTCATATGATTCTATCCAATGGTTGATGTATTGGATTGAGTTGCAAATGTTAGATTTGCATATTTAATCTAGGTATCTAAATTATGAGATTGAAATGGTAGTTCAACGTAAAAGTTCATCACTTAGAACTTAATTATAAATGAATCTTTTAGTACTTGAACCCTTTAAAGTGTAAGGATAGTTTTTATTCAATTGAAAGCTAGACTCATAAGTAGGCTAACTCTTGATGTAGGAGGCACCTTATTGTATGATTTTGAGGTAGAAGCTTAGAAGAACATTAAATACCTTATATGTCTTATCTTAAGACCTTGTGGTAGGATGACCTAAAGATTCTAGATTGAGATCTTTCATTGTGGTAGTATCCAAAGTTGAGTGGTTTTTATGTCACATCATTAGAGCCTTTGTGTAGGACTCACCACGATGGAGCAAGGATTCGTTAGCTTATTACTCCTTGATAATTAAATAGATTTGCTTGAATAAGAATTAGTTATATTAGTAGATGGAGATGATAATGCAAGTCCATAAAATTAATTTATTTTGAAGGAGATGGAATTAGTTGATTTACTATGAATACAATTGTAAAGTCTCAGTCTTATCTTAGATAATTAGATAAGTGCAGTTCAGTTCAGGATAAAAATCTCAAATCCAAAGTGTCTTATGGGTTGGGAAATAAATAGCTTAGTTTGAGAGAATAAACTGTAAAAGGATTCTGCCCCTTATCTTTATATGCATCGATAAGTGCAGTTAAATAATATATCCAAAATTTATAGCAAAATAAAGTGGTAAAAATATTTAAAACATCATACAAACCAGCATACTTTGAGTGGAATTTGTGCATTTTCAAGAAAAATGGAGAAAAGGGCAAGCCAGAGCTAAATTGGAGAAATCTAGATGAAAATCGCTGCAGCGCGCCACAGCGTGCTTCAGCGGGCCACAGCGTGCTTCAGCAGGCCACAGTGGATAAGTGTACCAAATAAAGACCCGGAACTTGATCTATCAAACTGGAAGCAAATCGCTGAAGCGCATCACAGCAGGCTGCGATGGCATTTTATATTTATAATATAAGCTTTATATGAACTAATTGAACAGTCAAAATCCACAATTTTGAACTGTTGACTGTTGTAGCACGCTCCAAGCGCGTCACAACGCGCTATGCCTTCTGAATATTTACACAGATCTGGAACAAAATCGTTGTAGCCCACCGCGAAGCGCCACGATGGCATTTCAAATTATTCATGAAAACCTTAAATGAATTAATTGAACAGTGACAATTCTGCATTTTCATAAGTCAAACCGCCATAGCGCTTCATAGCGATAAACCAAATTAACTCAACCTGTTGCAGCGCGTTGAAGCAAAATAGTGTTTGGAATGAAGGTGTCACAGCGCGCTATGACAGATCCTCAGCAGAATAGCCCATCTGAAGCTAAATTAAATAGAATCAAATGCAATCGTTACAGCGCGCCATGATGCCCGATATATCAAAAGCTCTATAATTTACATTTAATATAGCATAGGGAAGGCCACAGTTTCAGACCTTTGGCCTTCCCCAGCTACTTGGAACCTGAAGTAACATTAAATCTGATGAATCCCAAGTGAATAACAGAATAAAATTTGAATTGCTTGCACTGAATTAAGGAATATGAAAGGTCACATGTGATTAATGCATGGGGGCTGAAAACTCTACTATTTAAGGGGCAGTTTCAGACCAAGTAAGGGTTCCAAATTTACATATTCTAACATCTAAAAGGGAGGTTCCTGTGAAAAAAAAAAGGAAAGAACTCTCCAAGGAGAAAGTGAAGAGAACTGTAAGGGATTAAGAAGAAAAGACAATAGAAATCTCAAGAGAAGAAAAGGGAAGAAAAGGAGGAATACTAAGAGAACCCTAGAAAACCTCCGGGTTGTTTCCTAGTACCCCTTATAAACTTTATCTTATTTTTCTTATTGTAAACTAATGTCAAGGTTCATTTTATTTTATCTATCTTTCTGTATTAATTTTGAAATGGAAGGCTAAACCCTCCTTAGAGAGGGTTGGGTTGTAGTTGTGAGATAATGTAAAGGTCTATGGTGTTGTACATTGTTTTGCAATGAATAAAAAATTGTTTGCTGAATTGTTTCTTATCCTTGTTTAATAATAATGGCTGGAAGTATCTTATAAAAATCTTTATTAAATCAAACTAAAAAAGAATTATCATTAAACAGAACTTGTGCTCCAAAGCTCATCAATTGGATTACTGCAAGGAATGAGTGCAAATTAGAACTGATAACTATGTGACAAGTTCTCAAGCTCGTTAGCACCATTCCTTAAAGCTCACCCTAGAGATTGTTGCTTGTGACCTAAGTCCCCATCAATCTTGCTTTGTGGCTTAGCAAAGTAGAAGGAATGAGAGAACATTGGACACCCATTGGATGAGTGACATAGTCCAATGAGTCCAATACATTCTCAGATTAATGCAAATCATGCTTGAGATCATTTAACTAAAAGTAACATTTTGGTGACCTAGATATAGGAAATCAAAATTAAAGTAAATAAAGATCTCATAAGGGTCTATGTGCTGAGTTACCCTAAGGGTGTTCTCCATGCTGCACTAGACTTAAACTTGTTGAATTAGAGTATTACTGTAGTTTAGGCTATAACAACCCTAGTTGTTACCATAGATATGTTTAGATTAATTAAGCTAAACTAAGTTCTAATTTTGATTCTATTAGACTCAATGGGTCATTTAAACTTAACCCTAGAAATTTGAAATCAATCAGAGCTTAATTGAGAATTTTGGTATTTTTGCCAATTTTTGAACCCTGGAAAATGCATATATTAATTTGATATCCAAATCAAAATCTGATTTCATTTTTGAATTCCTCATATCTCAATTAGCTAAGAGTGGTTTTTTGAGAATTTTTGGAGCTCATTTACTCCTAAATTGGATTCAATAATTTTAATGAATTATTATTAATTAATTAATTAGGATTTAAGTATTTAATTATTAATTAAATTAATTAATTAAGCCAGGATTCGCTATCGAGACTACGGCAGATCCGCTGCGGGGTCCCGACAATGGCTCAGCTATGCAAGCCACTGGATGCTCTAGCACGCATCCTAACGCTCATAATCCAGCAGCTCGTATCATCCGCACCACGATCTAATCCTACCCATTCGATCGACATTGTTCATCCGATGCTCGAAATCTAATCCATGAATCTGTTATCCTAGTTCACCATCAGACCATCTATCCTTAACGGTCTCGTGATCAGATGACAGAGACGAACCCCGTCGTTGTGGATCGTCGTCTTCGCTCGAATCGCAGGCCTGACATAAGAAATTCGCTCATGCAGACCACATCAACCTTGTCTGCCACTCCTTTGCCAAGTCACCTAGACCATTAGAACCATCCCACTAATGCCGATCCCTCCCAAATGACCTTGAGGCTGGGATAAATCCCATTGGGTGTGGGTTGTATAGATAGCTCGGCCCAAGCCCGAGCCACGACCTCCAGCCTTGCCAGCTATCCCTAAGCTCACCTTTGACTATAAGTACCTCTCGAGAATTACAATGACCCCTTTGCTCACTGCGATCTCCCTAAGTCCCTAGCTGCTTTTCCCTGAAGCTCTCGGAGACCCCGGCATCTGAACTCGCTGCGTACTGCTGATAGTGGGTGTGTGTCTGATGTTTAGACCACCAATCAGCTTCTGCAACAATGTGGAGTACTCAGAGCCCTTCCTTTCAACACAATCACAGCCATTCCCAGCCCAAGGTATAGCCTCTGATCCCATTCCTTTGCCGAGCTGGTTTCAGCTCGACTCATTTTCAATTGAGCCCTAGATGCTACGTTAGGACCTCGCCCTTAACTTGCTCTAGGCAGCCGAGAGTGAAGGAGCAATTGGTAGTGGACCAAAGGGCAATTTTGTCATCTGAAAGTGCATTTCCAATCAGATTCTGGTTCACCAAAACACTGCATTCCCTCAAGCCATTATCTCTTCATTTGGTACTGGAAGCTCCCGATAATGATTGTAGACCCATATCGACAGTTGGGTTCGATCGGATCGATCAATTCGACTAGAATCCATCGACCTGTTGAGAGCTCCCATCTATGCTCCACCTCGCATAGCACTCCTTCAATCTAGACCTTCTCGGGACCCCTCGTCTAGCCCAATCATTTCCTTTTCAGTCCTTAAAAGTGTAGGACTAGTTTCTAGCTCGTGGCGCTGGTGCTATGAGAAGAACTCACTCCTCACTGGCGCGCTTTAGTAGTCATCTCAGTCGAGTAGTACCCCAGCATACCAGTGCATCCCAGATGGGGGTTCTTACCTAAATCGATGCGTCTTAGTTCCCTGAAGGTGTAGCCGTCGAGATCCTGGCGTAGCGTGGTTTGAGCGTGGAGAATTTCACAGTCGAAGCAATCCCTGGGGTTCATGTATCGGGACTCAGCCGCGGAGAAGATGACTGGTGCCGGGTCGGGCCGGACCCCGGCCCGTGCGGTTTCGATTTTGGGCCGCCATTTAATCAAAGAATTCCTTGAATTAATTTCTTTAAGGAAATTAATTATGAAAACAAAACCCAATGATTCCAATTTAAATAAAAATACATAATGAATTATTTAAATAACTTTAGCTATTATTATTCAAATGGTATGATCCAATATACCTTTTTGATAAGAGAAATGCAAGGAATAATAATATAAAAAAAATCAAAGATCCAATAGTTAGATTTTAAATAATTGGCCATTCCTTTTCTGTTTGTATTTAAATCATATTAAATTCATTAATTATCCAAAAATATTGATTAAGGTCTCTAATTGTTCATGAGACCATAAAGAACCTATTTAGACCATTAAAAATAATTTAAGATCATTAAATTAGCTAATCACCTTAAAAAGAGATTAGTGAATTAAACTCTATTTAGCCCTTTAATTTTGGGGAACTAAGTTCCTAATGCCTTCTTAAGTGTATTAGAGCCTATAAAAGTATTTAGATAATATTAGTATGGCCTAATTTCCTTAATCTTGTTAATTGGCCTCTTAATATATTTAGTTCTAATTAAGTTATTAATGTTATTGAAAACCTAAGTTAAGTGCTTAAACCATTTTATTAATCAATATAAAGCTCACTAAAACAGATTTGAATCATTTTAGATGATTAAATCCTAAAGTTCCATTTTAGCCTTAAGAGGGGTATTTTGGTCATTTTGACCAAAATGAGTTTAAGTACCCTTATACCTTAAAATTCTCAATTAAAGTAATAATAATCAGTAATGTAATGTATTAACATTAATTGCTAAGTGGTATCACTTTTTGAATGAATCCTAGTGTTTAAATCTTAAAATCCTTAAGTAAGCTCTTAAGATCTTAAGTGATCTTAAGACCCCTTCATAAAAGACCTAACTTAATCAATATCAATGTTAAAGTTTCTAATCCTAGATATCTTACCTAAGTTTATTCATGAATAACAGTCTTAAAGAAGTAAAAGTAAAAGCTTTAAACAACCCTAAAACTTAAGCTTATTAGTTTCGATCTAAGTGATCAAACTTTAAACCCTAGATCTTAGATCTTAGATCTTAGCCCTTTAGACCATTTGATTGAATTGAATTACCTTCATCTGGAATTCCTTACTTGATTAATTGTTTAATCCTTTTGAAACTTTCCTTGTGGGTATAGGATTGATTCAATCCTTAGAATAATGTAACTATCATAAAGATTGAATTTAGATCTTAGATTCTTAATTCTTAATTGATTATTTTATCTTATAACTAATAGAGTAACCTTTTATTAAGATCTTAGTTTCTGAATCCTTCATCTGATAAATTCATTATCTTTAAATTATGTTTAAGTGTGACCCTAGATCCTTATTAGGACATCACCTTGGATTCAGGATTTGAACACCAAATTGGAGTTTGGATCCAGAATCCTTAATCTTGGTTTACTTAATCAAGATTTGGGTTAAGAGAGGAAAATAATAATAATTAAAACATTGATTTGTTTACTTTAATCCTTTATAGTCATCATATGATTATGAATTAGAACTTGTTAAGTTCAAATGTTAACATTAAGGTCATGAATTTGGGAATATACTCGATAGCTAGATATTGGAGATCCTAAAACTGTATCTTCTCATAATAGTTAGTTGGATAAATTAGACAATAATAGATATCACATAAGTCTAGATTGAGTCTCTTTCTTACTTGACTTGATTACTTTGCACACCTTGAATATTGAGCCTCATTCCTTGAGCATAATAGGTAAATTCAAGATATGGAAAATACATCCTAAGTTAGTATTTGAAAAGCATAGCATTCATTCAGTTCTTTTAATGCTTTCAGCTAGTAGAGTATGTCCTAGCTTAGTCTACCTCTTTAGTTCTAGTTTTGATATAGAATAGACTTGGACCTAGCTCTGCGAATGTCTAGGATGGATACATGTCTTATTTTATAAGTTCAACTTGGACCTAGCTCTACGAATGCCTAGGATGGACACATGTTGAACTTTCAGTTTAGAGGCTCTGTAAGTCCTGTTTCTGTTATGGCAGTACTATGTCTTAGGCTTACTTCTACATCAGTCTAGTTTTCAGTATTTGTTTTGCTTTGCCACATGCTTCAGTGGCCTTACTTTAGTGCTTGGCTTGCATTGCCACACGTCTCAGTGGCTTTACTTTTGCTCATTTATGTACTTAACTTACTTTTGCCACATGCCTCAATGGCCTTTTACATATTAATCTACATGCTTGTATAAATGCTCTTATTAATTAGTATTAAATATTAGCATGTTTAAGATGCTAGAATTATATGTTTATTTCAAAACTTATGTTCTTTATATACTCATGATGTATCCATGTGATCATAATCATGTTAGGATTAGATTTATTTCAGTAGTTGTAGTTCTTTTGCTTTTAGGCTCACCATGTTTAGTTGATATTTTGCATGTTATCTTTACATACTTATTGATTAGCTATAAATGATTAGTTTATGGCTATCCCATTCTTTGTAGCTTGTATCACCTTGTAATGCTTTCCTATTTAAAACCTTTAAATGTGATATCTTAAATATTCAGTTCACTTAAATAGCTTAAAATGTACTTAGATAATTGTCTAACTGTAACCTTTTTCTTTTGTTGGTTGGGGCTATGGCATTTGTGATACCGACAAATATCAGATTTGGAGCTGTTCATTGGTAGTGCTGCAGGAGAGGAGCCGATGTAGGAGGAGGATCTTTCCACTGCTGTTTAGTAAGATTTTCTTTCTTGTAGTGAAATTTTGAGAGATATTTCTTTTAATTCAGTCTGTAATAATTAAATTTTGGATATATTCACTTTTTTGCATTTGATCTGAGTTACTATTTCTCTTACTCTCTTATACTATGTTGTGATGTGGATGTTATATTATAATCTTTTCTGCTTCCACCACTTTGATTTGTATTAATGTATGTTCACAATTTCAGCTGACAAGTCCTTAGCTTAAGGTAGGTTGGGACCTACCTGACTTTACTTACGTTGAGGATTTGCCATAGTTGGAGCACTGTGCTTCCCACAATTATGCTAATATCAGTATTAGCGTGGCCGCGGTGGGGCACGGGGCCCCACAATTGGTATCAGAGAATACCATAAGGTGTCAAAATGGGATCTGTGATTCCATTCTACCTAATGGACCATTCTTTTAAAGTGCAAACATCAAGATATAACATCCATAACATAGTACTATCAGTAACTCTCTATAAAATGTAGAAAGAAAATACTCATATACTAAATATCTAGTCATCTATAGTTAATAAAAACCAATACATTCTACTATAAGGATCTAATGGATCATGAAGAGTTTGACTTGGACTATTATCTGCATGCCTTTGAGTTGGCTTGGAGTTATAGTTTCAAATGGAGACAAGAGAGCAAATAGTAGGTCAAAGGAGTTTCAACAAAAGGAACCCTAGTCTTGGACAAACTTCTACATAAAATGGCGTACCGAGGGCTTGACTTCCCATCTATGCACAAGAGTGGTTGAACCGTGTAGAATCAGTCCTGAGGCACATAGAGTGTCCAGAGTCCCTCTGGGTTGATATAGTAACAAATCCGATGCTAGACTATGCGGGAGTCTGGTAGTACAATACCATCAAGAAGCTTGAATAGAAATGCAAGAGAAAGCGTTACAAAGTGACCTTTGAAAATTATGGTGTTGCATTTAGGATTGAGTACATTAAGGACATATGAGTGCTATTTAGAGTAATTATCATTTCTTGATGTTAATAGTGCTGTGATTTTTGGTATTTTCTAAATCTTGTGTAATCCCTCATTTCAAAAGTAATGAGAATTTTTGGCATCTGTTAGAAATTTAAATTACTGTCTTCCTTAGAATGATTCTAAAATCTAGATTTGAACTACTTAATTAGAATGAATTTCGGATCACCTTCTGTTGCTACTCCAATCAAGAATATTGTTGCTTTGAGCAGTTCTTCAGATGAAGTAGCTCATCTGTGAGCAATGGTGGCAACCTTGCTGGAAAATCAGGCTCAACAAGCACTGGTAATGCAAAAGATGATGTGCGATCGCCCAGTACCAGCTGTTGCTACTGCTCCTACTATTCCTATTCCACAACATATTTTTCCTTCCCATCACTCTGTGGATAGTCTTCTCCATAACTTCTTAAGACTAAGGCCTTCCACCTTTGGTCAAAACTTATCACCAATGGATACAGCCGACTGGCTGAAAGCAGTCGAGAAGAATCTAATTAGTCTGAAGATCCCAAATTTAGAAGTCGTTCATCTCACAACGCATTTGTTTCATGCAGAAGCAGAATACTGGTGGGATGATATCTGTAATACAAAATTTGTTGACAATGAACTAGAAGACATCCCTTAGGATGAATTCGTAGAAGCATTCAAAGCTGAATTCATTCCCCGTCTACACAAAATATCACAGCAGACATGATTCTTAGATTAACTCAGGGAAGTCATTCTCTCACTGACTACGAAAGGAAATTTTGTAGGTTGATTCATTTTGCTCTAGAGAGTACCCACTCCGAATTAGTTAAGTGCCATTGCTTTCTCAGTGGACTATGAGATTCACTAAAAGATTAGATTGTTCCACTTTGCTTGACTAGCTTCTCTTAGCTAGTAGAGATAGCTAAGGTGCTTGAGCATCATCACTCAGAAATAGGTCTCAAGCAAAAGATGCAATCAACTCCTCTTAGTCATGAAGCCTTTAAGAGGCATGGGCCTAACTCTGCAAAGGCCTATCAACTTGAAGCTGCACTAACTGCCAAATAAATTCAAGGCTGTAATAGGCCTCATCCTTATGGCAAGTGTTACCACTTCAGGCATAAGTGCTACAATTATGGGTGACCAGGCCACAGGTTCTATCACTGTACACACCCAGAAATGGTGGATGGAGTTCTGATGAGGCTATCCCAAAAGAACCAAGTATTCAGAGCAACTCCGTTGAACCGGAGAGAACTGAATTTGGCAATAATGCCAGCACCTGCACCTGAAGCTACTCTAGAGTGACCCTCTGCTCCCAAGTCCCAGAATAATCCATGGAGGCTGGTAAACAACTGTCCTGCCGGTCCTGCAGGAAGTTATGCTCTAACACCCCAGGAAGCTACAGAGAACAACAATGTGGCTTCAGGAACACATTTCTAAGCTTCTCCTATGTTATTTGCATTTCTATACCTTAATTATTGCAATTTGTTAATACAATTTGTATGAATAAATTAGGCACACTATATTTTAATGGCCAACCCTGCAATTTGTTATTTGACACTAGTGCTAGTCACTCATTTATTTCTGAGCATTTTGCCAATATTCTTAAACCACACTCGTACAATTTGGCAAAATCATTTAGTGTTGTACTTCCATCTGGAGCCCAACTCAGTCCTCACAAGTTCTGTAATGTCAAAATACCATTAAATGATCAGGAGTCTGATTCCGAATTAATCATCCTGCCAATAGCAAACTTCGATATTATCCTTGGGATGAACTGGCTTAGTGACAATAATGTCATGATAAACTGCCTTAAGAAGAAAGTCACCCTTCACTCCCAGGGCAAGTCTCAAACCTTTATAGGAAAAGTTAGTACACAACTATCCTTAATCAATGCTATTAAAGTTGAGCAACTGATCAGTAAAGGTTGTGATGCTTATCTAGTTACTATGATGGGTAAAGCAAAGGAAAGTGTCCCCCTCTCTGATTGTAAAGTAGTTAAGGATTATGTAGATGTATTCCCTAAAGATTTGCCTGGTGTACCTCCTCCCATAGAAGTAGAGTTGTCTATTGAAGTAGAGTTCTCTATTGAATTAATTCTAGGAACCCAGCCTATATCTAAAGCATCATACAAAATGGCACCTAAGGAACTTCAAGAACTCAATGAACAGTTATAAGAGCTCTTGAATAAAGACTTTATTAGGCCAAGTATGTCTCCTTGGGGAGCGTTCGTTCTATTTGTAAAGAAGAAGGATGGATCTATGCAAATGTGCATAGATTATCGTGAACTAAATAAAGTCACTATGAAGAATAAATATCCATTGCCTAGAATTGATAATTTGTTCGACCAATTGTTTGGAGCTGTCATATTCTCTAAGATTGACTTAAGGTCTGGATATAATCAATTGTGAGTATAAGAAGCTGATGTAGGAATGATCGCTTTCCATACTCACTATGGTCATTTTGAATTCTTAGTGATGTCTTTTGGACTCACCAATGCGCCATCAATCTTCATAGATTTGATGCAATGAGTTCTTAAGCCATATTTAGACAAATTTGTAATCATCTTTATTGATGATATTCTCATCTAATCTCGAACCTTAAAAGATCATGAAGATCATTTGACGTCAGTATTAGAATCTCTGCGTAAACATCAACTGTATGCCAAGTTCTCCAAATGTGAATTTTGGCTCAAGTCCATTGCATTCTTGGGACATGTAGTCGATACCCAGGGTATTCGTATAGATCAAAATAAAGTAAGCGCTATTCAGGACTGGGTTCATCCCAAGTCAGTCACTGATATTAAAAGCTTCTTGGGATTAGCTATATATTACAGGAAGTTTATTAAGGGCTTTTCCCAGGTCACCTCTCCTTTGACTAAATTAACTCAGAAAGGCGTTCCGTTCATTTGGAGTCCAGAATGCGAGCGAGCATTTCAAACCCTGAAAGACGCACTTTTTACCGCTCCAGTACTTATTTTGCCCAAGGAAGGCTTGAACTATCAGGTGTACACCAATGCCTCTAGAATTGGTCTAGGTTGTGTGTTAACGCAAGAGGGTAAGGTAATCGCATACGCCTCTCGTTAGTTAAAACCCCTGAGAAGAATTATCCAGTTCATGATCTTGAACTTGCCGCTGTAATCTTTGCTCTAAAAATTTCGCGACACTATTTATATGGAGTTTAGTGTTCCATTTTCACTGATCATCAAAGCTTAAAGTATATCTGCACCCAAAGAGAACTAAACTACCATAAAAAAAGATGGTTAAAGCTTATTAGTGATTATAATCTGAGCATTCAGTATCATCCAGGGAAAGCAAATGTAGTGGCCGATGCTCTTAACCGTCATGCTACTTTATCTTCCATAATCGCCTCTAGTTCTTTAGAATAAGAATTTCATAAGCTAGAAATTTCTCTAGTCAGTGGTGATATGCTAAGTTTGATTCTAGTAAATATCAGTGTGGATCGATCGTTCCCAGTCGAAACGATCAATCTGGTTGAACCCAACCATTGATACCAGTTTAAAATCATCGCCCAAAGGTTCTAGCACTAATTAGATGGCTAATTGTGCATGAGAACATGGCATTAGGTGAGCCAGAGGTTCATCTGGCAGTGTGCTCAGACGGCAAATTCGCTATCTGTCCCACTGCCAGACCTCACCCACAGACTCGAACATCCACAGGGGAGCTAGGGAGAGGTCCTACGCAGCATCTATGGCTTGAGCAAGGAAGAGCCGAGCTAAATTTAGCTCGATAGAAGGAAGGGAATGGGCTGTACCTGAGGAAATGGCGAGCCTAGCACGACGGAAGACGCTGGGGAAGCTAAGCTCTAAGCATGTTCCTGGGGGTTTGAACACCAAACCGCACCCATGATCAGCAATTCGCAGCCCTGGGAATCTTTTGAAATGGCAGCAACTTTAATGGAGACCAGCTGAGAGGAAGGGGAGAACTCCAGAGGATTTTAGTGAGCAAACGAGCTCACTGGACTGGAAAATGACTATTTATAGGCCGAGGGAGTTTAGGGGAGGTGGAACCATGGCTGGGGCCCGAGCATTAGGCTCGGGCCGAGGAGTTCACTCAGTCGGTTTCAATTAGACTAGCCCAACCACCCTACCCAGCTCCCTAGGTTCGGCCATTCATGGGAAGATGCTAACGATCTGCAGAAAATGGATGGAGGAGTGGCAGACATCCTTGACGTGGCGAATATCTGCGAATCTCCTCGATCGGGGCTGGGGGCGAGCGGGGATGAAGGTGAACAGCTGGGGTCCTTCCTCAGCCGTCTGATCAACGAAGCCGTTGGGTTCGGACGGCTCAATACCGATCTTAACTAACGGATAGTGGGTGCGCTGCCGATCATGGGATTGTCTATCTTATCCGACAGGTGGCACGAAATCTTGGCGATACGATCCGGCATCGTCTGATCTTGTGTTGCGATTCGTGCACACACATCCATTGGCTTCTAAGGCTAAGCCGCTATCGGGACCCCGCAGCGGATCTGCGACGGCCCCAACAGCAAATCCCACCGAATTAAATTTTAATAAAAAATCTAATTTAAATATAAATAAAATCATTTAAATAATATTTAATTATTCTAAAATATTCTAAATCCAATTTAGGACCAAATGAGCACCAAAAACTCCCCAAAATTCACCCTTAGCTAATTTGGGGGTGAGGAATTCAAAAAATGAAATCAGATTTTGATTTGGAGATCAAATTATTTTAGGTATTTTCTAGGGTTCATAAATACCCAAAAAATATCAATTTTTCCATTTAAGCTCCAAATAATTCCAAACTTCTAGGTTTAGGTTTAAATGACCCATTGAGTCCAATGGAATCAAAATCAAGGCTTGGTTTAGCTCAATTAATCCATATCTAGCTACGATAACAACTTAGGGTTGTTATAAAAGCAATCATTTTGGGGCTCAGTATCAAGAAGGATGTAGCCAATTTTGTGGTTAAGTGTCATGCTTGCAAATTGGTAAAGGCCGAGCACCAAGGACCTGGTGGTCTTCTGCATCTATTAGAAATTCTTGAATGGAAATGGTTCGATAGATCGATGGATTTCATCATAGGATTGCCCCGTGCAAAATCTGGTGCCGACGCAATCTGGGTTATAGTAGATCATTTAACTAAATCAGCACACTTCCTTCCTATCCATCAGACTGACTCTGTTGAGAAGTTAGCAAGGCTCTATATCAAAGAAATTGTCATGCTGCATGGAATTTCAAAATAAATCGTATCTAATAGAGATAGCAGATTTACTTTTAAGTTTTGGCAGGCTGTGCATCAAGATCTGGGTACTACTCTAGCTATGAGTACAGCCTTTCATCCTCAAATTGATGGTCAGACTGAAAGAGTGAATCAAGTTCTGGAGGATTTGCTTAGGCTGTGTGTTCTTAATTTTTTCGGTTCTTGGGAAGATCATATTCTGCTAGTGGAGTTTGCCTACAATAACAGTTTCCAAGCCAGTATTAAAATGGCTCCTTATGAGGTATTGTACAGTAGAAAATGCAGCACTCTGCTAGCTTGGTCAAAAATAAGAAGCCTTCAACTTTTTCGTTTAGAGTTAGTTGAGGAAACTAACAAGAAGATTCATTTAATTCAGAAAATAATTCGTTCAGCTTAAGATCGTCAGAGCAAGTATCACGATGCGCATCATCGTCTCCTAGAATTCAATGTGGGAGATTCTACTTATTTGAAAGTCAGTCCAATGAAGGGTTTTTATAGATTCGGTGTAGTAGGGAAACTTAGTCCCCGCAATGTTGAACCTTTTGAGATTTTGGCCAAAGTAAGATCATCTTCCTACAAGTTAAATCTTCTTGATGACTTTGCAGCTTTCATAATGTGTTTCATGTATCATCATTAAGAAGATGTCTTAGAGACCTTTCTCACCTCGTTCAACTTCCAACAGTAGAAATTTAACCTGATCTTTCCTATGCTGAAGAACCAATCAAAATCTTAGCTCGTGATCAGAAGCAGCTATGTAACTGTTCAATTCCTATGGTCAAAGTCCAGTGGAAGAATCGATCTTTAAAAGAATTTACTTGGGAGAAAGAAGTGAATATGTGCAATAAATATCCACAACTTTTTGCAAGTTCACGTACTGTTCTTTTCTTTCTCATCTGTTTTATTTAAATATTTCAATCCCTGTAGTACTTTCTTCACTAAGTGATGTCGGGGATGACATTGTTCTTAAGTGGGGGAGTCTGTAATAACCCTAGTTATTACCTTAGCTAAGTTTAGATTAATTAAGCTAAATCAAGTTCTAATTTTGATTCCATTAGACTCAATGGGTCATTTAAATCTAACCCTAGAAGTTTGAAATCAATCGGAGCTTTATTGAGAATTTTGGTATTTTTGCGTATTTTTTAACCTTTGAAAATACCTAAATTTATTTGATATCCAAATAAAAATCTGATTTCATTTTCGAATTCCTCATATCTTAATTAGCTAAGAGTGAATTTTTGAGAATTTTTGGAGCTCATTTAGTCCTAAATTGGATTTAATAATTTTAATGAATAATTATTAATTAATTAATTAGGATTTAAGTATTGAATTATTAATTAAACTAATTAATTAAGCTAGGATTCACTGTAAGGACCGCGGTAGATTCGCTGTGGGGTCCCAACAGCAGCTCAGCTATGCTAGCCACTAGATGATCTTCCACGCATCCTAACGCTCATAATCCAGTGGCTCGTATCATCCGCATCGCAATCCAATCCTACCCATTCGATTGACATTGTTCATCCAATGCTTGAAATATAATCTGTGAATCTGTTATCCTAGTTCACCATCAGACTGTCTATCCTCAACGGTCTTGCGATCAGATGACGGAGAAGAACCCCGTTGCTGTGGATCATCGTCTTTGCTCGAATCGCAGGCCCGATGGAAGATATCCGCTCGTACATACCACATCAGGCTTGTCTACCACTCCTCCGCCAAGTCACCTAGGCCGTTAGAACCTTCCTACTAATGGCTGAGCCCTCCATGGCGACCATGAGGCTCGGATAAATCCCATTGGGGGTGGGTTGTAGAGACAGCACGGCCCGAGCCTGAGCCATGGTGTAGCTATAACAACCCTAGGTTATTACTTTGTAAATGCATAGATAGCCTAACCCATTTATTTTTATCACCATTGCTTATTGAACCTCAAACTAAGCCTATCTAGAAAATTTGAAGTCATTGGACTTCTCTAGGCCTAAAAAAACAATTTGATCAGTCTAGATGTCTTAGTCTATACCTAAAATATTTTGATCTCAAAATTAAATTCTGATTATATTTTTGAATTCCTCACCCCCAAATTAGCTAAGGGTGAAAGTTTGGTGCAATTTGGAATTCATTTGGGTCATAATTTAATTTAAATTAAAATGGTTCAATTGCTCATAGGGGTTCCTATTAATTCAAAATTGCATTTAAATCCCTAAAACTAAATAAACGGCCGGGATCTGCTGTGTGGACCGCAGGTGATCTGCTGCGGCGCCCGGGTCACATGACATCACAAGCATTAATTAAATGCCTTAACTCTGAGGCAATCCGTCTGGTGACCTACTTGTTTCAAGAAGAAGCAGAATATTGGTGGGAAGGTGAACGAAATAACAGATTTGCGGACTATGAGGTGGAGGACATTCCACGGGATATGTTCATGGAAGCGTTCCGTGAAGCATTCATCCCGGCCTCAGGCACAAGCAATTTTAGATGACGAACTCCTTCATCTCACCCAAGGCAATAAGTCTGTGTCCGATTACGAACAAGAATTTAGGCGACTGTCTAGGTTCGTTCCAGACCTGGTGAGATCGGAATCATCCAGGTGTCACGGCTTCCTGAAGGGTCTGAGAGATTCTATTAGAGCTCACCTAGTCTTTCGACAGTTCAAAACTCTAATCGAATTAATCGAGGTTGCCCGTCTGTAGGAAGGATTCCAAGGTCAGCTAGACAGGAAGAGAAAAGCTATAGTCACGCGACCACGAGATGAGCGCTTTGGCCATCGCAAAACGGTCAGAGTGTACAACATGGAAACTACACAATCTCAGCCTCAAAATTCTGAATGCAAGAGGAGGCATCTGTATGGAAAGTGCTACCACTTCGATGGTGTATGTTTCACTTGTAGCCGTAAGGGCCATCGCTACTATGAGTGTAAGGAGAAGAATACCATCGATGGTGTACCCATCGACCACTCTCGTCACAAGCAAACCTTTTGTGCTCAACCATGAACTAGCGGGAGCCTTTTCCTACCATAATGTCGGCTCCTACGACAAACTCAAGGGCAAGTGTACCTATGCAAAGGTCAACTTACAACCGTCAAGATTCAGGGACACAGAATAAGCGACCCTCAGCACCTGCCCGAGTATTTATGTTAACTCCTGCTTCTGCCCCTGAAAACAATGACATGGTATCAGGTACACCTTAAATAAATTTTCTTTTCTTACTATATTAGTAAATGTTCCTTACTATTTCAGTATTTCAACTTTCGAATAATTATCAGCTAAGCAAATTATCATAATTATAGGCATCTTATCAATAAACAACACAATTTGTAGCATTTTATTCGATACGGGAGCAAGTCATTCTTTCATAGCAGAAGAGTGGGCTAAAACACTTAAACTAAAGACCCATCAATTAGCCAGTTCATTAAGTATTGCACTACCTTCTGGAGCTCGTATGCAGTCCCAACAATTCTGCAATCTAGATAATCCTATTGAGGATCAAAACTTCAGAGCTAAGCTAATTTTATTGCCAATCACCAACTTCGACATAATTCTAGGTATGAATTGGTTAAGCCAACATGGTGCGTCCATAAACTGCCAAAAGAAGAAAATATCCTTGGGCAGCGGAAGAAACTCCAAATCATTCGTGGGAAAATTTAGCACCCAATCGTCGTTAATCAACGCCATGGTAGCAGAGAAACTAATCAAGAAAGGATGCAGTGCGTACCTCGTAATGATGTTGGGAGAAAGGAAAGGAGTCATACCTCTTTCCGAGAACCGTGTAGTTTGTGAATTTCCCGATGTTTTCCCTGAAGACCTGCCTGGTCTTCCTCCGAACAGAGAAGTAGAGTTCGCCATAGAAGTAATTCCTAGAACTCAACCCCTGTCAAAGATTCCTGTACCGCATGGTGCTAAAAGAACTCTAAGAGTTGAACAACCAACTTCAAGAATTATTAGAGAAGGGTCTCATCCATCCAAGTTCATCCCCTTGGGGAGCACCGGTGTTGCTTGTTAAGAAGAAAGATGGATCGATGAGGATGTGTATCAATTATAGAGAATTAAACAAAGTAACCATTAAGAACAAATATCCTCTGCCGCGTATCGATGATCTGTTTGATCAGTTGTCTGGAGCAAAGGTCTTCTCCAAGATAGACTTGCGACTGGGTACCATCAATTACGAGTTAAGGATTCTGATATTAAGAAAACAGCATTTCGAACCCATTATGGACATTACGAATTATTGGTGATGTCTTTTGGATTGACGAATGCACTGTCCATCTTCATGGACTTAATACAGCATGTGTTGAAAGCACATCTAGATAACTTCCTCATCGTCTTCATCGACAACATACTGATTTATTCCAGGAATAAGATCGATCATGAGAAACACCTTCGTATAGTACTTGAAGAACTCAGGAACACGAATCCTATGCTAAGTATTCTAAGTGCGAGATTTGGCTTGATTCCGTCGCCTTTTTGGGTCATGTCATCGACTCTCAGGGAATCAGAGTGAACCAGAACAATGTAAGCGCAGTTCGAGATTGGTCACAACCAAAATCCGTGATGTATATCAGAAGCTTCTTAGGACTGGCCAGCTACTATAAAAAATTCGTCAAAGGTTTCTCACAAATTGCCTCTCCTCTCACCAAGTTGACTCAGAAAGTGGTACCTTTTGTCTGGAATGCAGAGTGTGAAAAGCATTCCAAACATTGAAGGATGCTCTTTCTTCTGCCCCCGTTCTTGCCTTACCCAAGGAAGGATTGAATTATCGAGTTTATACCGATGCATCTGGCATAGGTTTGGGATGTGTATTAATGCAAGAAGGGAGAGTCATAGTCTACGCGTCTTGGCAATTGAAATCACATGAGAAGAACTATCATGTCCATGACCTCGAGCTAGCAACAGTAGTCTTCGCTCTAAAGATCTGGCATCATTATCTGTATGGCGTCCAGTGTTTCATATTCATCGACCATCAGAGCTTGAAGTATATCTTCACCCAACGTGAATTGAATTGCCGACAGCGAAGATGACTCGAGTTAATAAGCGATTACGACTTAAGCATTCAATATCATCTGGGAAAAGCAAACATCGTAGCAGATGCACTCAGCCATCATACTACGCTATCTATTATAATTCTCACAAGTGCATTGGAGGAAGAATTTCGAAGGTTCAAAATCAGGCTAGTGCGTGGAGATATGCTAAGCACACTGGTATCCATGAGCTCAGTTGAACCTACCTTTCATCATGATGTTTTCATCTCTCAAACCAAGGATGAAGATTATTTGAAGCTTAAAGTTGATATCAAAAGTGGACGTCGCTTCGACCTTCAGCTTCGTGGTAACATAATTTACCAAGGTGATCGTCTATGGATTCCCAAATCCATGCATCAAGAGATCCTGGTCGAAGGCCATAATTCTGGTTACCAAGTGCATCTTGGTAGTACCAAAATGTACCAGGATCTGAAGAAATCATTCTGGTGGCCTGGTATGAAAAAGAGTGTGGCAGAATTTGTAGCAAGATATCATGCTTGCAGTCTAGTTAAAGCCAAGCATCAAAAGCCTAGAGGACTTCTTCACCCTCTAGCAATCCCCGAGTGGAAGTGGTTCGACATTTCTATGGATTTTGTTATGGGTTTGCCTAAAGCAAGATCCGGTGCAGATTCGATTTGGGTCATTGTCGATCGATTGACCAAGTCAGCTCACTTCATCCCTATGCGTCAAACAAATTCTATGGAGAAACTGGCAAAGTTATATATCAAGGAAATTATCCGACTCCATGGGATTCTGAGATCCATTGTATCTGATCGAGATAGTCATTTCACTTCTAAATTTTGGCAAGCAGTACATCAAGACTTGGGGACTACTCTAGCTATGTGTACCGCCTTTCATCCTCAGATGGATGGACAAACCGAAAGAGTCAACCAAGTTATGGAAGATCTCCTTCGTCTCTATATACTGGACTTTGGAGGTTTTGGGAGGACCACCTTCCTCTAGTAGAATTTGCATACAATAATAGTTTTCAAGCAAGTATCAGTATGGCTCCATATGAAGCTCTGTACGGCAGGAAATGTAGTACGCCACTAGCATGGTCGAAAACTGGCAGTGTTCAGCTTTATGGGTCGGAGTTAGTTGAGGAAACAAATCACAAGATTCAACTGATCCAATAAAGAATCAAAGCAGCTCAAGATCGACAGAGTAAATACCATAATTCTCATCATCATGCTCTGGACCTTGAGGTGGGAAAATATGTGTACCTTAAAGTGAGTCCAATGAAAGGTGTTTATCTTTTTAGTGTAGCTGGGAAGTTAAGCCCCCGCTACGTCAGACCGTTTGAAATACTAGAGAATATTGGTTCTACAGCATATCGATTGAAGCTTCCTGAAGATTTATCTGCAGTCCATAATGTATTTCACATCTCCTCTCTGCGGAGATGCCTTCGTGATCCATCCCACCTAATTCAACTTCTAGCGGTATCCCTCCAACCAGATCTTTCTTATGCGGAATAGCCAATCAAGATTTTAGCACATGATCAAAAGCAGCTGAGAAATCGCTCAATCCCAATGGTAAAAGTTCAGTGGAGAAATTGCTCATTAGAAGAATCTACTTGGGAAAAAGAGGCTGATATGAGAAAGAAGTACCCTAGCCTCTTTGAAACTCTAGGTACTCTTTAATCTTCTGAGTGTTGTTTATGCTCTTGAATTTCTCATGATTGTCTTCTCTCTTGAGATGATGTCGAGGACGACATCATTCTTAAATGGGGGAGTCTGTAACAACCCTAGGTTATTACTTTGTAAATGCATAGATAACCTAACCCATTTATTTCTATCACCATTGCTTATAGAACCTCAAACTAAGCCTATCTAGAAAATTTGAAGTCCATTGGTCTTCTCTAGGCCTAAAAAGACAATTTGATCAGTCTAGATGCCTTAGTCTATACCCAAAATATTTTGATCTTAGAATTAAATTCTGATTGCATTTTTGAATTCCTCACCCCCAAATTAGCTAAAAGTGAAAGTTTGTTGCAATTTGGAATTCATTTGGGCCATAATTTAATTTAAATTAAAATGGTTCAATTGCACAAAGGGGTTCATATTAATTCAAAATTTCATTTAAACCCCTAAAACCAAATAAACGGCCGGGATCCGCTGGGCGGACCGCGGGCGATCCGCTGTGGCGCCCGGGTCACGCGACAGCGGGATCCCACACATCTGGCCGTTGCGCCTTATTGATCCTATGGCTAGGATCAGTTTCCGCGGAATCGCGGATCCGGCGTTGGATCCACCCCATGGAATCCTATGGCCAGGATCATCCCCGTGACTAACCGTTAGGATCCGGACGATCCCAGCCGTAGCGCCATCTGATCGATAGATCAGACGGCATCCAAGGCACCCGGCACTGTGGATCTTCGTCCCCACCCATCCGCGTATCCGACCGAGAAGATCCCCATACTGCCAGCTGCCCATCCGGTCTGCCACTCCCCTCTCCAGCTCAGCAACGCCGTTAGCAACTTCCTTGAAATGGCTAGGTACCCCGATTGGGCCTCGTGGCCCGGCCGAGCTCAAACTAAAATCTTGAGAGCTCGGCCATGACCCGCCCTCTCAGGTCCTCTCTAGCCTGAGCCAGCCCTCTAGAAGCTTCCCCACACCTCTGTCAGGCTATAAATAGCCTCAGCAAACCTTCCCTGGACCCTTTGTTGATCAATTGAGCCCTCTGCATAGTCGCCGCCATTGCTGAAATTTTGAAGTGTTAAAGCTTCTTCCATGCATTCCCGAGCTCATCTACCGCTGATAGGAGAGGCTCCTGGAGTTCAGGAACTCTCGATGAAGCTCAAGGAAGCTCGGCTAGCCTGCAATCCCCTATGCATCGTCTGCAAGCCCTCCTGGCGAAACCAGGTATCCCCCTTACAGGATTCGAGCCAATGAGGATCGAACCTTGCTCCTTTTGATGCGTCTGAGTCTGTATTCTCATCTCGAACCCAAGGGTATCGAGATTAAGATCTAGGCTAGCTCGGATCGATAAAATCGATCGATCGGATTAAACCACTTAAGGATTGCCTCTATCGAGTAAGGACCCGGTGATCCAGACCATCCCAGACCCTCAGACTAGATGGCTCTGTGCGGGCTGGGTCGACCCACGACCCGCGCTGTGCGACAGTGCTGGGTTTCCCCGGGCCCCGGTCGACCCGCGCGGTTTGGTTAACGGGCCGAGCCATTTAATTAAATTAGAATTCTGAATCCTTAATAATTCTGATAATCAAATAATAGGATTTTCATTAAATAAAAATACATAATGTATTATTTGAATAACTTTTAATCCACTTGTCCAAATCCTATGGTATTATATATGAAAATGATCAGAACAATCTCAGGAACCTAAATGTAACATGAAAATGAACATTTGATGGTTAGATCTTTAATTATTGCCTAATTACAGTGGATCTTGATTAAGGTAAATTAGCAATTTTACTTATCCAAAATGCATGTTTAGGCTGCCCATTAGTTCACTTATGATACTTAGAATGCATGTGCTAAGTAGATTATTTTTCTGAGTTTTATACTTCTAATTATGCCCTAATATCATTAAATCATGATTTGAGAATTTTAGGGTTTATACCCATTGGATCTTAGCAAACCTAAGCTCTAATTAATTGTATGATTAATTAGAACTTGCATGTCAAATATCATGTAATTTGAATGGTTGGATTTATACTTATGTGCTAATCCCTTTGGACTAGAATTAGGGTTTGATTAGCACTAAGTACCCTCTGTTTTATAAACTTTGATTGTTAATCTGACTTATAACAGTAAGTTAAGTATATTGGATTCATTTAGATAAGCTTATTAAGTATACTTGAATAAATCCAAAGATTTATAATCTTAAATATCTTAATTAACTTAAGAAATCTTAAGATTTGGATAAGCTTTTAAGACTCGATCTAGGTCTGAGATTGCCACCAATAATACATAATTAATCCACTAATTTGACATTGATCTTTAGATACATAACTTGATTTTACTTAAGGCATGAGAAGGGATCAAACCCTAATCTACCTAAGAAGAATCTAAATCCTTAAGAACCCTAACTTAATTGATTTGATTTCAAAACTATGGATTAAACATTTTCCAATAATGCATTTGATTTATTATTCATTCTAAACATTTGAATTAGACAAATTAAGGTTAATAACAATCCTCGGTGATTTCACCATCTGAATCAAACCTTAAGATCCTTGATTTTCTCTTAAGTAATGAACTTGCATAAAAAAACTATTAATGCTATATTGATTGAATAAGTGATCAAATCCTCAACAATATGTTGATTTAGATCCCATAATCTTAGTTCAAGAGGGATCAGATGACTTAATCATCTGATTTAAACATCCTAAATCTAATTATAAAACAGAATCTAAGAACTTAATATTAACATCTAGAAAGGAGATCTTGGGTATCTCTTCATAAAATTGTCTTGAATTATTTAAAAGACCTAAATTCATATATCATGAGGTAGGAAGCCTTATATGATTCCTTGAGGTAGAAGTATAGAAGATCCCACCACCTTAGAAATTAATCTACTCTCCTTGTGGTAGTGATCCATTAAGGCACTAGAAAAGATACTCCTCCTTGTGGTAGAATCCATACTAAGTGATCCTTGATCACACTTGATTGGTGAACCCTTATATAGGACTTGCCTATTAGTTCAGGACTTGTAGTTTTGATAAATCCTTGTTCTATTAATTAGACTTGATTGACCCCTGATCATTGGGTGGTGTAGTATAGTATACCCATATTACTGGTCCCCAGTAATATCCGGGATTGGTTGAGTCACTCTAAGTGAGATTTGTCTTTGTTGCTATCCTGCAAACTTAGGTGGATATAACCTCACTTAGAGTAAATCAATCGATTCTAAGAGTGTATTAAATGGGTACCCATCCCTTAGTTTAATTGAAAGACAAGTTGTCATCGAGCAATGCCTCCTAGCGAAGATTGCTTCAATAGGTATGGCTCAAATAAACTAAGTAATAGGATCTACCTTTCTTAAGACACTAAGTATGATTATGAGTTTAGTGACTTAATACTTAGCTTGAGATACAAAATCATCATTGGATGGTGCCTCCTAATGAAGATCGCTTTGTTAGGGTGGCTTAATCAAACTAAGTGATAAGAACTCTATTCTTGCAACATATTTAATATGTGTATACAATCACCCCGTCTAGTGATATTTAAGTAAATAAGCAACTTTAACTAACCCTCGCTTAGAGATTTGGAGTCAGAATCCTCTTAGCAGGATTTTGCACAGTGGAGACTTAGGATTCCTTATTGTTTCTTACTAAATTCTTCATGGATTTCAGGATTTTTCATTCATTCAATATAATGGCATAAGCATAAGCATAAATATGAGTTGAACTCATTCCTTCTATTATGACACATGGTTATCAGTGATATAGAATGAGATATGGAATGTTATATACATAGACTGAAAAATTTCAGGGTGCATCTGCGTCACCATACTGACTTCCTAATTGTTGTGCTTACATTCGACCGTACTACTCATAAATCTTCAGTGATAGTTCTGTGATATACCGTGGTATAGCATATTTGTGAGCATTGTCTTAGTGGCATACAGTGCAGCTTATAGCATCCTTTTCAGCATAATGTTTGTTTTACTTTCAGTTCTATTTGGTGATAGCTTCACATTTCATAGCCCTTTTACTGTCTTGTTTACTCAGTACTTACAGCTTTCCTCGCTTACATGTTTTTCTTCAGCTCTATTATGGCTTTACTTTACTTGTATACTTGTTATGTTTAGTTTAGCTTTGCGTAGCTAGTTTCGATGTGTTAGACTTCTTGTCTAACACGGGGTACTTTTGGGATCCGGCAATTTGCTAGATCCTGAGCAGTTTTTGGAGATAGGTCAGGAGGACGTACCAGAGACTCAAGAGGAGCATTTGGAGCTGTAGTGGACCGAGCATCTACTTTTACTTACTAGAACTTTTCGGCATTTTAGATAGACTCTTTATATTTCTGTATTTAAATGATTTGTAATAAACTCTGGATGTACTTTTACTTTTCTTTTCTGAGATGGATATTTACTACTGCTTGAGATGAATGCATCATGGATGTTTTGCTTTTAGCTTTCCCACTCTGTTATACTGCTATACTTAGTATTGTGATACGACCAGCATACTGGAAATGCTGATATATTTTTATAACGTACATGGGTTCTTCCCCACTTTCTGGAACCTTGTGTATGTACTAGTCTAATACATAAGATAAGTATTTCATTCTTATCTTAGATATTGGCTCTCGATCCTACTCTTAGGATTCGAGTCAGCAGCCTTCAGTATGGCTCCGTCTCTCTAGCCTATTCGGGATGATGGGTTTTTGCTTGTGTGGCCCACCGTTCCTGAGTAGCGCACTGTTCCCCCGCCAAAATATGTATTACACTTGCCCTTTGTGCACGGCGACCGGATGGGGCATTACAGTAGCGCCCCGTCCCGTCGCCGTGTGTAAATGACAAGTGTAATACATATTTCGGCGGCGGAGCGGTGCGCTACTCGGGAATGGTGGGCCATACAAGCAAAACCCATAATCCCGAATAGGCTAGAGAGATGGAGCCATACTAATGGCTATTGACTCAAATCCTAAGAGTAGGATCGAGAGCCAATATCTAAGATAAGAATGAAATACTTATCTTAGGTATTAGACTAGTACGTACACAAGGTTCAAGGAAGTGGGGAAGAATCCATGTACGTTATAAAAATATATTAGCATTTCCAGTATGCTGGTCGCATCACAATACTAAGTATAGCAGTATAACATAGTGCGGAAGCTAAAAGCAAAACATCCAGAATACATTCATCTCAAGTAGTAGTAAATATCCATCTCAAAAAAGAAAAGTAAAAGTACATCCAGAGTTTATTACAAACCATTTAAATGCAGAAATATAAAGAGCCTATCTAAAATGCTGAAAAGAGATAGTAAGTAAAAGTAGTTGCTCGGTCCACTACAGCTCCATATGCTCCTCTTGAGTCTCTGGTATGTCATCCTGACCTGTCTCCACAAATTGCTCAGGATCTAGCAAATTGTCGGATCCCAAAAGTACCCCATGTTAGACAAGAAGTCTAATACATCGCACTAACTATACAGAACTAAACTAAACATAGCAAAATGTACGAGTAAGGCAAAACTATAACAGAGCTGAAGTAAAACATGTAAACGAGGAAAGCTGTAAACACTGAGTAAATAGATCAGTAAAGGTTATGTAATATGAAGCTATCACCAAATGAAACTGAAAGTAGAAATAAACTTTATGCTGAAAAGGATGCTATGAGCTGCACTATATGCCAATGAAACAATGCTCACAAATATGCTACACCACGATATACCACAGAACTATCACTGAAGGTTTATGAGTAGTACGGTCCAATGTAAGCACAACAGTTAGGAAGTCAGTATGGTGACACAAATGCACCATAAAATTCCCCAATCTGTGTATATAATATTCTGTATCTCATACTGTATCACTGATAACCATGTGTCACAACAGAAGGAAATGAGTCCAGTACATGTTTATGCTTATGCTTATGCCATTATGTTGAATGAATGAAAATCCCGAATCAATGAAGAGTTTAGTAAGAAACAACGATGAATTCTAAGTCTCCACTGTGCAGAATCCTGCTAAGAGGATTCTGACTCCAAATCTCTAAAGCGAGGGTAGGTTAAAGTTGCTTATTTACTTAAAGATCACTAGACGGGGTGATTGTATACACATATTAAATATGTTGCAAGAATAGAATTCTTATCACTTAGTTTGATTAAGCCACCCTAACAAAGCAATCTTCCTTAGGAGGCACCATCTGATGATGATTTTGTATCTCAAGCTAAGTATTAAGTCACTAAACTCATAATCATACTTAGTGTCTTAAGAAAGGTGGATCCCATTACTTAGTTTATTTGAGCCGTACCTATTGAAGCCATCTTCGCTAGGAGGCATTACCCGATGGCAACTTGTCTTTCAATTAAACTAAGGAATGGGTACCCATTTAGTACACTCTTAGAATCGATTGATTTACTCTAAGCGAGGTTATATCCACCTAAGCCCGCAGGATAGCAACAAAGATAAATCTCACTTAAAGTGACTCAATCAATCCCGAATATTACTGAGGACCAGTAATATGGGTATATTATACTACACCGCCCAATGATTAGGGGTCAATCAAGTCTAATTAATAGAACAAGGATTTATCAAAACTACAAGTCCTGAACTAATAGGCAGGTCCTATACAAGGTTTCACAAATCAAATGTGATCAAAGATCACTTAATATGGATTCTACCACAAGGAGAAGTATCTTTTCTAATGCCTTAATGGATTACTACCACAAGGAGAATAGATCAATTTCTAAGGTGATGGGATCTTCTATACTTCTACCTCAAGGAGTCATACAAGGCTTCCTACCTCATTATATATGAATTTAGGTCTTTTTAAATAATTCAAAATGATCTTATGAAGAGATACTCAAGATCTCCCTTATAGATGTTGATATTAAGCTCTTAGGTTCTATTTTATGATTAGATTTGGGATGATTAGATCAGATGATTAAGTCATCTGATCACACTTAAACTAAGATTATGGGATCTAAATCACACATATTGTTAAGAATTTGATCACTTATTCAATCAATATAGCATTAATAATCTTTTTATGTAAATTTACTACTTAAGAGGAAATCAGGGATCTTAAAATTTGATTTAGATGGTGAAATCCCCAAGGATTATTATTAACCTTAATTTGTTTAATTCAAATTTTAGAATCAATAATAAATCAAATGCATTATTAGAAAATGTTCAATTCATAGTTTTGAAATCAAATCAATTAAGTTAGGGTTCTTAAGGATTTAGATTCTACTTAAGTAGATTAGGGTTTGATCCCTTCTCATGCCTTAAGTAAAATCAAGTACGTATTTAAAGATCAATGTCAAATCAGTGGATTAATTATGTATTATTGGTGGCAATCTCAGACCTAGATCAAGTCTTAAAAGCTTGATCCAAATCTTAAGATTTCTTAAGTTAGTTAAGATATTTAAGATTCTAAATCTTTGGATTTATTCAAGTATACTTAATAAGCTTATCTAAATAAATTCACTGTGCTTAAGTTATTGTTATAAGTCAGATTAACAATCAAAGTATATAAAATAGAGAATACTTAGTGCTAATCAAACCCTAATTCAAATCCAAAAAGATTAGCACATAAGTATACATCCAACCATTCAAATTATATGATATTTGGCGTGCAAGTTCTAATTAATCATACAAGTAATCAGAGCCCAAGTTTGCTAAGATCCAATAAGTATAAATCCTAAAATTTACTAATCATATTTTAACAAAATTAGGGCAAGATTAAGATTACAGAGCTCAGAAAAATAATCTACTTAGCACATGCATTCTAGTCATAATAAGTGAACTAATGGCATCCTAAACATTCAATTTGGATAAGAAAAATTGCTAATTTACCCTAATCAAGATCCACTGTAATTAGGCAATAATTAATTATCTAACCATCAGATACATGATTTTATTTGATATTTATATTCCTGAGATTTTTCTGATCATTTTCGTATATGATATCATAGGGTTTGGACCAGTGGATTAAAAGTTATTCAAATAATACATTATGTATTTTTATTTAATCAAAATCCTATGATTTGATTATTGGAATTATTTTCCTTAAGAAAAATAATTCCAATAATTCGATATTAATTAAAACGGCTCGGCCCGTAATCCAAACCGCGCGGGTTGTCCACAGCCCGGGAGACCCGGCACTGTCACACCGCGCGGGTCGTGGGTCGACCCAGGTCCGCACAGTGTCGTCGTCCCCGCTCCTTCGTCCCAACGGATAGGGCTGATTATGGAAACCCTAATCGCCAAATTCTGACGCATCCAGACTACGGCTCGGCCAGGACTTGATCGCTATGTGATCACTATGGTCAGACGCATCGGATGGGACTCGAATCCCCTTATGAGGCGGTCTGGATCAGCCAGACCTTACTCACCTGAAGACTCCTTTATTTGAGCTACTGTGTGGAGATAATTCTCCCCATAGAGGCCACACCAGACCCCGGGCTCGATCCCTACACCATCAGTGAGGTGAGGCGGATCGAAGCCCTCTGGTCTGAGAGTCTGGGATGGTCTGGATCACCGGATTCTTACTCGACTGAGGTGATCCTTTAGAAATTTAATCCGATCGATCGATTCGACCGATCGGGGCTAACCTAGATCTTAATCTCGATACCCTTGGGTTTGAGATGACAATACTGACTTAGGAGCATCAAAAGGAGCAAGGCCCAAGCCTCATTGGCTCGAAACCAGTAAGTAGGGTACCTGGATTCGTCGGGATGGCTTGTAGATGATGTAGAGGAAATTGTTGGCTAACTGAGCTTCCTTAGGGTTCTCTGAGAGTTCCTGAACTCTAGGAGACTCTCCTATCAGCGGTACGCAAGCTTGGGAGTGTCTGGAAAAAGCTTCAACAATCGGCAATGGCAGAGAAGGAAGCTCAACTCCAATTGATCAGCAAGGATCAAATGGAGGAGAGCTGATGCTATTTATAGCCTCAGGGTAGTGCAGTGAAGCTTCCAGAGCCTTCAATTGGGCTAGGGAGGGCCGGATGGTTGGGGCCATGGCCGAGCTCTCGAATCTCCAATTCGAGCTAGGCCGGGCCACGAGGCCCGATTGGGGTCCCACGGCCATTATGGGAAACTCAGCAACGGCCTGCTGAGCTGGAGGCGTGAGTGGGGGACAAGTGGGAAGCTGGCAGTACGGGAAATTCTCCCTGTCGGATACGCGGATCGGTGGGGACGAAGATCCACAGTGTCGGGTGCCTTGGATGCCGTCTAATCTATCGATCGATGGCGCTACGGCTGGGATCCCCTGGATCCTAACGGCCGGTCGCGGGGATGATCCTGGCTATAGGATCCACGGGGTGGATCCAACGACGGATCCGCGGTTTCGTGAAATCTGATCATTGCCGTAGGATCAATAAGGCGCACCGGCCAGATGTGCGGGATCCCGCTGTCGCTTGACCCGGGCGCCGCAGCGGATTGTTATTTTAGTTTTCAGGATATTATTGTAAATATGAATTAATTGGAACCCTTATGTGCAATTAAGCCAATTTATTTTAAATTGAATTATGGCCCAAATAAATTCCAAATTGCACCAAAATTTCACCCTTAGCTAATTTGGGGGTGAGGAATCCAAAAATGCAATCAGATTTTAATTCTGAAGTCAAAATATTTTAGGTCAAATCTAGGGCATTTAGACTGATCAAAATATCAATTTGGACTTAGAAAAGTCCAATGGACTTCAAATTTTCTAGATAGGCTCCGTTTGAGGTTCTATAAGCAACAGTATTTGAAAATTGATTAGATTATCTATATTTTTGCAAGGTAACAACCAAGGGTTGTTACATATGGCCTCCAGCCTTTCCAGCCACCCCTGGGCTCTCCCACGCCTATAAGTACCTCCTGAGAATAACAATGAGCCCCTTTGCTCACTGCGATCTCCTTAAGTCCCCAGCTGCTTTAACCTAAAGCTCTCGGTGACCTTGGCATCAGAACCCGTTGCATATGCTGATAGTTGGTGTGTGTCTGGCGTTCAGACCCCCAGCCAGCTTCTGTAACTGTTAGGAGTACTCAGAGCCCTTCCTTTCATCTCAGTTACAGCCATTCCCAGCCCAAGGTACAGCCTATGATCCTGTTCCTTTATCAAGCTGGTTTCAGCTCGACTCATTTTCAATTGAGTCCTCGATGATGCATTAGGACCTCGCCCTTAACTTCCTCTAGGCAGCCGAGAGTGTAGGAGCAATTGGCAGTGGACCAGAGGGCAATTTTGCCATCTGAAAGTGCACTGCCAATCGGCTTCTGATTCGCATCATCACTACATTCCCTCAAGCCATTAGCTCTTCATTTAGTACTGGAACCTCTCAGTAATGATTGTATACCCGTATCGACGGATGGGTTCGATCGAATTGATTGATTCGACTAGAATCGATCGACCCGTTGAGAGCTCCCATATGTGCTCCACCTCGAGTAGCACACCATCGATACAGACCTTCTCGAGACCCCTCGTCTCGCCCAATCATTTTCTTTTCAATCCCTGAAGGTGTAGGACTTGTTTCTAGCTCTTGGTGCTGGCATTGTGAGGAGAATTCACTCCTCACATGCGCGCCTTAGTAGTCGTCTCGATCGAGTAGCACCCCAGCATTCCGGTGCACCCAGATGGGGGTTCTTACCTCAATCAATGCGTCTTAGTTCCTTGAAGGTGTAGCCGTCGAGATCCTGGTGTAGCGTGGTCTGAGCGTGGAAAATTTCACAGTCAAAGCAATCCCTAGGGTTTGGGAATCGAGACTCAGTTGCTGAGAAGACGACTAGTATTAGGTCGGGCCGGAGCCCGCCCCGCGCGGTTTTAATTTTGGGCTGCCATTTAATTAAAGAATTCCTGGAATTAATTTCCTTAAGGAAATTAATTCAGAAAATAAAACCCTATGATTCCAATTTAAATAAAAATACATAATGAATTAGTTAAATAAATTTAGCTATACTTATCCAAATAGTATGATCCAATATACCATTTTGATCTGAAAAATGCAAGGAATAATAATATAAAATAAAATCAAATATCTAATGGTTAGATTTTAAATAATTGCCTAATCCATTTATGTTGGTATTTAAATCTTATTAAATTCATTAATAATCTAAAAATGTTGATTAAGTTCTTTGATTGCTCATGAGACCATAAAAAACCTATTTAGACCATTAAAAGTAATTTAAGATCATTAAATTAGCTAATCACCTCTTAATTACCCTAAAAAGAGATTATTGAATTAAACTCTATTTAGCCCTCTAATTTTGGGGAACTAAGTTCCTAATGCATTCTTAAGTGTATTAGAGCCTATAAAAGCATTTAGATCATATTAGTATGCCCTAATTTCCTTAATCTTATTAATTGGCCTCTTAATGTATTTAGTGCTAACTAAGTCATTAATGTTATTAAAAACCTAAGTTAAGTGTTTATTCCAATTCATTAATCAATATGAACCTCAAATAAAATGGAATCAATTTAGACGATTAAATCCTAAAGTCCCATTTTTAGCCTTAAGATGGGTATTTTGGTCATTTTGACCAAAATGTGTTTAAGTACCCTTATACCTTAGAAATTCTCAATTAAATTAATAATAATCAGTAATGTAATGTATTAACATCAATTGCTAAGTGGTATCACTTAAATGAATACTAGTGTTTAAATCTTAAAATCCTTAAGTAAGCTCTTAAGATCTTAAGTGATCTTAAGACCCTTCATAAGAGACCTAGCTTAATCAATATCAATGTTAAAGTTTCTAATCCTAGTTATCTTACCTAAGTTTATTCATGAATTATAGTCTTAAAGAAGTAAAAGTAAAGGCTTTAAAGAACCCTAAAACTTAAGCTTATTAGTTTAAATCTAAGTGATCAAACTTCAGACCATAGATCTTATATCTTAAATCTTAGCCCTTTAGACCATCTGATTGAATTGAATTACCTTCATTTGGAATTCCTTACTTGATTAACTGTTTAATCCTTTTGAAACTTTCCTTGTGGGTGTAGGATTAATTCAATCTTTAGAATAATATAATTATCCTAAAGATTGAATATTAATCTTAGATTCTTAATTCTTAATTGATTATTTTATCTTATAACTAGTAGAGTAACCTTTCATTAAGATCTTAGTTTTTGAATCCTTCAGCTTATAAAATTCCTTATCTTTAAAGTGTTTAAGTGTGAACCCTAGATCCTTATTAGGACATCACCTTGGATTATGGATTTGAACACCAAAGTGGAGTTTGGATCTAGAATCCTTAATCTTGATTTACTTAATCAAGATTTGGGTTAAGAGAGGAAAATAATAATAATTAAGTCGTTGATTTATTTACTTTAATCCTTTATAGTCGTCATATGATTATGAATTTGAACTTGTTAAGTTTTAATGTTAACATTAAGGTTGTGAATCTAGGATTATACTCGATAGCTGGATATTGGAGATCCTAAACTAGTATATTCTCATAATAGTTAGTTGGATAAATTAGACAACAACAGATATCACATAAGTCTAGATTGAGTCTCTAGCTTACTTGACATGATTGGTTTGCACACCTTGAATATTGAGCCTCATTTCTTGAGCATAATAAGTAAATTTAAGATATGGAAGATACATCCTAAGTTAGTATTTGAAAAGCATAGCATTCATTTAGTTCTTTTAGTGCTTTCAGTTAGTAGAGTATGTCCTAGCTTAGTCTACCTCTTCAGTTCTAGTTTTGCTATAGAATAGACTCAAACCTAGCTCTGCGGATGTCGAGGATGGATACATGTCTTATTCTATAAGTTCAATTCGGACCTAAATCTGCGGATGCCTAGGATGGACACATGTTGAACTTTCAGTTCAGAGGCTCTGTAAGGCTTATTTCTATTATGGCAGTACTATATCTTAGGCTTACACCTACTGCAGTTTAGTTTTTAATTTTTGTTTTACTTAGCCACATGCTTCAGTGACCTTACTTTAGTGCTTGGCTTATTTTGTCACATGTCTCAGTGGCTTTACTTTTTCTCATTCTTGTACTTAACTTACTTTTGTCACATGCCTCAGTGGCCTTTTACATATTAATCTGCATGCTTGTATAAATGCTCTTATTGATTAGTATTAAATATTAGTATGTTTAGGATGCTAGAATTGTATGTTTATTTCAGCACTTGTGTTCTTTATATACTCAGCATGTATCCATGTGATCATAAGCATGTTAGGATCAGATTTATTATAGTAGTTGTAGTTATTTTACTTTTAGCCTCACCATGTTTAGTTACTATTTTGTATGTTATCATTACATACTTATTGATTAGCTATAAATGATTAGTTTATGGCTATCTCATTCTTTATATCTTGTAGCTCCTTATAATGCTTGCTTATTTAAATCCTTTAAATGTGATATCTTAAATATTTAGTTCACTTAAATAGCCTAAAATGTACATAGACATTTGTCTAACTGTAACATTTTTCTTTTGTTGGTTATGGTCGTGGCATTTGTAATACTGACAAATGTTAGATTTGGAGCTATTCATTGGTAGTGCTGCAGGAGAGGAGCTAGTGCAGGAGGAGGATCTTCCCACTACTGTTTAGTTAGATTTTCTTTCTTGCAGTGAGATTTTGAGAGATCTTTCTCTTAATTCAGTCTATAATAATTAAATTCTGGATGTATTTACTTTTTTTCATTTGATCCAAGTTACTGTTTCTTTTACTCTCTTATACTATGTTGTGATATGGATATTATATTATAATATTTTCTGCTTCTACCACTTTGATTTGTATTGATGTATGTTCACAGTTCCAGGTGACAAGTCCTTATCTTAAGGCAAGATGGGTCCTACTTGACTTTACTTAAGTTGGGTATTTGCCATAGTTGGAGCACCGTGCTTCCTGCAATTATGTAAATATTAGTATTAGCATGGCCGTAGTGGGGCATGGAGCCCCACATAGGTAATGTTCACCTGATTATTTTGGCATAGGAAAACACTTTATGAGTTTCAATGACTAAATGATAGCACCAAGCCTTTACATGTCCCATAACCAATCCTCAACTCTCTCTTTTTGAATAACCAAAAATCAATTATTCTAAATATTAATGAAAGAAGATAAAACTTAGTATCAAAACTACCATTCCCTGAGGATGATATATATTCCTAGAACTTATCGTTCCACTTATTACTTCGGACATGTACACTTGCGTGCAAGCGTAGATTTACAGTTTGTCAAGTTTTTGGCGCCATTTTCGGAGAACGATTTTATTTTGTATTAAGTATAATCTTCGATTAAATAGTAATTTAGATCTTATTTTAATTTTGCATATAATTTTTAATTGCTATAATTATATTGTGCTAATTTTAGTGTTAATTTAGATTTTGCTTTATTTATTTGTTATTGAAACATCAAAAATTTCTAAAATTTTTGCTGAACTATTTTACTGATTACTATTTTACACTGCTAAAATCTGTGAACTACTGTAACTATATTGTTGAATCAATTCAGTTGACCTGTTTGCTCAAATCTAAAATTGCTTAGTTCTTTCTAGCTGAAATCTTTAATTTACATGAGTAGAAGAATAGGTGCTAAATTACTTTTTGATCCTGAAATAGAGCACACTTACTTAAGAGCTAGAAGAGAACAAGAAAATCTGAACCAACCTCAAATTGAAATGGATAATCTAGAAGAAAACCTTGTATAGCCACTAGTCAATGTGAGAGGTAGACGCTTAAGAGACTATGCCCTCCTAATTATGGGAGGAAGGCCTAATGTGATTGTTAGACCCCTTATTCAAGCTAATAATTTTGAAATTAAACCTTCAACTCTAAACATGGTGTAGAATAATCCATTTAGTGGTCTAGCTTCAGAAGATCCAAATGCCCATATCTCGAACTTTCTAGAAATCTGTGATACTTTTAGGTTTAATGGTGTGTCCGATGACGCGATTAGACTAAGACTCTTTCCATTTTCTTTGAGAGACCAAGCTAAAATTTGGCTCACTTCTTTTCCTGGCGAGTCCATCAAGACTTGGGATGACTTAGCTAGGAAATTCTCAGCTAAATACTTCCCACCTGCTAAGACAGCTAGGCTATGAAATGAGATATCAAATTTCTCACAGCAAAATGGTGAGAATTTAAATGATGGTTGGGAGCATTTTAAGGACTGCTTAAGATGTTGCCCACATCATGGGTTTGAATTGTGGATGCAGGTACAAATATTATATAACAGTTTAAATGCACCCACTAGGACTCTCATAGATGCAGCCTCACCCACTAGGACTCTCATAGATGCAGCCTCGGGGGGATCTTTAAATAGCAAGACACAAGTGGAGGCCTTCAACCTTCTAGAGGAGATAGCCACTAGTGCCAATCAATCACCTAATGAGAGGCTCAATCCATGAAAGGTAGTGGCTAACCAATTAAATAAAAGAACTTAAATTTTAGCCTTGCAAAATGAAGTTAATGCATTGAATAACAAAATAGAAAATATTTGTGCATGTAATGTCCAAGAGAGCTATTGTGAGCTATGTGGAGGAAATCACCTTAGTGAAAACTGTAATTTTAATAATCCATTCACCCCCTCGCAAACTGAGCAAGTAAATTTCCTAAGAAACAATAATGCAAACTAGTGTAATTCAATGAACAATCCCAATTCCAATACTTACAATATCGGGTGGAAGAACCACCCCAACTTCTCTTGGAATAACCATAATAATAATTCGGGATACTTTAGTGAGGGAAATTCAATGAACAACTAAGGTTACAGCATAGGGAATAACTACCAAACCCAACCCTCAAATTTAGAAGGAGCTTTCAATGCATTTAAGGGTGAAACTATCCAATTTATGAGAAGAGCTGAAGCAACAATCACCCGTCATGATGCCTCTATCCAATGGAATATTGAAGTGCAGCTTGGGAAGATCTCTAAATAGCTGGCCACACGTTAGCAAGGAGCATTTCCTTGCTCCACTAAAATAAATCCTAGGGAGACGGTGAGGGTGATCCATACTGAGGGGAGAGAGGACACCACTCAAGATAAGGAGAGAGTAAATTCTGAATCTGAAACTGAGTTGGAGATGGAAGTAGGGGTAGATAAATCTGAAGATAAAATATGTGTGACCATTAAGAGAGCTGAACCCGGGAGAATGAACATTCCATGTGTCATTGAGGGTAAAGTCCTTTCAGATTCTTTATGTGATCTTGGGGCTTCCACCAATATTTTTCCTCTACACATTTACTCCCAGCTTAGGGTGAGAGGAATGGAGGAAACCCCAATAATTCTTGAATTTTCTAATCTCAACTCCATGACCCCCATAGGAATAGTAAGGAATGTGTGGGTAGGGATAGGAAGTTTTATAATTCCTACCTATTTTATTGTGTGTGAATGGGATAGATGGAGTGAGAACTCCACTGTGATTTTTGGAAGGCCATTCCTAGCTAGCTCTAGAGCTGTAATTGATGTGGAGAGGGGAGTAATGACTGTGAGAGTAAATAATTTGGAAGAAATAATAGATCTCTTGCCCATGATGTTTAAGGAGAAAATTCTGAGAACTGAATTTAAAATGAAAAATTTGATTAACGCTCCATAATTAAAATTAGAGAGGGATGGAGAGAGATGTAGTAAATCAAATTCTGTGAATACTTGTGAAACCTCATCTGGAGGCAGTGATAAGGAATATTTAAAGAGGAAAAAGGAAGAAAATGGTAGTCCCTTCGTCTGTGTCAAAAATTGGGGTAGAGGTTGAGGTAATGAATGAAATTAGTGGTTTGAGCACAGCTCAGGCTGGTGCTCACCCTTGCATACCAAAAATTTGGAAAAAGAAACTGAACACAACTTCTAACCCAAATTGAACTTAAATGTGTAAGGCTGTCGACATTAAACCAAGCACTTTTTGGGAGGCAACCTAAATATCTGTTTAATCTAATTTTTGCAATTAGGAGTAGTTTAATAATAATAAACAACCCAAAACTTTAGTGTGTTAAGAAAAAAAATGGATGAAATTTAAATGATGGAAAATTTTTTGTCTAAAAATGCACCATAGCGCGCCACAACGGATTTCACCGCTACCGCGCGCTATAGCGGACTTCTGGAACAGCACAAAATTTTTGTCCCAAGGCGCCACAGTGCACCACTGCGCACTGTGGCAGTGTTGCAGCGCAAAGAGTCTAGCTGAAGCAAAAATTCACTACCTTGGATTCCCAAGGCAGTCAAAGACACTACAGCGCACCTAGGGACTCGAAAATTGAAAATTAGGTGATGGAAAAGTTGTATTTTTCCACCTTTTGAACTGAAACTTGAATCACACTTATGGCATGAATTAATACTATGAATTCAAGTGCCATAAGTGTGATTAATTAATTTAAACATTCGGAAATTTTTCTTTCCATTGCTATTTAAGGTTGTGAGAGGGGAGTGTGAGGCTGCGCCTCTTGAGAATTCAAGCACCTCTTGAGAAGTCAAGCACCTCAGCATTCAATTCTTTCCAATGACAAACAATTTCTAATTTGCTCACCCTCACTTTCTTTCAATTCATCAAATGAGAATGTCATCCGAAAAGAAATCTATGGCAAACAAGAGAGCCGCTGCCCCCATAGCTGGTGGGGAATACAATAGGAAAAGGTTCACTTCGATTGAAGCAGAACAACACTTCAATCAAGTAACATCAAAGAAAATATTGAACCATAACGGGGATTCAGGCACCCATACCCTATGAATCCAGATCAAATCATAAACATGGGATGGGAGCATTTGGTGAGCCCAATAAATGCAACTTTCCCCTTTATAGTTCATGAGGTTTATGCTAATGCCATAAATGCAGTAGGGCATAAAATTGTAGTGAGGGGTAAGAGTGTGGAGTTTGGGAGGCTGCAAATTGGGAAGTCTTACTTGCTAAGGGAGGTAGAGTAATGTGCCTACCTCTAAGTCTTCGGCTCCCATTACGACATGGCTGCTATAGCAAGTGAGAACATCCGTGCTGATGCGGGATAGAGAGAAACTTGGCTAACATTCCTCAAGCTTCCTAACAGAGTTAAGCAATGCCTGGCATGTATTCGTCTCCAGCTTCATCATGCCTTCCAGTCATCTTAGCGAGGTGACCCGGTCATGGGCGCTGCTCCTATGTGCATTGCAACGTCCTTGAGATATTCATATCTCCAAAATCATTATAGAGCAGCTATGGAACAACTTGACCAAGACCTACGCTTCTCTTGCTTTCGAGTCATTAATCTCAGAACTATGCGAGGATCAAGGGGTGAATACCCTACCATCCGATGCTGCGATTCCCCCCTGGGCTCTTTTAGAATTCACAAACTTGAGTGTCCGCACCCACGAGGGGGTGCGAGCCAAAAGAGGAGGGGGGAGGGGGGGGAAGGTGAAGCTTCAACCTCTGCTGGCCAAACTACTACGAACAAAATGATGATGCGTATGTATGTGCATCAAAGGGACTTGGGGTGGCCACGGTGCGGCACATGAGCTTTATCAAAGGAGAAGTAGCGCGGCAGCACAAATTCGAGATGGAATTCCACCATGCTCAAGGAACAATGTTCCAAGAATGGAGCCTGCATGGAGGACCGGACAGATCTGGGCTGCCATGGCCCATTGTTGGTGACCCCATCCCAGACAATGACTGGCCAGCAGACTGCACATATCAGGACATCGATGAAGAGGAAATAGAAGACCAAGGGTGGAATGATTGATATGTTGTTTCTATTTTTTCTACTTTTTTGCTTTTTCTATTTTAGTTTTGTAGCTTTTAATTTTTATTTTCTGTTATTCTATCATCTTTATCGTATTTTTAAATAAATAAATTTTGAATCTTTGACACACTCATCATTATTGTGATTGTGTTAACAAGTTAAATTTTCTGAACACTATTACTTCATGGATTCAATAATAAATTCAAATGTATAATATTAAGGACACTAGTATGCTTGAACTCAAGATGATAAATTAACATTACAATCCTGCACCTCCTAATAAAGTAAAGGGCTCTAGTCAGATTTAGTTTCCAACAAATTGAAATGAATATGTACTTAGGTTTAAGTGTGGGGGTGGGGAAACCTAGGAAATTAAAAATAGCAAAAATGGCAAGGTGTAAGTGAACAATTGAGTGTGGTAGGCTCCTATAGGACTTAATGACCACAAAGAACTAATTCAATGATGAAGAAAAATATCTTCCTTTGAGCTAAAAAAAAAGAGAAAAATAGGGATGATGAAAAATATCTCTCCAAAGGTTCAAAATTGAGAAATTATGATGAAGAAAAATGTCTCTCATAAAAATATAAATGTTCCTTGTGGTTCATGAATGAGAATGAGCACACATGGCACAACACTCTTGTCACTCACCAAATGCCTGGATAAGCTTTAAAAGTTCTAAAGTAATTACCCCCCCCCCCCCCCCCATAATTAAAACATAAGCATGAATATTTGAGATTGGAGCTAGATTGTAACTAGAACTTGGAGCTTGATTTGAGGAGGGTAGTAGAGGTTGGAATTATGAAATCACCTTAACCTAGAGCAATATTCAGTGACTAAAATATTTTACATTGACATCCCACATTCAATCCATTAACTATAATTCAGAAAATTATTTGTGAGCTTACTCGAGGATGAGCAAGAATTTAAGTGTGGGGGTGTGATAGATCTAAAATTTATAGCAAAATAAAGTGGTAAGAATATTTAAAACATCATACAAATCAACATACTTTGAGTGGAATTTGTGCATTTTTAGGAAAAATGGAGAAAAGGGCAAGCCAGAGCAAAATTGGAGAAATTTGGATAATAATCGCTGCAGCGCGCCACGACGGACAAGTTCAATAAACAAAGACCTGGAACCTGATCTGTCAAATTGGAAGCAAATCACAGCAGTGCGCCATAATGCGTCACAGTAGGCTTCAGTGGCATTTCAAATTTTTAATATAAACTTTATATGAACTAACTGAACAGTGTCAAATATGTGATTTCAAACTTTTGACCGCTGCAGCACGCTCTAAGCACGCTATGCCATATGAAGATTTACGCAGCCTGGAACAAAATCGTTGTAGCCCACACGGCTCGTCACAGCGCGTCGCTACAGCATTTCAAATTATTCATGAAAACTTTATATGAATTAATTGAACGACAATTCTGCGTTTTTGAAACTCAAACCGCCATAGCACGCTGTAATGATAAACTGAATTAATTCGTCCCGCTACAGCGCGCTGCAGTGGAATTGTGTTTGGATTGAAGGTGCCACAGCGTGCTATGGCAGATCCTCAGCACAACAGCCCATCTGGACCTAAATTTAACAAAATCAAATACAAGCGCTACAGCGCGCTGCAGCGCACCACAGTGCCCGATACAGAAAAAGCTCTAGCAATTGCATTTAATATAGCATAGGAAAGGCAACAATTTCAGACATTTGGCCTTCCCCAGCCTCTTAAAACCTAAAGTAATATTAAATCTGATGAATCCTAAGTGAATAACAGAATAAAGTTTGAATTGCTTATATTAAATTAAGTAAGATGAAAGGTCACATGTGATTAATGCATGGGGCAAAAACACTTCTATTTAAGGGGCAATTTCAAACCAAGTAAGGGTTCTAAATTTCCATATCTTAACATCTAAAAGGGAGGCTGCAGTGAACATAAAAGGAAAAAACTCTCCAAGGAGAAATTGAAGAGACCTGTAAAGGATTAAGAAGAAAAGGCAGTAGAAGATCTCAAGAGAAGAAAAGGGAAGAAAATGAGGAATACTAAGAGAATAATAGAAAACCTCCAGGTTGTTTCCTATTACCCCTTCTAAACTATGTCTTATTTTCCTTGTTGTGAACCGATGTCAAGGTTCATTTTATTTTGCCTGTCTTTTTGAATTAATTCTGAAATGGAAGGCTAAACCCTCCTTAGAGAGGATTGGGTTGTAGTTGTGGGATAATATAAGGGTCTATGGTGTTGTATGCTATTTTGAGATGAATAAAAATTGTTTACTGAATTGTTTCTTATCCTTGTTTAATAAAAATTCCTGGATGTATCTTATAAAAATCTTTATTAAATCAAACTAGAAATGAATTATCATTAAAAAGGACTTGTGCTCCAAAGCTCATCAATTCGATTAGAGCAAGGAATGAGTGCAAATTAGAGCTGAGAACTATGCGACAAGTTCTCAAGCTCATTAGCACCATTCTTTAAAGCTCATCTGAGAGATTAATGCTAGCTACATCCCCATCAAGCTTGCTTTTTAGCTAAGCAAAGTAGAAGGAATGAGAGAACATTGGACACCCATTGGATGATGTGACATAGCACAATGAGTCCAATGCATTCTCTCATTTAGCTAAACTGTGTGTGTATGCACATGATGCCGATTGTTGGAAATCATACTTGTGAGATCAATTAACTAAAAGTCACATTTTGGTGACCTAGACGTAGGAAATCAGAATTGAAGTAAATAAAAATTTCATAAGGGTCTATGTGCTGAGGTAGAACCCTAAGCATGTTCTCCTTGCTGCACTAAACTTGAACTTGTTGAATTAGAGGATTGCCCTATTTTTGGTAATGTTCACTTGATTGTTTAGGCATAGGAAATTCCTTACGAGTTTTGACAGACCTAAAATATGTCTGCGCTTTCACGCAAGTGTACGTGGTCTGAAGTAATAAGTGGAAAGTTTGAATTTCTAGGATTTATCGAACCACAAAGAACTGGATGTTTTGTTACTAAAGTATATCTATGATCACTAATGTTTAAGTTATACATGTATTGACTGGTGTTGGTTCCTGAACAAGCACGACAACACTTTGTAGAAAATACTTCTGATAAAAGGAAGATGAGGGTTGGGTTTCTCCCACATGATATGATAAATAACTTATGTATGATGTTCCTCAAGCATTCATTAGTTCTTTAGTCAAGTGCACATTGTTCTTTTTAGAGTTTTAATTCAAAAAATTACAAGTTCAAGTCTCATGCATGAAGCGAACATACAGTCAGTTCTATTTTAGCACATAGACCCTTATAAGATTTTAGAGTTGTAGTTTTTATCTCATCTCTTGATCATGGAGAAAAGGGTTATAAAGTTTAAGATCTTATAAGCATTTATTCCACTAAGAGCTTCACACGCCTCAAACATAGTTTAGATGAGAGAGTGATTTCATTGGGCTCAATGACCATGTCACCTCATTCATGAGCACTCAATGAATCCATTCCCTCTCTCAAGTATGCTGAGCGACAGAGCATCAACTAGTGGGTATTAGCATCATATGCTTCAGCTCATTAGTTGAGCATAGATTAAGGTGCACTAAGCTCAAGAACTTTCTCACATAGTTTTAGGCTCTCATGCACTCATAAATCTAGCATCAAACTAAGGTGAGCTATGGAGCATAAGATAAAATAGTCCTTGAGTTCAATTAGTCCTTCATCCTTTGGTCTACATTCAAGTCCATAATAGTCCTTTTATTTCCTTAACAAGGCATTGAGTTCATGATTTTTATTAAAATTTGAGGAAAACTTCATACAATTATAATATCTATCAATACATGTGGGATTGCCCCAAACCTCCCCAAGGGAGGTTTAGCTCTCCATTACAAAAGAGATGAATAAGAATACATACATGGATAAAGACCCTTTCATGATCAACTAAGAAAAACATAAAGCAAAAGTTTAAAAAATACTAGGAACGTTTCTTTGGGAAGTTCTCTGGACTCCTCTTCTTCTTGCTTGAAGTTGCTTCTCTTAGGTCCCTAGTGCTGCATTTCTTCTCCTTCTCCTTAGCAAGATGAGCTCTTCCACCCTTGGAGAGTTCTCCTTCTCTTCTATGCAGCCCTCACTTTACTTAGGTTATAGTGAGCCAAGTTGGGAACCTCTCTTAAGTTAAGAGAAGTGGTATTTATAGAGGAGGGCTACTTCTTCATCTTCTCATTTCAAAATCTTTTAAAATTCTAATGCAATGATGGCTAAATACACTTGAGGGATGAAATGACTATTACTTTTCCATTGATAATTCTCCACAGCACCTCAAGAACACCATTTTCTCTGAAAAAAATGTAGCTATTGTAGAAGGAATGATGGCTAGAGACAAGGTGCTGGTTGGGGGGTCTTGTCCCAGCCGCATTTATTGCTCTGCTCAGAAGAATTTTCGGCAGGCCGCTGCAGCGTGCTATTGCAGAAACTTTTGTAAAATGGCCCATTGCAGCGCGCTGTGGTGCCAGTGCTTTGCAAGCTGTACCACTGCAGCATGCTGTGGCGGAAGATTTCTCAAAGTGGCTTGTTGCAGCACACTGTGGTGCCAGCGCTACGCAAAGTGCTCCGCTGCAGCGCGCTGTGGTGCTCGATTTCGCAAAATGGCCCGCTGCAGCGTGTTGTGGCGCCCGTGCTTAGCTGGACCGTTGCAGCGCGCTGTGGTGAAAGCTTTCGCAAAGTGGCTCACTGCAGCATGCTATGGTGCCAGTGCTTCACAAAGTGCTCCGCTGCAATGCGCTGTTGTGCCCAATTTTGTAAAATGGCCCGCTAGAGCGCGCTGCTACGCGCAGCAGCAGTTTTCCTTTAGAAAATTTGGAAAATTGTCCATTTTGCTCAGAATTCATTGGATAGGTATTTTTCCTAAAAAGATAAGCAAAATAGGATTAAAGAAGCAATTTTAATATGAGAAATGAATGAAATTTTCATTTAATTAGGATATAAATTAAGGATGCATCAAGTTTCAATGACTAAATGATAGCACCAAGTCCTTATGAATCCCATAACTAATCCCCAACTCTCTCCACTTCAATAAATAGTATCTTACCTTAAGAAAATTGAATCATTAATTTAGGAACCAACAAAAACCTAAAAATTAATTATTCTAAACACCAGTGAAAGAAAATAAAACTTAGTATCAAAATCATCGTTCCCTGAGGACGATATAAATTTTCGGAACTTACCGTTCCACTTATTACTTCGGACACGTACACTTGTGTGCAAGTGCAGATTTACAATCTATCATTAAACAAACTAAGTGTTAAAATCAACCTTACTTGAACATGCTAATCATGCACATGTACTCTCTCCATGTGATAATTTATAATTTTGTTCTAGAATTTATATTGAATTCGATGGAATTAGAAAAAAAGTAAGTAGTCATTTAGATAAATTCTGAAATTATAGAGATAAATGGATTACTTAGTTTTGATCATTTTCTAGTTTTAACATTTTAAAGCATACATTTATTAAGGCCTTGGCATATCATGAATTACATAAGTCATATCACAGCATTAGTGGAGCATTGTGCTCACCTAGAACTTTGTTAGCAGAGGGTTGTGCTTGCTTAAGATTATTAGCGGAGCATCTACTCACTTAAAATTCTATGGGATGTCATGTAACATCAAGTTATGTATGTGTGTGGCATATTCAGTTATATATACATATATTTAGTGACATACAACATAGTTTTATCTCAGCATTTATTCAGTTTCAGCTTTTTTACTATTTTCTATTTTCAATAATTAAGCCTTTCAGCTACTGTTTTACCTTACTTTTAGCTTTGTACAGTCGTATACTTTTCACCTATTTTAATGCTTTCCTATGTTTTATTTTTGCTTACTTAAATGTTAAACTTTAAATATTATAAATGTAAATAGTAGCTTTAATTATCTTAGACTTATTATCTAACACATTGTACTTTTGGGATCTGGCAATTTGCTAGATCAAGAGATGTTTGTGGAGCAGGCTAAGAAGGCTTCATAAGAGATCCAAGAGGAGTTTGTGGAGTATTAACAAGCTCAGCCTTCAGCTTTTATTTTCTGCATTAGTTTATTTTTCGCAGTGAGTGAGAGACATTTTACTATCATTTTTATTAAAAGTAAATTGTCTGTAATAATATAACTCTAGATGTGCCCCCCCCCTTTTTATTAAGATGAAAACTTTTTACTTAGCTTCTATATTGAATGATCTAGATGAATGCTTTAGCTCTAGTATTCTATATTTATTACTATTTATACTTAGTATTATGATGTGGTCAGCATGTAAGTAATGCTAATACTCATATATATTGGATTCCTATAAAAATCATTCTCATGATCCAATGTATATAAGCACCATATCTAATACTTATGATAAGTGTTTTACTTTTATCTTAAGGATTAGTCCTCAGCTCTCCTTTGGGGTTGAATTTCAGTAACAGCAGTATTCGGGGAGGTTCAGCAGTCTTTCCCGAGTAATGCACTGTTCTGCGTTAGTTATTATTATCCTTAAATTACCCCAGTTGCGCACGGTGACAGGACGGAGCATTTATAGTCCTCGGCACTTCCTAGATCTCTTGGGAAGCCTCCAAAATCTGCTCCTCAAACTGCTTTGGATCTAACAAATTTTCGGATCCCAAAATGTACAACATGTTAGACAATAAGTCTAACACATCTTAAGCTGCTATGCACATTTATTGTTCTAACCAATTATCATTTAAGTAACAAAACAATACTATAGAAAAGCACTATAAACAGCTAAAAAACTAAAAACTATACAAAAATGAAAGTAAAGTAACATTGAAACAAAATAACAAAGTGTTTAAAACAAATAATCTATGAAAGATTAAAATTTAATAAATGCTGAAATGAAACTGTGTTGAATGTCACTGTATATGCATCTGATTATGCCACTGATTTATTATCATTATGCATTTAGTGCCTTATACACCCCAAGGAATCCTAATATTCATAATACATACTGTATTTCGTAGGCATTACTCAAATTTATGCATGCTGCATCCATAGTTCACAATGCTTTTTGATGCTTATACTTATGCAATTCATGCCAAATGCTTTCAAATCAATATGATTCGTAAATTAACAAAAAAAAATCAAGAAATAACCAAAGTATTACATAAAACTGTACATCCTGATTGCCATAACAAGCATATTTATTATGCTACTATAATCAGAAATTTATCATGTATTATCTTAAACCAAATTGGCTCAATTTAACTAAACTCTTATAACGTTCTAAGTTATTACATGATAGGAGTGCATATACATAATTAGTATATTCTCAAGAAAGGTAACTTTAAATACTTAGTTTGTTTAACTGCATTTATCAACGCGCATAAAGAAAAGGGGACGAAACCCTTTTACAGTTTATTCTCTCAAACTAAGTTGTTTAATACCTCACTTAATACATGACTTGTGTATGCCTAAGAAAGGTGGTTTGGAACATTTAATTTGTTTAACTGTACTTATCAATGCGCACAAAAATAAGGGAACAAAATCTTTTTACAGTTTATTCTCTCAAACTAAGATGTTTAAATTTCTAATTAACACATACTTGGAATTGGGATATTTTATCCCGAATTGAACTGCATATATCGATGCGCACAAAGATAAGGGGACGAAACCCTTTTACAATATTATTCAGGACAAAATAACTAATTTCATACTCTACTGTATTAAATTAGTTATATGGATATGTACTACAATTTCTATATGATAAATGCTAAAGTTACCTCTTTTATGCTAATTAATTTAGAATCCAAGGAAATTCAGACTAAGAATCCATCTCTATTGTAAGTACTATCAATGGAGTTCCAAGGTTATGACCAAGAAGTCACTCAATATATGTGTCCTACTATAATTAGATAGCCTCAAACTAATGTCTCTCAGGTTATTTATCATAAGGATACAAGGTTAATTATCTAATGTTTAAAAGATTCATCTAAAAGCCTACCTCAAAATAAGATAATTAAGATATTTCCTACCTCAAAGATAATCTCTATTAGAGGTATAGTATTTACTTAAGCTTAGAATTATATTTCTAATTTGAATATCTAAAGTTGCTAATCAACACATTTAAATTATATGCTAAATTCTAAGAAATCGTGATGCTGAGATCTCATGTAGGTTTAAAAGTTCAACCATAGAATTTAGATGCAAAAGTTGAGTATGCAAATCATTCATATTTGCATTCAACCCAAAACTCTGATTATGGGGTAAAATCATAAAATTTATTGAGAATTGATCATTTAAAAATCTAGTTTATTTTATCGATTTAATAAGAGTAAACTCATGCTGCCCTCTTTCTTTAAGAGAAAATTAAAGGAAGTCAAGCTTAAGATTAAGATAAAAAAATTACATTATCATTTATGAGACTTAATAAATCTAAATCACATGATAAATTAGCAATATTAATTAAAAAATAATGCTAACCTTTACTAATTATGATCTAAAGCAATTAGTACTTAATTGCAATTTAACAAAAATTTAGAATTTAAATCGAATTGAATAAATTAAGTTCTAAACATCCTAATAATTGATCACAATGTTTCAAACCTAATGTCCATATTTCAAGCAATAAAATGCATCTATTTAACATGGTTATCTTAGGCACTAAAAAACAATAATACATTTATTCGATAAAAAAAATAGTTACAAGTGCAAGTTTTAACATACAAGCATATGTTCAAAAAGTCTAAACATCATAAATATAGATTTCATATTTAAAAATCAACTATATATTTACACAATGCATGATTTTATTATAACCCATTTTTATTTTGGTATATTTTTTCATAATTAGGGTTCTAGAGTCATCAAAATATCCTGAGGCATGAGCGCTATGGCGCGCGGTAGTGTTCCCTGGCCGAGAGCTAGGAGCTACTACGCACTGTAGCGCCAGATTTCTCGAGGCGCGGGCGCTGTGGCGCGCTGCTGTGCTTTCAGGCACTATGGCGCACTGTAATGCCAGATTTCTCGATACGCGTGCGCTATGGCGCGCTGCTCTCTTTCAGGCACTACGGCACCATATTTTCTGAGACGTGGGCATAGTAGCATGTTGTAGTGCTTTCAGATGTAACAACGTGCTACGATGCCATATTTTCTGAGATGCGGGCGTTGCGGCATACTACAGTGCTTTCATGTACTATGGAGCCATATTTCCTGAGATGCGGACACTGCGGCGCGCTGTAGCGCTTGCCTGGCTGAGAGCCAGGCACTACGGCATGCAGTAGCGCTCGACGGTCATTTTGTATGGACGAAAAATGGGATGTCTCCCCTATTGCACCCAAAAATACTCTGGATTCATGGCACCTCAAATGCGGTGCCATATACCGATGGAAATGTCTTTCCAAGACCTTTCCATTGATACTAAAGTAAGCATTAATGGATCATTTTAACAATGCAAATAATGAAATCATAGGGCTAAGTATACATAAATCCTACTTGCATAACTGTTTTCTTAACGAAAAAAATGAGCTTCGATCGGACTCATTCGAGTCAGATTGAGGCTTAACAATAAATCTCAATGCCATGCAAGAGCTACTCAAAACATCATTTCACAAAGGAATTGATTAAATCCATGGAAATAGGAGTACAATGGAAGGTACCTGAGCTTGCAAATGGAAGGGAGAGCTCTGATTTCTTCAGGGCTTGGGAGAATAAGCTTCAGCTGCTAAAATAGAGGGGAGAGGCCATAAGAACAACTGATAAAATGGAGGATGGATGGGTTTGGACAGCGTAGCAGGTCCTCTCCCATCAGCATGAGGAGGAAGAAGCTAGAGTTTACATGCACATGAAGGGGGGAGAGGGTGCCAAATGGGAAAGAGGGGGAGTGAGTGCTAGGCGCATGAGAGAATGAGGGAGAAATTAAATAAATCTAATTAATTAATACTTTCTAATTAACATTTTTCTTTCATTAAAATTAGATGGATAAACAGGCTCTAAAAAATCCTAAAAATTTACCTCTAGCTAATTTGGAGATGAGGAACCCAACGGTAAAATTGGATTTTAATTTAAAGATCAATTTAATTATTCTAATTTTTCAGAGTATTTAAATATGTTAAAATATTCAAAAAAATCTGACAACTTCCAAACAGTTTCAAAACATCACCCTTAACTAATTTGAGGGTAATGAGCACGATAGCGAAGTCAAATTTTAATTTTGAGGTCAAATTAAATATCTCATTTTTATAATTAATTAAATATTTTAAAATACTCATAATATTCAATTGAGCTCGAATCCCTCCAAATTTGTAAGGTTTGGTCCTAATGACCAGATGAACCCAATAGAATAATAATTATAATATGATTAAGCTAAGATTAGACTAAGTAACAACCTATGATTGTTACAGTTTGAAATCCTTACAGTCAAGGGGAAGACTTCTAGGACTGAAGTCAATGGACTTAGATTTCTGCGAAGATTATGTACTATGAAAATATAAGAAAATCATATTCTCTAAAGTTGGAAGAGAGCTGAAAGGCATAAAATTTGAGTTGGTGCATACAAATGTATGGGGGTCAGCTCCTACTTTTTTTATAGATGGAGCCACGTACTTTGTCATCTTCATTGATGACCATACAAGGAAAGTATTAGTTTATTTCCTAAAATATAAATCTGATGTGTTTGGGAAGTGGTTAGCTTTGGCTGAGAATGAGATAAGGTTAAAGCTTAAGTGCTTAAGATCCAACAATGGAAGAGAACATTGTGATAAAGAGTTCAAGAAGTGTTGTGCATTGAGAGGAATTAAGAGGAAATTTACAGTTCCATGAGTACTTGTTACATACCCCAATCTTGTTTCCCAACGAGGGCGTGGGAATTGGGGCGGCATCAGCTGGGACTTAGAGTAAACCCATAAATATTATAGATTATTGCTCAATTAATTTGAAACATAAGAAAAAAAATTATTTAGATACAATAGTAATTATAAGAGTAGATTTTTCTTCTTTATTTAAAATAGATGAAGAAAATAAGAATAGTAAAAGTGCAGCAGTTGATTATTTAGTGTTATTCCAATTCTTCAACGTTATCTTGACCTGGCATTTGCAACGAAAATGCCTGGGTTGAACATCTGTTAGAAAAAACTCTAAGTACCTTAGATATCATTAATTACATTATATATATATATATAAGCGGTAAGTATGGAATAAAATTTGAAAATTGCAAGAAAATAGGCAATAGGCATTAAAAAGATAATTATCATAAATTTCTTTGTAAATCAATATTGAATAATAATTTAAGCAGTGATAAAAGTAATCTGTCACCAGTAAGTATTACTAAATCAAAAATTGAATATTTCTATCTCGAACTAAATAAATAATAATAATAATAATATCGTTCGAGTGGGTAATTCTCGAGCCTTGAGGAATCAAACACGTCTGCTTGATTATCATAATTTGGGTTCTAACATCACGTATATATTCATATATGTTAGCCCCCTTGTAGGCATATACATAATATACTTATATCTTCCAAAGCAGAATAATAGCAAACTAGCCCGTTCAAAGTATAAAATTATATTATGTACAAATTGTACATATCTCCAGTAGAACCCTGTTTTTATCCGTTCAAGTCTGTTACATATTTTTTATAGTATCTCAAATAGTGACAGTATATTTAAATCATAGAATTTACAAGGAAATTAATCATGTAATTAAATCAATAAACTTTGCAAATTTTAAGGCTAAGCAAAGAGCATGTAATTAAATCAGCATATACAAATTTACTTCATGATATTCGGGATACATATTTTTGTGCTAAGTTGATATTTACAAATCTATGTGAAAAATTTATCGATTAGTGAAGAGATGAAAAATACAAACTTGTATTTTTTTTTCTTGCTCTCAGTGTATTTCAATGTTAGTAAAACAATAATAGAAAGAGAAGATGTATATTGAGGTAGCGAAGACAACATAGATAATAGCAATAGTGATGATGGTAGAAAATTGTTATGATAATAATAATAATAATAATAATAATAATATATTATTATTATTATTATTATTATCTTTATTATTATTATTATAATATTGATATTATTATGATTATAATTATTATTTATATTTATAAAGATAAGAATAAGAAGTAAAAATATTCGAAAGAGAATAATATGTATATATATATATATAACAGGGATAATAATGATAATAATAATATTATATTATTATTATCATTATCATCATTTATACAACAATTTACATATAAAGTGTATTATGATTATTATTCATAGTGAGAGAATATGATAATATGAAGAAAATAGAGGTGTTAAATATTTATGAATATTTATGCGTATGAATTTATTTTAGAGAGAGATTATTAAGATAATAATAGGATGATATTTATTTTTATTATTATCTTTTACTATTGTACTTATTATTATTATTATTATTATTATTATTGTAGATCCAAATTGAGAGAGAGAAAATTATAATATTATAATAATATTTTTAGTATTATATTTAATATATGATGATGATAATAATAATAATAATAATAATAAGTAAGGTTGTATACTTATTATTATTATCACTATTATTAGGAGATGATAATAGAGAGAGTGAGAATAATATGATAATATGTGAGATAGTATATTATTGATATTATTATTATTATTATAAACATAATTATAAGTTTAAAGATTTATCATTATCATTTTGGTGATAATGATAAATATCATATTGTTATTATTATTATCGAATAATAATAATAATACTTATGATAACAATAATAATGACTACAAAAATAATAATTAATGCTATTATTATTATTATCATATAATAATATATTATAGTATGTTGAACTTATGAATATCTTATGCTGGAACATTAGGGGCATTGGAAATGTCTCATCTTTGAACAGGTTTAAACATCACACTTTTGAGCATAAAATAAGTATTGATGCTATTCTTGAACCAAAGATGCCTACTGATTATATCATTAAAGTCCGTAAATATGCTAACTTTAATAATGCTGTGACTTCTGACTCAAACAAAATTTGGGTCATGTGGTCAAACCATTGGTAATCTAAAATCATTGCTCAATGTGATCAAGCCATTCATTTTAGATTTTTCAATGATGTTTACAATTTCTTTTGCACCTCTGTTCATGCTCATAATCTTATATCTGAGCGTGTGAGTTTGTGGTCCTTTTTGAAAGATTGTACCTCCACCTCCTTGCCTTAGGCTGTGAGTGGTTATTTCAAAGCGGTCATGAAAATGAATGAGTATAAAGGCTACTCCACAGACTACTCTAGCTCAACTTTCAATTTTAACTCGGCAATGTTAGACTGTGGTTTATAGGATTTTAAATACATGGGTGCTCATTTTACTTGGAATGCAGGTCGGAAATTCTCTCATTTAGATAGATTTCTCATAAACAGTAACTGGTGCAACTCTTTTTCCAACCCTATAAACACCTCCTTAGGCTCAACCGCTTCTAACCACAAACTAATTACCCTTTCTTCTTGGAATAATAAAAACAAGTTACCTTAATCTTTTCATTTTCAACTCTTTTGGCTCAAAAAAGAGGATTGCAAAGACATTGTGAGTTCTTCTTGGAACCAACCCTGTGAATTTTATGGGCTTTATAGATTAGTGGAAAATTTTAAAAAGCTTAAAAAAGCTCTTGGTATGTGGTACAAAACCCCTGTTGGCAACATTTTTACAAATTTGTCTCTTCAAAAAAACTTAGTTTCCTCTCTTGAATCTATTTTTGAAATGGATCCATCGGAAACCAATAGAATAGAGGGTAATAAAGCCAAGGCTAACCTCATTTTAAGCCATAATAATGTTGAGTCCTTCTAGAAACAAAAGTCTTCCTTAAACTAGAAGTTAGAGGGTGAGCGCAATACCGCTTTCTATCACAATTGGGTTAGGAAATATAGACATATTAATCATATTAATGAAGTCTCCTCCCCCAATGGTAAAAAGATCACGACTCTTTCTGAATTACAAAGCTCAGTGGCTAATTATTTCCATGAAAATTTCAAAGACTTGTTTTTCACTACCTTTCAAGAAAAAAGAATTGTCGATCTGGAACCCCAAATTTCCACTTACACTAATAACTTTTTTAATCAATTGCCGAGTGATGCAGAAATCTGGGATACAATAAAAAATCTTAAAGAAAATTCTTGCCATGGATCGGATGGGTTTCTAGGGGAATTTTTCAAAACCTTTTGGGAAATTATTAAGCTGGATGTTTGCAATGGGATCAAGAAATTTTTCTATTATGCCCCTCTTCCTAAATTTCTCACTCACACCATGACTACGTTGATCCCAAAAATAGAGATGGTTTCTTAGGTGGAATAACCTTAGACCCATTAGCCTATGCACCACCATAAACAAAATTATCTCTAAGATTTATGCCAAAAGACTCCAATCCATCCTCCCGTCCATCATTGACCTAAATCAATCTGCCTTTATCCTCGGTAGACAAATTCAAGATAGCATTCTTGCTACCCAAGAGATGTTCCATAGTCTCAAGAAGAAATGTTGGGGCCCAAATTTGATTCTAAAAATTGATCTTAAAAAGGCTTTTGATAGTCTGAATTGGAATATTCTTCTCCATACCTTTAAAGCCTATGGTTTTAATGATAAATTCATCTTAAAAATTAAAATTATCACCCAACACAAATAGTTTTCTATTATGTTAAATGGCACTCCTACTGGGTTTTTCCCTTCTGAGAGAGGATTAAGGCTGTCTCCCCTTCTCTTTATTTTAGCTATGAACATATGGTCTCACAATATAAACATCATGTTCCAAAAAAACCCAAAAAAGCATGTCAACATAGGTGGTAAAATGATGGTGTCTCACCTAGCTTATGCAGATGATCTAATCATTTTCTCAAATTGTAGCAGTAACTCCTTAAAAAAGCTATCTTCTCTCCTTTCAAATCTGGAATTAGTTTCTGGACTAAACATATATATTAGTAAGTCCAATTATTTTGTGCAGAACAAAAATCAGCAAAGAATACACTCAAAATAGAAAAAAATTTCAATTTCAAAAAAGGAAAGTTCCCCCTCCCTTAAATTGGGATTCCTATAAACATAGGTGACAATAAAAACACAATTTCAAAAGGCTGCTAGACAATATTTTTAATAAACTCAAAGGTTAGGAAAATAAATATCTTTCACAGGGTGGTAGGCTCATCCTAATAAAGCACATTTTGAATGCCATTCATCTGTTATCCTACAAACCAAGTGATGAAAAGGATTTCATCGATATTCAACAGATTTCTATGGGTCCATCCCAAAGGCAGTAAAATTATTTGGTGTTCTTGGAAGCACGTTTCTCTCCCATATGCTGAAGGAGGCCTAAGAATTAGAAACCTCTGTGATGTTCACAAGGCCTTTTCCCTTAAGTTGTGGCGAAAGTTTTGAACTTCTTGCTCCATTTGGTCAAAAATATTACTTGCTAAGTGTTGTGCTTCCTCTCACCCTGCTGTGGTTAAAAACAAAATTACTGATTCTAACACGTGGAAAAGAATGCTTGCTCTTAGAGATACGGTCAAGGAATCTTTAGTTTGGGACCAACTTGACAATTCAATTTCCTTTTGGTATGATCGTCGGAATAACAAAAATGCTCTTTTCATAAACAATAGAAGTATTAAATTTCCCAATTTAATGTTGGGTGAGGTTTATTCTCAGATATCGGGTTGGAGTCTTCCCTTTCTTCATGATATGATCTTTGATATGGAGGTTCAAAGTATTGTTCAGCTTCACCCTAAGTTGGAAACCTCCAAAGCTGCCAACTCGATGTTTTGTATTAACAAAAAAATTCGTCTGGCTATTCTATGGAATTGCTGCAGATCTCATGCCATGCCCTCCTTCCCAATCTAGATTTGGCATGCTTGCATTCTGAATCTTATCAGTATTTTTCTTTGGAGAATCTATAAAAACCATATAAGCGTTGACACCAAGATGCAAGAGCTAGGGTTCTACCTCACTTCTCGCTGCTGTTGCTGTCAGGAAACCGAAACCTTAAATCATGTTTTTATTGATAACAAGTTTAGCATTTTGATTTGGCAAAATATTCCTTTAGCGCCCTTGCCTCCCGCTGCTGATACTGTTGATATTCTTCTACAGTGGCCCAAGGTTAAAAAAGGTAAGATCCATGTTGGTAACCTTATATACACATTTACGCTCTAGCACATTTGGAGAGCTAGAAATTAAGCAAAACATTGAAATGTTAAATTCAATTCTGCGGCAATTGTCTCAAAATTTTTTGAAGAGGTCAAAAGTTGCCTAAACATTTATGAGGAAAAAATTATTAGTTGGAAAAATATTAATGCTGATGATATCAAAAGAAAGCTTAATTTTGTGTGAGATTTTTGGTTTTGATTCTTTCCCTAAAATGTGGGTAGTGACATGTGGAAGTGGTCTCTTCTTGGGGATGTCCACATGCCCTCTCATGTTTTTAGGCTAGGTGTTAGGCCTATGTCTTTGGTTCTTGTTGATTCTTTCTGAAATAGTAAACATTGGCAGTGGGATCTCCCTAAAGACGGCTTGTTTATTTTCTAGTTCTTGTTTGGTTTACTTTGTTGTGCTTACATATGGGAAGATGAGGGAGCTAAATCTGACTAGTGTGAGCAATATTTTTTTCTACTTTATTCTCTGGCTGTTGGGGGTGTTTGGATGCTGTGTTGTCGTGGGTCGGCTTGACAGCATTATCTGGTGGCTCTTAGGTTCTCTGCTCGATGGTTGGTAGCCATTGTTTGATCGATCACGATATGCTTTTACTATATTTATGTATCAAGCGATCTGTCTTTTCGAAGAGGTCTTTGTCCTATAACATAAATATATATATATTTACTTCCTCTCCGCCCCTAGGACTAAGGTAGAATGCCTGGATGCTCTTTTGTATCATGATTTGAAGGGTGTTAGTCCCCATGGTCACGATTTTACTTTTTTGTTCGACAGTGATGCTTATACCCAGTTGCATGCTTTTTCAGCTATCCCCATTTTCTCTGAGTTTGGGATTAAAACTTCTATTGTAGCGGTGTCTCATTTCAGGCATAATGCTAATGTTAATAGCCCAGAAATTTTATTGGCTGCTTTTCAACCGATTTTGGCAATTTTTATTAGGCTTGATATCATTTTTGGTATATTGGTTGGTGGTAAGTATCTTTTCCTTTTTTCTGCTTATAAGGCTGCTCCTTTATGTCTCGGGAAGGAGGCTGTTTTTGCGGTTAAAATTATACTTTTTTCATGGAGGATTCGAATAAAAATTTATCTTATATCTTTTTGGAGGATTTTATTGGTGGTCCTGCTATTTTTTGTTGGCTGGGTTTTTGCTTGTTGCTGGATTTTGCGAAAGGTTTGCAGGTGCTTTCCAGGGGAGTCTTGTTCGCGGCTGCACTTGATGGCAGGAAGATCTTAGTGTATTGCTCCTCTGCGTTATATGAGGTGGATTGGTTCTTTATCCTTGCGCGATAATTGGCCTTTGGTGGAGGCGTCCGTCTGGCCCTCACCTCCTTTTGCTTGATCGCAGTTGCCATTTTTTCAATCTCATGCTGCTTTCTTTCTGTTTTGTCAGTTTAATCGATTTTTATTCCTATTGGTTTTGTTGCTATTTTTCTTTTGGAGTCGAGTGGACCTTTTAAGATATTCTGTGGGTCTCACTTATTTTGGAGCTGGTTTCGGCCTTTTAGTTTTCTAGGAATCTGTAACCTCCCAGCCCTGGTCCTGTATTAGTTTTTATTTTGATTGAATAAAATCTACCAAGATGGCTTTCCAAAAAAAAAAAAAAAAAAAAAAAAAAAAAAAAAATATATATATATATATATATATATATATATATATATATATATAAAAGAAAGATGAAAATAATTGCATGAATGAAATGTTAGGGGCAAAAATAAAAATTATTGGTTAGTATGTTATTGATGTTAGGAGTCAAATTAATTTTTAATTATTTTTAACCTCTCATTTAAAATTTTTATATTTCAATTACCCCATTTAATTTTTCTTACTCACATTTTTGTGTGTTTTTGTGGTGGAGGCGTCCGTCTGGCCCTCACCTCCTTTTGCTTGATCGCAGTTGTCATTTTTTCAATCTCATGCTGCTTTCTTTCTGTTTTATCAGTTTAATTGGTTTTTATTCCTATTGGTTTTGTTGTTATTTTTCTTTTGGAGTCGAGTGGACCTTTTAAGATATTCTGTGGGTCTCACTTTGGGGCTGGTTTCGGCCTTTTAGTTTTCTTGGAATCTGTAACCTCCCAGCCCTGGTCCTGTATTAATTTTTATTTTGATTGAATAAAATCTACCAAGATGGCTTTCCAAAAAAAAAAAAAAAAAAAGTGAGGCAAAACCAGTGAGCACTCCCTTAGCAAGTCACTTCAGTTTGTCAAAAAATCAAATACTTAAGATTGAAGAGGAGAAGCAACATATTCCGAAGGTTTTTTATGCTTCAATGATTGGGAGCTTGATGCATGCGATGATCTGCATGAGACTGGACATTGCACATGCAATAAGAGTGGTCAGCAGATTTATGGGTAATCCTGGGAATCACCACTGGTTGTAGTCAAGTAGATTTTGAGATATTTGATAGATTCGACGGACAAAGCACTTTTCTTTGGTAGGTCTGACATCACTCTATGGGGATTTGTATATTCAGACCTTGCAGGTGATGTTGATAGTCGGAGGAGAACTACCAGATATGTGTTCACAATGGGAAGTGCAGCGGTGAGTTGGATCTCGAGGCTACAGAAAGTTATTGCTCTATCCACCATGGAGGCTGAGTACGTCGCCATCACTGAGGCGAGTAAGGAGATGATTTGCTTGAAGGGATTTATGGCAGAACTGGGCAAGGAGCAAGAGAACGTGAAGCTCTACAGCAGTAGTTTGAGCATGATTCACCTCTCAAAAAATGCAGTATTTCATGCTAGGATGAAACATATACAGCTTCGATACCATTTCATCAGGACACAGTTGAAAGAAGGTCAACTTAGATTGGAGAAGATTCACACTTCTAAGAATCCTACTAACAAGTTCACAAAAACTGTAACAGTGGAGAAACTATAGGCATGTGTAGCTTCAGTTGGCCTCATCACGTGATGAGAGAGCGAGGGTGAGCGACATCACTGCCTTGATAGAGTTGTAAAAAGATAACGAAGGTTCAAGGTTGAAAAAGTGATAATTCCAATAAGTCTCCACTAGGAAATTGTTGGGAAATGGAGACCATTCATATTTTCATGGAGGTGCTAATGGATCTCCGATGGGCTTCCAAGAGGTTCCAATGTGATACGAGACGTTGGGGAAGTTCAGGTGCAGTAGTGCGACGTGGCACCCAGCATCTAGAGACTAAGGCGCTACAGCTAGCATTGGCACCCAGCAAGTCATATACTGGAGCTCTACAACGATCCCCGGTGCCAGATCTGCTAGAGACTATGGTGATACGATGCACCCTGGCGCCAACCTTCTAGAGATCTAGGCGCTACGGCACGCCGTAGCACCAGGCAAGTTTCATCTCCGGTTTAGGCATTGCCCTAAGTATTTTGGAGCATTTGGGGTCCAAATAGTGCATAAGTATTTAAGAGAATATTATGGAGCATTTGGGCTCCAAATAGTGCATAAGCATTTCGGGTCCAAATAAGGTTGCAAGGGCTTGTGCTTATTGGAGAGAGCCCTAATCAAGTGGTGGTTGTTGCTCCTTCACCCTAGAGTGAGAGATGGTGTTCCCTGCAAAAGAAGAAATCAATTGGGACGCCATATAAGAGATAGATCCTTCTTATTCTTGTAAAGGTGAAGCTCTCTGTAACTCTGTAATATTCTTAATTCATAGTGGAAATTTTTTGTATGGTGTGGCTCTATGATTTTTCCTGTCATTGGGCTATCCACGTAAAAATCCTTGTGTTTTGGATGTTTGTGATTTGTGCATGTGTATGTGTTTTGATTTCTATTTTGCTTAAGCTTGGATAATTTCATCTATTTACTTGGTAACCATCAACGTAATTCCGGTCATCGAGCTAAACATCAAAAACGCTTCCGTCGCGTGCTCCCAACATGCAGATTGCATGTGGAGGTCGCACATCAAATTGAAGTTTTAGAAATTTCCTTCAAATAAATTCAATGGATACTTTAATGTTCCTAGAATTTTTGTTTGGCTTTTCAATCCTTGGTTCGAGCTTATTGGAATTGTGCATGATTTCAGGCAACGGCTTTTGACTCGGGCGATGAAGAAATTCAACAGTCTAATCTGCCGGCTGAGGGGCACATCTTAGATATTGATACTACATGTGAAGCAGCCATATGCAAGTTCTTATCAAAAAATATACGAGTCCAGCTCTATTATTTTTTCCCAGTATCGAATTTTCCTTTGTTTTACCTGCTTGGCTCTTGTAATTTCATCTCCTGGCATGCATAACTATATTCTGTTATGTATTTTCATTTGAGATGATTAATAACTTGGGTTGTACCCTCAGCCAGCTTCAAAAAAATAAAAAAGGGCAAATCAAAAGACAAATACAGTACATGCCAAATTATTAAAACAACCGACCGTCAGGCCTCCATGATTGTACAATGAAAATATGAGGTCCTTCATTTCTCCTCTCATTGTACTCCAACATATTATATGACATAGTAACATAATAAATTAAACAGTAGTTATTCAGCTTTCTGGACTGGGGCACAAATGGACCCCTCAAAGAAGATGAGACAGGAGCAGAAAAAAATAGGGTTACATCGAAGCTACTATTTATATAAATGGATGGGTGGGTAATGTATTATTGGCATAACAAAATTAAAGATTAAAGTGAAGCTGTAGTTTACTACAGTGCCCTATGCAATGCCTTTACAGAAGTCCTCATCCACTCAACCAGACGTCGCAGGAAGTCCTTCACCTATTCATGTTAAGAGTATATACAATTGAATTTGTTAGGAATGCTCTATAATTAACGTCAGATGAACATGATAGATTTGACAATACTTGGATAATAAATTGAATCAACAGTATGATAAGATATTTGGAATTTTAATGCAGAACTGCAGAAGCCGGCCCTTTATATTATTTAAATTTAGGGGCATTCAGTTGCATGTGTATATGACTTCATTGTATGATTTGAACACCAAAGAGGCCCACCAGGCACATGCTAAGCTTGTATTCTCCTTTATATTACTATAATTTTATACGAAAAACTTTTGACAAAAAATTTATAGAAGAGAAGATAAAACAGTTACATTAAGAATAGAATGAGAAAGACAAACATATTCCCCATTCTTTAAGATATTTATTTGCTTCCATCTTTATGCCAACAAATTTTGTTAATCAACACATAATTGTATTTAAGACTTCATCTTTTAGATATCTATTTGCTTCCATCTTTATATTCTCATTATTAATAAACAATCTCCCATATTCTCTCATTCTTTAGCATACAAGTATGTTTTCATTATCTTTTATATATTTGATCCCTAGCCATTATGATCCATCTCATGATTCCAATTGAGGGAGAGGTGGGGGAGATCTCATGGATTCCTTTTTTTTATAAATTGTGCTCTCATTTAAGACTTCATCTTTACTAGAATAATCAAAACCCAATTCCTACCATAAACTAAAGATCATCTCCCACCAATCATCACATTTAATTGTGAATCAAAATTTTCTAAAATGTGCACATTTACTTTGCTTGTGGATGACTTAAAGAAGGGTCGTCAAGAGATTGTGAAGCATCAAACAGACAACATATGCAAAGAGATCATTTCATGAACTTAGCAAACACATTCTGCAAGAGATAGCGTATTAAGGCAAACATTTATTTGCTAATTGCTAATCTTAGTAGGTTGTATTTAAGATTTAGCTCAAGCATGGTTAAATTCATTTCACAATAAAATCAGTGAGATATTTGTTGGACTATTTCCATAAGTAGCTTCAAATTTGGTCATTGTGACTTTCTTTGCATAATGTAGTTATATCTACACCCTATATATATATATATATATATATATATATATATATATATATATATATATATATATATATATATAAGATAATAAAGAAGCAATTCAATATTGAAATTCAATTGATAAATATTATTGGAGCTACAACTAGGAATATCGTATGAAAAACTAAAGTAAGGCATCATCATGCTTATGCATGTTAAAATTAAATAAAAAATGTCAAGTTTAATCTTAGCACATATATATGTATATGTTTGATGTTTAATGGTTAACGTTTTGCGCTTGGAAATGTCTCTTTTCCATATATATATATATATATATATATATATATATTTACTTGTTTATTAGAATTTTTCGAGAGCTTGGTCTTGGTTTTTTATTATCATCCTGATGGAGACCATCATCTGATCCATTTGGATATCAGGGAATTTTGGAAAGATGGATGGCGCTGCATTATTTTTCCGATGAGAATTGTTAATTACCTGTGTGTTTGTCGTATTGAGCCATATAATTTGCAGGACAATGTCGACTTCCAGCTCTGGATTGTTCGATATTGTTTGATGCTCTCGACAGCTGGGGTCACAGTTTTTGTTTGCTATATTAATGCAACTCACTATTTGTTCTATTTCGCCACTAGGAAGGCTTGTCATGTTGCATGGTGTTGTCTACTAACCCAGAGTTAGGTTATGAGTTCAAATCTCACCAGCCACATATAAGAATATATATATATATATATATATATATATATATATATATACACACATGTGGCTTATGAAAACATCTTGAATTTGCATATAATATCTAAAGATAATGAAGAAGCAATTCAAGATTAAAATTCAACTAGATAGAATTTATTAAAGCTATGACTAGAAAGGTCATTTGAAAAACAAAAGGCATTGCTTGAAAAGAAAAAATCAAGAGAATAATTTGATTAATTATACAAGTGGTGACTTCATTAATGCCCTAATATGTTGTGTTAAATGTATAATCATATCTTTGATCTTGAACTTAAATGTGTCGTATCGCTTTGTCGTCTTATTTGTCATCCTATGGAGAAGTATGATAAAGTTTATCTAGCAATCAAGAACTTTCTTTTTTGTAAAGAACCTAAGAGTTAGGGGTTCAAATTTTCTACAAATGAAAAATAGCTTGAAGTTATGGGTTCTTAAACTATTAATATTGGTAGAATAGTCAATAGCCAAGGATAATTAAACTTTGTCCTTCTAGTTCTAGAAACTTAAGAGTTTTGTAATTAGGATACAAAGCATAGTCAATCTATAAAAGGGCTATTAGAAAAGGTAAGAAAGTGATAGATTCAAATTACCACCTATAGCAGAATGCAGTAGAATTTGGAGGAATGGCACATCTTATGCCTTAATAGAAGCATGATATGAAAAAAATCAATCTATATATAGTAGATACATCATTGTATTTGGTGGCAAGTTGTGAAGAGTTTATTAAGTTTCCAAAATCTTAATAAGTGGAAAGGACATGGCAATTTTCATATAACAAAGGCAATAATTGCTGATATTTGTGGAGATTTAAATTTATGACATCAAGGACTTAATTTATCACTTGGGTTAGAATGGGATAAATAAAATAAAAATTATAAAAGAAAGCATTGAAATTTAAATTCAATAACCTTAAAGTCTAGAAGAATTATGTCATTGACAAGTCGTTGCAAGCCATTTTCTAAGCAAATGATAGTGATTTTTTCAAGCAAACTAATTTATATCCTAAGAGATGGTTCTAACAAAGGAAAAACAAAATTTGGTATATATTAAAACTATTTAAATCATCAATTGGTATTTTTATATTTATTATACACAATTAGATAGGCAAGGCTATGTCCAACAAAAATTAGGTTACCATTACTATTATGGAATTATCATTATCACAAAACTTTTGAGGCCATTATACTAAGTACATTAAGAATTTTTGATTTGAAACTCTTGAGGTTATTCCATGTGATATCAAATAATTTGCAACCCTAATGAATTATTTGATACTGACTCATACCACCAGTTGAGCACCCAAACAAGTTAGTATGCGTGCCTAGAAGGATCCAAATGGCTATAAATACCCTCTCCATAGAAGAACCTCTTTATGTTTTCCCAAATCTTGTTGTCACACTGCTGAAATCAAATGATTCTGATGTGTGCTTAAGACAATCTAATTGACGGATTATTGTTGTAATGGTGGAATGCAATAGCTACATAAAATATAACATATTGTATTATTTTGTATAATCTGTTATTGTGACATTGTGATACAGTGTGAATATTGAGAGTATGGTCGTAATATCATATTTTGCAAGTGATTGATAGTATAAGTATGTTCTTTACCTTTATTATTCTGCATTTTTTTGTTGATAATCTGAATGGCATGTAGCCTAATAGCATTGCTAAAATAATATATATAAAATGGCCAATACTTGTGAGAGATGGCCTACATTGAAGTAAGATTTTGAGCTGTGGTAAAGTGAATTGTAAGAAATATGGGAACTAGCAATGTTGTGTGATGCGAGAGGAATACACTGTGACAAGTCATATTGAATTCAAATGTATCTGATGTGTTCATATACATATACATACATATTGCAATAAAAAAACATATGGCATTTTGGGTTATAAGTATTGATATGTAATACATATGTATTGAATCATAAGGATGAAGTAATGCTCTAACGGTTACCTCCGAAGGCTCTTTGAGTGAGTAGTTGGCGAAAGTCTCCTTGGGAAATTTGGAAACCAAAATGCCAAACCCCTGCCCTCGACTGCGGAGAGCCTAAATTATTTTATATAAATCAACAACGAAGTTGGAAATCAAAAAGTTGACAAAAAATAAAGAAGCAATTTAATAATCTGGCGCGTACTTTGAAGGCATCCTCATCGGTACGGTCGTCGCCAATATACACCGGCAAGATATCAGTGCGGTCGGCAAATCCTGCGCGTTGAAAAAGCCGGGTATTAAAAATTCACGGTCGAATCTATGGGCTATAAAATTAATTTATTTATTTTTAATAATTATGAGTTGCTGTAAGCAGGTACTAATAAATGGAAACAGTGGTGGGAGGAGATGACGCGTGTGAGCCGGATGATCTGGCTTACCAAGCTCTTCCAACAGGAACTCCAGGGCCTTGCCTTTGTCCCATTCAATAGCTGGCCGAATTTCCAACACCTGTTCATCATATGAATTTTCTTCAATATTTTGTGTATTTTCTTTTAGGAAAATATTTTAATACTTCAAAAAATATCTCATATTTTTTCTCCAGGCAATTAAATGCTTGTAACGACTTTATAATCATGATTTGGCAAGTAAGTATCAATTAAAATTAATTTAACACTAATTTTTTTTTTATGATGATAGGATACTGAAAAAATATTATTAAGGATATTATAATAATTTCCTTCTGTTTATTTCTCCATAAACTTTACTGATTTCTCTCATATCTTAACACAATTAATATATCTATATTTAGAAAAAAAAAATTTAAACATTGAATAGAGTATTATAGTAACTTTCCTTAATTTACATAAAATGAGAAATGAGTTGATTGACTATTTAGAGGAAGATTTACTTGTTTTGGATACAAAGATACAAAGATATTATTTTAGTTCTTAAAATCTATAATCCAATCTAATAAATATTTTTAAAATTAATGCTGATTTAAATAATATCAATCATTGTCGAATAGAAAATAAATTATGATTAATGTTAGTTGAAGTTAGTATTAAGTATATATTAATTGTAATATATCGATCAAATTAAGCTGAAAAAATGATTAGGACGTCATTTAAAATTATAATTATTCACATAAAGATCTATCTATTCTGATCAAATGTATTTCATTGCCTCTTCGACCATTAACTAAGAAAAAATATTATAATTCTACTATTTCATAATATTATTTTAGATAATTAAATATTTTTAGGCTCCTTTAATTATAATTTTAAATAATAATATAAATTATTTCTAGTTATAATTTTAAATACATTAATTATGCTCAAATTTATTAAAAAAATAAGTCAAATCAATATATAATTAGATTATTGATTGAATATATATTTTTTTTTTGTAAAATTTATATATAAAATTAAAAAAAAAAAAAATATTAATTCTGAATATTTTTTGATATATTAAAAAAAACATAATATTTTTCTTAAAATAATTTAGAATAGAATACCTTTCTTCCTAGCGTTAATTTTAAATCTGAATATGACGCTAGAGCTGATCGAACCTCCTCAGCAAGACAAATCCAACTCTAAGAAAAATAATTACAATTAAAATTTCGCATAATTATTTGAAAAAAATTATTTCTCTCACTTCAAATTATGATAACAAAAAATTTTAATTTAAAAAATTATATTTCTTTTTCATTTTCAAAAAATTATATTTCGACTCACTGACATGATACTCAAAAAAGCTCATCCAATAAAATTTAGAAATTATTTTATTAGTATTTATTTATTTATATTAAAATAATATAAATATTATTTTTAAACTTATAATGAAATAATATTTAAATCTTATTAAATAAATTTTTTAAGTATTACATCAACAACAGATTTAAATATTATTTCTATCTTCCGTCTACAGAAAATTTGACAAAAATAAATAATTATGCGCACAGCATTCAATACACAAAGCTTACATATTCAATCCATAATTCAAGTCATTTATAATTTTGTAAGGAAGAATATAAGAATATTTATATATATAATAATAATTATTAAAATTTAAATTTCGAGCCCACAAATATCTTCCTAATATATCTTAAAATAGAAATGATAATTAAAAAAATTAGTCCAATAAATCGTTAGCAGTATTATATTATATTAAAACATTATTTTAACATAAACTTTAACAATAATATTTATATTATTTTAAGGTAAATAAATAAAGAGTATTAATATATATAGTTCTTAAATATATTCCAAAAAATATAGATAATTAAAATTTAGGGAGTTAAGTAGAATAAAAAAATATTATTAAATTTATTTTTATTTATAGGGCTTATAAAAATATATTTTTTAAATTTTAAATTCTAATCGTCCATATTTTTTGGAAGATATTTGAGAGTTATATAACATTTTTCATAAATAAATACTAATGAAATAAAATCCAAACAAATTGGATGGGTATTTTTAGATTCTATGAGCAGGTCTAAATATAAAATATTTTAATTATTTTATTAAAAATTAGAATCTAAAGTTAAAAATAATTTTTTTAATAGAAATAATATTATCCATTGTTTTTTTGAAATATATTTGTAATATTTATCAAGAAAAAGAAACCCGATCAAAAATCATACCTTTTCTTCGACACAGCGAAAGTGAACTGATAGGCAGAATCTGTTGTTCTCCACTTTAGCGCCAGGAATCATCCTCGTTTTCTCCAAAAGCACATTGTAAACCTAAATTCACCGTACAAAACAAAAAGAAAAAAAATCATGAATGCGGTGAAATTGTATCTCTCTTCTCTCTCATTTTTTATTTTTGGTATAAAACTCACTTGATTGATCGTAGATATAAAGGCAGTGGCTGGCTGGCAGAGCACTGTTTTAGGCTGAAGAAAACATATCGATTCAACGTTAATACTTTAGGAATAATTAATGGCAGAAAGCTAACCTGAACATTAGCATGGTTAGGGCACTGTGTAGGTCCTTTGATATCCATGCCATGGCTTCCTGCATAGTACAGCTCCGCCAATTGCACAAAGCCAAATATCTGCCTTATACATCGTTAGAGCATAAGAGTAATTGTAAGTGAATGCAAACATATCTCGCTCATGCATTGCTCATGCATTGTTAATGTACGAAGGACAAAATGAATGCAAACATATTTTTGTCTTTTTTTCCTAAATGCATATTCGCAAAGATTAGTGTTGTGAGTGTGAGGAGCATCTTCGTCTAGGAGAGGAGAGAGACTGAGAGATCTATCTGTTTTTCTTTTATAATGAAGTTCTTATAGTGGTATGGTTCCGTGATTTTTCTCAACCCTGAATTTTTCAAATAAATCTGATGTTCTTCATTTTGATTTTCTGCAACTTGTGCTTTCTCAACAGCTTTGCAACTCTCTTATAGGTTATAGCAAAGTTTGATTAAAGCAAGGCTTATTTTGAACTCGATGTTTTCGAGCTTCGCTCGTCTCAAATTCAAATCATTTTGAATTGAGTCGGCTCTACATGAAATGATTCGATTTCAAGATAAGTCTAATAAAATGCCAACCAAAATATAAAAGAGAGAAGCTTAGATCCCTCTTTTTAAGACTACCACAAACCAACAGTGCATGCTTACTAAATATACTTATCATAAATATAATCCCTAACAAAAAAAAATATATGCTAAAATATTATGAACGAGTGAAGATACACACAAAACACAGTGCACTACCATTACAAACTCATTAGAGGCTAAGACTTACTTATGACCCCACTCAGACTTTTTAAATAAAATAAAAAGGCGAACCTTGTCTCTGCACCGCCCGCTGACAATAGCAGTCGGAAAATGCTTGGCCACGCACCTCACGGTCTCCCTCATCTGAACCAAAACAATAAAGCCGAAATCTCAATTTCACAAAGTCGTTTCTAAGTACGATCAGGCAAGAGAGATTCACCGCATCGGACATGAACGCTGAGTCTGGGTCGTCAACTATGGGAGACAAAGTGCCGTCGTAATCCAGAAACATCACTATCTTCTTCCCCTTCGCCGCAGCAATTATTTCGTCGAACACCTTCAGCGCAGATGGATGTCTTTTCTGTCCACAGCTTAGATTAAACACGCATTCTAAATAATAATAAATCGAGCGCTTGTTGGGAAAGTAATAGCGGATTACATTCCAATCGCTGACGGCGGTTTCCGAGGTTGGCTTGGGACTTGGGTCAGTAGGAGAAGATGCTTTCATGGATTCCAGCAATGAGGAGGAAATCATGGCATTGATTTCGAGATGGGCCGCCGCGCTCCTCTTGCAGGCGCCGCGGCGTGGTGGTGGGTAGCTCCGTGATTGGGCGGGGGCGAGCTTCTCTTCGGCCTGGAAGACACAATTGTTCGTCATGGCTGTGAGAAGTTAAGGCAGCAAGCTGGGATTGCTTCAGGCCAGGAGGGGCACTGAATTTATAGTTGGGCTTTCAAGGTAGATAATATTGACTCCTAAAATTTTCAAATTTTTTCAAATGTAAATCATGTGAATGCATTTGTGTTTGAGAAAAGATCCGTTGACATGACATTCATAAAGTCTATCTAATAATATTTGGACATATTTCAATACAAATTTTAAAAATAATATTTATATTATTTTAATATAAATAAAATAATATATTAATGAAATGATCTCAACTTCTATTATATGATTTTTATTGGGTATCACATCAACAGGTCTAAATAACATTTCTCTTTGTGTTTATATCTGTGAATTCTGTTCCAATAGGATTCCATAAAATTTTAAGCTAACTATTAATTAATTACACAATTATTATGATTTTCAAACATCAACTTTTATTCTATTAGAAAGTATTGTTGATGAAAATTTGAGTATTTTCTTCGTAATAGCCATCATTGTGATGCATATAGTAATGATTTATTTTAAAAATTGATTAATATAATATATATTTTATTTGAACTTATTTATAATTAGAGAAATACTATTTAGACTCAGACATTCAGAAAAATTCATTCAATAGAATTTGAACTATTATTTGATTTATATTTATTTTTTTAAATTAAAATAATATAAATATTATTTTTTAACTTTGTATTGAAATAATACCTAAATCAAATTGAATAAGTTTTTTTGAGTACCACATCAATAAATTTAAATAACATTTCTATTATAAATAAATTAAAGGAGTGAGAAATGTTTCTATGGGATATTTAAATATGATTATTTTTATTATGTTATAAGATTAGTAGTGGATGCATATCTCTTTTTTATTTTTAGGTTATTTTTTATAAGATTTTGTTGAATAAGTTGGGATATTCATAGTATGGGATGTTATTAAATTGTTTTTTTTAAATACTCGATGATCTAATCAGGTTGAGTATTTCAAATAGAGAAATGTTAGATCTGATCACTTAGAACTCAGAAAAATTTAATCTGATTTGAGCATTATTTTAAAATAAATTTTAAAAATAATATAAATTGTTTTTTTGCTTAAAATGTCTTAGACTTGTTTTGTGGAATAATAAAATTTTATGTAATATTAGGTATTTTTGTAGTAACTTTGTAGAATGAGAATCTATTGGTAGATATAAAAAAATCTATTTTAGTTGAATATAAAAGAATTAGTAAAATAATAGTCCAAAAATATTGAATGATATTATAATCTTATGTGTAAACATATTATCAATAGAATTTATTTTATAGTAAACTATAAATAAATAAATAATATATATATATATATATATATATATATGTATATTTTATTCCTAAATATTTTTTTTGACTAAATATTTGAAGATTTATCATTTTCTTAAGAAAAAAATATGCCATTAGATATTCTTTTTTTTAGGTATCAAGAAAGTTCTAATCTTTGAAAGGCTTAAGATTATTTAGTGATACTTCAAAGCTTTAATTTTTATTGATGATTTGTAACCTATAAGCATGAATGATATATGTTGATTTAATGACAGAGTTAATTGGCACAAAAGACAACTTTTGTGCCTTTCACAAATCTTGAATGTGGTGTGTATGGTAAAAACGAGTACTTTGAGAAATCACAAGTTCCATTTATGATAATTTATGGAGAAAACTCTCAAAACTCATAGTTGCAATCAAGTGGGATGCTTATAACTCCCAAAATCCACAAGCTTCTTTTATGACTATTTATGAAAGAAACTATTATAACTCTTAGATGCATTCAAGTGGGATGTTTTGAACTCCCAAAAATAGTCATTCGCTTTCATGGTTATTGGTCATTTATGTGTGGACACATACTTAAGGCTTATAAATAGTTACAATTAACATAGGGTTGGGATGAGGATGTGTAGTGTATGCAAAAAGTGTGTCTGCTTATTTTCTTCTTTCATATTATAATAAAATATTTGTGGTATAGCTCCGTAGTTTTTCCCCATCTTCAAACTTTCATGTAGATTTTGGGGTTTTCTTCGATCTGTAATAATTCAAGTGGGATTATTTATGCATTTTTGTCTTTGTCAATTCAATCTTACTGTTGCATGCCCCAAGTGTGATAATGTCTTCAACCTCCTTTTCGAAAATTTTTCATAACAACTGGTTTTAGATAGACAATTGTGCCTTTAGTTCAAAAGAGATATATGGAGGATGATGCAAAATGCAAAATCATAAAATACAGCAATGCAACCTTCGAGCTGTGGAGGGTGTTAGGAAATAACCACTAGTTTTAGACTAAATAATTTGGCGCAAACTCACAAAATTAAGAAAATACAAATCTCTGAGCAATCATAGAGAAATACTATCCATACACAAGGATTTACGTGAAAAACTAAAGAATGAGAAAACATCGGAGCCACACCACCAAGTACATCCACTATGAAGACAATCAAAAGCTTAAAGAGTTATTCCCGAGAAACTCTAACCCTTGTAAGAAGAGGAAGATTGCACTGCTAAGGAAATCACACAAACCTTGGCATCATTCTCTATATGCCCTTCCCTTAGTTTGCTAACTAAACTCTTAATTATACAATAACACACAAGCATCACTTCTAGAGAACTTAATTATACAATACCCATTCTGTCTTGGACTTTACACACCAAACTTTTAACACTTCTCTCTTCTTCGCCTCTCAAGATCTCTCATTGTTATCTATTTTACCATGAAAAAAACACTTGTGATTTCTCACACAATAGCTCACACTGCACTCATAACCACAGCCACGACATCAGCCCTTCATTATAGGCACCAATGCAGCACTCCTCTATAGCCACTGCAGCAACCCTTGTGCAATCACCATTGCAGCACTCTGTTGTAGCTTTCCTTACAATAGTCAGTGTAGCCTTCCACTGCAGCTTCCGGTGCAACCCCTACTGCAAGCCTCAGTTGTATTCTCTATTATAACCTTTGGCTATATCTAATTATCCTTTTAATGAGCAATAATGTATCAACTTGGGATGTGATGTCCAAACCAAATTATCATTGAATTTGACTATATCTAATTACCCTTTTAATGAGGTAATTTTAAGCAAATTTGCATTACTATAAGAAGTGATGCATCGACATAGATGGTGATGCCTACTAGTACCATCTCTTAATTTGAATATATATACTTACTCTCTTAATACAATAATGAATAACATAATTATATCAGTATAAGCAACAATATTTTAACTTGGAAGTGATGTCCTTTCTAAACATCATAAGATTTGAATATATCTATTTGCCATCTTAACTAACCAATATTGAGCAGTGTCACATTGATATAAGTTACATTGATATAAGCAGCAAAGTATTGAATCAAGTGGTGATGTCCTATCAAGATCATAATTGAATTTGAATAATTTAATAGAGTTGATAATACATCATTCTATTAAATCAAAAGGTGATGTCCTATTAGGATCATCACTAGAATTAATATATCATTTATAGTCTAACAAAGAAATGCAAAGTAGAATAATATTTAAACAAGCATTTATGTATCGACTTGAGAACTCATGATTTATAAGGATTATCAAAATATTTGATTGCTCTCATTGTATGCACTTAGTGGGGCAATATTTAACATAACTACATTGATAGTCTCTATGAAATGTTGAATATGATACTTTTTATTGCATTAATTATCTTATCTAACACTTGAATATATTTTTACTTTAAATGAATATTTTTCAATCTTAAAAATTTTTGTAATTATAATCACTATATTCCTAGTTTTATGCACTCAATTCTTAAGAGACATAATAAATGCAATAAACATGGCACTCAGTAAGTGCAGGATTAATTAATGGCCGATCAAGCTTTTTGGTTACTCAAGGTGGCGAGACTAGAGTTTTGTCAATTATGTTGATTTGATAAGAGGTTGAAGAAGATTTTAATTAGTCAACAGAAGCTAAGGAGATAAAGAGGGAATGCCAGACTTGGAGTGGCTGTCAGGGTCCAAGAATGACCGGGATCTCTTTCTTAGGTTCATGGCTTACTTCTAGGTACTCGAACGCCGAGTTTTACCCACTGACTCACTAGGGAAAAGCTCTCGAGCTCGGTTAAGCATTGGAACGAGGAGAGGAAGACAGTGGAAGAAAGGGAATGTGGGGGCAATTGAAGAGCTCCAAGAGATTGCAATTGAGCAATGGAGCCTCTCCCATAAGATTCAGTGGCATAAATAACCAAGAGAGGGCTGGGGAGGTTAGGTCATGTAACAACTCTAGGTTGTTACCTAGCTTAATATCAGCCTAATCATGCCTTAATTCTAGTTCAATTGCATTTATAATATCAATTTTAGCTAACTCTAAAAATTTAAGGTCAATCGAACCTCTCTAAGGCAAAATGGCCATTTGAACATTCTATATGCCCTAATTTAGATCTAAAATATTTTAATCTCAGAATTAAAATCTGATTACATTTTTGAATTCCTCACCCCTAAATTAGCTAGGGGTAAAATTTTGGGAATTTTTGAAGGCCATTTGGACCATAATTCAATTTAATTTAAATTGGGATAATTTCACATAAGGGATCCCAATAATTTGATTTTGTAAATCTACTATAAACCATTTTACCCGTTCGGGATCCACTGTGCGAACCGCGATCAATCCGCTGCGGAGCCCGAGTCATGTGATAGCAGAGCCCCGCTCCATCCTACCGTTCCTCCCGTGGATTCGATGGCTAGGATCCAGATCAGCATAGTCGCAGATCTGCCATTGGGTCTACCAGTGGATCCTATGTACCGAATCGCTCCCATGATCGGTCGTTATGATCAGAGCAATTCGAGCTATTGCGCCATCCGATTGATAGATCTAACGGCATCCGAGGCACCTGTCATTGTGGATCTTCGTCCCCAAATCGCTCCTGCTCTCGACAAAAAGAATCCCCTGTATCGCAAGCTATCGGGCATGTCTCCTACTAGCACGTCCACCTCAGTAGGTCATTTGGCTCTTCCCACTCTCGACCCAACCTCCCAATTGGGCCCTGTGGCCTGATTCCTCTAATTGGGGAAATTGGTGGAACTCGACCATGGACCGTTCCCCTGGATTTCCCCAGCCCTCTAGGATACCCTAACCCATCCCTGAGGCTATTAATACTTGAATGGCTTGATGATCATTTGAAGTCAAATTGCCTTTCCACCATTACTGGTCTGCTTAAGCTCTCCCAGGCATCCTAGCTACTTGCGTATCACTGATAGAGGGTTCTCCTAGTGTTCAGAATCCATAAGAGCTTCTCTGCAGCTCAGCCCGAATTTAATTCCTACCCAACTAGTTTGTCTGAGTTCCTCCATCAAACCAGGTACCCCCCTTTGCAAGCTCTGAGTAAATGATGCTTGAGCTCCCTCCATTTGATTCGTGATGGATAATATTGTAAAAAAAGCTCAATGCTCATGTAATTGTGCCTTAATCTAGCCCCGATCGATCAAAATCGTTCAATCAGGCTAAGTCTCGTAAGAGGGCTAGGTCCAAGTAAGGACCCACTGATCTAGACCTCCCTAAACCAAGCCACCTTACGGGGTTCAATCCGTCTCACCTTCTTGAAGGTGTATGGATTGAGCCCTGGGAAAATCGTGCCCTCTGCGTGGAGAATTGACTCCCCATAGTAGCCCCATAACGAAGGTTCTCGGGTGAGTAAGTCCGGGTGATCCAGACCACCTCACTTAGGGCTTTGGGTCTCTACTAGCGTGTCTAGTCATGGTGAACATGTAGCGACCTTCGGTTGGTCATGCCATAGTCTGGATGCTTAAGAAATTTGTGATTAGAGTTTTTCTAATTGGCCTAAGGTCGGGATGAGGAATTGGGGGTGATGCCACTGTGCGGGTCGGGCCGACCCGTGACCCGTGCTGTGCGACAATCCCGGATCTCTCCGGCCCCGGTCGACCCGCGTGTTTTGGAAATGGGCTGAGCCCGTTTAATTAATATATGATTAATTGAATTTACTTTTCTTAAGGAAAATAATCCAATTAATTGAATTATAGGGAAATTTAATTAGAAAAATGTAGAATAAAATAATTAAATAACTTTTGACGCATTGGTCCAAACCTTATGAAATTATATATCAAATTGTTCAAAAAATCATAAGGAACAAGAATATAAAATAATATTGCACTTTAAATGATTGGATTTTTTGATTTCGCATAGTTATTATAGACCCTAATTAGGGCTAATTAGCATGTAATTTTACGATTTAGGTGCCATTATGCTTCTATTACATTATAGAATGCATTTGCTAGCTAAATTAATTTTCTGACTCATATTCTCTTAATTATGCCCTAATTTTATAAAAGCATTTTTAGTAAAAATTAGAATTTATTCTTAGCGAAAACAATTAATTATAGTATCTGATTATTTGTATTGTTTATTAGAACACCCCTCTCAAGGTTCATAAAATTTCAATGGTTGGATTTGTAATTAAAAGCTAATCTATATTTCTTAATTTAGGATTTGATTAGCTTTAATTACTTCCTATTTATGTAAACTTATGTTTTATGTTTTCATTTCAATAAGTTGAATGTTAAGAAACCATTAAGTGAACTTGAACACCTTAATGGATTAAAATTGGCATAATCAAATATTTAAGCTTCAAATCTTAAAGAGCGATTAACTAATTAATACTTAATCCTAAATCTTGAAATTAAACATCAATAGTACACTAACAACTTACTGATTTTCCATTGATTTTAAATTAAACAAGTGATCTTGATTTGGTTAAGTTAGGGGTTAAATCCTAGCTTACATTGATTATGGTCTAAAATCCTTAATCATCTTAAGTAAAATGGTTTGATTTAAGGATAAATTATAATAACTTAAGTTGTTATCATAGTCAATTAAGAATAAATTATACCATAATTCTGATCTTAGTTCCTCAATTAAGTCATTAGGAAATCATCATCAAATCAAGGAGTCAAATGAATCAAATGCTGATTCTAGAAAATCCAGAAATTCTAGAGTCTGACATAATTATTTTGACTTTAAATCAAAAATTTAACTTCGCCATTGCACTCATTTCCCCCAAATTAGCTTGGGGTGATGTTTTGGAGGCAATCAGAAGTTGTTAAAAATTCATCAAATATTTTAATAATATTCAAATACCACAAAAATTGGGAAAAATAAAATATTTGTCGAATCAAAAATCCGACTTTGCCGTTGCATTCCTCTCCTGTCAATTAGCTAGGGGCGAATATTTGGAAATTTTCTAAGTGCAATAAATAGTTTAATTTTAATTAAGAAAATCAATTTAAATTAATTAAATAATAATATTTTAATATTCTTCCTAACGGCGTTGTCGCTTGCACCGCCATCTTCCGCCCACCATTTAGATCTGCCATCAAGATCAGACAGCCGATCTGAGCCGCCAGATTCGGGATCGGACGACGTCTTCCCATCGTCTTCATCCTGCTCTCCGCGTGTCACTCTGCGGATAGCAGCCGCCACGGTCGCCACTCACCGCACGGGGAGTCCCTCAGTGAGTCTGTCGGCCCAGCCATACGCCTCAGGACTTCGATCACTCGCACATTGTGCAACCTCGGACTATCTAGACAAACCTTAGCCTGCTGCGAAGCTCTAATCCTCCCCAGCCATCGAACTTCAAGTATTCCTACCCTTTAATTCTTGTGTTCGATCGTCTAGATCTTAATTCAAAAATTGATTGCATGCTATAGATTAATCATTAATCAGACCCTGATTGAGTCCGATCGAGTTTGATTAATCTGAGTCGGTGCTTGGATCCACAGTGGAAACTGTTAACCACAGATAACCTGTACTCTAGCCATAGGGTTTGGGTTTACTGTCGAACGAGACCACCTTAGGTGGTGGTTCATCCACCCTCAGGTAGATTTTGATGAGACCTACCCATTGGCATGCGGGTCAGGCCCTAGCAGTAGCCGGAGGGCCATTGTTTTCGCTGACCTAGCCACGAGCCTCAGGACCCATCGAAGGAGACACCGACCTGGAGACTACTGTCGGATCTGTCTATTCGCGCGGAGCCCGAGTTGCAGGCCGCGTGTTGCGTGCTAATTGGCGCAGGGCCTGCCGCGTCAGAGCGGTAGCACGCATGGCCCCGCGGTCGACCGTCTACCAGTTGCACACTGCTGCGTGTCTGCACAGATGGTGCGGTCCCGTCTGCCCCATCAGCAGTGGGTCCCAACCGTGGCTCATCAACTTCTGTGATCCTACCGCGTGTTTTGCGGGACCCACATGTCGACCCCATGGCTTTGTCCACAAACCACGTGTTGTCGCATGTGCAGGTGGGGCCCACTTTCGTCAATTCAGCGCAAGCAGTGGGTCGCGACGTTGTTTCAATTAAATTTATTTAATTAAAACCATCGGATTAATTAAAATAGACAGATTTAATTAATTCAATTTATTTAATAAATCACAGAGGCTTTAAACCCTCATATCTTTTAATCCATTAGTTCAAATATATTACATATATATCTCATTTTGCTCAAAAAATTGAGAGGAATAATCTAGTAGTGTTAAATTTCCTAAAGATGCCTTAATAATATAGTGATATTTTAGGACCTTCCTTATTTATACCAAAACTTTTCTTAGCCATAACTTTGTACTTAGTGACACAAACATATCCAATATGGGTTTTATTTTAATCAAGAGAGTGTCTAGTTTACTATGATAATATTAATTTTGCTATTGGATTATTAGTTTGACTAATCATTTTTGGGAACCTTCCCTAATCACCCTTATTAACCTAGAAATTCAATTAGTCATAACTTAGTCAATTGAACTCCAAATTAGGTCATTCAAAGTGTTATATAGATCAAAAAAACACCACCAATAGTAAACTAAAATAAAAGTAGGGTTTTGACCGATCGAAACTCTAAGTTAACCAAACTACCCCTAACCCTAATTAGGCCACAACTTGACCAATTGAGGTCCAATTTGGGTCTACTCCTAATTAAAGTACTCAGTATATTATATGGAAGCTATAGCCATAGAATTTACTGAATTTGGATATCAAATAGAAAAGTTAAGTTTTTGACCCCTCTTAATCATATAAATTTTATAAATACCCCTAGAATTAAATTGGCCATAACTAATCTAATAAACATAAGAATTTAATGTTTTTGAACTCTATGGAATCCTAAAACAGTAAGCAAATATAAACTGCACAAATTCTTAGACTTCACTAAGTGAAATTAGCAAAATACCCCTTAGGGCAAATTCCTTAGTTTGGACCTATCGGACTCAATTCTTATCCAAATTGAGTGTATTTAATGTCTACCTTCGAGTTAGATAGTAAGGGATCATTTGGCATCAAGAAAATCAAATTTGGAATTCTAAATAAAAAAGTAGCTTTTTGGACCCTTAATGAAGGGGCAAAATGATCATTTTGCCTAATAATTAAGTTAAGTGTTCTTAGTCCCTAAAATACCTCTTAGATTAGTTAAATTGGTAATAAAACTAATTTAGAATCAATTTAAGTCATAAATCTCATAATTTGAATAAATTGTCAAAAATCTCAATTAAGGCTTGAAAATCCCTAAGTAAAGAGAATGTCCCTTATCTAAAATCCATCTTTAAGTTCCTTAAATGAACAAAAATAATAAATGAGGTGAAATTGAATTAAATTCCATCAACTCCTAAATCATCTCATTAAGGGCTTCATTAGGAATCTACACCTCATATTAGGGCCATTTCCTAAGATTAGGAATAGACCCTAGGTTAGATTTCATTCATTGAGTAAAATGGGTTATTCAATAAATGAAATATTAGTTTTATTAGTTTCTATATTGTATAATTTTATTTTGATTATTTTATCTTTCAATCTTAAATTAAGAATAGGAGAATCATCTTATTAAATTTAATTCTGCTTAATAGGATTTGCCTTAATTATTATTTCACATTTAGATTAAAAACCATAAATCCTTAGACTTTAACTTTGGATTATGTGATTAACTCTAATACGTGGTATTTAATTCATAACCTCTAATTTAGAAGATCTTGATCAGTTCTTAGATTAGAGCATCTAAATTCATAAATTAGGATGTTATGATTTATTACTTAACTTATAGTCATTCACGATTGAACTAAATTAGAACCTAATCAGTTCTGATTATTTTTAACTTATAAAGTTGTGCTTCTAAGTTGTATAACTTAAAATAGGTAGAATGGTTAATTAGATAACAAATAATATCACCATGTGTAGTAGAGTCTCTTGGTTACTATTAAACTTTTGTCACTTTCGCATCCTTTAAACTTTGTGCCTTATTCATTGGACATGTTGTACAAGATAATTTGTTGCTTGAAATAAAAACATAAAAAAGATAGGATAACTTTGCATTAGGTTCGGTTATTGGTTGATTTTTGTGCATAGTACCCCAATGGGCTGGGCGAAGGTGAGATAAGGATTACTTAGCATTACTTATTGAGGAGTGTAGTGTAATGTTGGAACCCGAATAGTCTTGCAGACATGCTTTTACTCCACAACTACTTCTGAAAGTGTCCACAGAAGTAAAGTAAATAACTAAAATTTGAATTGCATGTGTGTATACTGCCTCTCAATTCAATTATATAGACCTAGCCTTCTTGTTGATGCTAGGAAAATTTGCACCTTAGCCTCCTTGTTGACGTTAAAATCCTTGTAGCCCTAGCCTCCTTGTTGACGCTAGGAAATTTTGTCACCTTAGCCTCCCTATTGACACTAAGAATTCTTTTGATATCCGCAGGCTAGATTAGCCCTCATCTGTATGGCAGTCACTATATAATATTTTACTTTTACTAATTCTTAATTTCAATTATGCTTTTCAGTTACATTTAATTTTAGTCCGCTACTTTACTTACTTGATTATATATATAGGATGCTAGATCTTTTGTTGATTATTATACATATTACTGTTGGATTTGTTACTTTAAATTTGCATAATACATATATTCATTAGCATGTTTAGGGTTAGATTTTCTTTCAGTATTTTTATTGTAATTACATACGTATTGCCTAGCCTTATTTTTGTTTACTTTTGAGGTATGTCTTTTTCCTCACTATTGCTTAAGTTATAAATGCTGCTATTTATAGCTTTCTCTCTTTCCATTGTATGCTTGTTGCTCCCATTTTAATGTCTTTTGATTATAGTTTAGGAAAATAGTGATATTAATAAATGCATGAAAATTAATCAGCTTAAAATGTATTTAGACAAATTGTCTAATAAGATTTTTTTCTTTTGGCTGGGACCCTAGCATTGTGAAACTGACAGTGTCAGAACCTGATCAATTTGGAGACTTGGAGCCTGAGGAGGAGCCTTACCTTGGGGAGGAGCAGCAGGGTGGAGCTGAAGATATTTAGATCCTTTACTCCATTTGTGAGGATGAGTGATGTTTTTCTTATTTCATTAAAAAATTTAAGTAATGTTGTAATAATACAGGTACTCGTGACTGTGTTTTCTTTATTGTACTATTATTTCAGAGATATTTCATTTTTGTCTCCCATTGAATTTATGGTAGATTGGATGTAATATTTACTTTATTTACTTCTGCACTCTGTACTTGTACTCCAATTAGTGACTGATCATATGTATGCATTCTGAGCTCATCCTTCCCTTATTATATGGATTGTGGATTTCACCTAATCCTATGATAAGTGAGAAATCTGCTAGAGTGGCACACCTCCCTTAGTTTAATGATTGTGGACTTGGGGGCAGGGTGCCATAGTTGGTATTAGAGAATTTTCTAAGGTGTCAGATTGGAATTTGCATTCCTCTCTAACTAATGGATTGTTCTTCTACCAATTAGTCACTAACTAGATACTTAAGTTACATCTAAAGTACCATGATCATGAGCTCCGGATATTAGGCATAGAAATGAAAATACATCTATAAGTAAGATAAAATACTCAACCTAACAAAATGATCACTTGATTTGAACATCAAGGAATAATATTACTCAGCCATGTCTATACTCGACTACCTCAAGCACTTTGAGGAAAGGTGGAAATTTGACGTCTACATAGCAAATCAATATGAAAGAGAAGTTGAAGGCGTATCCCCAGCAAGCGCCATGGTGTTGAATAAGATGTTGGAGGACGCCACCTTTCGGGGTATAGACTTCCCCATTTTAGCAAGGGAATGGTTGCAACGTGAAACTAAGATGTTCGATGACCTAGAGTATTTGGATCCTATTTGACTCTGCCTTGCTGATTTACTACTCCAGGACTATGCCGAAGAATGGTGGGCACACATGGAGTGGGTGTTCACGCATGGATCTGCTCGACTACGTTGAGAGATCACCAATAATGACTTCTATCAGGCCTTATGTTTCATTTACTGCCCTTCTCTATCTCATCTATGATGTACTCTCATTTTTCTTTGATTAGTAAAAAGAGATGAAATAGTGCAATCTCTCACTTTTTAGTATTTCTAAAAATGTCTTATTTTTAATTTAGACTCTTACAAAATGATGAATCCTGGACAATCTTCCTTCAGTGCTGCATCTGGCAGCTCATCCATCGAGATAAATGCTCTACCTGAAATAATGCGGATGATGATTGATTCTCAAGCCAAGCAGGCCGAGAGAATGGAACGACTGATGACCGCACAAATGACTTAAAACAACCCTCGTCCGGGAGATGGAGCCCCAAAACCTTACTACTCCTTCCAACACCACGTTCAGTCCGCAGATGGACTTCTCTGTAGTTTTCTCTGACTGAGAATTCCCACTTTCGATGGGACCTATCTGCTGCTTACATGGAAAATTGGTTGAAGATGGTAAAGAAGAATTTAACCAGCATCAAGTGTCCCGACATTGAGGCAATCAGGCTCGTGACCCATCTACTGTAAAATAAAGCAGAATACTAGTGGAATCAGGTAAGAAGCACCCAATTTGCCAAGATAAGTGTGGGGCCCCTATAATGACAACAAGGAAGTACGGTGCTCCAACTGTGGCAAATCCCCAACTTAAGTAAAGTTAGATAAACCCAACCTGCCTTAAGTCAAGGACTTGTCACCAAGTACTATAACATCATCAATATACAACTATCAAAGTGGCGGAAGCAATGAATAATAGAGTAACATCAACAAGCATACATAGTAGGAAAAGAGAATGCAATATAGTAACTCATCACCATGCAGAAATGAAATACATCCAGAATTAATTATTACAAACTGAAGTTTAAAGAGAATGAAAAATGTCTCTCAATCTCACTGAAATAAGAATGCAATATTTATCTAAACAGCAGTAGCACGATCCTCCTCCTGAACCTGTTCCTCTTCTACGACACTACCCACGAACACGTCTAAAACTGACATTTGTCGGTATCACAAATGTCAGGGCCCCATCCAATAAAACAAAAAGGTTACAGTTAGACAATTGTCTAAGTACATTATAGGCTATTTTGATGAACTGAATATTTTAAAGATATCACATTTTAATTTAACTAAACATGCAGGCAGTAAAGGGTGCAACAAGCGATAAAAGAAATGGGTAACTATAAACTATCCATTTATAGCCAGTAACTAGTATGGAGAATATACAATGCAAAATAAATAAGGTAAGGCTAAAAGCTAAGAGAAACAGCAACTGCAATATAATTCTGAACCTAACATGCTTTATGATCATGTTAACATATGCTGAGTATATAATAGAAACACAAGTACTGAAAATATACAATTCTAACATCCTAAACATGCCAAAACATATATAAGTAAGCCATATGAGTATACATACAACATGCTAGTTAAGAACAAAAAAGAAAAAAAAAAAGCCACTGAGACATGTGGCAAAAGAAAAGCAATCTATGAAATATAAAACCACTGAGACATGTGGCGAAGCAAGCAAGTACTGAAAATAAGGCCACTGAAGCATGTGGTAAAGTAAAACAGAAAACAATATTGGACATTCCAGCTAAAGTAGCAATAAGCCTAAGACATAGTACTGCCATACTAGCCAATAGGCCATACAGGGCCTCCAATACTGAAATATCAATCAATACCCAGCCAATAGGCCATCCCAATCCTCTAGGCCTGGGTCAATCCTACATAGTACTATTACTGAAGAGGCAGACTATGCTAGGAAATATTTTACCAACTGCAAACTCTGCCATAACTGAATATTATGCAATTCAAATACTAACTTAGGATGTATCATCCATATCCTAAGTTATCCTATTATGCTCAAGGAATAAGGCTCAATATCCAAGGTATGCAAAGCAATCTAGTCAAAGTAAGCAAGAGGCTCAATCTAGACTATGTGATATCTGATGTTATCTAATTGTCAAATCTAACTACTCTGAGAAGGTACAAGTTTAGGATCTCCAATATCCAGCTATCGAGTAGAATCTCAGATTTACGTCCTTAAAGTTAATATTAGAACTTAACAAGTTCTAATCCAAAATCATGTGATGACTATATGATTTAAGTAAAGAAATCAATGATCTAATTTATTAATATTTTATTCTTTGACCCAAATCTTGATTAAGCAAATTAAGATTTAAGGATTTAGAACTTACACCCTATGTTGACTTCAAATCCTAAATCCAAGGTAATGTCCTAACTAAGATCTAGGGTTCACACTTATTACTCAAATTAAAGGTCAAGGATCTTATAAGCTGAAAGATCCAGGAACTAAGAACTTAGTGAAAGGCTATTCTACTGATTATAAGATAAAACAATCGATTAAGAACTTGAGAATCTAAGATCTATATTCAACTTTTAAGATAATTACATTATCTTATAGATTGAATCATCCTATACCCACATGAAAGGTTTCAAAGGATTAAACAATCAATCATTTAAAGAATTTCAATTGGAGTTGGTTTAATTCCAAATTGAAGATCTATGTCTAAGATCTAAGATCTAAGGATTTGAAGTTTGATCACTTTAGACTTTAAACTAGAATTTTAACTAAGAGTTTCCAATTGTGTTTCTTTTAGGATTTAAGTTTATAATTTCACTATATTGAACCTATTAAGGTTGAAATTGACAATTTTAGGTATTGGATTAAGCATTTACACATTTTGGCCTTTTTAAGGATACTTAAGATATAAGGGTCTTAATTAAGGCTTAATTGAAGATTTCAAAGTTCTAATATGAATATTATTATTGTCATTAGTCTAAGGATTTAGTAGAATTTTAATAAGCTGATTATGGGAAATTTACTGAATTTTTCAAAGTTTTAAGGGCAATTAAGCATATTTGGTCAAATGACCAAAATGCCCCCACTAAAGCCAAAAATTGGGATCTTAGGGTTTACTTATCCAAATTAATCCAAATCTGTTTTAATATGTTTCATATTGATTAATAAGGTAGGAAATGCATTCATCATGGGTTTTGGCCACTTAATTAAACTAATTAGCACTAATCACTTATTTAAGTCCATTTTAGGGATTAGTAAATTTAGGGCATCTTAGGGCAATCCAACCTTACCCAAAGGCTCTAGTGTGCTTAGGATAGCATTAGGAACAATGTTTATTAAAATCAGAGGCTTAATTAGGGTTAAATTTTCTAATCCCTACTTAGGGTGATTAAAGAGTGATTAAGAGAAATTAATATCCAAAATTAATTTTAAGAGTCTGATATTGTTCTCTAGGGTCCAAGGAGCAATTAGAGCCCTTAATCTCCATATTTGGGTATATAACTAATTTTATATGATTTAAATAAGGTCAGCAAAGGGTTGGGCAATTATTTTTAAATCCAGCCATTGTATCTGAAATTTTATTTTATATTTAGGTTCCTTGTATTTTTTTGATTTAAATGGTATATTGGATCATACTATTTGGATTTATATAGCCAAAGTTATTCAATTAATTTAATTTGAATGTTTATTTAAATTGGAACTATAGGGTTTAATTATTTAAATGCATAACTATTAAAAATGTCATTCAATAAATATTAATTAGGCACGGCCCAAAATCAGAACCGCGTGGGTCATGGGTCAGCCCGGCCCAGGACCCATGACTTCGTCTCCTTCCTCTCGACGGGTCCCGAGTCAGCCGAGCTTCAACGCCAAAATTCTCGGCGCTCCGGCGACGACAAAGGCTCAACTCAATCCTTACACGTTCAAGGAGTCGAGATGCGTCGATTGAACCAAGAACCCCCATCTGGATCCCTCTGGATCGATGGGGTGCTACTCGACCGAGACGCCTTCGATACAGGCATCTCAGGCTGACTGTGAGGGGACAATTCTCCTCACAGAGGCCTCGATTTGATCGGAGTTCGATCCCTACACGTTCAGGGAGTCGAGACACGTCGAACCCCCAACCTATCTTAACCTGAGGCGTAGCCAATCGCTGGGTCCTTACTCGGACTCAGCCATTGGCTCGACTGCTAGCTCAGTCGATCGATATGATCGACTTGAGCTAGCTTAGCCCCAGGCGACAATCATCATGGGTTTCCTAGTTGGCTAAGGTGCTCTAGACGACATCCAGGGCTTAATCCAAAAGACAGAATGGAAATGAGCTGAAGAAATTTCAATGGAGGAAGGTTGTACCTCAAGTCAGGTTGCAGGCTTAACCGAAGGGAATTGAGGTGCTCCTGAGCTTCCTGGAGGATGGACGAAGGTGCACAGGGGGTCTGAACACCAGACGAGCCCTCTATGAGCGGTTCAAGCTTCAGAAAATTCCAGGATTCCCCGGGGAAGACGGGACTCCAGCAGAGCTTCAGCCAGGCAATTGGGGATTCACAGTGAGCAAAGGGACTCACTGTGAAATCTTGGAGGCATTTATAGGCTCTAGGAGGTGTTAGGTATGGAGGCCAGGGCTTGGGCTTGGGAATCGGCTCGGCCTGAGGCTTCTCCCAATTTTTGAAATTGGGAAGGTCCAGACCTCCCGGGCCATCCTACTGGGTTCGGCCACTCTCGGAAGGACCCTAACGGCCTAGGGGACAAGGCAGGAGGGAGTGGGGGACAATGCTGGCATGGCACGGTACGAGCAAAAATTCCCTGTCGGTGCGGGATCTCTCGCGAACGAAGGTCCACAGTGGTAGGGTTCTTCTCTGCCATCTGATCACGAGACCGTTGCAGGTAGACGGCCTGATGTAGTCCCTACTTAACCGAAACACGGATTAAATCCTGTGCATCCAATGTCAGATGCCAATCGGGTAGATGGGATTAGATCACATCGTGGGTGTCGTGAGCCATTGGATTAAGAGCGCTAATATGCGTGCTCGATCATCCATTCGGCGGTTATGGCGCCCCGCTGTCGGGACCCCGCAGTGGATCTGCCGCGGTCCCGACAGCAAATCCTGTTTAATTAAAATAATTAATTTAATTAATTTAAATAAAATAAATCTAATTAAATAATATATAATTATTCTTAAATATTTTAAATCCAATTTAGGACCAAATGAGCTCCAAAAATTTCCAAAAATTCACCCTTAGCTATTTAGGGTATGAGGAATTCAAAAATAAAATCAGATTTTGATTTGGAGATCGAATTAATTTAGGTATTTTTCAGGGCTTAGAAATAGCCAAAAATACAAGATTTTCCAATTTAGCTCCAAATGACTCCAAACTTCTAGGGTTAGGTTTAAATGACCCATTGAGTCCAATGGAATCAAAATTAAGGCTTGGTTTAGCTTAAATAATCTAGGTTTAGCTGAGATAATAACTAGGGTTGTTATAATAAGCCTTAAAGAAACTTTTTACGATGAGTTCGAAGAACTGTTCAGGGCAAAATTCATTCCCCTATTCGCCCGTCGCAGCATGACAGACAAGTTCCTAAAGTTACAACAAGGAAATCATACTGTAGCGGCATATGATGCTGAATTCTGACGCCTCGCTAGGTTCTCCACAAACTTGGTCCCGACAGAAGAAGATCACTGTCATAGGTTTCAAAGTGATCCACGTGCCTCTATCAAGGGCCAAGTAGCGCCCTTCCATATAACTAACTACAGTAAGCTACTAGAGAACAACACCAGGCTGAGGAAGCCAAGAGAAATATTGGGTCAACATCATATCATCAGGATAACCATAGGAGGGCTAGGGTTTATCAACTTGACGCCAAATCCCCTTCTGCAAATCCTTTCAACGGCTGCACCAAGCCGCATCCATACGACAAATGTTATCACAGGCAACGTGTTTGCTACACATGTGGGAGGCCTGGGGTAGCGCCTAGCCCCATCGTCGTGCACAAAAGTTTACAAGTAAAATCAGTAGCGGAGCGGTGCGCTACTCAGGATAGATGAGCTTACAAAACCCATCTTCTCGAATAAGCTAAAAGACTGAGCCACACTGAAGATTACTGACTTGAACTTGAGAGTATGATCAAGAGTCAATACTTAAGATAAGAGTAGATTTCTTGTCTTAAGTATTAGACTAATACGTATATTAGATTTAGAAAGGTAAACATGAATCCAATATACATTATCGATATATCAGCATTTCGAGTATGCTGATCACATCACAATATTAAGTATAGTAGTATAACAGAGTGTGGAAGCTAAAAGAAAAACATCCAGAATACATTCATCATAGAGCAGTGTGTAAACATTCATCTCATAAAAGAAAAATAAAACACATCCAGAGTTATTACAAACTGATTTTTAAATATGAATTGTTAAGTCTATCTAATATACTAAAATAAAGCAAGAAGTATGAGGAGGCAGACTGATCTACTAAGGCTCCACATACTCCTCCTGGACCTCCTGTACGTCCTCCTGCCTTGTCTTCACAAGCTACTCGGGATCTAGCAAATTGCCAGATCCCAAAAGTACCCCATGTTAGACAAGAAGTCTAACACATCCTAACTAACTAAGCAGTTCTAAAGTAAATTTAATAGACAATAAAATAAACATGACTGTAGAAATAATAATAAAGGAACTATGTAATTGAAACTGTAAAGACTAAGCGAAGTAAAACTGCATCAAAACTGAATACTAAAAGTAAATGAAAGTATCAAAATCTTAGAAATCCATATAAGAGATGTCCAATGCTGTACTACATGTTACTAGAATGATGCACCTGAATATGCCACAACACGGTATGCTACGGTATATCACAGAACTATCACTGAAAGGCTATGAGTCGTACTGTCCAATATATACATACACTTAGTTGGGCAGACAGTATGGTGATGTCGATGCATCCTGAAATTTCTCAGTCTATGTATGCAACATTTCGTAACCCATGATTTATCACTGATACTCATGTATCACTACTAGAATGATTCCTCAAACTCATGCTCATGTTTATGCCCATGCTTCTATTCTATTTGAGTAAAATCCAAAAATCCATAACTTTGAATACCAATAATGAATTATAGGTCTCCACTATGCAGAATCCTGCTAAAAGGATTCTGACTCCTAGCTTCTAGGATGATAATTGGTTAAAGTTGAGGATTTACTTAAAGATCATTAGATGGGATGATTGTATACATATATTTAGAACATTTACAAGAAAAGTGATTCTTATCACTTAGTTTGATTAAGCCACCCTAACGAAGCGATCTTCGATAGGAGGCATCACCCATTGGAGACTTGTATATCAAACTAAGTCATTAAGATACCTAACTCATAATCACACTCAATATCTTAAAGAAGGTGATTCTAATTACTTAGTTTGTTTGAGCCATACCTATTGAAGCGGTCTTCGCTAGGAGGCATCGCCCGTTGGCGATTTGTATTTCAATCAAACTAAGGAATGAGTACCTGTTTAATACACTCTTAGCTTTGGGAGATTTACTATAATGGGACTATATTTATCTAATCACTCTGTATAGCACCTGCTTATAAGTCCATATTAGAGTGAATTAACCAATTCTGAATACTACTGAAGAAGTTCAGTACTATGGGTATACCATACTACACCAACTGATAATCTAGGTTCAGATAGCTCTATTTAATCTGCAAGGATTTATCAATACTACAGTTCCTATACTGAATAGGTAAATCCTACACAAAGCTCCAAGAAAATGTGATCAAAGATCACTCAATATGGATCTGCCACAAGGAAAGATATCATTCTAATATCTTAAGTGATTCCTACCACGAGCGGTTAAGATCAACTTCTAAGGTTAAGGGATCATCTAAGCTTCTACCTCAATGAGTTACACAAAATTCTTCTACCTCAATGTATATTTGAATTTAGGTCTTTAAATGATTTCAGAAACGATCTTAAGATGAGATACTTGAGATCTCACGCTCTTAATTCTAATGCTAACACTTTAGGTTTTACTTACCTTTAGACTTGGAGTGATCAGATCAGATGATTAAGACATCTGATCATTACTCATTCTAAGATTATATGATTTAAATTAAGGATATTATTAGAGTTAGATCACTTGTTCAATTAATATCATTCTATTAATCTTCTTATGTAAATAGTCTTATTTAGGAGAAAATTAAGGATCTAAAGTTTAGATTCAGATTTAAAAAATCATATAACTTCATTATTAACCTTAATATGTTTAATTCAAATGTTTAAGATCAATATCAAATCAGATGCATTATTGGAATAATATCAATTTTATTATCTTATAATCAAGTCAATTTAATTAAGGTTTAAGGCTTTGGATGTTACTTAAGTATATTAGGATTTGACCCTTACTCATATCTTAATTAAGATCAAGTGTTCATTTATAGATTAATGTCAAATTAGTGAGTTAAGGGTGTATTATTAGTGGCAATCTCAGACTTAGATCAAGTCTAAATAGCTTGATCAAAATCTTAAGATTTGTTAAGTTATTAAGGTGATTAAGTTCTCCAATTTTTTTAGATTTTTCAAGTTATACATTATAAATTAGCATACATAGTTTCCATACATTTACCTTACTGTTATGAAGCATATTAATAGGAAAATTTATGAAAATAGAAATTAATTAGTGCTAATCAAACCCTAAATCAATTCAAAAGGATTTAGCACATAATTGCAATCTAGCCATCAGAATTTTATACAAATTGGCACATAAGTTCTATTTAATCATACAATTAATCAGAGACTAAGTTTGCTAAAATCTAATATATATAAATCCTAATTTTCACTAATCATAGTTTAATAAGATTATAGCATAAGTTAAAGTACAGAGATCATAAAAATAATTCACTTAGCACATTCATTCTACTCTTTATGAGGAGACTAATGGCACCCTAAACATCCAATTTGATTAAGTATAATTGCTAATTCACCCTAATCAAGATCTATATTAATTAGGAAAAATCAAAAAATCTAACCATCAGATGTTCAATATTATTTTATATTCAGATCCCTGAGGATTTTCTGATCAATTTCATTTATGATATCAAATGGTTTGGACCAGTGGATTAAAAGTTATTCAATTAATACATTATGTATATTTCCAATTAAATTTTCCTATGATTTGATTAATTGGACCTTAAGGAAAATAAATCCAACTAATCAGATTTAAAATTAAAGCAGGCTCGGCCTGATAACAAAAGGCGCGGGTCGGCCAGGGCCCGAAGACCTGGGACTGTCGCACAGTGCGGGTCACGGGTCGGCCATACCCGCACAACACTTCATCCCCAAGCCTTCGTCCTGATGGAGGGATCCGATTAGGGAAACCCTAATCGTCCAAATTTGGCTCGTCCCGAGCACAGCATGTCCAACCAATGATCGATACACGTTCACCGTGGTCAGGCGCATCGAACGGGACCCAAATCCCTCTGTGAAACGGTCTGGATCGGACAGATCTTACTCACCCGAGGGCTCCTTTAATGGAGCTACTGTGGGGAGACAATTCTCCTCATAGAGGCCACGCTAGACCTAGGACTTGATCCCTATACCTTCAGGAAGGTGAAACGGGTCAAAGCCCCCTGGTCTGAGGGCCTGAGGTGGGCTAGACCGCTAGGTAGTTACTAGACTGAGGCGTTCTTAAGGAACTTAGCCCAATCGATCAAATCAAATGATCAGGGCTAGCTTAGGTCCTAATTACGATCACATTGAGTTCAATTCGGCAATACAGAGCTATATGAATCAAAAGAAGGAAGGTCCAAGCCTCATTGGTTCAAAACTGGTAAGTGGGGTACCTGGTTTGACGGGGGAGCTAGGGATGATCGACTGAGGAGATGGCTGGCTTAGCTGGGCTTCCAATCACTGCAAAGGTTCCTGAACACTAGGAGAGCCTACTATCAGCGGTATGAAGCTCCTATGATTGCTTACTCAGGCTTGGACATACGACAATGGCGGAAGAGAGCAACGAGTTCAATTGATTAGCAAGGATCAAATGGAGGAAAACTGAGGCTATTTAATCGGAAGTCATCTTAATTATCTTAATTATCAAATTATGAAAATATAATAAAATAATTAAGAAATTTTGACTTTCTCTAAAACTCACCAAAATTTCACCCCAAGCTAATTTGGGTGTGAGGAACGTAATGGCGATGTCCATTTTCGATTCTGAAGTCTAAATAAATTAGGTACCTTCAGAATTATCTGAAAACCAGGAAACATTGGAAATTATCAAACAGTCTTTAAATTGCATGAAATTTGAAGTGGAGACTTTTAATACTATTATATGACTAATAGAAAAAGATTAGAGTCAATTAGGTTACTAATTGACGGGTAGCAACATCTAGGTTGTTACAGACTCCCCCCTTAAAAAGAGTGTCGCCCACTACACATAACAATTAAAATAAAAGAAGTTAAAGTATAAGAAGGAAGTCTACTGAATCATAAATGAAGGAGTATTAAAGAACTCAAGTTGTTTTATTAATAAGAATCTTATGAAATTTCTTAACTGATTTGGATCTGATGCCTTAAGCAGAGTATGAAACTAATACAGAATAAGAAGACTTCTTTCTGAGCTTTGATTATCTTAACCTTAGAAATGACTTGGACTGAATAGCAGGAAATTGCACAAATCAGCAGATCTGATCGGCTATAAATTCAATCTCTCAAAGTTCTTGATCAAAGAATACATTGCAACAGAGCGAAGTTTAAATTACATTACAACTTAAGGCATCTATTAGTAAATAGCTTTACCCTGATGGCATATAACCTTTAAGTTCACATTTGATTCTAGACTCTCATGCTGATGACAGTTTGAGTGAAGATGTACTTCAACCTTTATTGATTAATAAATATCTCACACTTAACTCTGTACAGATAACATTTTTAGAATTTTTTTAGAGTAAAAACTACTCTTGTAAGTCCTAGATCATAAACAAGCAGTTTCTCTCATATTATTGCAAATTTTCAATCTCCATTTTTATTTTCAATTAGGACAAGTTTTACGATTATAATATTATTCACTTGAATAAACCAAGTAACATTTCTATGTGGATTATCAATGTAACTTGTTGGCAATACTTATGTCTGAAATTCCTTGCATGCTTCTCAATATAAAAAGTATTTTAGATAGCAAACCCTTTTTATTAGTGTTACTTATCATAAAATATGGTAAAAGAACAATCACAAATCAACTTTTATTAGCAATGAAAACATTCTTTGGAGTACAAAAATGAAAAAGAAACAAAAAGAAATAAAGACTGCCTTTTTCATGGCAAGGGGCAAAATTTCCATTGTTCATCACCCAAAGGTTACTTATCATAAGAATTTTGAAACAAGAAAATGATTTCAGTGCAGCAAGTCTAGATATATGTATTGGTTTCATAAGAGCTTGGGTTTTACTTAAGAAAAATAATTAAATTAAAAGTTGTTTCCTTCCCCAATCCATTTGAATTGGAATAATAAAATGAGTGGCAAAGAATCAATTGGGTTCCTATAAGTGAGATGGCAAATAAAAATTTATAATTTTTAGCTTAATTTTTAAGCAAATCCGGAATAGTGATTATGACGAATAGGTAAAATCAATGAGGCAACAAAGGTAGAAAAGAACAAAGAGAAGCTCAAGTCAATTAACGAACCATAAGACTCAATTTTTAACAAGTGGAGAAGGAAATTGAAGCCAAGCTAAAGAAAGTTATTGAAGAGTCGTCAAGCATCCAAGGGACCCAATTTTAGAGAAAATTTGCAAAGAGAAGATATATAAGGCTGCCAAATACTACATTAAGTCTGGTATTCTTCATTTTTTAAGCAAAATAAAACATCCGTTTGAAAGAGGCCTTGAATAATAAAATGATGAAAGAATAAAAAAAATAAGACTGCAATAGTTAAAATCAACAAGCATGAGACCAAGGTTTAAAGTCAGAATGAAAGTTTAAAAAGGACTAAGGAAAATTGAACCTAATCTTCGAAAAAATCTTAAGTTATTAAAGCAGATATATCCTTAAAAATCTAAGTGATCAAGGAAGAAAATGTAATAATAAAAGCCCAGGTTTAAGAATTAAAGATCTCCCATTGAGATTTGACTCTGCCTATAGAAAAGAAGGCAAAATATTGGAGTGATTTTATTATAGTGGTTATGTAAACTGCAAGGCTCATCAAAGTGGCCTCCAAAAGAAATCAACATCAGATGAACACTCTCTTTATTAGTGCAAATTCTAATACACCCATGTGAGCAAGTCATTCAATGTAATTTCATATATCTCTCAAGGTTGTTGATGTATTCTTGGGCCAATCATTCTCCAATGAAGGAAATGTATCCTTAACGGAGCAATTAAGTCTTTAGAAGATAACAATAAAAAGATGTAAATAAGAGAGATATGTAATGTGTTATCCAAGAACTTTTACCAACCATGCAAATTAACATTGAGAACTTTTGCTCAAAGCTATAATTGATGCACTCAATTCAAAACACATTAGGTGCGTACACCTTCCATTAATTCTCACTGGTTGATAAGTTATCAACCAAATAACACTTTTATTGGTCTATAACATTAAGATTTAACTACGTAAGATTGGAAAGAAAAATGCACTACTTAAAATTAATTACAATTTAAGATGCATAATAAGTGGCAAGACTTTAGACATTATTCAGGTTGTTTGGTGCTCAATATGAATAATTTGGCATTGAAAGAATTTAATAAGATAAGTATCTTTAATAATGGTTTAAACTATACATGTTAAGTTTGAATAGGGTCAAGTAATGATTTGTATAATACGCACACTTTGCCGGTATTGTTTTGATCTCTTAAGTTGATTAGAGATCTTCATGTAGACTATCTTTAAAGTCTTTAACAAACATTACATAATATCTTCTTGATAGAGTGATTGATTCGAGGTTCTAATGACCAAGTACAAAGTTATGTTTCAAATCAAGGCATAAATATCCTTATAAATCATCACATAGAATTTGGTAAAACCCTTACCTATGGTCTGGCATTAAGCAACTTTTTATGCCCAATCATTACCATGTTTATTAAGGAGAACATTGGTTTTTCATTAAGAAATAGTGACATGTTTGTTGAAATTTTTTTACTATTTGCTCCCTAAGAGCTAAACACCTACTCCCTTATATTGGCTACCACCAAAGTACTTTATCTTAGCTCTAAGAGCCATATTTTTAGAGTTCGAACAATGGTATTTCAAAATATATATGGAATAAAATCTAGAAAATATGTTGTATGTTTAGTTAAGTGGTTGGAAATGCCATAACATATTAAAGGTAATGTTTTCAAAGCAGATTATTTGATCAAATGCAACACAAGAGAAAAATCTAGATGAAAACATTAATAGATTAACTTTATTGAAACATAGATAATTTATAATAGATTTATAATCTAGAAATTTAGTTAAGAGACTCAAGCATGTTGAAGAAATTTAATTTAAATTTTATTAAAGAGCTCAACATATATGAAATCTCACTAGTAAGCAAATTCCCTTCAAATTCTCCATCTCATCAGTTTGAGATATAGTGGTAGAAGTAAGTTCTTTCACCACATAGGGAATTGGAATAGAAATTTCCAGTGGAGTTGGATAGGAGGGAAGTGGACTTTGAGATTAGAAGATGATAGTGTAGGGTTTGAAGATGAGTTAGAGGGAGAACTTGAGGGAACCATCTTGACAACTACCCTATATAGGGCTTATGATATAATTTAATCAACTACATTAACTCCCTTAGTTCCCCTATAGGAGGTGGAATGGAAGATTCAACTCCTTTACTTGATGAAGGAATATATTAATCTAATTAGGATCCATTTTATGAAGATTAAGAATAGGAAAATCAGAAACATGGAAAAGAAAAGATTCTCTTAGAATTCATTAAAAGTTATAATACTTTGGGAAAGTACACAAAAGGGATGAAAAGGAAATAGGAACTGCAAGTCGTAAGAGACTTCTAAAGGAGTTAGAAATATATTCTAGTTTAGACTCTAGATTATTTCATCTTAGAATCACTTACTTAATTCAAATAAGATTGTATAAATTATTGAATTTGAGGTTCGTTCACTTTCCTAAGGTGACATTCTTTGAGTACTCTTACCTTTCTATGTTGTTGACTTGGATGAGTGGATATCTCTTTTTAACTTAACATTCTCAACCTTGGCTCTGATACCAACTATAATGGCCCCAATAATTGGATAGAAGATTAATCCAAATATTGGGATGTTACCTTAGCACCCAACACTTGATTAGAAGAAAGCAAATCAAGTGCTGATGCTAAGTGGCCAAGTCACTTTATGAGCAATTGTTAAGTTAAATGAATGAAAATGAAGATACAAGTAAATACAATATTACAAGTATTTATAATAATAGAAATTAGATTAATCCACTCAATCATCCAAAGCAGGTTTAAAGTTAGAAGATACAACACAAATTAAAAGTGTAGGCAAAAGTAACTGAACAGTTTATAATCTAATTATTACAAGCCTTTTAAAAGTAAGAGAAAAATGTAGCAAATAAATCACTCTTTCTTGCTTGTTATAAAAATACAAGTAAACAATTTATAATTAAGCGAAAGCAGATTTCTTTATAAGCCCTTCAAGTACTTGGTCCTGCATCACCTGAATAAAAGGGCTCTTGATCTATCATATTTTGGTGTTTAAAAATGATAAGGCAAAGCCAAGAAAAGAAAAACTATAGTTAGACTAAACAGTCTAAGCATATTTTAAAATTAGCTATGTTTTTAGATTAACAAGATATCACAATTATGATTTACAATTTAAAGTAAGCAGCAGTACTATAAAAGCTGTAAAATATGGGAAAAATGAACTAAGCATAACTGTAAGGAAAACAGTATGAAATTAATTGAGTAAAAATACTCACTTTTATTAAAGTTGTAGCATGTTACTGAAAATTGATAAGGGAAAGCATTTTAAAGGCTATAAACTACTATGTGCATAAAATAAAAGCAATATATGATCAATTGGAATTTATGCTAAGTAAGCAAATGACATACAGTGAAGCGTTAATTGAAGTTAAGCAACATGCATTGTATTCAAATTGAAGTAAGCAATACACAATACTGAAAATAAAGAGTGTAAAGCAAAGCAAACAAGGAAATATCTTAGATTCTCAATCTAAGACAAACATAGTCTAAAACTATGTAATGCAGGCATAACTAAACAGTTATGAATAGATCTTACAATTTATAAAAGAACTCTTATATCTTTTGTTAAAGTTACATTTAGAAATTACCTCATTCCGTAGGAGTACACAACAGAATGGGCGAGGAGTTAAGCACGTCTGCATAACCAGATACAGTGGGGAAGTTGAACATTCATATTTACCCTCTCTAAAATGTGAAGTCCAATATAAGCGCTTTCTTTTGTACTCAATTTGTCATAAGGCATTCCCCTTTAAAATTTTAAGAAAATCTTTTTTTATGCACAATGATCTTGAATGAATGTTCACGGAAAGAGGCTCAAAGCTAGGCAAGCATTCAATAAATTTTAATAATTGTAAAGTATGTGATATCTTTTTTTTATCTAAATTTTAATAATTTTACTCATTGATTGTAGTTAATAAAACTTCAAATTGACTTATATATATTTGATCTTAAGTCAATTCTAAATAAAAGTAGAATGAATGTAAATTTGGAAATTAGTATTTTCATGCAATTTTAAAATTTAGAAAAGAGATAGATTATATTTAACTTGAAATAATCTAAAGCTTAACAAGAAGCTATTACTTTCAATCAAATTGATTGGGAGTCAAGGTTCTAAAATGAACTATTGAAATGGATACTTTGAATTGAATACTTAAATTTTTTACTTTAAAGTTTATCAAAATACATATTAGTTAGATTCATTGTTGTTGGATTAGTGATTGGTGCACTAAAACTTGTTTTTCTTCAAGCTTGTGCACTACAGTAAAATGGTGAACTTTATACTTTAAAGTACTTATCTGATATTACTTCCATCCACCCCACTACTCTTGCAAATAAACTTGCTCCTTAAAATGTTCTTGTATTCTCTATTAACTTGAGTTTACTGCAGATTATAATGAACGATATGTTGAACTTTAAGTACCTTTAGATTGTTCTCCAATGACACAAGATGATCTAAATAAAACAAATTAACCGTATAAGATCCCTAATATATCACTCTTATTCACTAATACCCTAATAAGAATCGAAGTTCAACATTGAGTATTTGAAATAGAACATGGTGAAAGGAAGGGAGTACTTTAATCCTTGATACGCGGCTAGAAGCAGCTCCCGACAAGATGGAGAGGGTTCGGCCAGATGAAGAGGGAGGCGTCGACGAGTGAAAGGCTCGACTTGGAAGGCTCGGCTGGAAAGGTTCTCGGCGAAGGAGGAGGACTTGGCCAGGGTTTGCTGTCTTTGGATCAATCCTCCTGTCGAGGGGTTGAATGCTCATTTATAAGGAGAGGGATCGGTATGGGTTCGAGCCTTCCCATTGGAGAGATCAACGGTGCGATCCACGCGTCATCCTCTCTTCTTGCACGAGCGATAAGGATGAGGGACTCGTGTGAAGGGATTAGTGTTTTTGGCATTTTTTTAGATAATGGATATATATATATATATATATATATTAGTTTTAAATATTTTCATTTAATTTAGAATTTCTAAAAAATTCTAAAAAATTGTTTTTTAGCTAAATTGAGGGTAACAGACTCAAAAATGAAGTTGAAATTTTAATCGGAAGTCATCTTAATTATCTTAATTATCAAATTATGAAAATATAATAAAATAATCAAGAAATTTTGACTTTCTCCAAAACTCACCAAAATTTCACCCCAAGCTAATTTGGGTGTGAGGAACGCAATGACGAAGTCCATTTTTGATTCTGAAGTCTAAATAAATTAGGTATCTTCAGAATTATCTGAAAACTAGGAAACATTGGAAATTGTCAAATGGTCTTTAAATTGCATGAAATTTGAAGTGGAGACTTTTAATACTATTATATGACTAATAGAAAAAGATTAGAGTCAATTAGATTACTAATTGACAGGTAACAACATCTGGGCTGTTACAGCAATAGAATAAGAATTAGTGATTTCTTAGAATATATATTAGCAGGGTAACAAACTAGGGTTATTACACCTGGTCATGGCTTCACTCAGTGCCATATGACAGAAACTATCAATGATGATTAAATTGATCACACCAAGCGTCGACCCGTATACGACCTGTACCATAAGAACCCTCCGGCAACAACAACTGCCCGGCCTTTGTCTCAGATTCAAAAGCATGTGATAGCCACTACCTCCCATCCAAATGCTCCAAGACCTCCACAGCGATAGGCATATAGTAACCGTCTAATCGGCACTGCAAGAGTGTACAACCTCACACCTCTCGAGGCTATAGATGATAATAATGTCATTTCAGGTACACACTTCTAAACTAATTTATTCTTTCAGAATTACATGCTTAAAGTAATTAGTAATTATCATATTTGTAACAAGGTTTTATGAATTTGAATAATGTACTTGTAATATATTGTTTGACACTGGGGCTAGCCATTCTTTCATTTATAAAAGCTGGTCAATAAATGAGAACATAATCATCAATGAGTTTCTTGAATGTGATGACCCCAATATCAGGTAGGAGGTTTTACCCAACATTAGTGCACCACCACAGTATCTAATACTAGATTAGAATGAAGCTAACCCAAATCACTAGATGTTATGTTTGGCCAAGGATCATGAAGAGGGTCTTAAGTTACGATGAGGAAAGTAATATATGAAAATGCATGAATAAGAATAATTGCAATTACAAATAAGTAAAGGTGTAGTTGCAATTATAAGTAAAAGAAGAAAAGAATCACATAATAAATGTGATTACAAATAAAAATAGGTAATGAATAAATAGAAGAAAGGAATGTATATGATAAATTTACAAATGCATGTATGAAAATGATAATTGTATATGTATATATGCGGAAGCAAGGAATAAGAATGCTTGAATGGAAGTAATTTTAGTTATGGTAAAATATATGGAACATGTGAATATAAATATTTGTAGTTACTTGAAGTAATTGATAGTTGCAATCATAAGTATCAATAATAATTTAAGGAGATTGCAACATATAAGTGAGAATAATATTTCAAGTAAGAGTAAAAAATGAACATATACATATAAGAACATAAGTTTACAAATATGAGATGCATGAACAATTGTACTACATGTAGGGATATATGCAATTAACTACATGCAACAATAAATTTATGAATATAAAGTATTTATGCAATTCATTTATCCATCTATCAAACTATCCATTTATCCAAACCAAGCAATTTTAAGCAATAAAAGATCTAGTTCCAACACAACATAAGTAAAGACAAATTATTTAATTAAGTTATTACATGCCAATTAAGTAAGGAATAAGTAAGTTAGACTTTCTCTCACTTAAATGAAAGAGCAAGTAAATAACATTTATAATGTGGAAGTAATTTTTGATACTTTAAGCTTAAGCACTTGGTCTAGCTCCACTTGCATCCAAATGCACCTGATCTATTATATATTGGCATTTAAATATGATAGGGCAAAGCCAATAAAAAGAAAAGTATAGTTAGACTAAATAGTCTAAGTACATTTTAAGATTGGCTAATCAATTTAATAGTTCCTTTTGGATATGACAACTAATTTATAATTTAAGTATAAGCAGTGAAGCAAATGAAAGCACACAAATGTGGAAGGGAATTAAGCAGTTATAAAGAAGAACAAAAGAAGTGAATGAGTGAGTAAGATTACTCATAAGCTTAGACATTCTATCCTACAAATAAAATAATGGTAAAATCATCCTAAATAGGCTAAAAAGTACTAAAGTGCATATGAAAGAAATTAAAATGAAACATTTATATGTTCAATGGAATTATGCTAAGTAAGAAAAGTAAACAGTGATGCATTTAAATGAAATTATAACAATATTCACTGCAATATAAATGAACTGTAAAAAAATAAAGTACAGTATTAAAAACATTGAAAGTGCAAAGAATAGTAATTGAAGGAAAATCTTAAACTATTAGTCAAAGATTCATATAATCTAGAACTATGTAATGTAACATAGCTAAAAAGCTAAGATGAGCCTTCATAATCAATAAGATTATAGAAGATCTCATATTTTATTTAATTGAAGTTATTTTATGAAAGTATTCATTTTGTAGGGACTTACAGAATGAAAGGAGGAGTTAAGAATGTCTGCCTAATTGGTAAAGGAAAATGGGGTTTCAAAAATAATAAGCACTAATATTCATCATCTAAGAATATGAGGTCTCGTTAATTCTTCTATTAGCTTGCCCTTGGCTATCCAGCATTAATTAACCCCTATAGTTTTAATGTGAAAGTTTTATTTATGCACTATGTCTTATATGAATGTATCAAATGAAATAGGCTCAAAGCTAAGCAAGCATTCAAGGAAATTCAATAATTACAAACTATGTGATATCCAAAGTTATCTAATTTTAATATTCTACTTAATGATTGGAGTTAATTGAACTTATAATTGACTTAGAGATATTGATCTCAAGTCAATTGAAAATAATATAAGTAGTTGAGATTTTGGAAAATAGTAGTTTATTTTCATTCTATAAGATGACAAAATAATTTATAAGTATAACAATACTAAATGAAATCAATCAAATTCTTATCCTAAACCACAAGATTGAAATAAGTTAACTAAATCAAAGCTTATGAAACTAATTAGGAATGGATGAGATTATGGAATTACCATAATTAAAGAAGATGAAAGTTAAGGTTTTAATAACTAAACTTCTCTAGCAAGGCTATAGTTGGAAGGATCTATCCAAATAAATACTAATCTAGCTAAGTTAAGGTAAAAAGGAATGGCTTAAAAGTAAAGGAGAGGAAGGATTGTAAGCCACAATCACTATTAATACTATAAGTTTAAGGTTAATGAAATCAACAGGACTCCTAAACTATACTAATGAATTTAGGATGCCTAATTCAAATATGTAAAGGACTCCAATGAGGATTTAAAAACTAAAGGTTAAGTGAGCTAGGATCCAATCTAGTTACCTAAGGCTAGTCCTAATTAATTCATAATATACAACTACATAAGCATTAAGGTTAACTACACTTAATGGATGTAATAAATAGCTCTAATGATCATCTATAAATCAAGTTATAAATCAATCCTATAGCTTCTCTCCTAAAGTTGAAAGATGAATCAAATAATTTTCTAAATATTCAAGCATCTAAATTAAGAGAACTAAGCTCAATTTATGTAATTGAAAATAACATAGGAAGGAATTTAATATGACATGTTAGCTATCCTAAGGTTCAAACACATAAAATATGAATTTATGAAATTACAAAATTATCACAATAACACTAATTAAGGAGCCAAAACCTAAAATCAATAATTATTGTCCAATGGAAATAATATACATAAATATAGAATCCTTATAGTATAAGGAGAAGAATGACACTAAGTAGGTCAAAATCGATAACGTTGGAAAATTAGGGTTTCCAGGACTCTTAATTAGGGTTAAAAATGATTAAGAAAATTAGGGTTCCAATCTTAAATTTTATTTCATATTATCATTCGTCATATTATTGTGAGTAAAATGGACTATTTAATCATTAAATATGGACATCTATTAATCAAGTTATCACACAAATAAAGTTGTAATTATTTTGTAATTAATTATTTAATCTAAATTATTAATTTAATGAAATAATCATCCAAACAAAAATTAATTGACATAATATTAATTTATACATTTTTGTGATCAAAATGATATATAATATTGTATTAATTAGATGTGTATGCTTAAAGATACATTTAAATAAAATTTATGCATTAATTAAGCATTAAGAAATAATTCCTTAATCATTTAACGCATCACAGCACAGAAATAAATGCTCAACATAAAAATTAATGGCGCAGAAAATAAGGAAAAGGTGGGAGCAGGAAATGGGGACTCGCGGCTAACAACGCATAAAATTGTGTGCGTCGTCAGACACTTGTCAAGCGTAGCGGAAGCTACGCGTCGAAGTAGGACCCACAACGCAGCGCAAAGAATCCGCTGTAGAGCAGGTCCGATCCAACAGGAAGATCCCGGACCGCAGAGCACGTGGTCCGAACCGCTTTGTCCCTGATAGGGGTCCATGAGGGACACCCTAATTTTAGACTTCCCAGTCGAACACGGGGATCTTATGAGACAGCCCGAACACCTGTATAAGCCCTTGCCGAGGCCAACCCGATGGACCCAAGATTGGCCCATGAGGTCAACTTGAACGGCAACGGGGTGATTCCCTAGTTCCAGCTGATGGAACTCTAAGGACAAGTGTGGATGGTTCTATCCATTCGGGCTCCATCTAACTCGATCAAGCCCGATCGAAGCTCGGATCAATCATCCATCACACGGAATAGGCACATGCACAATCAATTAAGAAGGAGAGTAAGGGATTGGTACCTGAACGACTTCAAACATCTCGGTCATGATGAACTTTGGTGAGCTCCTGACGTTGATACCACAGCTCCCAGCTCCAGGTAAGAGTCTCAAATGATTCAGCAAGCGATCAAGAAGAAAATGAGGGGTCTAGTGTAGGCGGGGAGGGGATGGCCTAACGGGTCATGCAACGGTTGACTGCGCTCGGGCAGTTGTGGCTGGCAGGGCTGGAAGACGTACTAGAGATTGATCTGGACCGTTCATTTGATCAAACGATCGAATGGATAGTTCAAATCTCACAAAGCGAGAGATCCCTCAACAGTTCAATCCTTCTTTGAAAAGGCGGAACGGTCAAGATTTGTGCGGATCACTGTTCCGTGCGATGGCCTCACGCTTGAGATCCACGTGGTCCAAAATAGCCATTGGAAAATATAATTTAAATAATTATATTAATTTATCTTATTTATTTTATTTAGTTTAATTAAATAAACACATATTATTACTCAAATTAAAATAACCAAACACACACCAAAAAATTCCAAAAATTCACCCTTACCTAAATGAAAGGTGAGGAACTGAAAAATGAATTCAGATTTTTAATCGGAGGTCAATTTAATCATCTTAATTTTCTGAGTATTTAAATATTAATAAAATATTTGAGAAAAATTTGACGACTTCCAAACACTTCCAAAATACCACCCCTAGCTAATTTGTGGGTGATGAGTCCAATGGCGAACTTTATTTTTGATTCTGAGGGCAAAATAAAATAGGTATTCTTAGAATTATCAAAAAATCAGGAAATATTGGAAATTACCAAATGATCTCCAAATCGCACAAAAATTAAAATGGAGGCTCCTAACACTAATATAAGACTAATGGAAAGGAAATTAAGTTAATTAGGCAACTGATTAATAGGTAACAACACTAGGGTTGTTACAGACTCCCCTCCTTAAAAAGAGTGTCGCCTACGACACACCATAAAAGAAAATAAGAAATTGAAAAATGCATGAAGGAAGTCTAATTAAACAACAATCAAAATGAAAGAACTAAAACTATCTAATTAAGAAAAGAGCTATGGGTATTTTTTTTTGCATATCCTCTTCTTTCTCCCACATGACTTCTCCAGCTGGATGATTCTGCTAGTGAACTTTGATCATAGGAATGCTACGGTTTCTTAACTGCTTAAGATCCTGCCCCAGAATTACAACAGGCTTAACAATAAAAGTCAGAATAGGCTACAGCTCAATTGCTGGAATCTAAACTTGTTGACTAGGATATAGAAAACACCTTATTAATGACGAGATGTGAAACACATTTTGCATGACTGAGAAGTCATCAGGTAACTCCAATTTATATGCAGAGGTTCCAACTTTTCCAATCACTTTAAAGGGTTCCAGATACCTTGGACTCAGCTTTCTAGAAACACCAAATCTCTGCACACCCCGCATCAGAATTACTTTCAAACACGTACAAACACCAAACTGAAACTCTAATGGATGATGACGAGCATCATGATACTTTTTTTGTCGATCCTAAGCTGTCATCATATTACGCATAATAAAAAGAACTTCTCTAGTAGTCTCCTCGATCAGATCAGAACCATAAAGTTGAGAGTCTCCTACTTCAGTCTAAACAATAGGAGTTGTACATCTCCTACCATAAAGAGCTTTGTAAGGAGCCATACCGATATTGGACTGAAAATTGTTGTTGTAGGCAAACTCAAGCTAAAGCAAGATGATCTTCCCATGATTCGCCATAATCTAGAACACAAAGATGAAGAAGATCTTTTAAAACATGATTAATTCTCTCAGTTTGACCATCAATCTAGGGATGAAAAGTAGTACTCAAAGCTAAATTTGTCCCCAAGTCATGCTGAACAGAACCAGAATCTAGAAGTAAATCTACTGTCTCAGTCAAAACTATGAAATTTGTCGTACCGTGCAAATGAACGATTTCTTTAAGATAAAGCTTAGCTAACTTCTTCACAAGATCTGTATGACGAATATGAGGGAAATGAGCTGATTTGGTGAGTTTGTCGACAATCACCCAAATTGTGTCAGAACCAGATCTACTCTTAGGCAGACCCACAATGAAATCAATGGAAATGTCAGACCATTTCCATTCAGGAATGTCTAAGGGTTTGAGAAGTTCATCAGGCTTCTAATGTTTTGCTTTAACTAAAGAACATGAATGGCACTTAAAAATAAAAATGGCAATATCTCTCTTCATATTAGACCACCAGAATGATTTCTTTACATTCTGATGCATCTTACTACTTTCGGGATGAACAGTACAACCAGAGTTATGGGCTTCTTATAGTATTTGCAACTGTAGGCTCTTAGGAATCCATAACCTAGTTTTTTAAAAGATCACACCTTCAGAATCAAGACCTAATTCAGATCTCTTCCCACTAACGATTTTGTAAACTAAAATAGAATAACTCGCAACTTACTTTTGAGCTTTGACAATCATAGACCTTAGATAATCATCTGATTGAATAGCAAATGATAGAGTGCCCAAATCAACAGACATGATCAGCTCAAGATTTAATCTAACAGAATCTTTAATCAAAGATTCATTGTAACAAAGAAGTCATTTTATGACTTAGGGCCTCAGCTACTACATTAGCTTTACCCGGATGGTACTGGGTTTCCAAGTCATAGTCACAGAGTAACTCTAACCACCTACGCTAATGATAGTTAAGTTTCTTTTGAGTGAAGATGTACTTTAAACTTTGATGAACAGTAAATATCTCACACTTAACTCAATACTGGTAGTGTCTCCAGATATTAAGAGCAAGAACTCTCTCTGCAAGTTCAAGATCATGCACAGGATAATTCTTCTCATTAGGCTTAAGCTGTTTATAGGCATATACTATTACACAACAATCCTGCATTAGAACACAACTAAGCCCTACCTTTGAGGCATCAGTTTAAACCTAAAAATCCTTACCCTAATGAGGTAGTACTATAACACTAGCAAAAGTTAATAACTATTTCAAATTCTAAAGGGATTCTTCAAATATTGTGTTCCAGATGAGCAAAACTTCCTTTTTAGTTAACTGAGTTAATGATGAAGCGATTTGAGAAAATCCAGGAATAAACATTCTATAATAACCAACGAGTCCTAAGAAATTGGGAATCTCGATTACAGATTTAGGTTGGATCCACTGTTGAACAGCTTGGATTTTCTTTTGGTCCACTCTAATGCTTTCATCATCAACCACGTGACCCGAAAATGCCATGGATTTGAGCCAAAACTCACACTTCAAAAACTTAGCGAACATCTTATACTCTCTTAGCAACTTAAGAATGGTATGTAGATGCTCTTCATGCTTAGCCACTGACTTAGAATAGATTAGGATGTCATTGATGAAAATGATGATAGACTCGTATAAATACGGCTTAAGAATACACTTCATCAGGTCCACAAAAATGGAAGGAGCATTTGTCAGTCCTAAAGACATGACTAGAAACTTAAAATGCCCATAACGGGTCTTGAATACAGTTTTAGGAATATATTTGTCCTTGACTCGAATATGGAAGTAACTTGATCTTAAGTCAATCTTGGAGAAGATTTTCACTCAAGCAAGCAGATCAAACAAATCACCAATCCTAGGGAGAGGATACTTATTCTTCATAGTCACTTTGTTAAGCTCGCGGTAGTCTATGCACATCCGCATCGATCTATCCTTCTTTTCGACGAAGAGGATAGGAGCTCCCCAAGGTGACATACTAGGGCAAACAAATCATTTCTCTAACAACTCTTGCAAGTGCTCTCTAAGCTCTTGCAATTCTTTTGGTGCCATTTTATACGGAGCCTTAGATTTAGGTTGAGTCCCAGGAATTTTCTCAATAGAAAACCCTTCCTCACGCAAAGGAGGTAGTCCCGGTAAGTCTTCAGGGAACACATCCATGAAATCTCTAATGACGATAGTCTCTTCTAGACTACTAACTTGATTTTCCTCACCGATTAAGGTTACTAGAATTGCACAACAACCTTTACTATTGAGGCGCTTGACTTCAATTGCATTAATTAGGGATGTAATCAAGCCAAACTTTCCTACAAAAACTTCAAGTTTCTTTCCAACCTTATGCGAAACTCTCTTTTGAAAGCAACCTATGATGGCGTTGAACTTACATAACCAATCCATTCCCAAAATTATGTCGAAGTTTGTAATCGACGTAACGATAAGTTTGGATTGAAAGAGTTGGTTACTGATTGGGATGTCTACCAAATAGAACTCACTAGCACACATTTTAGCACCCGATGGCATCTGCACTCTCAAGGCAATGCCTAGGCTAAAATGTTAGAGGTTAAGGGAAGAAGCATAACTCTCAGACATAAAGGAGTGGCTGGCACCCGTGTCGAAGAGTGTGTCGCAGAATTGATTCTTAAAAATTAGAGTTCCTATAGTAGGGAAATTAAACACTAATTACAACTAATGAAAATTAAAGTAGAAAATACTGCAAATAAAATGCATAAGAAATGAAAGATAAAAATCAGAAAAGTAAATGTAGAATGTACCAGTAACAACAATATTGTCTTCTTGAGCTACTGAAGGAGACAGAGCATAAATTCGTGGTACCACAAGAGCTTGGGAAACTAACTTGCCCTTATCCTTCCTACTAGACTAACCTTGCTTAGAAGGAGATGGAGGTACACCCTTTTTGTATTGTGCACTTCCATTTGTAGATAGAGGCATCAAGGCAAGTGCCAGCGCTTGAGAATTGAGAGGAACAAGGTTTTGCACGGAAGGCTGGCAATTAATCTTCATCTTATCCATAGTCTAATTGGCCTGGTAGTACTAATGTCGATGATTAGTTCTGCTGCAAATGTAGCAATGACCACCGGTGTGATAAAATTTTCCATCGGGGTGTGACCTGTTACATCTCATACAAAGTCTTGCTTACTGAGACTGCTTCTGATTAGGATTTTGCCCAGAGGTAAGCTAGAGGACCCTTGGACCATGGGAATGATTTCTCTTAAATGGTTCAAATTTAGAAGGTTGGGGGTAAGAACACTTCTTTAACTCCATCTGAGCTTGGTGGTACTTGACCATGCGGGCACCTTCCAGAAGCTTAGGGAAATCATCATGATGTTGGGACATCAGATGACTCTTGATGGAATCTCTTAGACTAGATAAGAATCTAGTACACCTTGCCACATCTGTGTGGACTAAATTAGGAGCAAAATGAGAAAGCTTTCAGAATTCCATCTCATAATTGTACATAGAATGACTTCCTTGAGTTAGCTGCATGAAGGAATTTTTTATTAAGGTCTGGGCAGAAGGAGGAATGAACTCTTTGTGGAAAACTTGATCAAACTCAGCCCATGGAATATCCTCTAACTGAACATCTAAGAAATGGGTCTTCAATTCACTATCCCACCAATATTCAGCCTCACCATGAAAAAGGTATGTGGCAAGATGAATACATTCACTTTTAGGACATTTAATACTGGCCAAAGTTTTCTCTATTTCCTTGAACCAGTCAATAACTTCAAAGTGAGAAACAGAGCTGTTGAATGATAGTGTATTCAGATGAAGAAACATGAGGAGAAAGGCATCCACTACTGGACCATCTGTTAGCTGTGGAGCCATAGGAACTTTAGAAATAATTGGAAAGGGGGTTTGAGGAGTTGGGAATGGTTGAGATGGGGTAGGAGAAGGATGAGAAGGGGTACAAGATGAGGCCATCCTTTCTGTAGCATGGGTTTGTGCTTCTATCATAACCCTCATCATCTCCAAGCTCTTCCACTACAGGTGTAATAGGATTGTTTGAATCGAGATTCAATCTAAAGAAAGAAAAGAAAAACAAAATTTAGAAGCTAAAGAAAATGGGAAAAAGGATTATCATTAACATAAGAGATTTAAGAAATACAATCATCGAAGAAAGAAAAGAAAATAGAAGAAGAAGTAAACTATTCATGGAAAGCTACTAATAAGAAGGAAACAAGTACTAATAGAAACTAGCACTTTTAATTACAAAATTTAAAACACGAATTCAAAATCTTCATAAGTAGGAGCACAGTGGAGGAGTCTACATCCTCGAACTAGCACTTCATGCACGTGACACCACCAATCCATGGCATATTCGCTGAAGAAATCGTCCAAAATTTGGAGGCGTAAGTGATCAGGGCAAGCCATGGCTTAAAATACTGTGGTAACATAGAAGAGCCATTCCTTTGCTAACTGTGGAAAACAGTTGCCTCAAAACACACAAAACCTCAAAATTTTGTTCAAGACTTCTACTCTAGCTACATATACTTTATAGTATACACAGCCGAATGTGGAACTATACCAATGATCATACTCTCAATAATGGAAGAACAATTAAGTAAAGTATCTTAGTTCAGTCTCAAAGTCTACCATCTAAGAATTTAATTAAAGTTTAAGTTAGAAATATAAATCAATTATCAGATTAGTAATGTGTTTACTATCCTAGGATATCATTTAAATGTCTTTACTATTCTATGTTATTTACTTTTGGATAAATGTATATCTTTATCTTAACTTAAAGTTCTCAACTTGGCTCTGATACCAACTGTGATGACCCCAACATCGAGTAGGATGTTTAACCCACATTGGTGTGCCACCATTGCATCTAATACTGGATTGGAATGAAGAAGCTAACCCAAATCACTAGATGATGTGTTTGGCCAAGGATCATAAAGAGAGTCTTAATTTAAGATGAGAAAGGTAATAGAAGAAAATGCATGAATAGGGATAATTGCAATTACAAATAAGTAAAGGTGTAGTTGTAATTATAAGTAAAAGAAGAAAAGAATCACACAAAAAAAGGGATTACAAATAAAAGCAGTCTATGCATAAATAGAAGAAGGGAAATGTATGTGATAAATGTGATTACAAATGCATGTATGAAAATGATAATTGTATATGCATATATGCGAAAGCAAGTTATAATAATGCTTGAATGGAATTAATTTCAATTATAAGTAAAAGATATGGAACATGTGAATAGAAATATTTGCAATTACTTGAAGTAAATGATAGTTGAAATCATAAGTATCAATAAGAATTTAAGGAGATTGCAACATATAAGTGAGAATAACATTTAAAGTAAGAGTAAGAAATGAACATTCACATATAATAACATAAGCTTGCATATATGATATGCATGAACATTTATGCAACATGTAGGGATAGATGCAATTAACTACATGCAACAATTAATTTATGAATATGAAGTATTTATGCAATCCTTTTATCCATCTATCAAACTATTCATTTATCCAAACCAAACAATTTTAAGCAATAAAAGATCTAGTTCCAACATAAAATAAGTAAAGACAAACAATTTAATTACGTTATTACATGCCAATTAAGAAAGGAATAAGTAAGTAAGACTTTATCTCACTTGAATGAAAGAGCAAGTAAATAACATTTGTAATGCGGAAATAATTTTTGAAACTTTAAGCTTAAGCACTAGGTCTAGATCCACTTGTATCCAAATTCACCTGATCTATCTATATTGGAAATTAAATATGATAGGACGAAGCCAATAAAAAGAAAAGTATAGTTAGACTAAATAGTCTAAGCACAGTTTAAGATTGACTAAACAATTTAATGGTTCATTTTAAATATGATAACTAATTTATAATTTACGTATAAGCAGTGGAGCAAATGAAGGCACACAAAGGTGGAAGGGAATTAAGCAGTTATAAAGAAGAACAAATGAAGTAAATGAGTGAGTAAGAATACTCACAAGTTTAGACATTCTAACTTACAAATAAAATAATGGTAAAATCATCCTAACTAGGCTAGAAGAGTACTAAAGTGCATATGAAAGAAATTAAAATGAAACATTTATATGTTCAATGGAATTATGCTAAGTAAGAAAAGTAAACAGTGAAGCATTTAAATAGAATTATAATAACATTCACTACAATAAAAATGAATTGTAAACAAATAAAGTAGAGTATTAAAAAATGGAAAGTGCAAAGCATAGTAATTGTAGGAAAATCTTAGACTATTAGTCTAAGATTCACATAGTCTAGAACTATGTAAAGTAACATAGCTAAAAAGCTAAGATGAGTCTTCACAATCAATAAGATTATAGAAGATCTCATATTTTCTTTAATTAGTGTTATTTTATGAAAGTATTAATTTTGCAGGGACTAACAGAATGAAGGGTGGAGTTAAACACGTCTGCCTAATAGGTAAAGGAAAGCGAGGTTTCAAAAATAATAAACACTCATATTCATCCTCTGAGAATATGATGTATCCTTATTTCTCTTATTAGCCTGCCCTTGGCTATCCAGCATTAATAAACCCCTTTAGTTTTAATGTGAAAGCTTTATTTATGCAATATGTCTTATATTAATGTATCAAATGAAATAGGCTCAAAGCTAAGCAAGCATTTAATAAAATTCAATAATTGCAAACTATGTAATATCCAAAGTTATCTAATTTTAATATTCTACTTAATAATTGGAGTTAATTGAACTACTAATTGACTTAGAGATATTAATCTCAAGTCAATTGAAAATAATATAAGTAATTGGGATTTTGGAAAATAGTAGTATATTTTCATTCTATAAGATGACAAAATAATTTATAAGTATAACAATACTAAATGAAATCAATTATATTCTTAAACTTAAACTATAAGATTAAAATTAGTTAACTAAATCAAGATTTGTGAAACTAATTAAGAAAGGATGAGACTATGGAATTACCATAATTGAAGAAGATGGAAGTTAAGGTTTTAATCACTAAACTTCTCTAGTTAGGTTGTAGTTGGAAGGATCTATCCAATCAAATATTAATCTAGCTAAGTTAAGGTAAAAATGAATGGCTTAAAAGTAAAGGAGAGGGATGATTATAAGCTACAAGCTCTATTAATACTATAAGTTTAAGATTAACAAAATCAATAGGACTCTTAAACTATATTAATGAATTTGGGACACCTAATTCAAATCCATAAAGGACTCCAATGAGGATTTAAGAACTAAAGGTGAAGTGAGCTAGGATCTAATTTAGCTACTTAAGGCTAGTCCTAATTGATTCATAATCTATAATTACATAAGCATTATGGTTAACTACACTTAATGATGTAATAAATAGCTCTAAGGATCATCTATAATTCAAGTTATAAATCAATCCTATAGCTTATCTCATAAGGATGAAAGATGAATCAAACAATTTATTAAGTATTCAAGCATCTAAATTAAGAGAACTAAGCTCAATTTATGTAATTTAAATTAACATGGGAAGGAATTTAATGTGACATGTTAGCTATCCTAAGGTTCAAACACAGAAAACATAAATTTAAGAAATTACAAAATTATCACAATAACACTAATTAAGGAGCCAAAACTTAAAAGCAGCAATTATTGTACAATGGAAATGATATATATAAATATGGAATCTTTGTAGTATGAGTAGAATAACACTAAGTAGGTCAAAATCAAACAACATTGAAAAATTAGGGTTTCTGCAAGACTCTTAATTAGGCTTAAAAAGTGATTAAGAAAATTAGGGTTCAAATATTAATTTTGATTTCATATTATTATTCCTCATATTTTTCTACGTAAAATGGACTATTTAATCATTAAATTTAGACGCCTATTAATCAAGTTATGACACAAATAAAGTTATAATTATTTTGCAATTAATTAATTAATCTAAATTAATGATTTAATGAAATAATCATCTAAACAAAAAATAAAAGACATTATTAATATATGCATTTTTGTGATCAAAATGGTATATAATATTGCATTATTTGGACATGTATATTTAAAGATACATTTAAATGAAATTTCTACATTAATTAATCTTTAAAAATTAATTCCTTATTCATTTAACACATCAAAACACATAAATAAATGCTCAGCACAAAAATTAATGGCGCGGAAAATAAGGAAAAGACGGGCGCAGAAAATGGGGACTAGTGGCTGACGATGCATAAAATTGTGTGCGCCATCAAACACTTATTGAGCGTAGCGGAAGCCACGCATCAATGTGGGACCCGCAGCACAACGAAAAGACCCCACTGTCAAGCCGGTCCAGTCCAATAGAAGGTCTCGGACTGCAGTGCACGTGGTCCAAACTGCTTCATCCCTGATAGGGGTCTATGAGGGACACCCTAATTTTAGACCTCCCAGTCGAACCCGGGGACCTTAGGAGACCACCTGCACACCTGCATCAACCCCTTGGTGAGGCCAACCTGGCAGACCCAAGATTGGCCCATGAGGTCGACTTGAATGGCAACGGGGTGATGCCTAATTCTAGCTGACAGAACCCTAAGGACAATTGTGGATGTTTTGATCCCTTTCGGGCTCAATCTAACTTGATCGAGCCCGATCGAAGCTCGAATCGATCGTTCATCACATGGAATAAGCACAGGCACAATCAATTTTAGGAGGAGAGTAAGGGATCGGTACCTGGATGGCTTCAAAGATATCGATCACGGTAAACATTGGCGAGCTCCTGACGTTGACATAGCGGCTCCCAGCTCCAGATATGAGTCACAAATGACTTTGCAAGCGATTAAAAAGAAAATGGGGGGTCTAGTGTTGTGGGGTCCCCCGTACAAATGGTAAAGAGTACGGTACTCCAACTATGGCAAATCCTCAGCTTAAGTAAAGTCGGGTGAAACCTAACCTACCTTAAGCCAAGGGCTTGTCACCGGATGCAACTATAAACATACATCAATACATATCAAAGTAGCGGAAGCAGAGACTAAAATGTAACATCCACAGGCACACAACATGGAAACAGTAGTAGTAACTCAAAACAAGTGCAAAAAGTAAAAATACATCCAGAATATTATTATTACAAACTGAATTTAAAAGAAAATATAAAGGTCTCTCAAACTTACTGAAATAAAAAAAATGCAAAATCTATCTAAACTGCAGCAGAGCGATCCTCCTCCTGAACTGGCTCTTCTCCTGCAGCACTACCCATGAACAAGTCTGAATCTGACATTTATTGGTATCACAAATGTCAGGGCCCCAGCCAACAAAATAAAAAGGATATAGTTAGATAATTGTCTAAGTACATTTTAGGTTATTTTAAATGAATTGATTAATTAAGATATTATATTTGATTAATCTGACATGGTAGCAATTATGGGGTTCAACAAGCTATACAAGAAATGGTGTAACTATACACTATCCATTTATAGTGATCAATTAGTATGTGAAATGACATACAAAACATGAAAGTAAGCAAGCTGAAGCTAAAACAAAAGTAACTGCAACTACTGTAACAAATCTGATCCAAATATGATTATGATCATATTAAAATATGTTGAGTACACAAGTACTGAATATAACATGAAATTCTAACATTCTAAATATGCCAATATATATAGCTAATCCATAAAGTATACATATAACATGCAGATTGATATGAAAAGGAAAGACAACTGAGACATGTGGCAAAAAGCAAAATAATCAATGCATCGTAAAGCCACTGAGACATGTGGCAAAGCAAACAAGTACTGTAAGAAAGACCACTGAAACATGCAGCACAGCAAGCAAATTTGAAAACTAGACTAGAGTAGTAGTAAGCCTAAGACATAGTACTACCATACCAGACAATAGGCCATACAGGGCCTCTGAGCTAAGAGTTTAACCATAACCATCCTAGACATCCAATACGCTAGGCCTGAGTTAAACTCATAGAATAAGTCTATAACCATCCTAGACATCCAATACGCTAGGCATGAGACTATTCTATAATGATATAAGAATTGAAGAGGCAGACTAAGTTAGGACATACTCTACTAATTGAAAGCACTGCAAGAACTAGAGGAATGATATGCTTTACAAACACAAACTTAGGATGTATCATCCAAATCTTAAGTCCTCCTATTATGCTCAAGAAATAAGGCCCAATATCCAATATATGCCAAGCTAACAAGTCAAATTAAGCAAGAGACTCAATCTAGACTTATGTGATATCTGTAGTTATCTAATTTGTCCAATCTAACTATTTTGAGAAGATACAAGTTTAGGATCTCTAATATCCAGCTATTGAGTAAAATCTCAGATTTACGATCTTAAAGTTAATATTAGAACTTAGCAAGTTCTAATTCAAAATCATATGACGACTATAAGGTTTAAACAAATGAATTACGGCCTAATTATTAATATTTTTCTCTCTTACCCAAATCTTGATTAAGTAAATCAAGATTTAAGGATTTTGGACTTAAACTCCACCTTGGTGTTCAAATCCTAAATCTAAGGTGGTGTCCTAATAAGGATCTAGGGTTCATACTTAATACCCAAGTTACAGATAAGGAATCCTATAAGCTTAAAGATTTAAGAGCTAAGAACTTAGTGAAAGGCTACTCTATTGATAATAAGATAAAATAATCAATTAAGAGCTTGAGAATCTAAGATCTATATCCAATCTTTAGGATAATTTCATTATCCTATAGATTGAATCACTCCTATACCCACATGGAAAGCTTCAAAAGATTCAGACAAAAAATCATTTAAGGAATTTCAACTGGAGATAGTTTAATTCAAGTAGAAGAGCTAAAGTATAAGATCTAAGATTTAAGATCTAAGGTTTGATCACTTTAGACTTAAATTAGGTTTTCAACTTAGACTTACTAAATGTGTTTCTTTTAGAATTTAAGCCCATGAACTAACTTAATTACACTTATTAATTTGAGATTTAACATCTAACATTATTAGATTCAATTATTAAGGCAAAGTGATCCTTTTTATGATCACTTAAGATTTAGATGTATTAATTAAGGCTAAATGAAGATTTCTTAACTTAACATCCATATTATTAACACCATTAGTCTAAGAGTTCTGTAAAACATTAATAATCTAACTAAGGGTATTTTGCTGAATTTTGCAAGGTTTAAGGGGCACTTAAGCACCTTTTGGTCAAAAATGACCAAAATACCCCCTCTTAAGTCTAAATATGAGATTTTAGGATTTAATTATCCAAATTACTTCTAATCTATTTTAATGTGTTTCATATTAGTTAATGAAGTGGGAAACACACTTATCTTAGATTTTGATAACCTAATTAAACTAATTAGCACTAATCACCTATTTAAGCCAATTAGGGTGATTAATGAATTTAGGGCATTCTAGGGCAATCCAACCTTATCCATTGGTTCTAATATACTTAAGATAGCATTAGAAATTGACTTACCCAAAATTAGAGGCTTTATCATGACTTAGTTCACTAATCCCTAGTTAGGTTGATTAAGGCATGATTAACAAAATTAGGGTTCCTAAATTACTTTTAGTGGTCTACATAGGTTCCTTAGGATTAAATGAGGAATCAAAGCCATTAATCAATTAATTTGGTTATTAATTTTATTATAATTTAATTGAAAATAGAAAAAGGATTAAGCAATTATTTTAAATCCAACCATTGGATCTGTGATTTTATTTTATATTTATTGTATTTTTCTGATTCAAATGGTATATTGGATCATACCATTTGGTTCAGAATAGCTAAAATTATTAAATTAATTTATTTTGTATTTTTATTTAAATAAAAATTGTAGGATTAAATATATTCCTTTATTTATCTTAAGAAAATTAATTCCAATGTCATTTAATTTAGCCGCGGCCCGGAATCTAACTGCGCAGGTTGGGGTCGGCTCGGCCCAAAATCCATCTTCTTCCTCGTAGAGAGGCGCCCGACTCCCGAACCCTAGGGTTCGCTTCTGGAGCCAAATTCTCCGTGCTCCGGCCACGCCGCGCCCTGATCTTCACGGCTACACCATCTTCGACCCTAGACGCATCGAATGAACCATGAAGCCCTATCGGGGAGGTGCCGAATCGCTGGAGTGGTACTCGGCCTAGGCAACTTCTCAGGCGTATCGGTGAGGAGTGAATTCTCCTCACAGAAGCCATGCCATGAGCTCGTGTCTATCCCTACACGTTCAAGGACTTAAGGAGAGGTGATAAGGCGAGTAGAGTGGTTTTAGGATGGTCTGGATCATCGTAGTGCTACTCGATGATTTTCGAAGGCTCGGGCTCGCTTTGAATCGATCAATACCAGTCGAATCGCTAAATTAAATTACATTGGAATTAATTTTCTTAAGATAAATAAGGGAATATATTAAATCATATAGTTTCTATTTAAATAAAAATACAGAATAAATTAATTTAATAACTTTAGCTATATTGATCCAAATGGTATGATCCAATATACCATTTGAATCAGAAAAATGCAAGGAATTTAAATATAAATTAAAATCACATATCTAATGGTTTGATTTTAAATAATTGCCAAATAATTTTTTGTTTTTAATTAAATCCTAATAAATTCAATTTATATCCAATTATGTTGATTAAGGTCTCTAATTACTCTGGATACCATAAGGAATCTATGTAGACCATTAAAAGTAATTTAGGAACCCTAATTTTGTTAATCATCCCTTAATCACCCTAATTAAGGATTAGTGGACTAAGTCATGGTTAAGCCTCTGATTTTGGGTAAGTTAATTCCTAATGCTATCTTAAGTATATTAGAACCTATGGGTAAGGTTGGGTTGCCTAGAATACCCTAAATTCATTAATCACCCTAATTAGCTTAAATAGGTGATTAGTACTAATTAGCTTAAATAGGTGATTAAAACCTAAGATAAGGGTGTTTCCCACTTCATTAACTAATATGAAACATATTAAAATAGACTAGAAGTAATTTGGATAATTAAATCTTAAAATCCCATATTTAGTCTAAATGGGGGGTATTTTGGTTATTTTGACCAAAATGTGTTTAAATGCCCCTTAAACCTTAGAAAATTTAGTAAATTATCCCTAGTTAGATTATCAGCATCTCTCTGAATTCTTAAGTTAAAAAATTCATGTTAAGTTAAGAAATCTTCATTTAGCCTTAATTAAGACATTTAGATCTTAAGTGATCATAAAAAGGATCACTTTGCCTTAATAATTGAATATAATAATTTTAGATGTTAAATCTCAAATTAATAAGTTCAATTAAGTTAGCTTATGAGCTTAAATTCTAAAAGAAACACATTTAAAAAGTCTAAGTTGAAAACCTAATTTAAGTCTAAAGTGATTAAACCTTAGATCTTAGATCGTAGATCTTAGACTTTAGATTTTCTACTTGAATTAAACTATCTCCAATTGAAATTCTCCATATGATTTATTGTTTAACTCTTTTGAAACCATCCATGTGGGTATAGGATTGATTCAATCTATAAGATAATTTGATTATCCTAAAAGATTGGATATAGATTTTAAATTCTCAAGTTCTTAATTGATTAGTTTATCTTATAATCAGTAAAGAAGCCTTTCACTAAGTTCTTAGTTCATGGATACTTCAGTTTATAATATTCCTTATCCTTAACTTGGGAATTATGTATGAACCATAGATCCTTATTAGGACATCACCTTGGATTTAGGATTTGAACACCAAGGTGGAGTTTAAGTCTAAAATCCTTAAATCTTGATTTACTTAATCAGGATTTGGGTAAGAGAGAAAAATATTAATAATTAGGTCGTAATTCATTTATTTAAACCGTATAGTCATCATATGATTTTGAATTAGAACTTGCTAAGTTCTAATATTAACTTTAAGATCTTAAATCTGAGAATATACTCGATAGCTGGATAATGGAGATCTTAAACTTGTATCTTCTCAGAATAGTTAGATTGGATAAATTAGACAACAACAGATATCACATAAGTCTAGATTGAGTCGCTTGCTTACTTTGACTTGATAGTTTGGCATACCTTGGATATTGAGCCTTAATTCTTGAGCATAATTGGAGAACTTAGGGTATGGATGATACATCCTAAGTTAGTGTTTGTAAAGCATATTATTCATCTAGTTCTTGCAATACTTTCAATTAGTAGTGTATGTCCTAGCTTAATCTGCCTCTTCAATTCTTGTATTGTTATAGAATAGTCTCAGGCCTGGTGTATTGAATGTCTATGATGGTTATAGACTTATTCTATGAGTTCAACTCAGGCCTAGCGTATTGGATGTCTAAGATGGTTATAGTTGAACTCTCAGTTCAGAGGCCCTGTATGGCCTATTGTCTTGTACGGCAGTACTATGACCTAAGCTTACTGCTAATCTTGTATAGTTTTCAGTCTTGTTTTGCTTTGCCACATACTTCAGTGGCCTTACTTACAGTACTTTCTTACCTTGCCACATGTCTCAGTGGCTTTACGGTGTTTTGATTGTCTTGCTCTTCACCACATGTCTAAGTGGTCTTCCCTTTTCATATTTATCTGCATGTTGTATGTATACTCTTATGGATTTACTATATATATATTGGCATGTTTAGGATGCTATAATGGTATATTATTTTTAGCATTTGTGTTCTCTTATACTCAGCATATTTCAATGTGAACATAAGTATGTTAGGATAAGATTTATTACATTAGTTATAGTTACTTTTACTTTTAGCTTCACCTTGCTTACTTTTATGTATTGTATGTTATTTCACATAGTTGTTGATTGCTATAAATGGATAGTTTATAGTTACCCCATTCTTATATAGCTTGTTGCACCCCATAATTGCTTGCATGTTAGATTAATTAAATGTGATATCTTTAATTAATCAGTTCATTTAAAATAGCCTAAAATGTACTTAGACAATTGTCTAACTGTAACCTTTTTATTTTGTTGACTGGGGCCCTAGCATTTATGTTATCGATAAATATCAGATTTAGACGTGTTCGTGAGCAGTGCTGCAGGAGAGGAGCCAGTTCAGGAGGAGGATCGCTCTACAGCTTAGATAGGCTTTTTGCATTTTCTTTCAGTGAGATTGAGAGACTTTCATATTTTTATTTAATTCAGTTTGTAATAATTAAATTCTAGAAGTATTTTTACTTTTTTGCACTTGTGATGAGTTGATGTTCCTTTCTCTTCTACTCTGTGGTGCTTGTGGATGTTACTTTACACTTTTATGCTTCCGCCACTTTGATATACATATGTATTGATGGATGTTTATAGTATTCAGGTGATAAGTCCTGAGCTTAAGGCAAGTTTGGTTTTACCTAACTTTACTTAAGTTAGGGATTTACCACCGATGGAGCACCGTACTCCCTACTATCAGTTCGGGGGCCCCGCAGTTGGTATCAGATAACACCATAGGGTGTCAGAATAGGATTTATTATTCCTTTCTACCTATTGGACCGTTCTTCTAAATTGCAAACATCAATATATGTAGCATCCATAACAAAGTAGTATCAGTAACTCTACAAAAAATGTGGAAGGAGAATACTCACATCCTAACAATCAAGTTATCTTGAGTTTAATAAAAACTGAATAGAATTCTTTCCTTAGAGTCAAATAGATTCTGGAGAGTCTGATGTGGACTACTATCTGCATGCCTTCAAGTTAGCTTGGGACTATAGTTTCAAATGGAGATAGGAGAGTAACTGACAGATTGAAGAAGTTTCAACAAGAGGGACTTTGGTCTTGGACAAGCTTGTACATCAAGGAGTGTACCGAGGGCTTGACTTCCCTATATATACAAAGGAATGGTTGAGCCAAGTGGAGTCAATATTGGTACATATAGAGTGTCCTGAGTCACTCTACATGGACATTGTGATGGATCTGATGCTGGATTATGTAAGAGTCTGGAGGTACGACACTATGAGAATGCTCGAAAGGAAGCGTCAGGAAGTAACTTTTGAGGACTTTTGTATGTCCTTTAAGGCTATGTATATTAAGGATATCTGAGTGTTAGCCATGACAATTGTTATCTTTTGGCTTCCATAATTCTAGTAGAATATTCTTTTTGATATCTTCTAAACCTTATGAAATCCATTATTTCAACAAGAAATGAAAATTTTTGATGGCTATCGACTATTTTCATTCAAAAAAATTCAAAGACATTATTTGTATTCCTTAAACAGAATGAATTCTGGATCACCACCTGCTGTTACTCCTATCAAGAACATCATCGCCTCCAGTAGTTCTAATGATGAAGTAGCTCACCTACGAGCAATGATGGCAACCCTGTTGGAAAATCAAGCCCAACAGGAAATCGTCATGCAAGAGATGCTTAGTGATCATTCTGTTTTAGCCACTGTTGCTGCCCCTGCCCCACAACCTGCTTCTTCTTTCCATCACTCAATGGATAATCTCCTTCACAATTTCTTGAGGTTAAAACCTCCAACCTTTGGTGGAAATCTATCACCAATGGATACAGCCGACTAGCTGAAGGCCGTGAAAAGGGATCTCATTAGTCTGAAGATCTCGAACTCAGAAGCTATCCATCTCGTTACACGTATGTTTCATGCAGAAGCAGAATATTGGTGGGAAGAGGTCCGAAACACTAAGTTCGCTGACTACGAATTGGAGGACATCCCATGGGATGAGTTTGTCAAAGCCTTCAAAACTGAATTCATTCCCCAATCTGCACACAACATTATTGCAGACACGTTTATAAGGTTGACTCAAGGGAGTCGTTTGGTTGCTGAATACTGAAAGGGAATTTCATAGGTTGATTCGCTTTGCGCCAGAAGTTACTCATTCTGAGTCAGCTAAGTGCCACTGCTTTCCCTGTGGACTCCGAGATTCACTGAAGAATCAGATCATGCTGTTCTGCCTGACTAGCCTGATTAAGCTTGTGGAAATGGCTAAAGTGATTGAGCATCACCAATCTAAAGGGGATTTCAAACAAAAAGCGCAAACGACTCTGAACTCACAGGGAAACTTCAAGAGGTACATATCTAATCCTGCGAAGGTCTATCAGCTAGAAGCTGCACCGACTACCGAACAAATTCAAAGCTGTATTAAGCCTCATCCGTATGGCAAATGTTACCACTTTGGCTAAAAGTGCTACAATTGTGGGCGCACAGGCCACAGGTTCTGCCACTATGACCACACGGAAACAATTGATGGAGTTCCAATGAATCCTTATCAGAAGAAGAAAGTGTTAAGAGTAACTCTGCTAAACTGGAGAGAACCAAATCTGGCTATAATGCTAGCACCTGCATCTAAAGTTGCTCCAGCACAGTCACCAACTCCTAACTCTCAGAACTATCTCAGGAGGCAGACCGACAATCGTCCGGCTGGTCAGGTACACATCTCTAGACTCCTCTTTCGACTATTGCATTTACAAACATTAAATTCTTGCAAGTGGGGACTAGTGCCTAACGACGCATAAAATTGTGCGCCGTCAGACACTTGTCAAGCATAGCAGAAGCTACGCGTCGAAGTGGGACTCGCAGCACAATGCAAAGAACCCGCTGTCAAGCCGGTCTGGTCCAGCAGAAGATCTCAGCCCGCAGTGCATGTGGTCCAAACTGCTTCATCCCTGATAGGGGTCTATGAGAGTTGCCCTAATTTTTGACCTCCCAGTCGAACCCGGGGACTTTAGGAGACCGCCCGCACACCTGCATGAAGCCCTAGCTGAAGCCGACTCGGCAGACCTAAGATTCGCCCGTGAGGTCGACTTCAATGGCAATGGGGTGATGCCCTAATTCCAGTTGACATAACCCTAAGGACAACTATGGATGGTTTGATCACTTTTAGGCTCGATCTAACTTAATCGAGCCCGATCGAAGCTCGAATCGATCATCCATCACACAAAATAAGCATAGACACAATCAATTTTAGGAGGAGAGTAAGGGATTGGTACCTGGACGGCTTCAAAGATATCGATCACATCGAACATTGGCGAGCTCCTGACGTCGACACAGCAACTCCCAACTCCAAATAAGAGTCTCAAATGATTTTGTAAGCGATCAGAAAGAAAATGGGGGGTCGAGTGTTGCGGGGTCCCCCATACTAATGGTAAAGAGTACGGTACTTCAACTGTGGCAAATATACTACTTAAGTATAGTCGGGTGAAACCCAACCTACCTTAAGCCAAGGACTTGTCACCTGATGTAACTATAAATATACATCAATACATATCAAAGTAGCAGAAGCAGGGAATAAAAGGTAACATCCACAGGCACAACATGGAAATAGTAGTAGTAACTTAAAAGAAGTGCAAAAAGTAAAAATACATCCAGAATTTAATTATTACAAACTGAATTTAAAAAAAATATAAAGGTCTCTCAATCTTATTGAAATAATAAAAAATGCAAAATCTATCTAAACTGCAGCAGAGCAATCCTCCTCCTGAACTGGCTCTTCTCATGCAGCACTGCCCACGAACAAGTCCGAATCTAACATTTGTCGGTATCACAAATGCCAGGGCCCCAGCCAACAAAATAAAAAGTTACCGTTAGACAATTGTTTAAGTATATTTTAGGCTATTTTAAATGAACTGATTAATTAAGATATCACATTTGATTAATCTAACATGCAAACAATTATGGGGTGCAACAAGCTATATAAGAAATTGTGTAACTATAAACTATCCATTTATAGCGATCAACAAGTATGTGAAATAACATACAAAGCACGAAAGTAAGCAATGTGAAGCTAAAATAAAAGTAACTGCAACTACTATAATAAATCTGATCCTAACATGATTATGATCACATTAAAATATGCTGAGTATATAAGTACAGAATATAACAAGAAATTCTAACATTCTAAACATGCCAATATATTTAGCTAATCCATAAGAGTATACACATAATATGCAGATTGATATGAAAAGAAAACACCAATAAGACATATGGCAAAAAGCAAAATAATCAATGCATCGTAAAGCCACCGAGACATGTGGCAAAGCAAACAAGTATTGTAAGAAAGACCATTGAAACATATGGCACAGCAAGCAAAACTGAAAACTATACTAGAGTAGCAGTAAGCCTAAGACATAGTACTATCATATCAGATAATAGGCCATACAAGGCCACTGAGCTGAGAGTTCAACGATAACCATCCTAGACATCCAATATGCTAAGCTTGAGTTAAACTCATAGAATAAGTCTATAACCATCTTAGACATCCAATATGCTAAGCCTGAGACTATTCTATAATGATATAAGAACCGAAGAGCCAAAGTAAGCTAGGACATACTCCACTAACTGGAAGCACTACAAGAACTAGAGGAATGATATGCCTTACAAACACTAACTTAGGATGTATCATCCATATCCTAAGTCCTCCTATTATGCTCAAGAAATAAGGCTCAATATCCAAGGTATGCCAAGCTATCAAGTCAAAGTAAGTAATAGACTCAATCTAGACTTATGTGATATCTGTCGTTATCTAATTTGTCCAATCTAACTATTCAGAGAAGATAGAAGTTTAGGAACTCCAATATCCAGCTATCGAGTAAAATCTCAGATTTATGATCTTAAAGTTAATATTAGAACTTAGCAAGTTTTAATTCAAAATCATATGATGATTATAAGGTTTAAACAAATGAATTATGGCCTAATTAATAATATTTTTCTCTCTTACCCAAATCTTGATTAAGGAAATCAAGATTTAAGGATTTTGGACTTAAACTCCACCTTGGTGTTCCAATCCTAAATCCAAGGTGGTGTCCTAATAAGAATCTAGGGTTCATACTTAATACCCAAGTTACAGATAAGGAATCTTATAAGCTGAAAGATCCAAGAGCTAAGAACTTAGTGAAAGGCTACTCTATTGATTATAAGATAAAATAATCAATTAAGAACTTGAGAATCTAAGATCTATATCCAATCTTTATGATAATTTTATTATCCTATAGATTGAATCACTCCTATACCCACATGGAAGGCTTCAAAAGATTTAGACAATAAATCATTTAAGGAATTTCAATTGGAGATAGTTTAATTCAAGTAGAAGAGCTAAAGTATAAGATCTAAGATTTAAGATCTATGGTTTGATCACTTTAGACTTAAATTAAGTTTTCAATTTAGACTTAGTAAATGTGTTTCTTTTAGAATTTAAGCCCATGAACTAACTTAATTGCACTTATTAATTTGAGATTTAACATCTAACATTATTAGATTAAATTATTAAGGCAAAGCAATCCTTTTTATGATCACTTAAGATCTAAATGTATTAATTAAAGCTAAATGAAGATTTCTTAACTTAACATCCATATTATTAATATCATTAGTCTAAGAGTTCAGTAAATCAGTAATAATCTAACTAAGGGTATTTTATTGAATTTTCTAAGGTTTAAGGGGCACTTAAGCACATTTTGGTCAAAAATGACCAAAATACCCCCTCTTAAGGCTAAATATGAGATTTTAGGATTTAATTATCCAAATTACTTCTAATCTATTTTAATGTGTTTCATATTGGTTAATGAAGTGGGAAACACACTTATCTTAGGTTTTGATAACCTAACTAAACTAATTAGCACTAATCACCTATTTAAGCTAATTATGGTGATTAATGAATTTAGGGCATTCTAGGGCAATCCAACCTTATCCATAGGTTCTAAAATACTTAAGATAGCATTAGGAATTGACTTACCCAAAATCAGAAGCTTAAGCATGACTTAGTTCACTAATCCCTAGTTAAGGTGATTAAGGCATGATTAACAAAATCAGGGTTCCTAAATTACTTTTAGTGGTCTACATAGGATCCTTAGGATTAAATGAGCAATTAGAGCCCTTAATCAATTAATTTGGTTATTAATTGAATTTATTATGATTTAATTGAAAATAGAAAAAGGATTAAGCAATTACTTTAAATCCAACCATTGCATTTGTGATTTTATTTTATATTTATTATATTTTTCTGATTCAAATGGTATATTGGATCATACTATTTGGATCATTATAGCTAAAGTTATTAAATTAATTTATTCTATATTTTTATTTAAATCGAAACTATTGGATTTAATATATACCTTTATTTATCTTAAGAAAATTATTTCCAATGTAATTTAATTTAGCCGTGGCCCGGAAACAAACCGCGCAGGTCGGGGTCGGCTCGGCCGAAAATCCATCTTTATCCTCGCGGAGAGGTGCCCGACTCTCGAGCTGTAGCGTTTGCTTCTGGAGCCAAATTGTCCGTGCTCTGGCCACGCCGCGCCCTGATCTTGACGACTACACCATCTCCGACCCTAGACGCATCGAATGAACCATGAAGCCCTATCAGGGAGGCACCGGATCGCTGGAGTGCAACTCGTCCGAGGCGTCTTCTCAGGCATACCGGTGATGAGAGAATTCTCCTCCCAGAAGCCATGCCATGAGCTCGCGTCTATCCCTACACGTTCAGGAACTTAAGGAGAGGTGATAGGGCAAGTCGAGTGGTTCTGAGATGGTTTGGATCACCGTAGTGCTACTCGACAATTTTTGCAGGCTCGTGCTCGCTCTGAATTGATCGATACCAGTCGAATCGATTGATCAGACCGAGCCTAATATTTATAAGTTGTCTTGGATCACTCAAGGAATAGTTTAGGACTCGAATGAAGCTCGATTGCTTAATAGGGATGCTGGTGTCCAATGCCTCAGGGATCGACTGCCAATGCACATTCAGACGGCCTGCTGCCATCTGGTCTACTGGCAACTCCCCAACTAAAAGCCTTAGGTATCCATTAGGAAGTTAGGGGAAGGATCTAACACAGCATCTAGGGTTATATTGATAGTGAGCCGAGCTGAAATCAGCTTGACAGAGGAGATAAGACGGAGGCTGTACCAGAGGAAGGCAGAGGCATCTTGGATAAGGTAGGCAGCTCAGATTACTCCAGATAGTAGTAGGAGCTTGGCAAGGGGGTTTGAACTCCATACCTCACCCTCGATCAGCGGTGCTTAGTAGGTTCAGTCACTGGGATCGCCGAGAGCTTCAGGGTAAGCCGCCAAGAATTGAGGGGATCACATTGAGCAAAGGGACTCACTATGATTCCTGGGAGGTATTTATAGGCCTAAGGGAGGTCCAGGGTGGCTGCTGAGGTCAGGAGCCTTGGCATAGGCTCAGCCCAAGGGTGCTCCCTCAATTTCCAAAATTGAGGTGGGCCGAGCCTCAAGCTTGGCTGGGAGGGCTAGGGTGGTTAGGGCAAGCTCGCAACGGCCTCCATAATGTGGCACGAGAGTGGCATACCGGCTGGAGGATGTGGCTGTATGAAGGGATTCGGCCATTGGGCGCGAGTTGAGGAGGAAGATGATCCACAGGAAGAGAACCTCACCACCTAGTCTCTATTCCTCCAATAGAGATTTAACCATATTTATCATTCCTGGAAGAACTTGTAAGAATTCTGGAGAGAGACAAAAAGAAGCTAAGAAGGCATTCCATCCCAATGGTTAAAGTACACTGAAAGAACTGCTTATCTGCTGAAGCCACTTGGGAGAAAGAATCTGATATGAGAGCTAAGTACCTTAGATTATTTGAGAATCCAGGTTTCTTTCTTAGCTCCCTAATCTTTGAATTCAATTCATGTGCATTTATTCTGCATTTTTCTATTCACTTGAGTGATATCAATGATGACATCATTCTTAAGTGGGGGAGTCTGTAATAACCCAGGTTGTTATCCTAGTCAATTAAGAATAAATTAAGCCATAATTTTGATCTTGATCCCTCAATTAAGTCATTAGGAATTCACCACCAAATCTGGAGTCAAATGGATCAAATCATGATTCTGGAAAATCCACAAACTCTGGAATCTGACCTAATTATTTTGACCTCAAATTGAAAATCCAACTTTCCCATAACGCTCATAGGCCCCAAATTAGGTTGAGGGTGATGTTTTGGAGGAAATCGAAAATCGTCGAATATCTTAATACTATTTAAATACCGCAAAAATTGCGGAAAATAAAATGCTCGTCGAATCAAAAATCCGACCTTGCCGTTGCAATCCTCACCTCTCAATTAGCTAAGGGTGAATATTTGGAAATTTTCTAAGTGCAATAAATCATTTAATTTTAATTAAGAAAATTAATTTAAATCAAATAAATAATAATATTTTAATATTCTTCCTAATGGCCCCGTCGCTTGCGTCATCATCTTCCGCCCGCCATTTGGATCCGTCGTCTGGATCAGACGACCGATCAGAGCCGTATGATCTGGGATCGGATGGTGCATCCCCAGCGTCTTCATCCTACCCTCCGTGTGTCACTCCCTGGATGGCAGTTGCCACGGTCACTACTCACCACGCGGGGGAGTCCCTCGGTGAGTCTATTGGCCCAACAATAAGCCTCAGGACTTTTATCACTCGCGCATTGTGCAAACTTTGACCGCCTGGATGAACCCCAGCCCGCAGCGAAGCTCTAATCCTCCCCAGCCGTCGAACTTCAGGTACTCCTACCCTTCAATCCTTGCATTTGGCCATCTAGATCTTAATTAAAAAATTAGTTTCATACTATAGATTAAGCTTTGATCGAACCCAATTGAGTCCGACCAGGTTCGATCAATCCGAGCCAGTGCTCAGATCCACAATGGAAATAATTAACCACAGTTAACCCATACCCCAGCCTTAGGGTTTGAGTTTGCGGTCAAACCAGAACACCTTAGGTGGTGGTTCAGCCACCATCAGGTAGGTCTCAATGAGACCTACCCATTGGCATGCGGGTCAGTCCCCGGCAGCGATCAGAGGGCCGTTATTTTTACTGACATAGCCGCAAGCCTCGGGACCCGTCGAAGGAGACACGACCCATCTCGGGCCAGGTCTGGTCAGTCTTGACCCAGAGACTTCTATCGAGTCTGTCTTCTCATGCGGAGCCATGTATCACTCGCTCATTGGCGCAGGGCCTACCTGCGTTAGCGTGACAGCACGCATGGTGTCCGCACTGTCGATGTGGTTCTGTCTGCCCCATCAGCTGTGGGTCCCAACCGTGGCTCATCAACCTCTGTGATCCTGTCGTGTGTCCCACGGGACCTGCCCATCAACCCCGTGGCTCTGCCCACAAACAACGTGCTGCTATGTGTGCAGGCGGGGCCCACCTGCATTAGTTTAGTGCAAGAAGTGGGTCCTGCCTCTATTTAACTTAAATTTATTTAATTTAAATCATTAGATTAATTAGAATAAGAAGATTTAATTAATTCAACTTAAATAATTGAATTAAATAAATCACAGAAACTTTAGACTCTCATATCTTTTAATCCATGAGTCCAAATATATTACAAATATATTTTATTTTGCTCAGAAAATTGAGATGAATAATTTAGTAGTTGTTTTTTTTCAAATTTCCTGTAGGATGTCTAAATAACATAGTGATATTTGAGGACATCTCTCACTTGTACCAAAACTTATCTTAGCCATAACTTTATACTTAGCAACCCAAATATATCCAATATGGGTCTCATTTTAATCAAGAGAGTGTCTAGTTTACCATGATAGTATTAATTTTATTGTTGGATCATTAATTTGACTAATTACTTTTGGGTACCTTTCCTAATTACCCTAATTAATTTAGAAATTCAATTAGTCATAACTTAGTCAATTGAAATCTAAATTAGGTCATTCAAAGTGCTATATAGATTAGAAATACCCCACCAATAGTAAACTAAAATAAAATTAGGGTTCTTACCCCTAGAAATCCTAAGTTGATTAAACTACCCCTAACCCTAATTAGGTCATAACTTGGCTAATTGAGATTCAACTTAGGTCTACTCCTAATTAAAGTACTTAGTGTGATATAGGAAAGCTATAACCACTAAGTTTGCTTATTTTGGATATCAAATTGAAAAGTTAGGTTTTTTACCCCTCTTAACTTTAGAAATTTCATAAATACCCCTAGATTTAAATTGGCCAGAATGAATCCAATAGACCCCAAAATTTAGTATTCCTAGACTCTATGGAATCCTTGAACAGTAAGCAATTATAAAAACTACACAAATTTTTAGACTTCACTTGGTGAAATTACCAAAATATCTCTTTAGGTCAAAATCCTTAGTTTGGACCTATAGGACTTAATTCTTATCCAGATTGAGTGTACTTACTGTCTACTTTCAAGTTAGTTAGTAAGGAATTATTTGACATCAATAAAATTTAATTTGTAACCTAAAATTCAAAAATTAGCTTTTTGGACCTTTTTTAAAGGGGCAAATGGTTATTTTGCCCAAAATTTAAGTTAGGTGTTCTTAATCTCTAAACTACTATTTAGATCAGTTAAATTGGTAATAAAACTATTTTTGAATGAATTTAAGTCTAATAACTAAAATTACTTAGCATTACTCATTGATGAGTGTAGTGCTAAGTTGGAATTCAAATAGTCTTACAGACATGCTTGAATCCTCAACTACTTCTGAAAGTGTCCACAGAAGTAAAGTAAATAACTAAAATTTGAATTGCATGTGTGTATACTGCCTCTCAGTTCCTTGTTGACACTAGGAAATTTTACGCCTTTGCCTCCTTGTTGACGTTAAGATTCTTGTAGCCCTAGCCTTTTTGTTGACGCTAAGATCCTTGTAGCCCTAACCTCCTTGTTGATGCTAGGAAATTTTGTCGCCTTAGCCTCCTTATTGATGTTACGAATCCTTTTGATAACAGTCTGCTAAATTAGCCCTTATCTGTATGGTAGTCACTATGCACTATTTTACTTTTATTGATTCCTGATTTCAGTAATGCTTTACAGTAACATTTTATTTCAGTCCGCTACTTTAATTACTTGCATATATATATATATATATGATGCTAGATCTTTTGTTTCTTGCTATACGTATCACTATTGGGTTTGTTAATTTTAATTTGTATAATTCATATGATAATCAACATATTTAGGATTAGATTTTTTTTCTGTATTTTTACTGTAATTACATATGTATTACCTAGCCTTATTTTAGTTTACTTTTAAAGTATGTCTTTTGCCTCACTATTACTTAAGTTATAAATACTATTATTTATAGCTTTCCCTCTTCCCATTGTATGCTTGTTGTTCCCATTTTAATGTCTTTTGCTTAAAGTTTAGGAAAATAGTGATATTAATAAATACAAGAAAATTAATCAGCCTAAAATGTACTTAGACAATTTGTCTAATAAGATTTTCTTTTTTTTGCTAGGGCCATGGTATTGTGAAATCGATAATGTCAGAACCTATTCAGTTTGGAGACTTGGTGCCTTTGGAGGAGCCTTATCTTGGGGAGGAGCAGTAGGGTGGATCTGAAGATATTTAGATCCTTTACTTCATTTATGAGGATGAGTGATGTTTTTCTTATTTCATTTAGACCATTAAGTAGTATTGTAATAATACAAGTACTCGTGATTATATTTTCTTTACTTTACTATTATTTCTGAGCTATTTCATTTTTGTCTCCCATTGATTTATGGTAGATTGGATGTACTGCTTACTTTATTTTCTTCTGCACTCTGTACTTGTACTTTATTTAGTGACTGATCTTATATATGCATTCTAAGCTCATCCCTCCCTTATTATGTGGATTATAGATTTCACCTCATCTAATAATAAGTGAGAGATTTGCTAGAGTGGCACATCGGCCTTAGTCTAATGATTGTGGACTTGAAGGCGGGGTGCCACATAAATTAATTTGCTTAATTTTAATAATGCACCCTGATTTGACATTGATCTTAACTTATTAAATTAGAACTATTAAGAGTTTTAATAAGCTACGTGATTTGTCAATCTGAACACTTACCTTTAAATCCTTAATTTTCTCTTAATTAAGACTACTAGCATAATGAAACCTATAAAATGGAATGAATTTATAAAATAATCATTCCTTAATAATTTATGAGATTAAGTCCCATATTTTAACATAAGGGTTGATCAGATGGGTTTACCCATCTGATCTGGTCAAATTAAACATTAAGAAAATAAGAACTGTGAAATTAGTGCAAAGTATAGATCTTAGATTTTATCTTAAATTAGAAGTGCAAGATCATTATGATCTTGCCTTAGCATGAATAAATTAGTAATTGTAAGCCATAAATAATTGAATTATTGAGGTAGGAAGAGCTTAATATCTACATTTTGAAGTAGAAACTTAGATGCTCATTACTAGCTTTAGAAATTTGATGTTAGACCCTTGTGGTAGGATCACGTATGAAATTAGCATGAGATCCTCCCATATAATTATAACCTAAATTTGAGTGGCCTTTATGTCACATCATTGGAACTTTGTGTAGTACTATTTCAGTGGAGTAAAGATTCACTAGTCTGATAATTCTTGTTGTTTAATAGATTTGAGAAAATCAATAGATTATTAGTAGAATGTGAAAGTGTACATCCATAGTACTAAATCATTTTAGTAAATTTTGGGGTTAGATAAGTCACTCTAAGTGAGATTGTAAAGTCTCGGTCCTATCCTATGTGATTGGATAAGTACAATCCGTCTTAGAATAAATTTTCCAAGCCTGGGTGTTTCATAATTGGGTAAACTTGGATGCTTAGTTTGAGAGAATAAATTGTAATCGGGTCATGCCTCTTATCATCGTGTGCTTTAATAAGTGCAATTAAATAAACTAAATATCTCAAGTTAACCTTTTATAGCACATTGTATGATTATAATTAAGGTATTTAATAGCATAATTTGAGAGAATAAACTATAACGGGGTCATGCCTCTTATCATCGTGCACTTTGATAAGTGCACTTAAACAAACTAAGTGTTAAATTCTTTCCTTGGAAACATACTAACTATATGCATTTAATCATTTTAGCTGATAGTTATATTGATCATAATCTAAATAACTCATTAAATTAGACTCAGGAGTCAAAATTCACTTAGGTGAATTCTACACAATGGAGATAAATAGAATCACTACTTGATATTAAATTGATTTCGGGATTTGTCAATGATTTAAAGTATACCGGCATTAAAACCTTGACATATCATAATGCATAAGTCATGTCAGCATTAGCAGAGAGATTTGGCTCATTTAAGGACTCTGTTAGTAGAGCATTCGCTCACCTAGGAAATCAGTGGTGTGTTCGTGAGACACTCAGTTAGTATATTAGTGGCATAGAGTTCTGTGACATATTCAGATGCATAATTATAAGTTCAGTAGCATACAATACAGTTTTACAATATCATTTGCTCATATTAAGATTTTAATTATTTTTCACATATTTCAATAATTAGTTGCATTTTTAGATTTATTTACTGTATTCAGTTAACATCTTAGTTTATAGTTTCAATTTATAGTTTCAGTTTACAGTTTTAGATTTTAGTTTCAGTTACTTAATTTTAGATTTATACTATTTTGAGTTCCAATTATTCTACTATATTTTCTACTATTTTGTTAAGCTATTTAAATGTTAAATAGTAGATAAATATAAATTGTTAGCATAGCTTTGTTATGTTAGATTTCTTATCTAACACGTGGTACTTTTGGGATCTAACAATTTGCTAGATCCTGAGTAGTTCATTGAGCCAGATTCAGAGGATACTTAGGAGATTCAAGAGCTGTTCGAGGAGTAGTAGTAGACTCTTCTTCAGCATTTACTTTCTATTCAATTTTTCAGTTCATTACTTAGACTTTATTTTTATACTTATTAAAAAAATTATAATAACTCTAAATGTTTCTCTTTTCTATTTCTGAGATGAATATTTTCTTATTCAGTTTCTGTGATGAATGTTTCTAGATGTTTGCTTAACTTCTACACTCTATCTTTTTACTAGTTATACTTAGTATTGTGATGTGATCTGATATTCAAAAAATGCTAGTATTTGTATAGCTTGGATTGCATTTATATTCTTAATTCAATAAACATGAGTACTTTACCTAATACTTAAGATAAGAATATTACCCTTACTTTAAGGTTTAGTGCTCAACCCTCTTATCTTGAGGTTAAGTTTTAGCAGAGTTCATGCTCAGCAGTTGTTATGCAATTATTCTTAGAGATCGTGTTTTGTTTCTTCCCTAGTAACGCACCATTTCACCGCCAATTTGTTATCTATTAAATAAATTGCATGCGGCGACGGGACAGGGCGTTACAAGTCATGGCTCTCGGGCTCGACACAGATGTCGGCCTCCCAATTGTTCCTTAGGGATATAACTAGGCCATTGTGGCCCTTGAGAGGTTCCTCCCACTATTGTCAATGTTTAGGTGATGTGGAGAGATCATGGGGAGCAGCCTAAACACATATCATACGAGATTCCATCAGTTGTCAAGTAATGATCTTCGAAGACAAAGGTGAACAGTGCTGGGATCTCTCATCACTGTCTCACCCTTGATTAAAAAGGTGAAATGGCCCTGATCACATGAACCATAGTGATATATCACATATTAAACCATGATCATTGTATATGTGGTGCTAAACCAGGAGTAATGATCAAGGCAGCTTAGATCTGGGTAGTTTAATCAGATCTCAGAATGTGAAATAACCGAGATACAATGGATTTGGAGTTTCATGTTTGGTGCCGCCGCACAAGATCGATACTGTCCTGAAATTTTTATTTAAAATTTTGTATAAATTAATTTAATTAATTAGATTCTTATAATTTCATTTTAAATAAATACATTTTGTATTTTCTGTATATTTGAATCGATACAAATCTAAAAATTATAAAATTTGCCCTTATTACTTATATTGATATGAGGAACTCAAATATGCCTTCATATTTGTGTTTTGATATTAAAATAAATACCCTAATTCTTAGGCTATTTAATTTGAATGAATTAATCAAAAATATTTCCTAGATCATTTTGACTCCAAATTTTTAGGATTAGGTCCAAATGATGTTTGGAACCTAATGATGACAAGTTTAGACTTTGATGGATTCTGATTAGACTAATTAACAACCTAGGGTTATTATAATTACCATTATAACTCATGAAAATCTTTTTGATTTGCTCTATATATGTATATTATTAAGGATTCAACTCATAGATCATTATAAGCAACATCACTACAGCTAAAGGCCACATCAGAGGTCGTAGCCAAGGGTAGCAGTGGAAGGTTGCTATAGTGGATGCACCAAGAAGCTATTGATGGAGATCTTCACTAAATATTTGAATAGGAGGGCTACAACGGTATGCTGCAGCAAGTACCCACAAGGGGCTACATCGGTGTCTACAATGGTGTGCTGCAATGGTGGTCGCAATGGTGTTCTATGATAATGCCTACAAATGTAGATGCAATAGAAATCCTTGTGAGTGTAAAGGAGAAGGAGGCGGCCATCCTAGGGCTATGGCTGTAGCCAAAGGCCACATTGGAGGTCACACCCAAGGGCAGCAGTGGGAGGCTACTACGGTGGCTACACCAATAAGTCATTGATAGAGATCTTCATCGAATATTTGCACATTAGGGTTACAGTGGTGTTTTGCAGCAGGTGATCGCAAGGGGGTAGCATTGGTGGCTATGATGGTGTGCTACGATGGTGGCCGCAGTGGTGTGTTGTGGTTGTAACAAACCAAATCTTGATTAAAGCAATTATGACCAAATTATTCACCCAATTAGGACAAAATTAAGATTCTGGGAAAGCTCATAATTAGGCCGAAGCAAATATCCCATTAGAAAGAGCATATTTTTGTGATTGTAATGCCCAAATTTAGGGGTAATCTGATTAATGAATACTTTGTATTAATTTTTTAATTTCTTAATACAAAAAATTAAGAAAATAAAATTTAAATTTAAATTCAAAAAATTTAATGTCATTGGGTTCGTAATAACAAAAGTAGTCCACCCAAAAAGTTTCGTCAAATTTTTAGCGTCGGATTGTCCATAATTAATTTTTGGAATTTTTATCTTCAAAATTAAAAAAAAAACAAAATATAGCTCAACCTTGAAATAAATTTTTTCGAAGACATTCATCTCATTCAAACAGACCTCCCGGTCAAGTTTCATCAAATTTGGAAATCCAATGACAAAAAATGTAATTAATTAAAAACTTATTTTTTCATATTTGAATTTTTGTCTCCCCTCTCCTCCCCCCCCCCCCCCCCCCCCCCCCCGCTTCATACCACCCCTCAAGGGCGGACATACCACCCCCTATCCGGGATGGCTGACGCTGCCCGATGCCGCGCAAGAAGCTCTCCCCCATTTCTCTTATAAATACCCCTCCTCCATCTATTCTCCCTCATAGCCTCCCCTTTCTCCTCCTCTAGTAGGCCGCCAAGCTTCCTCCTTCTCCTCCTCCAGTAGGCCGCCAAGCCTACTCCTCCTCCTCCCTACCTGTGGCAACCCGTCAATGGGTTAGCATAGCTAATCTAGTATTAGGTGCTCACTTCCCATGATCATATCAAAATTTAATATAATAATGTATTTAGAGGCATATAAAATACACACTTCCACATTTATTACAAAATTTTAAAATTCAAAATAATAAGGGAATATATTTATAATAATATAGATAATAAGTATTTTACAAAAGTTATTACATATTAAGCAAAAATTTAAAACTTAAGAAAAATAAGCATCTATGTATGCAATAAGTTACTCCTTCCTGCATCAGCTCCTCCTCAAAGAATTTATCTAGAGATTTCTCATGATCTTTCATATATATATATATATATATATATATATATATATATATATATATATATATATATATGATGGGGTGAACCATGAAAAAAAAGAAAAAAAAGAAAAGAAAATAAAATAAAATATTTAATTAAATACAGAGGTCTAAGTAGTATTTGCAGTATATTAAAATTTATATATAATATTTAAGCGACATGATTATGTAGGAGAAGCATATACAAATAAAATAATATACAATATTTAAGTAGAATATGCTTACAAAATTGTCATAATTATAAATGCAATATACATATTTAAAATATATACTTATTCTGAAAGAAAATATAACAATAAATAATATTTATTATATTGGACAAAGTTACAGAATAATCAAGAAATTGGTTATATCTATTTAACTGCCTGAGATGTGGGTTCTTAATTAACTACACTTTCACCCTCAAAAGTTATGAATATTCTCCTTATTTCTTAAGATAATAATATGTCCTAGCTTAACGTATTGTCTGTACAAATTTAAAATCAAACTAACTGAACCCGTGATACTAATTTTCGATTATTTATTTCAAGTTCTAAACGCAAAATCTTATCAATATATATCAAAGTGTATGTAAGCTTAATAGTGATGCAAAAGATGCAAATGAAATAATTAAATAAAAAGTAAGATATCCTGTATTTTATTTTAGTAAAAATTATAAATATAAATATTATATTGTTTATTTATTTGCATATACTAAAAATAATAATTTTTATTATTATAAGTAATTAAATAAAAATTGTAGAAATTAAAAATTATATATATATATATATATATATATATATATATATATATATATATATATACTGTCTAAAAATTTAATAGAGTCTAAGATTACTAAATTTTGAGATAAATTGGTCAAGTTATGGTCAAAATAATATTAGGTTCTAATTATATAATTTAAGGGTTTTAGGAAAAATCCAAAAACCTAATTTTCTTAAATGATGTTCAAATTCAACAAACTTAGTGGCAATAACTTCTTTATAATATACTGAGTGTAATGACTGGGAGTGGACTCAATTTAGACTTCATTTGCTTAAGTTATGCACTAATCAATTTTTGGGGTAATTAGAGAAAATTATAAAATCTAATTATCAGCATCTATTTATTTTTGTAGTTTACTATTCTACACATTCTCTTGATCAAAATGGTATATTGTATGACCTAATTTGGAGTTCAATTAGCTAAGTTATGGTCAATTGAAATTTCTAAGGTTTAAGGGTAATTAAGGAAGGGACCTAAAATATCATTAGTCAAAATATGACCATAACAGCAAAATTAACACTATTAGAATATTTCTCATAATTTCTTGAGCATAATGATGAACATATTTGCAAATATTGGACTATTAGATTGTAATTTATTATTAATTAAAGTTATGTAATTTTTGCATTTATTTGAAATAATATATCATTTTAATAATTAATATCCTAAATCCTCAATTTAAACGGCAGCTGGAATTGAGCGGATGGGCCGATCAGACACTAATAGGCCTGGCAACGAAGGGTGTCCATGCGGACCAGCAAGACGACCCAGCCCAGCAACGGAGTAACTGGGTCATCGCACGAACACACGCAGCCCAGCTTAGCTCAGGCTGCAGAGGGCCCTCCAAGAGGGACGGGCTCCGAGCCCGCCATAATTAAGTGGATCGCAGGCCCAGAAAAGTAGAAGGAGCAGCCAGATGGGCTGGCCCACGCTGGAGGATAACATCCCAGCCAAATACCGACATTGGACCCAAACAGCTTGAGAAGTGCTCCGCCCAACCCAGCACGAGGAAATCTTCTTCCTCAACTCCAAATGTGATAGAAGAAAGAAAAAAAAATGATTTAGTGTTTCCATTGAGCTTGATTAAAATTAGATCCATGCTTTGAATTGTTAAACTAATACTGACAAGAAATAATGCCATCGCTTAACCATTAAAATGAAACAATAAAATTGAATTCGAGTATGTAAAGGAGAGGTACCCGCGACTAGGGAGCTTAGCCAGAGAAGGAAGATGGAGAATTGAGTATGATTTTTGCTTAGGATAGTATAATGATCGAATCTTTTGTCTTCGAATAACATTCTATCTTGGTAAGGGTGGCTCCTAAGCAGTTGAATCGGCTGGTAATAGCAAAAGGTTGCCAATAACTATGCAAGTTATTACTCTAGTCAATTAGGACTAATCCAAGTCTTGATTTTGATCCTAATACACTAATTAAGTTATTAGGAGTTCACATCAAAGACCTAATCCAAATCAGGGGTTAAATGGATCAAACCTTGATTTTAGGAATTTCAGGAACCCTGCAAATTGACCTAATTATTTTGATCTCGAATCCAAAATTAAACTTTACCATTGCGCTCATTCTCCCAAATTAGCTAGGGGTGATGTTTTGGTGGAAAATGGAAGTCGTCCAAAATCTGTTGAATATATTAATATTTTAAAATACTCCGAAAAAAGGGAAAATTAAATACTCGTCAAAATCAAAATTTGACTTCGCCGTTGCGTTCCTGACCCCTCAATTAGCTAGGGGGTAAATATTTATAAATTTTCTAATGTCATTTAATTATTTAAATTTTATTAAGAAAAGATATATTAAAAATTATTAATATTAATATTATATTCCTCCTATTAACGACCCGTTTGCCGCGCCGTTAAATCCCGTGCATTCCGTCATCACTACAGTCTGATCAGACGGTAGCTATGAGCCATTAGATTGATTGGTCGAATGGCTCCCCTCCATTGTCCCGCGGTCCGCGAAGGAACCATCGCGTGGAGTGCAATGTCCGGGTGCCGCCGGGGTTGCCCAATCTGCAACACCCCACGCCTCGCGGTAGCCCTTAGGGCATCTTCCTGTGTGTAGAGTTACCTCTTTGCACATATTGGAGCTGCTGGAGCTGACTGAACCTCTGCTGCTTCCTGTCTTTCATCTAAGTACATCTCAATCGCTCCCTATAATCCATCCAATGCTTGCATTTATTTTTCAAATTTTTTTTTCATGTCTTGGATTGATGATTGTCCAGTCTGATCTAAGTACATCTCAATCTGACAAATTAGCTGAAGTGTATACCGGGATCCACAGTAGTAGCCTCTGTCACGAACCCTAAGTATCTAGGTTTAGCTTTCGCCAGCACCTCCGACCACCCGAAGTGCTGATCTGACTACTGGTGCCTAGCCCTCGTCGAGGCTGATCTAATGGCAAGTGGTTCGATTCCCAACTTCATTGGGAAAGACACCATTTTTTGAACCCTAATCTTCTGCATCTCGATTGTGTGTTGAAGAAGGCAGAGAGACCTCGGGTTGGGTCAGGTCAGACCTGACTCGCATTGTCGATCCCAGGCCAGTTTGCAGATCCACGAGCCGCGTATGTGTTGACCGTAGAGCCACTGCGGACCTTGCTTATTGTCAGTCCATGCGTCACATTGCCATGCGGCAGCCTTTAAAATATATGCTCATTCTGAAAAAAAATATAGTAATATATACTATCTATTCTGTTGGACAAAGTTATAGAATAATCAAGAAGTTGGTTACATCTATCTAACTGCTTGAGATGTGGGTCCATGATTAACTACACTTTTACTCTCAAAGGTTATGTATAGTCTCCTTATTTATTAAGATAATAATATGTCCTAGCTTAACGTATTGCATGTACAAACTTGAAATCAAACTAACTGAACCCGTGATACTGATTTCCAATTATTTATTTCAAGTTATAAGCGCAAAATCTTATCAAAATATATCAAAGTGGATGTAAGCTAAATAGTGACACAAAAGCTGCAAATACAAAAATTAAATAAAAAGAAAAATGTCGTGCATTTTATTTTAGTAAAAATTATAAATATAAATATTATATTGTTCATTTATTTGCATATACTAAAAATAATAATTTATATTATTATAAGTAATTAAATAAAAATTATAGAAATTAAGAATAATATATATATATATATATATATATATATATATATAAATAATAACTAAACTCAAAGTTTGTAGAAATTAATATATATATATATTTACTGTCTAAGAATTTAATAGAGTCTAAGATTACTAAATTCTGAGATAAATTGGTCAAGTTATGGTCAAAAAATAATATTAGATTCTAATTATGTAATTTAAGGGTTTTAGGAAAAGTCCAAAAACTTAATTTTCTTAAATGAAATTCAAATTTAGCAAATTCAGTGGAAATAACATCTCTATAATATACTGAGTGCAATAATTAGGAGTGGACTCAATTTAGACTTCATTTGTTTAAGTTATGCACTAATCAATTTTTGGGGTAATTAGAGAAAATTATAAAATCTAATTATTAACATCTAATTATTTTTGTAATTTACTATTCTAAACATTCTCTTGATTAGAATGATATATTGTATGACCTAATTTGAAGTTCAATTAGCTAAGTGACAGATTGTAAATACATGTCTGCGTTTGCGCACAAGTGTACATTGTCTGAAGTAATAAGTGAAAAGTGTTAGTTTCCGGGATTTATCGAACCACAGAGAATTAGTTATTTTATTATTAAGGTTTATCTATTCTCACTAATGTTTAAGCTATGATATAATTAGTTTGAGTTAGTTCTAAACTAAGCACAATAATCACTAAGTAGAAATTATGTCAGATAAAAGGAAGAGGAGAGTTAGGTTCATCCCACAAGTCATGATAAGTTACTTATGCATGATGATTCCTCAAGCATAGTCTTTCATTTTCTTTAAATTAAATCAAGTGCACATTATTCTTCTTTGAATTTTATCTCAAGTTTTCACAAGTTCAAATCTTGTGCATGAAATGAATACACAGTCGATTCTATTTCGGCACAAAGATTCTTATAAGATTTTAGATTTGTAATTTTCATCTTATCTTTTGATCAAGGAGATGAAGATTATTAAATTTTTAAGATTTTAAAAGCATTGATTCCACTAGGAGCGTCACTCGCATCGCACATAGTTAAAATGAGGGAATAATATGTTGGGCTCAATGACTATGACACCTCGTTCATGAGCACACAACTATTTCTTTCCCACCCTCAATTATGTTAAGCTAACGAGCTCACTTAGTGGGTCTTAGCATCATACGCATCAACACTTTAGTTAAGCTTAGATTTAGGTGCACTAAGTTCAAGAACTTTTCTCACATAGTTCTAAGCTCTCATGCACTCATAGATCTAGCATCTAACCAAAAGTAAGCTATGGAGTACAATACACTTTAGTTCTTCATTTTATTAGTTCATTTTCCTTTAATTCATAATCAAGACTATAGTAATACTAAGCATTTCTTGAGCAAGGCATTGAGTTCACACAATTTATTAAAACTTGAGAAAAACTTCATACAATTAAAATGTAACTATCAAACACATGGGATTACCCCAACCCTCCCTAAGGGAGATTTAGCTATCCATTACAAAAGAGATGAAAAAGAACATACATGGATAAAGACCTTTTCATGATCAACTAAGAAAATAAATTACAAAAAAAGAGTTTAGAAGATACTAGGAACGTTCCTTAGAAGTTCTCCGGATCCTTCTTCTCCTTCTAAAGTTCCTCTCTTAGGTCGCTAGTGCTGTCTTCCTTATTCTTCTCCTTCTTAAAGTTCCTCTCTTAGGTCGCTAGTGCTGCCTTCCTTCTTCTTCTCCTTGGTAAATTGGCTCTTCCACCCTTGGGGAGTTCCTCTCTTACACTATGCAACCCTTCTCCTTACTTAAGTGATTTGAGCAAAAAAATTGGAACCCTCCTCTAGTCGAGGCCGCATTCATCACACTTAAGATCCAAACCAGCAATTCCAATTGAAAATTTTGAGCAATGATGGCAAAAATCCCAATTCATGGTGAGGTGACCAATATCTTTATTTGTTTAGCCAATACATCACCTCATAAGCCTCCTTTTCATTTAAAAATATAGCAGCTGTAGAGGGAATGATGGCTGGGGACAAGATGCAGGTTGGGGGTCTTGTCCCAACCACATTAAATGCTCCTGCCAGAGGAAATTGCGGCGAGCCGCTGCAGCGCGCTATAGCGCGATTATGGCGCACTGCGACGTGCAATAACGCAAGCAATTTTTGCTAAGTGTCCCGCTGCAGCGCTGTAGAGCCAGCATTTGCAAATCGGGGAGTTGTAGCGCGCTTTAGCGGAACGTCTCCCGCTGCTACACGCTGTGACGCTAGCATTTTGCAAATCGCGTCGCTGCAGCGCACTGTAGCGGTAGCATTTCGCAAAATGCTCCGCTGCAGCGCGCGGTAGCGCCATAATTTGCAAATCGGGGCGTTACAGCTCGCTGGAGCGGCAGCATTTCGCAAAAAGCTCCGTGGCAGCGCGCGATCGCGCCCGCAGTTTTGCAATTTGAACCGCTGCAGCGTGCGATCGCATCCTTGATCGCAAACAGACCCGCTGCAGCGCGCATCAGCGCCTGATTTTGCAAAATGACCCGCTGCAGCGCGTTGTAGAGCCAGTATTTCACAAAATGCTCCACTGCAGCGCGCGACAGCGCCTGTGGTTCTCAACTTGGCCCGCGGCAGCGCGTGACAGCGCCGGTATTTCGCAACATGACCCGCTGCAGCGGTTTCCTTTGGAAAATTTTAGAAAATTCACAAATGACTTAGAATTTCCTAGATAGGCCTCTTTCCTGAAAAGATAACACAGTTTGATTAAATGCGCAGTTTTAAGATCAGAAATGAATAAATTTTTCCTTTATTGTAGATATAATTTATGGATTCATCACTAAATTATGGTCAATTGAAATTTATAGGGTTTAAGGGTAATTAAAGAAGGGACCCAAAATGTCATTAGTCAAAATATGATCATAACAACAAAATTAACACTATTAAAATATTCCTCATAATTTCTTGAGCATAATGATGAACATATTTGCAAAGATTGGACTATTAGATTGTAATTTATTATTAATTAAAGTTTTGTAGTTTTTGCATTTATTTGAAATAAATATATCATTTTAATAATTGAAATCATAAATCCTCAATTTAAAAGGCAGCTAAAACTGAGCAGATGGGCCGATCAGACACTAATATGCCTGGCAACAAAAGGTGTCCATGGGGGCCAGCAAGATGACCCAGCCCAGCAATGGAGTAATCGGGTCATCGCACGAACGCGCGCGACCTAGCTTAGCTCGGGCTGCAAAAGGCCCGCCAAGAGGGACGGGCCCCGAGCCTGCCATAATTAAGCGAATCGAAGGCCCAGAAAAGTAGAAGGAGCGGCCAGATGGGCCGGCCCACGCAGGAGGATAACATCCCAGCCAAACACAGACATTGGACCCAAACAGCTCGAGAAGCGCTCAGCCCAACCCAACACAAGGAAGTCTGCTTCCTCGACTCCAAATGTTATGGAAGAAAGAAAAAAAAATGGGTTAGCATTTCCATTGAGCCTGATTAAAATTAAATCCATGCTTTGAATTATTAAAATAATACTGACAAGAAATAATGCCATCGCTTAATCATTAAAATGAAACAATAAAATTGAATTCGAGGTATGTAAAGGAGAGGTACCTGCGACTAGGCGAGCTTAGCCAGAGAAGGAAGATGGAGAATTGAGTATACTTTTTGCTTAGAATAGAAAAACGATCGAATCTTTTGTCTTTGAATAACATTCTATCTTGGTAAGGGTGGCTCCTAAGCGGTGGAATCGGTTGGTAATAGCAGAAGGTTTCCTGTAACTACCCAAGTTATTACTCTAGTCAATTATGACTAATTCAAGTCTTAATTTTTTATCCTAGTATAGTAATTAAGTGATTAGGAGTTCATATCAAAGACCTATTCCAAATGAGGAGTTAAATAGACCAAACTTTGATTTTAGGAATTTCAGGAACCCTGCAAATTGACCTAATTATTTTGATCTCGAATCAAAAATTAAACTTCACCATTGCGCTCATTCCCCCAAATTAGCTAGGGGTGATATTTTGGTGGTAATTGGAAGTCGTTGAAAATTTGTCGAATATATTAATATTTTAAAATACTCCAAAAAAGGGAAAATTAAATACTCATCAAAATCAAAATCTGACTTCACCGTTGCGTTCCTGACCCCTCAATTAGCTAAGGGGTAAATATTTATAAATTTTCTAATGTCATTTAATTATTTAAATTTTATTAAGAAAAATATATTAAAAATTATTAATATTAATATTTTATTTCTCCTATTAACGACCCATTTGCCACGTCGTTAGATCTCATGCATTCCGCCATCGTTACCGTCTGATCAGACAGTAGCTGTGAGCCATTAGATTGATTGATCGAATGGCTCCCCTCCATTGTCCCGCGATCCACGAAGGAACCAACGCGTGGAGTGCAATGTCTGGGTGCCGCCATGGTTGCCCAATCTACAGCACCCCAAGCCTTGCGGTAGCCCTTAAGGCATCTTCCTATGTATAGAGCTCCCTCTTTGCACATATTGGAGCTGCTGGAGCTGACTGAACCTCTGCTGCTACCTGTCGTACATCCAAGTACGTCTCAATCTCTCCCTATAATCCATCCAATGCTTGCATTTATTTTTCAAAATTCTTTTTTGTGTCTTGGATTGATGATTGTCCAGTACGATTGAGCTCAATCGGACAAATTAGCTGAAGTGTATACAGGGATCCACAGTAGTAGCCACTGTCCCAAACCCTAAGTATCTAGGTTTAGCTTTTGCCGGCACCTCCAACCACCCCAAGTGCTGATTCGACTACTGGTGGCTAGCCCTCGTCGAGGCTGATCTAATGGCAAGTGGTTCGATTCCTAACTTCATCAGGAAAGCCACCATTTCTCGAACCCTAATCCTCTACATCTTGGTTGTGTGTTGAAGAAGGCGGAGAGCCTCCGAGTTGGGTCAGGTCAGACCTGACTCACGTTGTCGATCCCAGGCCAGCTTCCGGATCCACGAGCCGCGTATGTCTTGACCGCGGAGCCACTGCGGGCCTTGCTTCATGTCAGTCCATGCGTCACATTGCCACGCGATAGCCTCTGCCCCATCTGGTGGACCCCGCTATCCCGTCTCTTTCTGCTCAGGGAATCCTTACCTGCCGTGTCAGCTGGTGGGCCCGCGCTGTCGCTGGTGTCATTCAGTGGGACCTGCCACTGTTTAGATTAATTTAAACAGTATTTTTAACTTAATTAAAACAGTAAAATTTAATTTGAATAATAGAATTAAATTAAATCCATAAATTTTAGACACTCATAACTATTAAACTGTAAGTCCAAGTATATTAAATTTATATCATTTTACTTAGAAAAATGAGAGAAATATTATGACAGTATTAATTTTCCTGTATGACACATATTTAAAATAATGATATTTTATGACCTCCACATTTGAACCAAAACCATATGAAATTTCATCTAGCCATAATTTTGTACCTAGTGACCAAAATCTAGCCAATACGAGTCTCATTTTTATCAGGAGAATGTCTAGATTAATCTGGTAGTATTTGTTTTGCTGTTAGGTCATTAATTTGACTAATCACTTTTAGGACATTTTCTTAATTACCCTAAATGACCTAGAAATTGGTATAGCCATAACTTAGTTAATTGGATCTCAAATTAGGTCATCTATTATACCATTTAGATCAAAAAAACTTAATTAATAGTAAACTGAAATAAAATTTAGGTTTTGATCACTAGAAACCATAATTAGCCCTAATCAGCCTAGAACTTGATTAGGCAATAACTTGATTAATTGAACTCTAATTTGGGTTTACTTCCTATTAAAGTATTCAGTGGATTATAGGAAAGCTAATGCAACTGAGTTTGTTGAATTTAGATATCAAATAGAAAAGTTATATTTTTGGCCCTTTTATAAAACCCTAAATTATATATTTAACTCCTAATATTGAAATGCTCATAACTTAACCATTAGACTTCATAATTTAGTATTCTTAGACTCAATAGAATCCTTGAACAATAAATAATATTAAATTGACTAAACTTTTAGATTTCACTAGGTAAAATTACCAAACTACTATATTAGGTTAAAATTCTTAATTTGGACATATATGACTTAATTATTGTCCAAATTTGGTGTACCTACTATCTATATTTATGTTAGATAATAAGTAATCATTTGGCATCAATAAAAATCCAATTTGGAGCTATTAATCAAAAAGTAGCAATTTAGACCCTTAAGTAGGGGCAAAATAGTCATTTTGCCCAAAATTTTAGTTAATTGCCCTTAACCTCTAGAATATCCATTAAAATATTAAAATTAGTTATAAAATTGATTTAGAATCAATCTAAACTCATCTCATAAATTGGGTAAATTAATAAAAATCACATTAAAGGCTTGAAAATCCCAAAGTAAAAACTATAACTTCTAATCTAGTTTCAATCTCTCACCTTTAACTTCCTTGAATGAATTAGATCAGTAAATGAAGATATATTGTAATAACTATCATCATCTCCTAAAATTCCCTAAGTTATTCATTGGGAGCTTCTTAAGATCTACACTCCACCTTAGGATCTCTTTCATAAGAATAGGAATATATACTAGGTTAGACCTTATTCATTGAGTAAATGAGTTATTCAATTGATAAAATATAAGTTTTATTAGTTTTTAAATTTTCATACTTTAATTATGATTATTTTATATTCTAACTTTAGATTAAGATTAGGAGAATCATTCTATTAAGCTTGATTATGCTTAATTAGATTTGCCTTGATTATTAGTTCACAATTATACTTAAACCTTAGTCCTTAAGCTTTACCTATGGATTATGTGATTAAACCCAAATTCATAGTGTTTAATTCATAATCCTTAGCTTTAGTAGATCTTGATTAGATCTTAGTTTAGAATGTCTAAAGTCAACAAATTGGATGTATTGATTACTTATTTAACTTGTAAGTAATATTGATTGAATTAAATTAGAACCTGATTAGTTCTAATCACTTTTAACTCATAAGACTGTGTTTCTAAGTTTTACTTAATAGTAAGAATTGAAGATCCTGAACTTCTGTAATTTAGAATAGTTAGAATGGATTAAGTAGATAACAATGGATATCACCATGTGTAGTAGAGTCCCTTGCTTACTATTGATTTACTTATTGCTTTTGAATTCTTTGTACTTTGTGCAATTACCTTGAACATGTCATATAAGATAACATTACTACATGAAATAAAAACATATAATAATTAGAATAACATTTGCATTAGGTTTAGTTTTTTGGTCGATTATTATGCACTTTTACCTATACTGGATAAGGGGTAAAGAGAAATAAAGGATAACTTTGCATTACCAATTGAGGGATGTTGTGTTAAGTTAGAACCCAAATAATCTTGCAGACATGTTTAACTCCTCAGCCACTTTTAGACGTGTCCACAGATGTAAAGTAAAATAACTAAAACTCATTGCATGTGTTTTTCTGCCTCCTCAGTTCAGTTTCTATTTCTGTTTCTACCCTAGCACAGAAAGACTATGGTAATTTTGTCAAAGCCTAAAAAGGCTTTGGGAATTTACTATGGCCCGATTTGCCAACTCTTCAGATATGATAGTTTTTACATACTTACTTTCTATTTTACAACTTACTTTTATTGTAGATAACTTTTTACCTGCTTACTTGTATACTTGTAGGATGCTACATTTTCTTTTTGCTTACTTACATGTACAAAAGTTAGATTACTTTCTCTTAAACCTACATAATTCATATGATCATAAACTTGTTTAGAATAAGTATTTTCTTTCTGTACTTTCCTAACTTTACTTATTCTTATATGCTTAACCTTGTTACAGCTTTGGTGTTGAGGTATGTACTCTTACCTCACATATTGCTTAGTTATAAATTTTTTTATTTATAGCTTATTCCTTCTTTTGTATGCTTGTTGCACAATATGCTATGCTTTATTTTTATAGTCTAAGTAAAATTGTGATATCATAAATTTTAGAAATATAATAGCTTAAAGTATACTTAGGCAATATGTCTAATCAAATTTTTCTTTTCTTTGGCTAGGGCCCTATCATTGTGAAACCAATAATGGTAGATTCTGAGTTATTCGATGTAGTCGAGCCTTCTGAAGATTAGATTCAGGAGGAGTGTGCTGCTGCTAAAGATCCTTAGCTTACCTTCTTTTTTATTCTTGTGAGGATGAAAGTTTTATTTTCATTTAAAACATATTTAATGTTGTAATAATATAGGTACCTATGATTATTTTCTTACTGTACTCTTTATTTTTGAGCTGCATGTTTGCTTCTTACTTGTATTGTGGTGGATTGGATGTAGTATTTTACCTTTCTTGCTTCTGCACTCTGTGATTGTATAAACTTAGTGAATAATTCTACTGCATATATTTAGGGAACATCCTTCCCTTATTAGTGGATTGAGAATCTTTCCTTAATCTAATAATATTTGAAGGATTTGCCACAGTGACACACCGCCCTTAATATAATCTCATTGTGGATTGGGGGCGGGGCACCACATTTCCATGTGCAGCAGGATTCACTGCGCATGAGCACTCTGTCCATGAGTTGGAATGACACATCAGGGCCGTCCATTTTGGACGATCCGATCAATGAGATCGGCCCGAGCCAATCGGGAACGAAGGCCTGGCTCGAGCGTAAGTTGGCCTGGCCTAAAATCAAACAGCGAGCCTGGCTCTTGAAGGACAGAAAGGCGGTTCGATCAGTGAAGAAAAATTGTGGGTCCCATAGAAGAGTTAAAAATAATAATAATAGCAATAATAATAATAATAATAATAATAATAATAATAATAAAATTAATCAATTAAATTTTACAAAAATTTATATTAAAAATTTGAGTATTAATTGGACTTTAAAAAATCCCAAAAATTCATCCCTAGCTAATTGAAGGGTGAGGAACACAATGATAAAGTCAGATTCCAATTTTGATGAGTATTTATTTATTCGAATTTTTGGGGTATTTCAAATATATTAAATATATTCGACAAAAATTCAACGACTTCCTAATGCATCCAAAACATCACCCATCGCTAATTTGAATGTGATTAGCGCAATGGCGAAGTCCAATATTTGATTCGAGGTTTATTTAATTAGGTTAAATTCTATGATTCCTAAAATTCTCAAAATCAAAGTTTGATCGATTTGACATTTGATTTGGTTAAAAACTTCACGGTGAGGTCTTAATGACTTATTTAGAGTGTTAAAATTAAAATCAGAACTTAGTTTAGTCCTAACTGACTAGGGTAATAATCTGGGTTATTACATATCTCCTATAAAAGAAGGATTCCCCCCTCTTCTCCCCACACTACCACCATCTCCACCATCTCCAGGTGTTAACCCCTTCCCCCCCTTCTCCCTATTTCACCGGTAAGTTCCAGACTCCCTCTCCCTCCCCCCTCGACAAACATCATAGACTCCCCCCTCTTTCCCTCTTCTCCCCATTTCCTGGCCAACCTCCGCCCTTCACTCCACCTTGCCTTGCCATCACCATATTAACACCTTGCCAAAACTCATCAAGCATCATTCCCCACTTGCCATCAGGGTTTGATCCATCTAACATTTAATTTGGATCAAAATTTCAGGGTGAGGTCTTAATAACTTATTTAGAGTATTAGAATTAAAATCAGAACTTAGCTTAGTCCTAATTAACTAGGGTAACAATCTGAGTTGTTACACCTCTCCTCTTATAAAAGAAGAAGCCCCCCTCCCCTCTTCTCCCCGCACCACCACAATTTACTCCATCTTCATGTGTTAACCCCTTTTCCCCCTTCTCACTATCTCACCGATAGCTTCCAGCCTCCCTCTCCCTCTCCCCTCGACAAACACCATAAACGCCCCCATCTTCCCCTCTTCTCCCCATTTCCTAGCCAGCCTCCGCCCCTCACTCCAGCTTTCCTTGCCATCACCTTATCGACACATTGCCAAAACTCATCAAGCATCATTCCCACCTCCTCAATAAGGGTGACGAACATAATAGTAAAGTTGGATCTTGATTTCGACAAATATTTATTTATTCAAATTTCTTGGGTGTTTCAAAATATTTAAAATATTCGATGAAAATTCAACGACTTCATAATCTTCTAAAATATCACCCCTGGCTATTTTGAAGGTGATGAGCACAATGGCGAAGTTTAATCTTTGATTCGAGGTTTAATTAATTAGGTCAAACTCCAGGGTTCCTTAAATTCTCAAAATTTGGGTTTTATCCACCTGACACTTAATTTAGTTAAAAAATTTAGGGTGAGATCTTAATGACTTATTTAGAGTGTTAGAATTAAAATCATAATTTAATTTGTCCTAACTGACTAGGGTAATAACCTGGGTAGTTACACCTCTCCACCTATAAAAGAAGGATTCTCCCCCAGTTCTCCCCACACTGCCACCATCTACTCCATTTCTAAGTGTCAACCCCTTTTCCCCTTCTCCCTATCTCACCGATAACTTTTGGCCTCCCTCTCCCTCCCCCCTCGACAAACAACATTGACTCCCCACTCTTCCCCTCATCCCCTCTTCCCCTCTTCTCCCCATTTCCCAGCAAACCTCCACCTTTCACTCCACCTTACCTTGCCATCACCTTATCAACACCTTGCCAAAACTCATCAAGTATCATTCCCCACCTGCCATCAGGGTTAGATCCATCTGACATTTGATTTGGATCAAAACTTTAAGGTGAGGTCCTAATAACTTATTTAGAGTATTAGAATTAAAATTAAAACTTATCTTAATCCTAATTGACTAGGGTAATAACCTGGGTAGTTACACATCTCCGCCTATAAAAGAAGGATTCCCCCCCCCCCTCTTCTCCCCACACCACCACCATCTCCTCCATCTTTAGGTGTCAACCCCTTTCCACCTTCTCCCTATCTCACCAGTAGCTTCCAACCTCCCTCTCCCTCTCCACTCGGCAAACACCAGACTCCCCCCTCTTCCCCTCTACTCCCCATTTCTCGGTCAACCTCCACCACTCACTCCACCTTGCCTTGCCATCACGTTATTGACACCTTCCCAAAACTCATCAAGCATCATTCCCCACCTCAACAAGCCCCCCTACCCAATCAGAACTTAACTTAGTCTTAATTGACTAGGGTAACAATCAGGATTGTTACACCTCTCCACTTATATATCCACCTGACACTTAATTTAGTTAAAAAATTTAGGGTGAGATCTTAATGACTTATTTAGAGTGTTAGAATTAAAATCATAATTTAACTTAGTCCTAATTGACTAGGGTAATAACCTGGGTAGTTACACCTCTCCACCTATAAAAGAAGGATTCTCCCCCAGTTCTCCCCACACTGCCACCATCTACTCCATTTCTAAGTGTCAACCCCTTTTCCCCTTCTCCCTATCTCACCGATAACTTTCGGCCTCCCTCTCCCTCCCCCCTCGACAAACAACATTGACTCCCCACTCTTCCCCTCATCCCCTCTTCCCCTCTTCTCCCCATTTCCCAGCAAACCTCCACCTTTCACTCCACCTTACCTTGCCATCACCTTATCAACACCTTGCCAAAACTCATCAAGTATCATTCCCCACCTACCATCAGGGTTAGATCCATCTGACATTTGATTTGGATCAAAACTTTAAGGTGAGGTCCTAATAACTTATTTAGAGTATTAGAATTAAAATTAAAACTTATCTTAATCCTAATTGACTAGGGTAATAACCTTGACTAGGGTAATAACCTGGGTAGTTACACATCTCCGCTTATAAAAGAAGGATTCCCCCCCCCCTTCTCCCCACACCACCACCATCTCCTCCATCTTTAGGTGTCAACCCCTTTCCACCTTCTCCCTATCTCACCAGTAGCTTCCAACCTCCCTCTCCCTCTCCACTCGGCAAACACCATACTCCCCCCTCTTCCCCTCTACTCCCCATTTCTCGGTCAACCTCCACCACTCACTCCACCTTGCCTTGCCATCACGTTATTGACACCTTCTCAAAACTCATCAAGCATCATTCCCCACCTCAACAAGCCCCCCCACCCAATCAGAACTTAACTTAGTCTTAATTGACTAGGGTAACAACCAGGATTGTTACACCTCTCCACTTATAAAAGAAGGATTCTCCCACCCCCACCTTCTCCCCACACCGCCACCATCTCCTCCATCTCTAGGTGTCAACCCCTTTTCCCCCTTCTCCCTATCTCACCAATAACTTCCAGCCTCCCTCTCCCTCCCCCCTCGACAAACATCATTGACTCCCCCCTCTTCCCCTCTTCTCCCCATTTCCCGACCAACCTCCGTCTTTCACTCCACCTTACCTTGCCATCACATTATCAACACCTTGCCAAAACTCATAAAGTATCATTCCCCACCTGCCATCAGGGTTTGATCCATATAATATTTGATACGGATCAAAATTTTAGGGTGAGGTCCAAATAAATTTTTTAGAGTATTAGAATTAAAATCAGAACTTTTATTAGTCATAATTAACTAGGGTTACAACATGGGTATTTACACCTCTCCTCCTATAAATGAAGGATCCCCCCTCTTCTCCCCAAACTGCCACCATCTCCTCCATCTCCAAGTGACAACCCCTTTTCCCCCTTCTCCCTATCTCACCGGTAGCTTCCAGCCTCCATCTCCCTCCCCACTCGGCAAACACCATAAACTCCCCCCTCTTCCCCTCTTCTCCCCATTCATGGCCAACCTCTGCCCCTCAGTCCACCTTGCCTTGCCATCACCTTATCGACACCTTCCCAAAACTCATCAAGCATCATTCCCTGCCTCCTAAACAAGTCCCCCCCACCCCCACCCACTGTAATAACCCAAGTTGTTACCCTTGTCAATTAAGACTAATCTCCATCCTAATATTGATCCTAAAATGTTAATCTAGTCATTATGAGTCATCCACTAAGACCTAGTCCAAATCAGGAGACAAATAGATCGTCCTGATTTTTGAGAAATCAGTAAACTCTGGAAAATGACATCTATAAATTGACCTCAGATAAAAAGTCGGACTTCGCCATTGCACTCATTGCCCCCAAATTAGCTATGGGCGATGTAATCGAGTCAATCGGAAGTCGTCGAAATTTCGATGAATATTTTAATAATATTTAATACCCCAAAAATTAGAAAATTAAATACTAGTCGAAATTAAAATCCAACTTTGCCGTTATGATCCTCACCCTCATATTAGCCAAAGGTGAAATTTTGGGATTTTTTAGAAGTCGTTGAATTTTCTTGAATATTTTAATATATTTAAATTAATTAAAAAATTGAGGTATTTATTTTGACATTGAAATTGAAATCCAACTTTGCTGTTGTGATCATAACTCCCAAATTAGTTAGGGGTGATGTTTTGGACATATTTGGAAGTCATCGGATTTTTGTGAATATTTTAATATAATTAAATACCCCGGAAAATATAATAATTAAATAACTGTCAGAATCGAAATCCGACTTCGCCGTTACGATCGTCACCCCCAAATTAGCTTAGGATGAATTTTTGGGAATTTTCAGAGCACGTCTCTAAAATCGGAAATTTTAATTAATTAAATGAATAAATTGTTATTTATTCATAATTACATTTTTTTGTTTTCCTTTTTTCTCTCTCCTAGTTGGCTATTCCATTCGGCTGGCCCTTACCTCCACTTTTGGTTGACCCATCTATTTCTCCCTCATTAATTGAAAGCTTTGATGGATATGGCTATCCCTCTTCCTTCCCCCCTCCTTAATGGCAAGGTTTGATGGCTATGGCCAACCCTCTTCCTTTCCTCCCTTCTAGCTCATGATGGCTTTTCCCCTTCTTTTTCCTCCTATAAATAGAAGTTCAGCTTTTCCTCTCTATTTTTGGCTATCAAGATAAAGATCTCAAGCTTCCACCCTTCCCCCCATTGTTAAGTTTTATGCTAAAGAAGAAGAAGAAGAAGAAGAAGTTTCTCCTCCAAGCTTTCCAAGGTTCCTTCTTCCTCTTCTAAAGGCTAAGGTACCAATTTGTTCTTCTTTCTTGATCATTTCATTCCTCTATTATATTTATTTGCATCTTTATACATCCATGGTTAAGTATGGAAGCCATTATAGCTCTTCAAAGTAATATACCTCATGCTCTATTTTTCGTCTATTCTGCACACCCATGCCTTATCACCATTGTTCATACAGCTATCATGATCCGTTCGTACTGATTTTGTTATCCATGGAAAGGTATCAAAAAGACCTTTCCATTGATATATGGTGTCACTCATAGAATGCTCTGAATTAATAGTATTTTAGCTCAAAATGTGGCCCTTTACGGGTCTCGCTTAGGCGAAATTACCGTCTGGCGCTACAGTGCGCCGGAGGGTCCAGAAAATTTGTTTGACCATATCTTAGTCATTTAGACTCCAAATTCAAAAATTTAAAGTGCAAGATAGCTTAGAATTTTAGGGCCAATAATAACCTAAAATAATATTTAGGTTTTGAACCCTAAAAAAAACTAGAAATGACCAAAATACCCATAACCTTAATTAGGTCATAATTTGACCAATTGAAGTCCAATTTGGGTCGACTCCTAGTTAAAGTACTCAATGTGATATAGGAAAGTTATAGCCACTAAGTTTGCTAAATTTGTACATCAAATGAAAAAGCTAGTTTTTTGACCCCTTAGCTTAGAAAATTACCAAATTGCCCTTGGAAATTGAAATGGCTATAACTAATTCATTAGATCTCAGATTTTAGTGTTCTTAAACTCTATAGAATCCTTGAATAGCTACCAATAGTAAACTATATTAAAATTTAGATTTAATTAGGTCTAATTTACTAAAATTCCCCTTAGGTTAAAAACCTTAGTTTGGACCCATAGGACTCATTTCTTATCCAAATTTGGTGCACTTACTGTCTATCTTTATATTAGACAGTAAGAAATCATTTGATAGTAAGAAATCTCAATTTAGAGCCCTTAATCAAAAAGTAGCTTTTTGGACCCTCAAGTAGGGGTAAAATGGTCATTTTGCCCAAAATTTAGGTTAAATATCCTTAACTCTTAAAATATCCTTTGAAATTATTAAAATTAATAATAGAACTGATTTATGATCAATTTAAGTCATAAATCCTTCAATTGGGATAATTTGTAAAATATGTCAATTTTAGGTTTGAAAATCCCTAAGTAAGGTTAATATGCCTTAGCTAAAATCCGTCTCTTACCTCCATAATTAAATAAAATCAGCAAGTATGAAGAAATTCAATCAATTCTTAGAAATTTTCTAGGTCTTATCATTAAGAATCCTCACTTCACCTTAGGATTCATTCCTTAAGAATATGATTAAATATTAGGTTAGATTTTATTCATTAAATAATTGGATTATTCAATGAATGAATCTTTAATTTTATTAGTTTCTAGATTTTATAACTTATTTTGATTATTTTATCTTTCAATATTAAATTTAGGATAGGAGATTCATCCTATTTAGTCAGATTTACTTAATAGGATTTACCTCAATCATTAGTTCACTTTTAGATTTAACCTAGATTTTAAGTCTTACCCTTGGGATAATGTGATTAAATCCAATCTCGTGGTGTTTAATTCATAATATCTAGCTTGGTAGATTTTGGATAAGCTTTTAGTTTAGAACGTCTAAGCTCATAAATTAGGTTGTGATGATTTCTTATAGTCGACATTGATTTAATCATATTAGGACCTAGCTAGTCCTAAAATTTTGTAACTTATAAGGACGTACTTCTAAGTTACACTCGATAGTAGAAATTAGAGATCCTAAACTTGTGTAACTTGGAACAGTTAGAACATTTAAATTAGATAATAAATGATATCACCATGTTTAATAGAGTCGCTTGCTTACTACTTGATTTTGTGTTACGCATTCCTTGAACTTTGTGCTTATTTTCCTTTGATCATGTCATATAAGAAAAATATTGTTGCATAAAAAATAAAAACTTAGAATATTAGAAAAATATTTGTATTTGGGTTCAGTACATAGTGGATTATAGTGCACATTACTCCAATGGAGAATATGTTAAGCTTGGGACCCATTCAATCTTGCAGACGTGATTGACTGCTCAACTGTTTCTGAATTATCCACAAAAATAAAAGTAAAATAACTAAAATATATTTGCATAGTATTATCTATCTTTTCAGTCATATTGTACTATATTGTGATATTATGTCTGCCCAGCCCATAAAGGCTACGTTAACATATTGGGCTGAATTGGCAAATTTTTATGATGTGGCAGTTTGTACATTATTTACAGCTTTTCAGCTTACTATTTATTATGTTGTTGATGCATTTTATTTTGATTAGCTGTATTTTTCCTATGTTACATGCTTACTTAAGTAGATGTGTATAAAAGATGCTAGACTTTACTGCTTATTATATATACTATTTTTAGATTTATGTTTTAAATTAGAATATGTCATACGATCATCAATATGTTTAGGCTAGATTTTTCTTTTCAGTATTTTTACTTACTGTATTACATATGTATGCCCTACCTTATTTTGTTTACTTGAGGTGTGCTTTTACCTCAATTCTTATTAAATTATAAATATTATATTTATAACTTATCATCATCCTATTGTATGCTTACTTGCTCCTATGCTAGATAGATGTTTCATTAGGTTTAGAGTAAAATGGTGATATTAACGAATACTTAATAAATTACTTGCCTAAAATGTACTTGGGCAATTTGTTTAATAAGATTTTTCTTTTATTGGCTGAGGCCTTGGCATTGTGAAACCAACAATGTTAAATCTTGTTCAGTTTGAGGAGCTAGTGCCTGAGAAGGAGCCTTATTTAGAGGAGTGCAGCAGCTTGGTTCAGAAGACCTCTAGTTGCCTTTTTCTTCATTGTGAGAATAAGTGATATTATTATTTTTAATCTTTTAAACTTTAATTAAATGATGTAATAATATAAGTACTCGTGACTGTGTTTACTTTCTGCATATTATTATTTTCTAAGCTATTTCATGGTTGATGTATGGTGAATGGATGTAATCATTACTTCTTATTGCTTCCACACTCTGTATGAATATATAGATTTAGTGATTGATTTTCATAAATATTCTCTGCACATCCTTCCCCTATTATTGGATTATGGACCTTACCTAATCCAATGATAAGTGAGGGATTCACCAGAGTGGCACATCACTCCTTAGTCTAATGATTGCTGACTTAGGGAGTGGGGCGCCACAGTTGGTATCAGAGAATTCCATAAGGTGTCAGATTAGAAATTGTATTCCACTCTACCTAATGGATGATTGTTCTGCCAATTATTCATTAACTAAATACTAGAGTTATATCCAAAGCACTATAATCATGAGCTCAGAATAATAAGTGTATAGAATGGAAAATGTATTCATAAGTAATAGAATTTAAGTAGGAACAAACTTATGTATAATATGTAGCTAACTAATTCAATTTAAACTTTCATGAGATTTACAAGATCAAGAACTTGAGATGTTAGGATTTAACTTCTATATTAAGATATATAAATCTCTATAGGATTACAAACCAATAATTAGGTCTTAAATCACTCTTACCTTCCACTTTTTAAATTTTGTCTCCCTAAGGATAATAACAGCACAACTACCTTTAACAATTACTAAAGCCAAGGAGTCTAAAATATACATTGTCCCCAAGGTAAGTGGGAGTGCATCCTGGACGTTCATCATCCACTCCCCTTGCTTTTCATAGTTTCTTTAGAGATATTAGCATTCTGGGTAAAGTTGCTAAGAGCCTTAGTAGATAGTGATCTAAAGTAAATGAGATAGCATGTTATAATCTTCTATTTTCTAGATTTCTGAAGATGTATTATCTTTAATTCAGATTCTAGCAAATCAAAGTCATAAATTTTGGACAGAGCCCCTCTCCTGCTCCCTCCAGCACTTCATCTAGCAAGATAAGTGCCTTGCTGAAAGTGGTCAAAATAATGGTGGAATCCCACCAAAAATAAGCAAAATCCAGCCGGAGACAGGTTAAGAAGGTCGCAGATGCTCAGGCCAAGCAAGCTGCAAGAATGGAACGGTTGCTGGTAGCTTAGTTAAGCCAGAGCCGCACTGCAGTAGAAGTTGCCACAACATTACAATACTCTCATCAGCATCACATACTGTCTGTAGAAGGACTGCTGCACAGCTTCCTCCGCTTGAGACCCCCCACCTTCAACGGAAGTCTCTCTCCAGTTGACACCGCCACCTGGATAAAAATGGTGGGAAAGAACATGACAAGCATCAAGTTCCCTAACTTAGAGGTGGTTCGTCTTACTATTCACCTTCTACAAGATGAGGCCGAATACTGGTGGGACACCACCCATAGCACACAGTTTGCCGAGGTAACACTAGAGGACATTACATGGGATTAATTTATTGCGGCCTTCCAGGCTCGATTCATCCCTCTATCTACCAAACACTGCTTGGGCGACATGTTCCTAAAATTACAACAGGGTGACTGATCTGTATCTGCATACGAAGCAGAATTCTGTCACCTTGCAAGATTCTCTTCCAGCTTAATCCCTACTGAGCCAGACCATTGCCATCGATTTCAGAGCGGTTTGCGACCCTCCATCATGAGCCAAGTGATCCCTCTATGCATAACAACCTTTGCAGAGCTACTTGAAACTGCCAAGGTAGTAGAACAAGACCAAACTAGGGAAGGACCCAAAAGGAGTATCAAGTCCACTTCATTCCAGCCGAATCCTCCCAAACGAGCTAGGGTATATCAACTCAAAGCTGAAGCTCCCCCTGCCGATCCATTCAATGGTTGCATGAAACCACACCCGTATGGTCAGTGTTACCACAAGAATTGTGTTTGTTTCACTTGCGAACAGCCAGACCATGAATTATATCACTGTACAGCTACGAAAACAATTGATGGTGATCAAATCGACCACTCCAAGCGCTGCCAAGTCTTTGACTTATTTTAGAAGCCTCCAACAGCTCATCCAGCACCATCTTCTACTTCAGCTATGAGGTGTGAGATAGCTAATGTCCCCCTCCCAAATGCACTTCAGCCACCTCCACGGCAGACCTATAACAACAGGCCTGTCGGCCCTACATGTGTGTACACCCTCACACCAGTTGAGGCTGCTGAAGACAATCACGTGGTATCAAGTACACGCTCTCAAACCCTATTATTTCCATAGCTAATATTTTCTTAATATAGTTAGTAATTACTACATCTATAATTAGGTTCAATATGCATAAATGACAAACCCTGTAACATCCTATTCGACACTGGGACTAGCTATTCCTTTGTGTCTGAAGGTTGGGCAAAGTCGCTTAACCTACCTTTGTATCACCTAGCAAATCCTCTTAATGTTGGGTTACCTTCTAGAGCCCAAATGCTAGCTCGCCAATTTTGCAAAGTACCAATCCCCATTAAAAATGAGAAGTATGAAGCCAAGTTAATAGTTCTCCCAATAGCCATTTTTGATGTAATATTAGGCATGAATTGGCTAAGCCAGCATAATGCCACTATCAACTGTACAAAGAAGAAGATCACCTTGGGTAGTAGTAGTAAGGTCAGATCCTTCATTGGTAACCTTAGTACTCAAGCCTCGCTAATCAATACTATAAAAGCAAAAAGGTTAGTTCAGAAATGCTGTGATGCCTTCCTAGTAACAATACTAAGAGAAAAGAAAGAAGGCATTTCCTTATCCAAGAACCTCGTCATTTGCGAATTCACCAATGTCTTTCTAAAAGATCTACTTGGTCTTCCTCCTATACGGGAAGTAGAATTTGCAATTCACATTGTTCTAGGAAGGCAGCTCATCTCTAAAGCTCCTTATTGAATGGCACCTAAGGAATTACAAGAACAGAACAAGCAACTGCATGAACTATTAGAGAAAGGTCTTATTAGACCTAATTCGTCCCCATGGGAAGTGCCAGTTCTGTTTGTCAAGAAGAAAGATGGATCAATGCGAATGTGTATCGACTATAGAGAACTAAATAAAGTAATATTAAAGAACAAGTACCCATTGCCCCTTATCGACGATCTATTTGATCAATTAGCTGGAGCAAAAGTTTTCTCAAAAAAAAATATCTACGGTCAGGGTACCATCAGCTGCAAGTAAAGGATTCAGATATAGCAAAGACTACTTTCAGAACTAGATATATCCACTATGAGTTTCTAGTGATGTCGTTTGGATTAACAAATGCGCCTTGCATCTTGATGGACCTAATGCAGCACATCTTGAAACCATACCTTGACAAATCCATCCTTGTGTTCATAGATGATATTCTAATATATTCTAAGATGAAAAGGAACATGAAGGTCATCTCAGGGTAGTATTAGAAGAATTAAGAAGCCACCAGCTATATGCCAAGTATTTGAAGTGCGAATTTTGGCTTGAATCTATCGCCTTCTTAGGCCACGTAGTAGATGCTCAAGGGATCAAAGTTGATCAGAACAAGGTTAGCGCAATCCAAGAATAGGTACAACTCAAGTCAGTGATAGAAATAAGAAGCTTCTTGGGTTTGGTCGGTTATTACAGAAGGTTTGTGAAAGGCTTTTCTCAAATAGCTTCTTCACTCACCAAACTCACCCAGAAGGCTGTACCCTTTGAATGGTCGCTAGCTTGTGAAGCAGCATTCCCAGTACTAAAAGATGCGCTTACCTCTGCTCCCATTCTAGCTCTTCCTAAGAAAGAAGTGAACTATCAAGTTTATACTGACGCATCTGGTATAGGCTTAGGTGTCGTACTAATGCAAGAAGGGAAGGTCATAGCATATGCTTCTCATCAGCTAAAGACTCATGAAAGAAATTACGTCGTTCATGATCTCGAACTAGATGCTGTAGTGTTCGCTTTAAAGATTTGGCATCACTATCTATATAAAATTCAGTGCTCCATTTTCACAGATCATCAGAGTTTGAAGTATGAATTTACCCAAAGGGAATTGAACTGTCGACAGAGAAGGTGGCTGGAACTGATAAGTGATTATGACCTGGACATCCAGTACCATCCAAGAAAGGCAAATGTCGTAGCTGGTGCTCTTAGCCGTCATGCAACTCTCAATGCTCTTATCTCTAAGAGTTCTATTGAAGAAGAATTCCATAAAATGGATATCAAGTCAGCGTGTAGTAACCAGGTGAGTACAGTGCTCTCAATGATTAATGTGGAACCCATATTCCACAGAGACGTATCTATTACTCAGACGAAAGATGAAGAGTACCTAAATTTTAAATAAGCCATCAAAATTGGTTGTCGCACCGACATTCGATTCCATAAAGGTGCTGTCTATCAAAGAGATCGCTTATGGATCCCTAAGTCCATGCATCAGAAGGTGCTGATCGAAGGCCATAACTCCGGATACCAGATCCATCCTGAAAGCTCAAAGATGTATCAAAACTTGAAGCAATCCTTCTGGTGGCCAAGAATGAAGAAAAGTGTGGCTGAATTCGTTGCAAAGTGCCATGCTTGCAGTCTAGTTAAGGCAGAACACCAAAGACCCGATAATCTACTTCATCCACTAGAGATCCCTGAATGGAAATGGATAGATATATCTATGGATTTCGTGATGAGATTGCCTCGTGCAAGGTCTAGAGTAGATGCAATTCGGGTTATAGTAGACCGATTAACCAAATCTGCTCATTTCATTCCCATTCGGTAAACAGACTTAGTTGAGAAACTCGTCAAGCTGTATATCAAAGTGATAATCAGGTTACATGGAATTCCCAAATCTATTGTATCTTATAGAGACAGCCGATTCACTTCTAAATTCTGGCACACCATGCATCAAGATCTAGGCACAACCTTAGCATTGAGTACATCCTTTCATCCGCAAACGGATGGTCAGACAGAACGAGTAAATCAAGTTCTCAAAGATCTGCTTAGACTATGTATCCTTGATTTTGCTGGATCTTGGGAAGATCACCTCCTACGCTAGAATTTAAAGTTGGAGACTTCGCGTACCTAAAAGTCAGTCTGATGAAATGAGTCTTTAGATTCAGCATAGCTGAGAAACTTAGTCCCTGCTATGTGTGTCCGTTCGAGGTAGCAGCCAAAAATAGGTTCTTCCACCTACAGACTAAATCTTCCAAGCAACTTCACAGTAGTCCATAATGTATTCCATGTATCATCACTAAGAAAGTGTCTTAGAGATCCATCTCACCTCGTGCAGCTCCCTAAAATTTAGATCCAACCCGATCTGTCATATATAGAGGAACCAATTCGAATTTTGGCCCGCGATCGCAAACAACTTAGAAGTCGTACTATCGAAATGATCAAAGTGCAATGGAGGAATCATTCTTGGAATGAAGCCACTTGGGAGAAGGAAGTCGATATGTGAGTCAAATATTCTAGACTCCCCAAGAATCTAGGTATTCCTTCTTAGCATTCTAAACTTCAAATTCAATTCATATTTTTTTATTCTTGCCCTTTCTTTCCACTTCAGTGATGTCGAGGATGATATCATTTTTAAGTGGGGGATTCTGTAACAACCCATGTTGTTACCATTGTCAATTAAGACTAATCTCCATCCTAATATTGATCCTAAAATATTAATCAAGTCATTAGGAGTCATCCACTAAGACCTAGTCCAAATCAGGAGTCAAATAAATCAAGTCCTGATTTTTGAAAAATCCAGAAACTCTGGAAAATGACCTATATAAATTGACCTTAGTTCAAAAATCGAACTTCGCCATTGCATTCATTGCCCCCAAATTAGCTAGGGGTGATGTTTTCGAGTCAATCGGAACTCGTCAAAATTTCGACAAATATTTTAATAATATTTAATACCTCGAAAATTAGAAAATTAAATACTCGTTAGAATTAAAATTTGACTTTTCTGTTGCGATCCTCACCCTCGAAATAGCCATGGTGAAATATTGGGATTTTTCAGAAGTTGTTGAATTTTCTTGAATATTTTAATATATTTAAATTAATTAGAAAATTAAGGTATTTATTTTGACCTCAAAATTGAAATCTGACTTCTCCCCGCAATCATAACCCCCAAATTAGCTAGGGGTGATGTTTTGGACGCATTTGGAAGTCGTCAGATTTTTGCAAATATTTTAATATAGTTAAATACCTTGGAAATATAATAATTAAATAATCGTCAAAATCGAAATCTGACTTCACCGTTGCGATCTTCACCCCCAAATTAGTTGGGGAAGAATTTTGGGAATTTTTGGAGCGCGTTTCTAAAATTGAAATTTTTAATTAATAAAAGGAATAAATAGTTATTTATTCATAATTGCATTTTTTCCTTTTCCATCTTCCTCTCTTCTAGTTGGTTATTCAATTCGGCTGGCCCTTACCTCCACTTTTGGCTGACCCATCTCCTTCTCCCTCATTAATTGAAAACTTTGATGGCTATGACCATTCCTCTCCCTTCCCCCCCTTAATGGCAAGGTTTGATGGCTATGACCATCCCTCTTCCTTCCCTCCCTACTAGCTCATGATGGCTTTCCCCCTTCATTCTCCTCCTATAAATGAAAGCTCAGCTCTTCCTCTCCATTTTTGACTGTCAAGATAAAGCTCTCAAGCTTCCACCCTTCCCCCTATTGTTGAGCTTTGTGCTAAGGAAGAAGAACAAGAAGAAGAAGAAGTTTCTCCTCCAAGCTTTCCAGGGTTCCTTCTTCCTCTTCTAAAGGCTAAGGTACCTATTTGTTCTTCTTTCTTGGTTATTTCATTCCTCTATTATGCTTATTTGCATCTTTAGACATCCATGATTAAGTATGGAAGCCATTATAGTTCTTCAAAGTAATATACCTCATGCTCTGTTTTTCGTCTATTCTGCAGACCCATGCCTTTATCACCATTGTTCATATAGCTAAAATAATTCGTTTGTGCCTATTTTAGTGTTAATGGAAAGGTATCAAAACACCTTTCCATTAATATATGGCACCACTCATGAAATGCTCTAGATTGAGAGTATTTGATCTCGAAATGTGGCCCTTGGCGGGTCTCGCTCAGGCAAAATTACCGGATGACGCTACAATGCGCCGTAGCGTCCAGAAAATTCATTTGACAATATCTTAGTCATTTAGACTCCAAATCCAAGACTTTAAAGTTCTAGATAGCTTAGAATTTTAGTGCCAACAATAATCTAAAATAATATTTAGGTTTGAACCCTAAAAAATTTAGAAATGACTAAAATACCCCTAACCTCAATTAGGTCATAACTTGACCAATTGAAATCTAATTTGGGTCTACTCTTAGTTAAAGTACTCGGTGTGATATAAGAAAGCAATAGCCACTGAGTTTGCTGAATTTGGACATCAAATGAAAAAGTTAGCTTTTTAACCCCCATTAGCTTAGAAAATTATCAAATTGCCCTTAGAAATTGAAATGACTATAAATAGTTCATTAGACCTCATAATTTTGTGTTCTTTGACTCTATAGAATCCTTGAATAGCAAAAAATAGTAAACTGCATAAAAATTTAGATTTAATGAGGTGCAATTTACTAAAATGCCCCTTAGGTCAAAAACCTTAGTTTGGACTCATATGACTCATTTCTTATCCAAATTTGGTGCCCTTACTGTCTATCTTTATGTTAAACAGTAAAAAATCATTTGACAGTAAGAAATCATAATTTGGAGCCCTTAATCAAAAAGTAGCTTTTTAGACCCTTAGGTCATTTTGCCTAAAATTTAGGTTAAATATCCTTAACCCTTAAAATACCATTTGAAATTATTAAAATCAGTAATAGAATAGATTTAGGATCAATTTAAGTCATAAATCTCTCAATTGGGATAATTTGTAAAACATCTCAATTTTAGGTTTGAAAATCTCTAAGTAAGGTTAATATGCCTTACTTAGCTAAAATCAATCTCTAACCTCCCAATTTAAATAAAATCAGTAAGTGTGAATAAATTCAATCAATTATTAAAAATTTTTAAAGTCTTATCATTAGGAATTCTCACTTCACCTTAGGATTTGTTCCTTAAGAATATGATTAAATATTAGGTTAGATTTTATTCATTAAATAATAGGGTTATTCAATGAATGAATCTTTGGTTTTATTAGTTTCTAGATTTTTACAACTTATTAGGATTATTTTATCTCTTAATATTAGATTTAGAATAGGAGATTCATCCTATTAAGTCTAATTTGCTTAATAAAATTTACCTCAATCATTAGTTCACATTTAGATTTAAGCTAGATATTATGTCTTACCCTTAGGATTATATGATTAAGCCCAATCTCATGGTGTTTAAATTCATAATCTCTAGCTTGGTATATTTTGGACAAGCTCTTAGTTTAGAACATCAAAACTCATAAACTAGGTCGTGATGATTTCTTATAGTCGATATTGATTTAATCATACTAGGACCTAGCTGGTCTTAATTTTTTGTAACCTATAAGGACATACTTCTAAGTTACACTCGATAGTAAGAATTGGAGATCCTGAACTTGTGTAACTTGGAATAGTTAGAATGTTTAAATTAGACAATAAATGATATCACCATATTTAGTAGAGTCCCTTGCTTACTACACTATTTTGTGCTACATATTCCTTGAACTTTGTGCTTATTTTTCTTTGAACATATCATATAAAAAAAATATTGTTGCATGAAAAATGAAAACTTAAAATATTAGAAAAATATTTGCATTTGGGTTTAGTACATGGTGAATTATAGTGCACATTACTCTAATGGACAGGGGTAAGGAGAGATCAGGATGCTTAACATCACTCATTGAGGAGAATCTGTTAAGCTTGGGACCCGTTCAGTCTTGCAGACATGTTTGACTCATCTGTTTCTGAAGTTGTCCACAGAAGCAAAAATAAAATAACTAAAAGATATTTGTATAGTATTATCTGTCTCTTCAGTCATATTGTACTATATTGTAATATTATGTCCGCCCTAGCCCATAAAGGCTACGAGAATATATTTGGCCGGATTGGCAAATTCTTTATGATGTGGTAGTTTGTACATTCTTTACAATTTTTCATCTTACTATTTATTATGTTGTTGATGCATTTTATTTCGGTTAGCTATATTTTTCTTATGTTACCCACTTACTTAAGTAGATACGTATATAGGATGCTAGACTTTACTACTTATTATATGTACAATTTTCAGATTTATGTTTTAAATAAGCATATGTCATATGATCATCAACATATTTAGGTTAAACTTTTCTTTTCAGTATTTTTATTTACTGTATTACATATATATGCCCTACCTTATTTAGTTTACTTGAGGTGTGCTTTTGCCTCAATTCTTACTTAGTTATAAATATTACAATTATAATTTATCCTCATCCCATTGTATGCTAACTTGCTCCCATACTAGATAGATATTTTATTTAGTTTAGAGTATAATGGTGATATTAACAAATACTTAATAAATTACTTGCCTAAAATGTACTTAGACAATTTGTTTAATAAAATTTTTCTTTTATTGGATGGGGCCCTGACATTGTGAAACTGATAATGTCAGATCTTGTTCAGTTTGAGGAGCTAGTGCCTGAGGAGGAGCCTTATTTAGAGGAGGTGCAGTAGCCTGATGCAGAAGACCTCTAGTTACCTTTTTCTTCATTATGATGACAAGTGGTATTATCATTTTTTGTCTTTTAAACTTAAATTAAATGATGTAATAATATAGGTACTCGTGATTGTATTTGCTTTCTACATATTATTATTTTCTGAGCTATTTCATTGTATTTTATGGTTGATGTATGGTGAATGGATGTAATCCTTACTTCTTATTGCCTCCGCACTCTGTATGAATATATAGATTTAGTGATTAATTTTCATAAATATTATATGCACATCCTTCCCCTACCTAATCCAATAATAAGTAAGGGATTCGTCAGAGTGGCACATCGCTCCTTAGTCTAATGATTGCGGACTTAGGGAGCAGGCGCCACACCCACCCCCACGATGAGCTCCCTTTGAATGAGGAAGGATCAAAAAGAAAAGAAAAAAAAAAGTAAGTGGAATTTTTTTTGGGCAAATTATAATATTAAAAATCATAATGAAGTAAAAAATAATTATATTTTAATTTTAACTACTATCATCCCAAACCTTCTAACTACTATTTTTTATTTTTTGCTCATAACTACTAAATTTTATTTCTTTTCATAATAGTTTTTATACAATTTTTATCTATTTTTTATTATATTGCTCTTTTTATTCTATTTTTCTATTATTATTATTAATATTATTATTATTATTATTATTATATATATACTATAATTGTATAATTATATTATAATTATATTTGTATTATTATTATTATTTAATAATCATAATAACATTAGGTTTTTACTATTATTATTGTTGTTGTTGTTATTATTATTACTATTATTGATAATGATAATGATAATAATATTAGTTCTTAAATATTATTATTATCATTAAGTTAATAATAATAATAAATAATTTTATATCACCAAATTATTATTATTACTAAGAACAATAATAAGTATATAAATTATTATACTTATTATTAAATATATAATAATAATAATAATAATAATAATAATAATAATAGTAATACCATTATTATTATTATCAAATATTATTATTATAATAATTATCTCTTAATATTATTATATTCTTTCTGTATTATCATCTTAATAATAATAATTATTATTATTATATATCTTATTATTATTATTATCATTATATAATAGTAATCATAATATTAATATTATTTATATATTATAATATTATTATTCCCTTTCTATTATTATCTTTAAATAATAATAATAATAAGTATCATAGTATTATTATTACTACCATTGAATGAATAATAATAGTAATAGTAATTTACTTTACTATACAACACCTTTTGTTATTTTTACATTACAATCTTTACTTTACTTGTAATATATGTTGCTTTTCACTTATATTTATGCTTACACTATAATATTATTATTATTATCATCTTATTATTATCATAATATTCTTTCTCTAAATAAATATGTGTGCATAATGTTATCACATGAAATAATGACATTGTTTTCTTTCCATTATCATATTTTTTCCCAAGAATGATTAATAATAATACTTTTTATGTATAAATTATCATGTAAATGATAATGATAATAATAATAATATAATATTATTATTATCATTATTATCTATACTTATCTCTAAGCAAATATATATAATATTATTTATTCTTACTATTATATTCTCTCTTTAAAATAAATAACAATAACACTTCTATCTTACAATAATATTCTTCTTATAAATATAAATAATAATAGTAATAATATCAACATTATTATTATTATTATTATTATTATTATTATTATTACTATGATTACTATTTCCACCATCACTATTTTACCATCTACATTATCATACTTCTTCATTATTAATATCATGCTCTTCTCTCCTTATTACTATTTACATTTATTCTTTTTACTGTGAGAGAGAGAGAGAGAGAAAAGATGATAAAAATCAATATTATTATAAAGATTCTTTCATTACTTTTCTAATCAACAAAAGATCTACTTAGCAAGAAAATTAGGTACCACAAATATTATGAAGTACATTTATATATGCTAATAAAATTACATGTTTCTTACTTTGCTTTGAAACTCAAAAATTTCATTGATTTAATATTTTATGTTCTACTTTATGCCTTGAAAAATTCATGATTTAAGTATTGTCATTATTGGAGATACTATAAAAAATAGACAATGGATCTTGATTGAGTAAAAATGGGATTCCACTAAAGTTATTTACAATATATACGTAATGTTATTTTAAGATTAGAATAGTGCTAGTTCGCTATCATCGTACTATGGAAAATATAAGAATACTATAACTATGCTTACGAGGGGGTTAACATATGTGAAATGATATATGTTATGTTAAAACTCAAAATTATGATAATCAAGTAGATGTTCTTGATTCATCAAGGTTCGAGATTTGCCAACTCAAACGATGTTATTATTATTACTTGTTCATTTTTGTGATAGATATATTCAATTTTTGATGAAGTGTGACTTACTTGTGACATATTACTTTTTTTACTATTTCACTTATTATTTAATGTTGATTTATAGAAAAGCTACGATAATCCTCAAAAGACAAAAGATTATATTTTCAACTCTATTACTTTATTTCCTTGCATTTTATAAATTTAACTCCATGCTTTTCACTTATATATATAATGTAATTAATGATATCAAAAGCACTTAAAGTTTTCTCTAACGAGTGTTCAACCTGAGTTAGGATCCAGGATTGGGGGATGTCACATCCTTAATAAGAAAAAACATATTATGTTGATGTTCTTCCTTATTATACTTCTCTTCTATCGACAGCCCATGCCTCCCTTGGTGTGGCACTTCAACCCTTAAAAGTTAAGCTGACTCTACAAGGCATTAATCTCATTGCCTCTCCTAGATTAAAAGGATTCACATCCCTTTTCTTTCAATACATTTAGAATGTGATAAGTAATTCCATTTACCATGCAGTCCCACATTACTTCAAAATAATATTTGTGTCTTATTGTTCACTTACACGGTCATCCCCATAATACTCAAATTGAGCATCAATGACATTTCATCTATCTTGCTTAGCAATATCAATTACAAAATCACATCCAAAATCCTTGTTGCTTGGCTTCGACCATACTTTGACTCTCCAAAACACCCACCCCAAACTTTCTGTATTAAGGGTCTATACACATTTTTGACAATATCATTCTCTCTTTCGAGACTGTTCGAGCTTTGCTTCTTCTAACCAATACAAATTATGCGCCAAAGTCAGCTTTTGCAAAGCCTCTGACTCCAATAATAGCGATTACACCATTAAGAGGTTGTACTCTATGAACATTCTCCCCAAATTCATCAACTAGATTAAAGGTTGCATTTGCAACACCCCTTTCTCCATTATGAATGAGGGTTCATCATCTTCATTTTGAAAGAACACTATCATCGCCATTTCACACATCTTGGTAGCTCCAGCACCACGGTGGGTTTAAAGTACAAGACTACTTTTACCATGGTCATTACATCGTGCAAGCCGGAGGCCCTCTTTGACTTGAACATCCTAGCTTGGAAAATTCGCCAGGAGAATCCTCAAGTTTATTGAGCAACCTTATGAACATCTTCATGCTCCTTTAATTCAATGAGTTTTCTAATGTAATCTTAGATTCATGCTCTTGTATGTAGTTCATGTACTCTATTTTTAATATATGGCAATGCCTCATTAATTTCCAAAGTACTAGTAATTGATATTTGTGGGTAATTATCTAAATATGTGAATTGAGGATTTCATTAAGGGGCTGTTTGGTATGAGTAAGTTTGAGAAATTTGAGTGTAAATTAATTTGATTATAGCAAAATCTGATTATATTGTAATCAGATTACTTTATGATGTTTGGTAATTTTATATGGAATTTAATTTTTCTGTTTAAAATGAAGTACTATGCTAGTGTGATGAATGAGCAAATTAGGAGGTAAAATTACTAAAAAAAAATATTTTTTTAAATTTTTTAGGTTTTTGTTTGAACGAAATGAACGAACGAATTCGAACGATTCGTTCATTCGTACAATTTGTTCGAAACTAACAAATCGTTTAACGAATCGTCAGAATCGTCAGAACGATTCGTACGTTCGTTCGTAGGAATTGTTAAAACGATACGTTCCGTCGAATATATTTGAATTTTTTTAGGATTTGTTCGAACGAAACGAACGAACAAAGGATTCGTCTAAATCATTCATTCTCCAGAAAATATGGGCACGTTCGTTCGTCGGTTCATTCGTGTGCTCAGCTGCTCCACATATTCACCTAATACGCCCAATCGACCAAAATTTTCTTACCCTATTTCTTTGTATATTAACGCAATATCGAATTACAGTGTAAAACTTTACACATATTTTACTTCATGCCAAATGCCGGTAATTTCAGTTTACCCGAAAACATTTTACTTTACACTACTTTTACCTCAATCCAAAGAGCCGCTATATAAAACAAAATAAAAAAAATTGTCTCAAAAATCTATCAATTAAAATTAAGAATTGTTAAAAAGAGGTACATAATTCACATTGTAAGAAAGATTCAATAGTAAATCCCATTGACAGATTAGCAATCCACATGCATATAAGCTTGAAGGCTTTGAATGCTTCTCTGAGAATTTGTTATCAATAAGAACTTGAAAGACATTGATAGGGCCTGAAACCTCTTAAAGAGAAAATCAGGAACAGTTACCAATCATTAGTGGAAGGGGTTTGCAAATCATAAAATGTGCAGGTGAAGTGCATAACCCCTAAACTCAACTTCACAAAAACGTCCTTTACATACTCGTCACAATAAGGATATGTATTTTCCTTCTTTCTTTATTTGCTTTTTTATTTGCCATTTTTATTTGATTTCATGACCATTTGTGCTTGCAAAAGAATCATAGTGTGCAGATTTTCATATTTATATTCTATTTGAAAGACTTTGAGCCACCACTCAACTTTTCAAAAAAATTAAAAATGACCAACTTACGCATTGCTGATTATTGAAGATTACCTCACTTTTGAATTAGAGTTTAAGAAAGTCTGATGCATATGCTACTCTAAATATGCCTCTGAGACAATAAAATTGGATTTCTTATTCGTATGCCACTGAAATTTCTTAGTATCTACTTAAAAAATAATTAAATATTACATCCAATATTCATCTACTAAAACTCATGCCACCTCCTCCGTTAACGGTCCTCCCTCTTGCTTTATTGCTTACGCGAATTGACTCGTCTTCATTCTTCGGTGCTTTCCATAAGAATGAAGAATTGAACAAACTGTTGTTTTGAAGAGAATTGCTTCGAGCAGAAGATGCTCAGGCGCACCCAGGCGCCCGTCAAACAGAGATTTGGGCGCTCATGCGCACCTAGGAGCCCGCCTGACAGAGACTTGAGCCCTTAGGCGCACCGAGGTGCCCGTCAACAAAAACCAGGGAGCTCAAGCACGCCCAGGCGCCTGTGAAGCAGAAGTAGACTTGAGGCCTGATTGTAGGTGTTCTAAATGATGTTTGTCATGTCTTTGTCTATGGCAGTAGATGATTAGATTCCAGAGTATAATTTAAAAGGACCTAGTAAAATGAAAAAGCAAACAATAACAAAATAAAGCAAAAAATAACAAAGGTAAGAGAGGTAGCCAACAAATCATCTACCGCCACAGACAAAGACATGACAGACAAACACCAAAAACCACTAGGCCAGCATCGACATTAACTGCAGACCGAGAACTAGAAAACAGCAATCATAACACATGCAACAAAGCCCTGAGAAAAAAGCCAAAACGGTAGAGAAAAAGACTGCAGCAAACAGGCAGCAACCAACATCAAGCCAAACCCATAACCACATCCAGAACAATCCAAGCCTGCAGCAAACAGATAAACAATTCATAATCACAACCTGCAGCAAACAATCAACACCAAGCCTGCAGCAAACAAACCATAACCAGCACCAAGCCAAACAGGCAGCAACCAACAAGTAAACAACCCATAACCACAGCCAAACCGATAGCAACCAACACCAAGTTTATAGCAAACAATCCAAAACCACAGCCAGTACACAAGCAACAACTAGCTGATACAAAAGACCACATCATCAACAGCAAAATCACCAGAGAAAATCATAACACCCGCAGCCAACAAACCAACAACAATAGAACCAGAAGACTACGTTATATATATATATTTCAAAAAAATCGTCTTGACAGATTTTATTAGATAAAGCAAGAGAAAATAAATGAGGTTGTGATGTTACAAAGCCTAGAAATCTATGAATTCTGAAACAGCTTTTAAAAGCTGGGATCCAGGATTAACCTAAAGGTTCAGCGACAAAAGAAAAACAAGACAAAAAGGCAACAATGTACTTAAGCAAATAAACAAAAGAACAAAATAAGAAAAGGTATCCCAACCAGCTGCAGTAGTAGCAACCAACCGACAGTAACAAAAGCAGCAGCCAATAGCTCCAGCATCCATAACCTGCAAAGACTTAGAACTAACATAGAACCGGCCATACCTCCATGTCGTAAACCAGACCATCAGCCAACCAGCCCTGCACGACAAGCTCATCAGCAAAACAGCTGCATCATTCAGTAAAGTTCTGAAAACAACTGCCCGAAACACTGCAGGATAGCACAGTTCCAGCGCAGCAACAACCGCCGCCGAACCGAACCAGCTTAGAAAAACAGAAGCCAGACCCCGAGAGGATCGGCAAAAACCTGAAACAAAATGGCTAGATTTGTAAAATTTGACACTATATAATATATTTTTCTTGAAAATATTGTCATTATTTTCAAGAAAAAAAAAAGGTGACAGATATACAAACCAACTAAAAAATTCAAGATTACAAATTAGAAAATGTGCAAAAAAAAGAAAGAAAAGAAAATGCGTGCGAGAAAAGCTTCACAAAGCAAGTACAGTTGGGTGGATAGGGTCTCCGGCTTCCACAAGTCCGTTATCTTGGAGAGCACATGCCTTCATTTGAAACCCGCAGTGGAACAGCCTCTTGCTTGATGTCCAAACTCACGAAGAAGATGGAAACGTCGACGACCATAAGATTTGATGATTTAATCCCCTGATTCAAAATGATGTCAGGAACATGCGGGGGCTGATTTGGATGCCAGGATGGCTGAAAGTGTCATGCCGAAATATAAATACTCGTGCGATCCCTCATTGGTGCTGCAGTCCTCGTGCAATTCCTCAATGGTCCAAAAGCCTTGACTGATCATCCGATATACTGTAACATCAATAGGCACTCTCACTTCAAGTTGGAGCTTCAAACCTTGACATATTCTCTTACGAACTAATCTTAAGTCAATTTTAATTCTCATGTGGTTTTTTAAATCTTTCTTAATTAAGTTTTAAATGTACAATTAGAACCTTAAGAAATTGATTTTTTCTCTTCATGATATTTTACTTTATTTGCATGTACGTGTCTAAGCATATGGTTCTAAGCTTTGTACGTAACATCTTAATTATTATTCAATTATAAGAAAATAAATCTCTAGATCTAAGAAATTAACTTAAGATTCTCATGTTCATCATATTAAACTTTCTCTTACTTTAACTCATAATTTCATTTATTTAGTATTTTTATGACTTGCTTTATTCTATATGTAGTGAACAACTTTGCAGAAGATCTTATAAAGTCATTAGAGCTCTAACGCCTTTATTCAAGCACTCAAATTTAAGCAAAAATTTAGTTTTAAAATATTATGTTAAATTTCATAAATTTCTTATGCTATATTTGTAATATTATAATCTTTTACGTGAAGTTTTGCATGATTATTCTCTAATATATTAGAAACAAATTTGTTGTTGATCACATAAGTTAAAAATTCGTTAAGATATATTCTTATTTGAAGTGCTCAATATTTTATAAGAATATCTGATTTTCTTTAGAATTTTTTTTGTAATTTCATAGTAATTTGTTTTTGCATATTTGATTGATTGTATCTCTCAATATACAGTAAAATTAGAATATCAAATTTAACATGTACGTTCTCTGATATATTGAGAATAAATTGTCTTTAAACACTATAGGCTAATGAGTACTTAGAAATTTCTATTTGATGTCTAAAGTTTAGCAAAAAACTAAGAATTTCATTAATCAAATTTAATTTATTTCTTATGAAAATTTTGTTTAGATATCAAATTATTAATACATTAATCTCTAAATCTTACAAGTAATACTAAGAATCAAATTAATGAATAAATACTGATTTTAGCATATTAAAGTAAGGATAATACTTTGTAAAACTAGAACAGTCGAGTACGTAGAGTTACTATTTGGAAGTTTTATTTTTTGTATTTATTTTGAGCCTATTTTCATTTGTAAATTGATATATGACTAGTATATGCATTAGTGCTAAATTTAATTGCAAACTTTTCATAGAATTTGTAACAAATATTTATGGTGAGCAGTCTTTGAAGGGAGAAATAGAAACAAACATGTGCAGTTAGAGGTTGTTAGAAGCTCATAGTGAGATAAGGAGGGATCTAGCATTTTAGGAAATGGCAGAAGATCCAGAGGAAAGACTCGTCATATTTCATATATCGACTACCAATGAGTAGTTGTTAGCTTCCTAAAAATTTAAGCCAATATCTGAGTATCCTAATGATGATTGGAGGTCCTAGGCCAAAGTATGAGATATTACTGTCACATAGTTGTTTATAATGAAGTTTAGATTTCATTATTTTGTTAATTGCTTTCATAGTTGTTGAGATATGAATTGCTTATAGTAAGTTTAAAATAATGCAAGTGTTGACTTATTCTCCTTCACGCGATGCAAATTATTTGCACATTTATCTCTTTGATGAGAGTTTCCCTTGAAATATTGTTGTTATTGATTTTATACCTTATATAAGATGTTAGGAAATAGTTTTTCTGAATACTCTAAATACTTCTGCCTGACTCACAATGTTGTTATATATTTCAAATTTTGAAAACTAAGCTTAAGAAGAGATCCACTTGAGAGATTAAGGGCGTGAGATAGAGAAGTGAGATGGAATTGTGACAGACATTAAATACACATCTGCATTCACACGTAAGTGTGCGTGGTTTGAAGTAATAAGGGATTGTGAAAGTCCCAAGAATTTATCATCCATTGAGAATGGAGTGTTTAGTTACTAAAGTATATTTGTTTTCAATGATATTTAGACAAAGGATAAGTTGTGATTTTGGTTCTAAATTAACAAGCAAAGTTCTTTAATTAGAAATTAATAGTTGAAGAAGTAGGGAGAGTTGGGTTTAATATGCAGTTCATTAAGGGGTTTAGTGTAGTCCTCATCTTTATTAACTTTACATGTCAAATTACTCAAATGTTTTAATTATGATCAAGCAACAAAAGCCTTCCTTAGAGTGTCTTCTAATCCAACTATGTCACATTCAGTGCTCAAGATGAACTTAATAAGGTTCAACCCCGGCACATAAACCCTCATGTGGCCGATATGAGTTAATTCAGATACTTACGTCTAAGTTCTCAAATCTAGTGTTTTAACTCTTATAGCCACGTAAACTTGATCCCACCAAACAACATCACATGCGTCTGTCGTAGTTTAGCCAAGGAAGTGAATCGTTGGGCTAGCTGATTATGTCACATTCACCCACGAGCACTCAATTCTTCATCTTCCTCCTTTAACTAGAACGAGCAATGGAGTATATTTGGTTGCTCTTGGCTCAGACATGTCAACTTCTCAGCTTAGCTAGAGGAATAATGCAACAATGCTTAAGAGCTTCACTGGGCTCTCAGCTATTGTGCACTTGTTCCTAGCTTTAGCTATGGCACCTCGCACCCTTAATCAACTAAAGGATTAGGTTAAGGGTGGGGTGTCACTCTGGCTAACCCCTCACTCACCATTAGATTAGGATAGACTTCTCAATCCATCTGATTAGGGAAGGATTAACACAGAATCAATTTAACAGTCACTATATAAGTAAACGTACATAGTGCGAAAGCGATTTAAAGAAATATAAATCATCCAAGCATCTTAATATAAATAGCAAAAGTAGAACTTAGAATATAAGCATACAACCCAAATATGCTGTCAATGTACCTGTATTATTACATCATTTAAAAAGTTCAGGTAGAATAGAATGTGCAAATACTCTCATCCTCACATATAAAATAAATGCTAAACAGCGGCTTCTTCTACGGGCTCTTCCTCTGGGTATGGCTCCACTCCTAATTCCTGCTCATCTAACTGAAGAGGATCTGCCATTGTCAGTTTCACAATGTAGGGCCCCAGCCAAAGAAAAGAAAAAATCTTGGTTAGACAATTGTCTAAGTACATTTTAAGCTGATGAATTATTATATGTGTTAAGTAATATCACCATTCTACAATATCTAAGCAACATATATATATGTAAAGGAGCAGCAAGCAATACAAGGGGAAATGAAAAGCTATAAATCATCATTTATAACTTAAACAAAAAAGAGAGGCTAAGATATGCCTCCCATGCGAGCTAAACAAGGTAAGGCATATAAATATACATAAGCAAATAAGTGCAGTAAGAAAATGCTACATCCTAAATATGCTGGTGATCAAAAGAAATATGCCAATTAAAGAAAAGAACTCAGCAGTGGTACATATAAATAGCAGCAAGATTCTAACATCCTAAATATATATAAAAGCAGTACAAAGAAATAACTGACTGAATAAGAATACTGAAAAGTAAACAATAACAACTGCATATAAAATTCATACGTGCATCGACTGCCATATAGAAAAGAGCTAATCTAGCCCATCGAATATCAAAGAAGCTTAGCACCATCACAGCTAAGTCATAAAACTATGTACCCCTAGCGACATAAAGAGGCTAGGCAAATAAGCATACAAAGCAAGCGAAGGGTCTTAGCACCAGTACGGTTAAGGCCCAACTGTATGCCCCTAGCGACATAAGGAGGCTAGTAAACTAAGCATACAAGGCAACCTTAACACCAGTACGGCTAAGGCACCAATGGTGTACCCCTAGTGACATAAGGAGGCTAGTAAACTAGGCACATGACAAAACATGTCCTTCCCCTAGAGATATAAGGAGGCTAGGAAACAAGGATATATCTAAGAGGCAGCTCATATAATTATCATCTTTTTATTAATCACTTTAATATTTCACAAGGGATCTAAGGAGTCTTCATATTTTCCTAACAGTTTAATCATGCATCAAATATCTTATATGATATGCTCAAGGAAATATGGCACAGAAAGACAAGGAATGCGTAGCAACAAAGTATCAAATAGAAACAAGGGACTCTATTAAACATGGTGATATCATTTATTTTCTACTTAACCATTCTACCTATTCCAAGTTACACAAGTTCAGGATCACCATTTTCCTACTATCGAGTGTAACTCAGAAACTCATCCTTATAAGTTAAAAAGGATTAGAACTGATTAGGTTCTAATCTAGTTCAATTAGATAGACGACTACGAATTAAATTAATAAATCATACGTCCTAGTTTTGTGAATTTAGACGTTCTAACTAAGATCTGATCAAGATCTTCTAAACCTATAGATTATGGATTAAATACTATGAGAATTAGGTTTAATCACATAATTCATGTAATGAAACTTAATAGGATGAATATCATACCTTAAATTTAGGGTTAAAAGATAAAATAATTAGAACGACTTGTAAAATAAAAGAAAGCCTAGAAACTAATAAACCAAGGTTTCACCCATTGGGTAACCCAATTTACCTAATGAGTGAACTCTAACCTATGATCTATTCCTATTCTCAAGAAATGTCCTTAAGATGTAGTGCTTAAGATTTAGCAGAAATTATTGAAATCTAACTTAAGGGTTGATTTCACTCACTTGATTGATACTAAGAAGATTATAACATTAGTTTTGGCATTCTGGGATATTATCCAAAGGGTAAGGGTACTTAATCCAATCTTAGGGCAAAATGACCATTTTGCCCCTACTTTAAGGGTCAAAAGTCAACTTTTGACTTAGGGGTCAGAATTGAATTCTCTTAGTTCCAATTGATTCCTTACTGTCTAACTTGAAGATAAACAGTAAGTACGCCTAAATTGGGCGAGAAACGGTTAAGTTATGACTAAAATAAGGCTAGGGGTAATTTGGTCATTTACTTAAATTTCTAGGGTTCAGATCTTAAATGTTATTTCAGTATGTTGGTGACATCGGAATTCTAGGTTAGATAGCTTCTTGAATTTTTGAATTTGGAGTTGATTTGACCAAGTTATGTCTATTTGAATTCCAAGGGCATTATGGTTATTTTTTACTAAAGTCAACTCTAAGTTATAAGGTTGACTCTTTATCCTGATGCCCAAATAGGAAAACTACTACTACTATGGTGATGGGGTCACTCTCCTGAGCATTTTAAGACCCATATTGACTATGTTTCGATAACCGGGTAAAACGTTATGAGGCTCTAAAGAGATCCTAAAATGCTACCTCATTATACGTACCCCGAAATAAATTTTTATATTACGTTATTTGATTCCTTACATTTTTCGGAGTATTTTAAGACCTATATTGGTTATGTTTGGATCATCCTATAAAAAGTTATTAAACTTTTAAGATTTACTATTCAAAAATATAATTTAAATTATTTTACTATTCATTTATTCAAATTAAATGATTTTACTGTTCATTCCTAAAGTTTTTATATAAAATTTCTGAAATTATTAATCCTTAATTAATATGCGATTAATTAGGCTTAAATATTAATTAACATTAATTAATCTATTAATTAATTAATTAAATTATATTTATTAATATTTTACTATAGCAAAGTAATTAGTGCTAATAACTATTTAATTAGTCTTAATTATTTATTAATATCTAATTATGAATAATTAATTATACTTTACTGTTTAATAATAAATAAGTATCCTAATTACTGTTTAAGGTTTAATTAACCTTAATTAATCCTAATTAATCTCTAATTATACTTAATTAATCAAAGTTATTGTTCAAAAGTAATTAACACTAATCCTAATTTAATTAACCACTAACTGTAATTAATTAGTCATTAACAGTAATTAATTATCACTAACAGTAATTTAATTAATATTTTAATTAATAGACAGTGGGCCCCACTAGACACGCGGCACTGCCAGAGGCTGCCACGTGGCACTGTGGCTCCACAGGGGCTGAGTCAGCTCGGGTGACTGGGCAGTGGGCCCCCACCTGACACGTGGCACTGTCAGAGGCTGCCACGTGGCACTGTGGGCCCCACGGGGGAGCCAAACCGCCACGGTTGACCGGGCAGTGGGTCCCACTTGACACGTGGCGGGCCCAGAGGCGGGCACGTGGCACTGTGGGCCCCACTGGGGAGCCGAACCGTCGTGCGGGCTTAGGCTGTGGGCCCCACGGGACACGTGGTGTGCCGGCTGGCTGCCACGTGGCGCTGGGGGCTCCACGGTCGAAGCCGAAGCATTGCGGGCTTCGGCTGGTGGGTCCCACTGGATACGTGGCAGGCCTAGAAGGAGCCACGTGGCGTGGTGGGCCCCACCCGGCTGACGTGGATCCGACACGAGCGGGTCGGGCTCGGGTCTACCCGGTCCGACCCGGACTTCGTCTTCTCCGCGGAGGGGTCTCGAGGGCACCGGCTATGGCACAGCTTTTGCCGACCTTCCCGGTGCCGGACCGCCTCGACCCGCCCGGCCGATGGTAGTTCTCTGTCGGGGGCTACCCACCGGCGGGCGGACCATCGCCGGAGGAGGCCAGAGTCGCCGGCAAAAGTCGAACCTAAGTCTAGGGTTTCGGTTAGGGCGACGAGGCGAAACCCGAAGGTTTCAAACTCGGATACGGGTCGATCGGACCTGATCGAGGTCGATCAGTGGTCGATCAGGTCCGGTGGATTGATAGCCTAGTCCTAGATCTACAATTCTCAATTTACAGATTAGCCAAATATGGAGGAGAGGGGGAGATCCGGTACTTGGAAGGTGGACGACTACGAGGGGCTCGGCTCGGTTCGGGCTTGGTCCGACTGCGCTGACTCCGGTTCGCGTAACCAGAGACGGGGGGGAGCAGGAGAGCCTCTTAAAGGCCTCGGATGGAGCAGCCGAGGCGGGGGAGGCCGCCGGTTGGGCAGGCGAGCGGCGGGCGCGCAACAGGGCGCGCGGGCGACGGGGCCGAGGACGATGGCCCCGGGCCGGCCGATCCCGCGACACGCGGACGGCCCGGATCCGTCTGGATCGCGCGATGCGGATCGCGACTGCAAGCCGTGGGATCCGCGCAGATCGGATGGTCCAGATGGATCCGTCCGATCGGACGGCGCCGTTAGCGCCGTCCACTTAAGTTGACTGCGCCGTCAATTAAATTTATTGATTTATTTTTTTTAAATATTTTCCAGAAATTTTTGAACATATTTTTCCTAGCTAATTTGGGGTCAAGGAGTTCAATGGTGAAGTCAGATTTTCGATCCGACAAGTATTTTGATACCTCGATTTTTGGGATATTTTTTATTATTAAAATATTCGTCGAAATTTCAACGACTTCTGATTGACACAAAAACTTCACCCCAAGCTAATTTGGGGTCAAGGAACGCAATGGTGGTGTCCATTTTTCGATCAGAGGTCAATTTAAATAGGTTAATTTTCTAGAGTTTTTGGATTTCCAAAAATTAGGATTCGATCCATTTGACTCTTGATTTGGACTAGGTCTCAATGTTTGACTCCAATTGACCTAATTAGCATTTATAATTGTGTTTAAGACTTAGGGCTAGTCTTAATCAACTATGGTAACAATTCGGGTTGTTACATTAGCCAATGGTGAGCGGGGAGCTCTAAGATCGCTTAAATTCTATCGCCCAGCTCATCATTTTAGATCTTATGTAGTTGCATTGATCAACCTTGCACAGCAAATATTGTCATAGATATTCACAGCGCGGAAGCTCAATGTGCAAGTCCTTAGTTTAAAAATGTTCAAAAAGCTTGATAGTTCTCTCGTTTAAAAACATTTATTTTAAGTAAAATCATTAAAATATAACATTCATTCAAGCAATCTTCCATATTAGTAATCAAAAATTCACTAAGGAATTTATTCATTGAAAAAGATTGAGAACAAACACTTTTGAGTCCCTTAATTAATTACATGATTATGCCTGTAACAACCCAGGTTATTACCACTATCAATTAGGATTAATCTTAGACTTAAAGCTAATCATGAGTGCTAATTAAGTCGATTAAAGTCAACCTCTACGATCTAGTCCAAATCAGGAGCCAAATGGATTGAATACTGATTTCTGGAAAATTCAAAAAAACCCTAAAAATTTGACCAATTTAAAAAGACCTCAGAATGAAAAATGGATTTTGTCATTGTGCTCATTGCCCCCAAATTAGCTAGGGGTGATGTTTTCGCGTCAATCGGAAGTCGTCGAAATTCCGACGAATATTTTAATAATATTTAATTGCCCCGAATATTAGAAACTTAAAATACTCTTCGGATCGAAAATTCGACCTCATCGTTGCGTTCCTCACCCCTCAATTAGCTAGGGGTGAATATTTGAAATTTTTCTTAAGTATAATTTAATTATTTTATTTTAACTAAGAAATTTGCTAAATTAAATAATTAAATAAGATTTTAATTTTTACATATTTATTAATTCCCCTTATCGGGTCGGATCCCCGCTGCTTAAGGGATCCGACCCGATAGCGCTCGGACTCGCGATCCGCGAATCAGGCCAATCCGGTCCGTCCGAACCCAGGCGCAATCGAACGGCTGGTAGCCGTGTCCTCCCTCGTTGGGATCGCCCACGAGTCGCAGCCCTCCACACATCTCCATCGTCGCCCACCGCCCCTGCTGGCAACTTGCCATGGCCCGGCACCTCGCAGAGGTCGCCTCCTTCCCCTATTTCAATCCTAGACAGCCCCTAGGATCCAGAGAACCCAGATCCAGACCGAAGGTCAAACCCTAAAAGCCGAGCCCTCCGCTGAAAGATTACGACCGTCCGTCAACCAGGTACTTTCCCTCCCTCTTGCACTTCAGCTCAATTGATAGATTGGATGATCGCATTACTCGTAATAATTGTCGTATCGTCCCTATCGACCAAACGCCCGTTAAGCCCACCTCCTAACGTAGAGTCAGCTTAAGGTTAGGTACCGATGTGAATCCGTACCACCTCAGCCGGCGACCCACCCTTCCGTAGGTAGAGCTTGACGAGCCCTACTCAGGGGTATGCGGATCGCCGCCGATGGCCGCCGGGATGACCGGCATTGGCGTGCCCTGCCTTCGGCCGAGCGAAGAAGGAGGCGAAGTGTCCGACTCGGTCGGGTCGACCCAGGCCCGCACGTGCGGCTCGCGTGGGGCCCGCTGACACGGACGGCTGATCGCGTGGGTCCCACGCGCCCCCCACGGCTGCTCGGATAGTGCCACGTGTCTCCTGGCGGGTCCCACGCGCCGCTCTGCGGCCTGTGGATGCTCGCCACGTGGCAGTGGGTCCCGCCACCATTAAACCTGCAGAAGATGAAACGTTAATTATTTATATATATATACATATAGATTATATATATATGTATAATCCTTATGTATATATAATTATACTTGTAGATTAAGACAGGACCTATAATTAATTATAGGTTAGTAGTTAATTAATGTAGTTAGTATTAATAATTTAACAAATAAGTTAATTAATTTTTGATTATGAGTGTGGTTAGTGTAATTATCAAATGTATAATTAAACAGTAAAGTTAGTCGTTAATTAAGTACTCATGAGCTAATTAATAATCAAATTGATGAAAACAATAGATTATTAAATATAATTAACTATAGTGTAATAAATTAATTAATAGCAAAAATATTAATTATTAATCAAAGAACTAAACAGTAAATAATTTACCTAATTTAATTAATATTTTAAATAGTAACCTATCATTGATAATATTTGATTAAGGATCATTTAGCCATCCAATTAATAAATTAAAGTATTGATCAAGTTTAATAAGTAATTAGAATAAATGATAATTAAACAGTAATTAACTGCAATTTATAGAGTATTAGTATTTAAATTAATTCTTAACAGAAGGATTAATAATTCATTGAATATTAATGATTACCTATGATTTATTCAAACAAATTAATAAACAGTAATTGAAATCATTAGTTAGTATAACTAACATATTAATTAAATTAAATAGTAGTTAATTAATTTAACCCTAATTAAACAATAATAATAATATTACAGCTAAAATAATTAAATAATAGATTAATTAATAATTATTAATTAATATTAATTAATTACAAATTAATTAAGTAATTAATATATACAAAAAAATATTTAACTTTAGGAATGAACAGTAAATTAATACAAATTAAATAAATAAATAGTAAAGTAATACAAATTGTATTTTTGAATAATAAATTAATCAATTAAAATTTAATAAAATTAAAAGCTTAATAACTTTTTATAGGATAATCCAAACATAGCCAATATAGGTCTCATTTTTTTCAGAAAAAAAAAGGGATTAAATGGCATGATGTAAAAGTTGATTTCAGTGTATGCATAACGAAGTAGTATTTTTGGACCTATTTAGGACCTCATAATTTTTGACCTAGTTGACCAAACATAATCAATATGGGTCTTAAAATACTTAGAAGAACAATCATATCACTGTAGTAGTATTAGTTTTCCTATTTGGACATTAGGACAAAAGGTCAACCCTAGATCTCACATTTGATTTTAGGGAAAATTAACCAAAATGCCCTTAGAATTCAAATGACCATAACTTGGTCAAATATTTTCCAAATTCAAAAATTTAAGTTACTAACAAGTTTAGAATTTCAATTTCATCAGTAAACTGAAATAATTTTTAGGATCTAAACCCTATAAATTTAGAAAATGACCAAAATATCCTAACCTTAGTTAAGTCATAACTTTACCATTTGAAGTCCAAATTGGGTTTACTCCCTATCAACATACTCAGTATATTATAAGGAAGCTATAGAAACTGAGTTTGCTAAAATTGGACTTCAAACAGAAAGGTTCGATTTTTGTCACCCGTTGACCGACCAAATTACCCTTCTAACTTAAAACATCCATAACTTAGTCAATTGAACTCAGAAACTAGTGTTTTTAGACTCTATGGAATCCTTGAACAGTAACCTACAATAAACTGCATAAAAAACTAGGTTTCATTAGAGTGAAAATTATTGAAATGCCCTTAAGTCAAAAACCTTAGTTTGAACCTGTAGAACCCGTTTCTTGTCCAAATTGGATGTACTTATTGTCTATATTCAAGTTAGATAGTAAGGAATCATTTGAAACTAAGAAACATCAGTTTGGACTATTAAATCAAAAGTTGACTTTTGGACCCTTGAGTAGGGGCAAAATAGTCATTTTTGCCTAAACTTAAGGATAAGTACCCATAACCTTAATTAGTCTTTTAAAATGTTAAAACCAACATTAGAACTATATTAGGATCATTTAAGTGAGTAAGATCAGTATTTAGGTCAATTCGTCAGATACTGAAAATCCCTCTAAGTCTCTTTCTTAGGATCTTACACCTCACATAAGGACTATTCCTAAGACTAGGATTAGATCATAAGTTAGAATTCCTTCATTGGGTAAATGGGTTACTCAATGGGTGAAACCTCAGTTTTATTATTTTCTAGAATTTTTTAACTTATTTTGATTATTTTGTCTTTTAACTTTAGATTTAGGATAGGAGATTCATCTTATTAAGTTTGATTATTTAATAGGATTTGCCTTAATTAGTAGATCACTTTTAATATAAAACCTAGAACTTAGGTCTTATCCTTTTTGAATTATGTGATTAAGATCAATCTCATGAGGTTTAATCCATAATCTATAGTTTAGTAGTTTTGATTAGAGCTTAGTATAGAACATCTAAAATCATTAATTAGGTCGTGATGATATATTATTTAACTCTTATAGTCGACTTTAATTAAACATATTAGGACCTAGCTAGTCCTAATATTCTATAACTTATAAGGATGAGTTTCTAAGTTACACTCAATAGTAGGAAAATGATGATCCTGAACTTGTGTAACTTGGAATAGTTAGAATGGATAATTATAAAATAAATGATATCACCATATCAGTAGAGTCCCTTACTTATTTTGATATTTTATTGCTACACATTTCTTGCTTTTGAGCTTACTTCCTTGGACATATCATATAAGAGAACTTTGTGCATGAAATAAAAACTTAGAATAATTAGGATAATAGTTGCCTTTGGGTTCAGTTTCTGGGTGGATTCTGGTGCACATTTACCCCAATAGACAGGGGTAAGGAGTAATAAGGAGGCTTAATATTACTCATTGAGGAGTGTGTGTTAAGTATGGAACCCGTATAGTCTTGTAGACGTACTTGACTCCTCAGCTATTTCTGAACGTGTTCACAGAAATAAAGTAAAATAACTAAAAGATTTTGTATTTGTATTTATTTCCTCCTCAGTTCTGCTGCTGGTTCTGTCTGCCCTAACCCAAAAAGGATATGAGAATTTCTGTCTACCCAAGACCAGAAAGGCTTTGGGGATTTCACCAGCCTGATGGCCAACTTTCTGATATGGTAGCCCTTACATACCCATTTAATTGTTCAACTTACTGTGTACAATGTTTTGATGCATATTTTAGTCAGCTATTTTTCCTTACTTACTTATTCAGTTGTATGTATTTTTAGGATGCTAGGTTTTACTGCTTACTATATGTACCATGTTCAGATTTTTGTCAATTAATTTGCATATGTCATATAATCATCAACATGTTTAGGATGTAGTAGTATTTGCTTTCAGCACTTGTGTAGCTATTTATATATATGCCTACCCTGTTTAGCTTATATTTAAGGCATGTCTTAGCCTCATTTTTGCTTAAGATTATAAATATTGTTCATAGCTTTTCCTTTCTTATTATTTTGCTAGTTGCTCCTATTATTGGATGTAGTTGTTGCTTAGAAGATGTAAAATGGTGATATTGTAAAACACATAAAATTTATCAGCCTAAAATGTACTTAGATAATTGTCTAACACAAGATTTTCTCTTTTTTGGCTGGGGCCTTACATTGTGAAACTGATAATGTCAGGTATAGAGCAGCTTGAGGATCCTATACCTGAGGAGGAGCCTTACTTAGAGGAGGGGCATCAGCTTGGACCAGAGGACAGTTTAGTTACTTAGTTTTATATGTGAGGATGAGCGTATTTTCACTTTCATTTATTTAAACTTTAAAATGATGTCATAATACAGGTACCTATTAATGCGTGTTTGGATTATACTGTGCTTTTATTCTAAGTTATTTTCTGCTATGTATACTGTGATGCTTGGATGTTTCTCATTTTTAAATTGCTTCTGCACTCTGTATATTTTTACTTAGATAGTGATTGTTATTTGATTTTGTGCTTACTCTTTCCCTTATTATGTGGATTGTAGATTTCATCCTAATCCAATGATAAGTGAAGGGTTAGCCAGAGTGACACGCCACCCCTTAGCTTAATATTGTGGATTAAGGGGTGGGGCACCACAACGCCCAACTCTCCCAAGAATGGTTTAGCTTTCCATCACAAAAGAAATATAAGAAAGATAAAACAAGACTTTGAACCCTTGTATGGTTCTTACAGAAAAGAAATCAAAGTAAGGCTTGAGATACAGTACTAGGAACAGCTGTGGCATTCACCAAATTTTCTCTCGCTCTATGACCTTGCTCTCCTCTCTGATTCTTGAGTTTGCTTTCTGCTTCCCTTGATGTCAGCATGTCTATCCTTAGGCAGGGTTTCTCCTTCCTTTTATGGCTGTAGCTTTAGATTTTCTAGACCTTTAAGTGTCAAAGAGTGGAACCCTTCCTTAGTATTTCTTCTCAGCTTTTATAGATACTGAGCAAGGTACCTTGCATAATTGCAGCCAACCTTTCATCTCCTCAGAAATTAAATGAATAAATTGAATATTCATTTGTTCTCTTGAAAATGAGGTGAATTGATTGCAATTGAATTAATGGCTAATGTGGGAAAGCAAAGGATTTGAGATTTTGGCCTTTCCTATACTGCTTTTAATGCTTATTCCTGGCTGAAATTGCGACGGGCGCTTGGGCGCGCTGCAACGATTTTTCCTTAAAATTTTTGCTAAGTAAATGCCCGCTGCAGCACGAGGTTGCGCCGAGTTCTCCGATTTGTGTCCACTGCAGCGCGCGGTAGAGCTAAGCTCTCGGGTTTGTGTCTGCTGTAGTGCACTGTAGCGCCGAGCTCTCAGGTTTGTGTTCGTTGTGGCGCACAGTAGCAAAACGTTTTAGGGTTACGCTAAGTGAATTTTTGTTGCGGTGTGTGGTAATGCTGAGCTTTCAGATTTGTGTCCACTGATGCACAAAGTAGTGCCGAGCTCTCAGGTTTTTGTTCGCTGCGTTGCGCGGTAGTGCCGAGCTCTCTGTCTTGTCCCGCTGTAGCATGCAATAGCACCGAGCTCTCGGGTTTGTGTCCGCTGTGGCACGCGATAGTGCCAAGCTCTCTATCTTTGCCCACTGCAGCACGCGATAGTGCCAAGCTTATAGATGCTGTGCAAGGTACCTTGCATAATTGCAGCCAACCTTTCATCTCCTTAGAAATTAAATGAATTAAATTGAATATTCATTTGCTCTCTTGAAAATGAGGCGAATTGATTGCAATTGAATTAATGGTTGATGTGGGAAGGCAAAGGATTTGAGATTTTGGCTTTTCCTATGCTGCTTTTAATGTTTATTCCTGGCTGAAATCGCGACGGGCGCTTGGGCGCGCTGCAACGGTTTTGCCTTAAAATTTTTGCTAAGTAAACGCCAGCTGCGGCACGAGGTTGTGCCGAGTTCTCGGGTTTGTGTCCGCTACGGCATGCGGTAGGGCTAAGCTCTCGGGTTTGTGTCTGTTGCGGTGCGCGGTAGCGCCGACCTCTCAGGTTTGTGTTTGTTGTGGCGCGCAGTAGCGGAACGTCTTAGGGTTACGCTAAGTGAATTTTTGTTGCAGCGTGCGGTAACGCTGAGCTCTTGGGTTTGTGTCCGCTGATGCACGCAGTAACGCCGAGCTCTCAGGTTTGTGTCCACTACGTCGCGCGGTAGCGCCGAGCTCTCTGTCTTGGCCCGATGCATCATGCAATAGTGCCGAGCTCTCGGGTTTGTGTCTGCTTCCACGCGCGATAGTGCCGAGCTCTCTGTCTTTGTCCACTGCAGCGCGCGATAGTGCCAAGCTCTCGGTCTTGGGCCTCTTAGGCGCGCTGTAGCGCGCCGTAGCAGTTTTTTTCCAGAATTCCTTGTTTCAGCCCAGATTCAGTTTAACTCTTCTTTTACCCTGAAAATTAGTTAAAGCACATCTAAATATACACTTCTAACAAAAAAATGTTTGTTTTTTCTATCTTATTTTACTACAAATCTTAGATTTATTAAATTGTAGTTATCTTAATTAAATTTTTAATGTATTAATGAACTAATCTTGTAATATTTTGAATGTCGCACTATGAAGATAAATAATTTTATGTTAATTATGTTTTTTATTAATGATATTTTAATTATGAATTATTACTTAGAAATTCCTAACCTTGATCCCGGGGTCATCATAATTATGTCCAATTTGGTAAGGCATATACCTTCTCATGATTCAAAAATATGCCATCCTTTCTTACTATAATATTTAAGAATGCCACTAAATTGAGCCAGAACTCGCATTTGAAAAACTTTTCATTTAATTCATAGCATCTTAATAGATTCAAGGCAGTTCTTAAGTGCTTTTCATGCTTGCAATACTCTTAGAGTGGACTAAGTTATCATCTAGGAAGACTATAATGAATGTAACTAGATATCGCTTCAACACTCGGTGGATAAGATCCATAAAGAATGAAGGTGCATTTGTTAATCTGAATTGCACAAATAGAAAGTCGAAGTGTCCATACTTCAATTTAAAGGCAAATTTAAAATTGTTCCCTTCTTAAGACATGGATCTAGAGATAACCAAATCTTAAATTTTTTTTAGAGAACATTGTAGCACTAACTAGTTAATCATATAGACTACTATTTTGAAAATGGATATTGGTTCTTGAAAGTGGCCCTATTGAGTTTTTCTAGAAACCTATACGCATTCTCATACTTCTTCCATCGTTATTTTTTATAGAGCATTGGAATTCCCCGTGGTTTTGTGATTATTAAATAAAACCCTTATCAGTGAGTTCCTTATTGCTTCTTGAGTTTTTAAAGTTCCCTCATTGCCATCCAGCAAGGATCCTTAGATATATATTTAATTCAAAGGACCAAATCATTGTCAAATTCTACATCCTTTTGTGGAGGTAATTCAGAGAGTTCTTCAGGAAATATATTTACATATTCTCAACCCTTGCTCTCTTCGTTAGGTTCAATTACTTTGATTCTTTTTTTGACCACTACTTATCTAATGGTTCAAAGGAATTGATGTATATGCCAACACTAATGAGCAAATCAACTATATTTGTTAGAGATTCCTTGACCATGACACTACCATCAAGAAAATCAACATCATTGCATGGGAAATTTTGACTTCAACAAAATCCAATGGTAATTTGGGCATCCCAGCTCTGAGGCATCTGCACAACACCTTGAAACTTTAAAAACTATGAAGAATCATTTGCATAAAACTCATCATATCTAATTGGTGGTAAACCAGTTTGTCTATTACTTCAAGCTTAAAGTGGGACTTTTAAATGCATTTTTATAGAATTAGTTCCACTCTTCTACCCCATATCTTTTAGTCTGATCCAAATTCATCAGCCATTGCACCAAGATTCAAGAAAAACTTCAACTTCACATTTAAAGATGAAATTAAACTTATAAGTTACTTCATGACTCAACCTTGGTGGGTTCCAAACATTTGATTTTAAGACTACTTGTGATGTCCCACGATCCTGGTTCTCAACAGAGGTACATAGATTGGGTGGCATCATCTGACTTGCTAGAATTGTAGTCATGATTTATAATAATAACATAAACATCACAGGTAATTGGTCAATTAATTTGAAAATCAAAAATTTATTTTTTTATTTTAATATAACAATTATAAAAGTAAATTTTTTTTTCTGTATTCAAAATATAGGAAGAAAAAAATAAAGTAAAAGTGCAGTGGTTAATTATTCAGTGCTATTCCGGTTCTTCAGCACCGACCTGACTTGGAATTTACAGTGAAAGTATTCGCTGTTAGAGAAAACTCTAAAAACTTATAGATATCATAAATTACATTATATATATATATATTCACCTATGATAGCCCCCTCATAGGCATAGTCATAATATTCTTATATCTTCTAAATCATGATGATAGCAAACTACCTCCGTTCTAATCATAAAATTACATTATATGCATATTATAAATAACTTCAGTGGAACCCCATTTTTACTCAATTAAGATCTATTATCTATTTTTGATAGTATCCCAAATAGTGATATTATACTTAAATCTTAAAATTTGCAAATATAGTAAGTATATAATTAAATCAATGATATTTATGAATTTTAAAGCAAAGCAAAGAGTATGTAATTAAATCACCATATATAAATTTACTTCATGATATTTAGGGTACTTATATGTTTTGCTAAGCTGATCTATTGTAAATACGTGTATAAAGTTTTTATTAACAAAGTGATGAATGATTTTTCATTAAAATATACACTTTTATGATCTTCTTTTTCTCTCTGTTTCTTTGTTAGTAAGAATAATAAACGAAATAGAAATAGAAGAGGATGATTGAAATGACGAAGAAGTAGGGCAATATAAATAGCAATATAGATAATGATAGTGAAAAATTATGATAATAATAATAATATCATTATTATTATTATTATTAATTATATTTATAAGATAAGAAAAATATTATGAATGTTATTATTATTTAGAGAGAGAATAATACACACACACACACACACATACACACACACACACACACACACACATACACACACACACACACACACATATATATATATATATATATATTTATATATATATTTGGTTAAAAAAGTAGAGATAATAATCATGGATAATATTGATAATAATAATAATAATAATATAGTATTATTATTATCATTATTATTTATATGATTATTTAAACATAAATAATAATATTATTATTTTTTATCTTTGCTACCGAATATGATAATGAGAATGAAATAATGTTGTTATTTTCTATTATAATATTATGCCCATATATTTATTTAGAGAGAAAATATTATAATAATAATAAGATGATAATAATAGTTATTATCATTACTATTACTTTTATTATTTATACAATGATAATATTAATAATAACAATAAGTATAATAGTATATTTATTATCATTATTATTTTTGTTAATGAAAAATAAGAGAGAATATTATGATAATATTATAATAGTATTATTAGTATTATGATTATATTTAGATGATAATAATAATCATAAATAAGATAGTATACTTATTATTATTATCATTAGAAGCAGATAGTAGAGAAAGAATAATATGATTATATTATTAAGAGATAATAATAATGGTATTATTATTATTATTATTATTATTATTATTATTATTATACATATAATATTAAGTATAATGATTTATATATATATATTATTATTATTATTATTATTATTATTTATAATTACCCTTAGTGATAATGATAATAATATTATTTATTATTATTATTTAATAATAATGATAATAATATTTATAAATTATTATTATTTTCATTATATATTTCAATAATAATAATAATTATTATGATAAAATAATAATAACAAATTAATATTATTATTATTTTTATTATAACATAATATAGTAAAATAATATAATTATAGTAATAATAAAAAGACCAGTAAATTAAAGAACCGAAAAATTGCATAAAAAACATTATGAGTAAAACAAAAAGGTCAGGAGCATAAGAAAAGTTAGAAGCAAAAGTAAAAATTAGTGGTTAGTAAGTTAGTGATATTATGAGTCAAAATTAATATTTAATTATTTTAATTTCTCATTTAAAATTTTAATATTTTAATATTTTAATTTGCCCATAAAATTCTCAAACTTTGAGAAATCTAGCACGTCAGCTTGATTATCATAATTTGGGTTTTAACCTAATATATATATATATATATATATATATATATATATAGAAATGTTGGGGTCAAAACTTGATTTTGAAAACTGATCTTGAAAAGGCTTTTGATAAGCTGAACTGGAATTTTCTCATCCTCACCCTTAAAGCCTATGATTTTAATGAAAATTTCATTTTAAAAATAAAAAATCTGACCCAACACAATTGGTTCTCTGTTATGTTAAATAGCACTCCTACTGGCTTTTTTCCCTCTGAGAGAGGGCTTAGGAAAGGAGACCCTCTATCCCCCCTCCTTTTTATTTTGCTATGAACGTTTGGTCTCACAATTTTAACATCCTGTTCCAACAAAATCTAAAAATGCATTTCAACATAGGTGGTAAAATGATGGTGTCTTATCTTGCCTACGCTGACAACCTGATCATTTTCTCAAATTGTAGCTGTAACTCCTTGGAAAAGCTGTCTTCTCTCCTCTCAGATCTGGAATTGGAGTCTGGGCTAAATATTAATATCAACAAGTCAAATTACTTTGTGCATAGCAAAAATCTTCAAATAATCCACTCTAAGATAGAAAAAATTTTCAAATTCAAAAAAGGAAAATTTCCTCTCCCCTATCTCAGGATTCCTATAAACATTGGCCACAATAAGCACATAAACTATAAAGGACTTCTGGATAACATTTTCAATAAACTCTAAGGTTGGGAAAATAAATATCTTTTGCAAGGAGGTAGGCTCATTATAATCAAACATGTTCTTAATAATATTCCTCCTTATTGGTTAGAAGTTTGCTCTCCTACCAACCAAGTTTTGAAAAATATTTCTTCTATCTTTAACAGATTCTTATGGATCCATCCTAAAGATAGTAATATCATTTGGTGTTCTTGGAATCAACTTTCTTTCTTGTATGCTGAAGTTGGGTTAGGAATTAGAAACCTCTCCGAAGTTTACAAGGCCTTTTCCCTTAAGGTGTGGTGGAAGTTTAGAACCTCTAGTTCTATATGGTCTAAAATCATGCTTTCTAAATATTGTTCCACCTCTCACCCGACAGTGGTTAAAATCAAAATTTCTGATTCTAGCACGTGGAAAAGAATGCTCTCTTTTAGAGATACAGTAGAGGAAACTTTATTTTGGGACTAGCTTGACACTTCTATTTCTTCTTGTTATGATTGTTCGAATAACAATAAAGCTCTTTACACATTTAATAGCAACATCAAATACCCAAATTTAAAGTTGGCTGATGTGTATTCTCATATTTCTGGATGGAATCTTCCCCTTCTTAATGATATGTTTTCAGATGCGGAGGTTCATATTATTGCTCTGCTTCACCAAGTGTTTGAAACCTTTAAAGCCACCAAATCTGTGCTCTGCATTAACAAGAAAATCAACCTTTCTACTCTTTGGAACCGTTGTAGGTCTCATGGATTCCCCTCTTTCCCAATCTGGATTTGGCATACTTGCATCCCTAACCTTATCAACATTATTCTTTGGAGAATTTAGAAAAACCACATAAGCGTTGACACCAAAATGCAAGAGTTGGGATTTTATCTCGCCTCCCGTTGCCGCTACTGTAAAGAAATTTAAACTCTTAACCATGTTTTTATTGAAAACATGTTCATCACTTTGATCTGGCATAATATTCCTTTAGCCACTCTATCTCCCTCTATTAATACCAAAGATATTCTTTTGCGTTGGCCAAAGGTTAAAAAGGGTAAGATCCACATTGGCAACCGTTTCGATGCCTATACGCTTTGGCACATTTGGAGAGCTAGAAATCAAGCAAAGTACTCAAATGTTAATTTCAATATTGCTGAAACTGTTTCAAATTTTTTTGAAGAAGTCAAAAACTGCCTAAATATTTATGATAAAAAGCTTTTCAGTTGGAAAAAACCTCAATGTTGTTTATATCAAAAGCAAGCTTAGTTTGAACTGAGATTCTTGGTTTTGACTCCTATCCAAAATTGTGGGTGGCGACACTTAGAAGTACTCTCCCTGGGGTTGTCCATTTGCCCTCTCACGATTTTGAGAATTGCATCAGACCTTTATCTCTAGTTTTTACAATTTATGTTTGGCATGTCAAGCATTTTCGGTTGGAGCTCATTCACGAAGGCTTATTTAATTTCATTAAATGTGGTGTCTATTTATGCTGTGATAAATTATGAAGAGTTGATAAATTTTGGTCTGATTGTTGTGAGCCCTATCGTGTTAATGCTTTATCCTTTGGTCACTACTGAGTGGATGTTTAATTTGGATTTTGTTTTGCCGCAGATCTGCTTTGCCATGTTTAGTCTGCTGAGAAACGTCTTCCTTATTTGTTGCATGGTATTTGGTGGTTTGTCAATTTTTTATGTGCTGAATGGTGACAGGAATTTGTTCGATCATTATACGCCTTTGCTGTTTTTATTTAACGGGCTCTATGCTTTTTCGGAGGTGTCTTCGTTATATATATATATATATATATATATATGTGTGTGTGTGTGTGTGTGTGTGTGTGTGTATAAATGCTGTTTCTCACTTAATTCTTAATGCTAATGTTAAAAGCCTAGAAAATTTAATGGCTAATGCTTTCCCTGATTTGGTGGTTTTAATTATTCTTGGTCTCAATTTTGGCATTGTGGCTCGTAGTGGTTCCCTTACCCCGATTTATGCTTATTTGGCTGCTCATTTATGTAATGAGAAGGCGGTTGAGAATGCTGTTGAGAATAGAATTATTATCATTGAGGCTTCGAATGCTATCTTATCTTATATCATCATGGAGGAAATTGCTGGTAGACATGCTGTCTTATGTATGATGGGCATGCGTTTTTTGGTGGAGAGGCTTTTCGTGAGTGCTTGTGTTTGTGCTCTTTTTGCGAAGGATGAGACGATTCAGGTGAAATTCATGGGAGTTCATTATGCGGCTGCTTTTGATATCAGGAAAGTCTTATATTCTATTTTTTTTCATATGGATGCCACTCTTATTGCTTATTGCTAAGGTCCTATATCCTTGCGAGGTAATTGCCCTTTGGTGGAGACGCACTTTTGACCCCACCTCCTTTTGTTTGATTGCAGTAGATTTTATTTCTAATTTTATGCTGCTCTCTTTTTGTTTTGTTTTGTTTAATCTGTGTTTTTTCCCTTTATTTTGCATTGTAATTTTTCTTTTTGTGTTGTGTGAAACTTTTAGGATATTCCCTGGTCTCACTTATTTTGGGGCTAGTTTTCGGCTTTTAATTTTCTAGGAATCTGTAATCTCCCAGCCCTGGTCCTATATTAATTTTTATTTTATGGAATAAAATCTCAAGATGGCTTTCCCAAAAAAACAATAAAAAAAATAATATACTTATAAATAGATAGATATATATAGATATATATATATATATATACCTATGATAGTCTCCTCATAGGCATAGTCATAATATCTTTATATTTTTCAAAGCATGATGATAGCGAACTAGCCCCGTTCTAAACATAAAATTGTATTATATGCATACTATATATAATTTCAGTGGAACCCCATTTTTACTCAATCAAGATCTATTGTCTATTTTTGATATTATCTCAAATAGTGATATTATATTTAAATCGTGAAATTTGTAAAGCTAATAAGTATATAATTAAATCAATGGTATTTATGAATTTCAAAGTGAAGCAAAGAGTACATAATTAAATCAGTATATATAAATGTACTTCATGATAGTCAGTATATTTATTTTATTTTTGCTAAGTTGATATTTTATAAATATGTGTAGAAAACTTTTTATTAGCAAAGTGATGAATGATTTTTCATAAAATATAGATTTTTATTATCTTTTTTTTTCTCTTTGTTTCTTTGTTAGTAAGAATAATAAACGTAATAGAAATAAAAGATGATGATTGAAATGACAAAGAAGTGGGGTAACATAAATAGCAATACGGATAATGATGGCGAAAATTATGATAATAATAATAATAATATTATTATTATTATTAATTATATTTATAAGATAAGAAAAAAAATATGAATGTTATTATTATTAGAGAGAGAATAAGATATATAAATATATATATATTTGCTTAGAAAATTAGAGATAATAATCATGGATAATAATGATAATAATAATATTATATTATTATTTTTATCATTATCATTTATATGATATTTTACACATAAATAGTATTAGTATTATTTATCTTAGTGATAGAATATGATAATGATAAGAAAATAATATTGTTATTTTATATAATAATATTATGCCATATATTTATTTAGAGAGAAAATATTAGAATAATAATAAGATGACAATAATAGTTATTATCATTACTATTACTTTTATTATTTATACAATGATAATAATAATAATAATAATAATAATAATAAGTATAGTAGTATATTTTTTATTATTATTAACTTTGTTAATGAAAAAAGGAGAGAGTATTATAATAATATTATAATAGTATTATTAATATTATGATTATATTTAGATGATAATAATAATAAAAAAAAAGAAAATATACTTATTATTATTATCATTGGAAGATGAAAATAGAGAAAGAATAATATAATAATATTATTAAGAGATAAAAATAATATTATTATTAGTATTATTATTATTATTAGCATACATATAATAATAAGTATAATGATTTATATACATATTATTATTATTATTATTATTTATCATTACCCTTAGTCATAATGATAATTAATTTTTTATTATTATTATCTAATGATAATAATAATAATATTTATAAATTATTATTATTTTCATTATTTCTTTCAATAATATAGTAATAATTATGATAATAATATAATAACAAATTAATATCAATATTATTATTATTATAACATAATATAGCAAAAATATATAATTATATTAATTATAATATAGTATATATATATATATATATATAATATTAAATAAATAAAAAGAGAAGTAAATTAAAGAACCAAAAAATTGCATAAAAAAATATTATGAGTAGAAAAAAAGGTTAGGAGCATAAAAAAGTTAGGAGAAAAAATAAAAATTAGTGGTTAGTAAGTTAGTGGTATTATAAGTCAAAATTAATATTTAATTATTTTAATTTCTCTTTTAATATTTTAATTTGCCCATAAAATTCTTAAAACTTGAGAAATCTAGATCATTAGCTTGATTATCATAATTTGGGCTCTAACCTTATATACATACATACATATATATATATATATATATATACACACACACACACACACAGTGGCTGTACTTAAAGCTGTACTTGATCAGTAAAGTTCAGAATCCCTTATCTCTAAGCTTTCAAAAGCCCAGGATCACCTAGAGGATGTCCTGGATATGGAGCATGACTTCTGGGTTCAAAAATCAACTCTGAAAAGCTTCTAACTCATTTATTAGTCTGAAGGATGGTTTAGGTGATTTAATTCCTCAAGAGCGGCTGGGTGAGTCAGCCTGCAACTTCTTTGCCAAGCTTTGGTCTAGTGAAAGTTGCAACTTGAATTCTCTCATCAACGATATCCCCTTTCCCTTGGTTTCTGCTGAGGAAAATTCAATGCTAATTTCTCCACCTTCTTCCTCGGAAATTGAGGAGGTTATCAGGTCTTTGAAGGAAGACTCAGCAGCCGGGCCGGATGGGTACTCCCCGCTTTTCTTCCTCAAGTGCTGGAACATTATCAAGCCAAAGGTTGAAGATGCTATCCTTGACTTCTTCTCCTCTCAATACATTCCTAAATTTGTCACCTCCACTGCCATTGCTTTAATCCCCAAAGTTCAATCCCCGAAGGCTTGGTCTGACTTCAGGCCTATTAGCCTCTGTAATGTTTTCAACAAAATCTGCTCCAAAGTCCTAGCCAATCGTCTTGCTACCATACTGCCAAAGCTTATTTCTACTCACCAAAATGCTTTTGTTAAAGGCTGTCTACTCTCTGATAACTTCCTTCTTGCTAAGAAACTCATCCATGACCTGGACAGATCTTGCTTCGGGGGAAATGCCATTGTTAAGCTTGATATTATGAAGGCTTTCGATAGAATTGAATGGCGCTTCTTATTCTCCATTCTTCGCAAATTTGGCTTCTCCTCCGAATTTACTCAGTTCATTTACAAATCGATCTCCAATGTATGGTTCTCATCCCTTATCAATGGCCAATGTCATGGATTTTTTAAATCAACTAAAGGGCTCCGCCAAGGTGATCCCCTCTCCCCGGCCTTGTTTATTTTAGTGAATGATTATTTTCTGCGGCTCATTTCCTTCCACTTCTCGTCGACCAAAGGCATCAATTACCACAACAATGGTAAAACATTTATTTCTCACCTAGCCTTTGCCGATGACACTATCATATTTTGCAGAGCCATAATTAAAGCTTTTTCCATTCTACTTCAAATCTTGGAACATATGCATACTACTTCTGGGATGAAAGTAAATCTGAATAAATCCAATGTTGTCTTCGAGAAGCATGTAGCTCAAATCAGATGCATCGAGATCATGCGGTTGTCTGGTCTTTCAAGGTCTTCTCTCCCCATATCTTACTTGGGTCTTCCTCTTCTGAAAGGAAGAATCTCGAATACTCTCTTCCAGCCCCTCCTTGAGCAAATGCCCTAAAAAATAAATGGATGGGCTTCTAAATGCCTTTCGTTTGGAGGCCGGATTGTCTTACTCCAGTCGGTGATTAGCTCTTTCCTGAACCATTTTTTGGTGGTTTTTAAGCCCCCGGCCTCTTTCATCAATAAGGCTAACAAACTCTGTAACGGATTTCTTTGGGGTGATTTTGAGGGCAGATCTGCAGTTCGTTGGTCCTCTTGGAAAAAGCTTACGAAACCTAAACCTAAAGGGGGGCTGGGCTTCCTTCCTTTCAACCCCATGGCTTCTGCCTTCCAAATTAGGAACTGGTGGAGACTGAGAGAGGGGGTTGGAAGTTGGGATGCTTTTATGTCCTCCAAATATGGGAAACAAAATCACATTTCGGTTAGAAACTGGAAACAAAATGACTCTATAGGCTGGAAGCACCTACTTAATGTAAAGAACTTAGCCAAGGAAAAGATTCTCTAGAAGCTAGGTAGCGGCCAAATCTCTTTCTGGTTTGACAGATGGTGCGTTGGTGAACCCCTAGCCTCCTTATTTCTGGTTAGGGGTTCCACCTTAGCTAGTGTTGCGGACTTTTGGGCTGCTGGCCATTGGGAGGAAGCCAAGCTTAGAGGTGTTGGCATTTGTGAATATTGGATCTCCAAGCTTAAAAACGAAGTTGCCATCTCTCCTGATTCTGATGACACTTTCCAGGTGGTCCTTGATAGTATTGTTCAACCCAAAGTAAAATCTGCGTGCAAGCTTCTTCATTGTCTGGGCCCTTCTTCCCCCCTCCGGTCCTGGTTTAAGCTTCCCACTCTCTCATTCTCATGTTTTATTTGGAGAATCTTTAACAATTTAATCTCTATCAAAGGTGTGCTGCAAGACAGAGGGATCTCCCTAGCTTCAAAATGTGTTCACTGCCAAGCTGAGGAATATATTTCTCACCTCTTTATTTTTTGTCGCTATGCTCGTTGTCTTTGGCAGGGTTTTGCTTCCTTCCTGAAGTTGGATGCAATCTTCAGCATGCGTAATATTGCGGAGTTGATTATTTCGTTCCATTCAGTGAACCCCTTCGACTTTACCTTAGCCTGTCAGATTATTTGGCAGATTTGGCTGGTTAGAAACAGCCTAAGATGGAAGAATTCACTTATCTCTATCCCTAAGTCCACTTTCTCTATTGGCAAATATATTCAATTGGCTATTGATTCCGGCTTCTTGCCGGCAAATGATAACTTCTCTAATTTTTACGCTAAGGTGGACTCTACCTCAAGTTTCAAGTCCAACAGATTCCTAAGTAAACGGCTGGATGGCCACTCCTCCCTCTTCATACAGTTCTCAATGTCTAATTCGAGTAGGGCTTAGATCACTTCGGCTCTATGGATGGATTTTTCAGGCGAATGGCTCGTCCGTTCCTCTGGAGTTAAAATCTGGATGATTCCATGGCTGCTTGGGGTCGCTTGCTTGTCCCTCTCGGGAAGGCTAAATAACTTAGTACTGATATGCAATTCCAATTCCCTTCGTCTCCTTCAGCTTTATTTTATTGATTTTTTGCTGGGCCACTCTCTAAAGTTTGGGTGGTGGAATGGTGTGAAGTGCATGCATGTTTGGTGGTGTCACCCCCCCCTCATTTTTAAGCTACGGATTCTCCCAGGTCATTCTTCCTATTGGGTCAATTTTGGAGGCTGTTTAGCAACCAAGTGATGTCGCAGGAAGTTCCCGCTGGGAGTTCTTCGCGGGCTCCCCTGTTTTCTTTCCCCGTTGAGCGCATTCAGGAGCTAGTGAAGTGGCTCTGATCTTCTCGATTCCTGTGTCCCAAGAAATATCTTGATGCCGCCCTCGATTTGCCACGACTGTTTGGCGTCCTATCCTGTCTACCCCCTGGTTTCTAGAAGGGAGGATCTTCTGCCACTTCATCTTCTGCCCCTTCGCTATTTAGTTCCCTCCCTGGCAGCTTTCAGCCCGGTTCCTTCATGATGGCGGGCTGGCTTCGCATTAAGTTGCAAGTTTCGCTGGTCCTCTCCCCGGACGCTGGTAGGTTGCTTTTTCATTTTTCTTAAGGAAAATTTTTGGTGGTGTTCTTCTGGTTTGCCTCTGGGGAAAATTGGTTCAGTTCTGTGTTGCGGTGGTTGCTGCCTGTCTTGACCCTCTGCTGTTTGAACTGCCATGCTCCTTCTGGCTGAGCAATGTCATGCTAGTTTTGCTGTTCCTGTTTCTTGATGCTTTGCCTGATGGTTGTCTGCCTGCTATTTCGGTGATAGGCTCCCTCTGGGTCGTCGCCTGGATTCTCTCGTTATGGTGTTCGCTGATTGTTGATTTGCTGGATTGAAGTGGTCTTTGTTGATTTGCAGGATAGTTTTATTTGATTTCTTTTAGTTCTCTCTGGTTATATTTTTTTGTCTGTTTTGGCGTAGCCAAATTTCGGGTCTTGCCGGAGTCCGGCGCAGCTGTGGTTTTTGATGTCTTTCACTGTCGGAGGAGTTGCATTGTTGTCGCCAGGCTTTGTCCTATTTGAGCGTGGCTGGTTCCCTGAATTTGTCGCCTGTAATCAGGTTCCAACGCAACTGTAAAATTTCTGTTGATGAAATGAAATCATAGGCCGAGATGGCATTTCCCAAAAAAAAAAAAAAAAAAAAAAAAATATATATATATATATATATTTTTTTTTTTTTTTTTTTTTTTTTTTTTTTTTGGGAAAGCCATCTCGGTAAAATTTTATTCCATTAAAAAAGACGATACAGGACTGGGGCTGGGAGGTTACAGACCCTGCAAAATCCAAAAACCAGCCTCAAAAAGGAGAGACCCAAGAAATATCCTAAAAGGTCCTCTCCATACCAAAGAAAAAAAAACAAAACAAACAATCAGTCAAACCAAACTAGAAAAAAGGACCCTAAACTTCAAAGAAACAACCAAGAAAGACAAACTCAAACATCTATGACACAAACACATAAGGATGCATCTCAGCAAGCTCATCAACCACACCACCAACCCAAGACGAAAGAAACCAATCAGGCCCTGGGATGCCTGGCAACGCAGCCCAACCGGACGATCCCACCACGGACGATGCACCTGCAAAAAGCAAACTAACAAAACAATACACTAACCAACCCCCAATCAGCAACCGGACAAAATTCTATTCTCAGCAGCAAGAAAACTTGAACATAAAAAGAAAAAATCTCAGCAGAAATCGAGAGCCAACCAGCCAATGACCTCAGGACAAAACCAAACACCCACCGGACAAACCCCAGACTCAAACCATAACACCAGCCGGCGCCTGCCAAAACAACCGTAGCAGGAACTAGGCTAAAACAGCCAAACCCTATTGCCAAAACTCACAAGACAACAACAATGGCTGTCGGCCAAACCTTCAAAAATTGAGCCAAAAGCCAGTAGACCCACAAACTAAAGAAAAAAGCTGCCGATAGAACCAGCCAATGCCCCCAACCACAACATTGTGCAAGCAATCATCTCTAATTAAATTGCAAAAAAACATCCTCAGCCAATAAGTCCAACTATGATGATGCAACAGCAAAAAGAAATCAGACCCGAACAGCCAAAACCATAATCTAGTCACCATCTTCCAGCACAAGAGAACAAAATTAAAAAAATGAAGGCTAGAATAACCACCATAACCAGAAACCAAGGTTGAAACCCTTTCCTATAAGCATGGGTGGGCAAGTGGACAGCCCCAATAAGAGACCCCTTCCACCTTCTCAATCCATCTTTCAGGAAAAATTACAACCTTAATAGTCTCACTCAAAATTAAATTTTCTTTTGATCGCAGCGGCATCAGTATTTTTCCAACTAAAACTTTTTTCTCCAAAATTGAGAAGGATATTCCCTTGCATATTTTGCTTCATTTCTAGCTTTCCATATGTGCCAAAGAGTAAAGGTATCCATAATATTCCCAATATGGGCCTTACCTTTTTTCACTTGAGGCAACCTCAAGAGAATATCAGTGGTATTTGTATTCGGGTACAGAGGGGCAAAGGAGATATTTTGCCAAACATTTTTACTGAAAGAGTTTTCAATAAACACATGATTTAAAGTTTCAGAGTCCTGACAACAGCAACAACGGGAGGCAAGGGAATATCCCCGCTATTGCATTTTGGTATCCACACTTATGTGTTTATGGTAAATTCTCCAGAGAAAGATGCTAATAAGATTGGGAATGCAGGCATGCCAAAACCAGCTTGGGTGAGTGGGCAAATTATGAGATCTACAGCAGTTCCATAAAAGATCCAGCCAAATTTTCCCTTTGACACAAAACAACGAGTTAGCAGCCTTGTAGGCATCCAACTTGGGCTTCAATTTAACAATATTTTGCACCTTCGTTTCAGAAATAATGAAGTGAAGAAGAGGCAGGTTCCAACCCGAGGATTGAGAATAAACTTCTTCTAAATGTAAATTAGGACGGATTATATTTCTATTGGTCATGAAAAGAGATTTTTTGTTATTCCAACAATCATATCAAAAGGAGATAGTCTTGTCAAGTTGATCCCAAAAGATTATTTCCTCCACTAAGTCCTTAAAGACGAGCATTCTTTTCTAGTTGTTAGAATCCGTGATTTTATTTTTTGCAACAACCGGATGGGATGTGGCGCAATATTTGGCGAGCAAATTTTTTGACCAAATGGAGCAAGAAGATCTAAACTTCCACCATAATTTTAGAAAGAAAGCTTTATAAATATCACTTAGACTTCTAATACCAAGGCCACCTTCGGCAAACGGGTGAGCAACCTGCTTCCAAGAGCACCAAATGATTTTGCTGCCTTTTGGATGCACCCAAAGAAATCTATTGAATGTATGAGCAATTTTTTCCATCACCTAGTTTGTAGGGGAGCAAACTTCTAACCAAAATAATGGAATTGTATTTAGAACGTGCTTTATCAGAATGAGTCTACCGCCTTGTGAAAGATATTTGTTTTCCCAACCTTTGAGTTTGTTAATAATTTTGTCCAGCAGCCCTTTGTAATTTGAGTTCTTATTATGGTCGATGTTTATAGGAATACCAAGATAAGGGAGGGGGAATTTTCCTTGATTGAAGTTTAGAATTTTATTTATTTTGTGTGAATGCTTTGAGGGTTTCTGCTATGTATAAAATAATTGGATTTACTATAGTTTATGTTTAGCCCGGAAGATAATTGAAGCTTTGAAAGGAGCAAAGACAGATTTTTCAAGGCTTGACAACTACAGTTGGAGAAGATGATCAGATCATCTGCATACACCAAGTGAGACACCATCATTTTTCCTCCTATGTTGAATTGCATCTTTGGGTTTTATTGAAACAAATTGTTAATATTGAGCAACCACACATTCAAAGCTAAAATGAAAAGAAGGGGAGACAGTGGATCTCCTTGTCTTAAACCTCTTTCGAAAGGGAAGAACCCTGAGTACCAATTGTGTTGAATGATTTTTTTAATTTTTTGGATGTACTTTTCATTAAACCCATATGCTTTTAGGGACTGGATAAGAAAATTCCAATCTAGTCTATCAAACGCTTTTTCAAGGTCAATTTTAATAATTAAGTTTTAGCCCCAACACTTCTTCTTAAGGCTATGGAACATTTCTTTAGTAGCAAGGATGTTGTTTTAAATCTGTCTACCTGGAACAAATGCAGATTGATTAGGTTCTATTAAAGACGGGAATAAGGTTTGGAGTCTTTTGGCCATAATCTTAGAGACGATTATGCTTATGGTGGTGCACAGGCTAATCGGTCTAAAGTTATTTCACCAAATTCCCTTATCAGATTTAGGGATCAGCGTGATCATGGTGTGCGAGAAAATTTTTGGGAGAGGGACATCACAGAAGAATTCCTTAATACCATTGCAAACATCTGTTTTAATAATTTCCCAATAGGCTTTGAAAAATTCCCCCGGAAAACCATCAAGTTCCGGGCAGGTGTTGTCATTCAAGTTTTTTATAGTATCCCAAATTTCAGCATCACTAGGCAGCAAATTTAAATGAATATTAGTATTAGAGGAGATTTGATGTTTCGGAGCCACAATTTTATTGTCTTGAGGGATGGTTCTATTTGGAGGGGTTTTGAAGTTTTCAAGAAAGTAGCTTACTACTGAACATTGAAGATCAGCCAACTTTGTGATCTTGTTGCCTTCAAGGAAAGTAACCTCAGTGATATGATTGAGGTGTCTACAATTTTTGACCCAATTATGATAAAACAAAGTGTTTTTTTCACCCTGTAACTTCCATTTTAAGGAGCATTTTTGTTTCCAAAAAGATTCAATATCGTTATGTCTAAGGATAAGATTCGCTTTAGCTTTATTAACTTCGGATCTGTTGACATCCGACGGATCGAACTCAAATTTAGATTCAAGAGAAGAGACTATTTTTTCCTGAAAGGATAAATTTGTAAAAATATTTCCTACCTGAGTTTGTTCCAGATACCAAGAATCTTTCTAAGTTTTTTAAATTTTTCCACTAATCTGTAGAGCCCAAAGGTATTGCAAGGGAGATTCCAAGAGGCTTTAACAATGTCTTTGCAATCTTCTTTGTGGATCCAAAAAAGTTGAAAATGGAAGGATTTAGGAAAGTTGTTTTTCTGGTTCCCAACCGAGAGGATAATTGGTTTGTGATCCGAAACAGTCGAGTTTAAAGAGGTGTTTAATACATTGGAGAAAGAGCTGCACCACCTACTATTCATAAGAAAACGGTCCAGACGAGCAAATTCTAACCCGCATTCCAAGTGAAATGCACGCCCGAATAATTAAAATCCTCTAAGCCACAATCAATCATTGCAGAGTTAAAATCAAATGAAGATCTAGCATAATCTGTGGAATATCCTTTATATTCGTTTGATTTCAATACCGCATTAAAATCGCCTCCCATCACCCAAGGCAATGAGCTAGAAGCAGACTCTTTAAGAAAGGACCAAAGTTTTATACGTTCAGATCTAAGGTTATTAGCATGAACAAAAGTGCATAGACAATTTTGAGTATCATTGAAAAATCTAATGTGAATTGCCTGATCGCATTGAGCAAGAATTTCGGCATTCCAATTGGACGACCACAAGACCCAAATTTTGTTTGAATCAGAAGGCACAACATTTTTAAAATTAACGTGTTTCTTTACTTTACCGATGTAATCCGCTTTCATCTTTGGCTCAATAATAGCAACGATATTTAGTTTATGCTCAAAACATAAATGTTTAAACCTGTTCAAAGAAGAGACATTGCCAATGCCCCTAATGTTCCAACATAGGATATTCATTAATTAACTTTAGAAGTACCTGGAAGGGACTTCTGGTTGCTTTTAGACGTAATTGTTATTGAGCTTACCATGGGAGCAGCATCTTCCTCATTTCCTAAATCTGCAAGAGAAGATAGCGTTTTAAATCTGTTTGCCGTAGTTGTGTTTGGATTTCTGGTCGAAGAGGATCGGCAGTGGAGAATCTTTAATGGGCTTTTAGGAGCTTGAAAGTTTGTTCCTGCAACTTGCGAATCCTGCAACAATATGTTAGCTAAAGCTAGATTTTCGATTTCATTTTCCATACCCTCCAAATTAGGCAGCCTAAGGGCTTCTTCCGCGAGGGAGGGAACAACGCCCTCCACCAAGGAGACATCGAATTAAGAAGTATTTAAAATAGAAGAAATCGCAAACAATTTTTCAACAACATTTCCCAGCATTTCCTTGTTCATTTTTCCTGCAACTTTCAAATCCTGCAAAATTATATTAGCTGAAGCTAGATTTTCAATTTCGATACCCATACCCTCCCTAGCAGGCAATAAATTGACATCATCCAAGAAGGACCCAACAACACCCTCCACCAAAGAAACATAAGTTTTTGAAGCATTTAAAATAGAAGAATTCGCAATCATTTTTTCAACATCGTTACCCGAATAAGCTTCACCCACGTTGTGAAGCTTATTCGAGGAGGTATCCTTTTCAATTGTTTCAATATTCTTAGGATCAAAATTTATCATGGCCACAGAGTTTTCTTTAGCATAGCTTTCGTTTTAAGATATATTTTGAAGGTTTATTTTATTTACATCGATAACAATCGTATTACTTTCCTCAGTATCCTCAATACTTGCATTTTCATTAACAATAACAACTCCAGTAATTTCCAACAAAACCCCAGCCGCAGCATCTTCCGCCAGAGCCCCATTTTCAATAGCCAAAACAGAATTTGCAATCCTAGGTTCTATTCTACTGAATGTGAGGCAGTGAGCATCTAGGTTTTGAGTAGCCGCAGTGAGACTATCTTTCTGAGTGGGGCTATTTTGAAGGAAATTGCAGGTCTCCGTATTGTGGTCAAAAGTAGAACACCAATTGCAAAAAAGCGGCATATTTTCATACATAATTTCTTGGAGATAACCTTTCGCTTTCGAACCCAACCAAATGGCGTTCGGAGGAGATTTTTCGATATTTAATTCAATTAGCATTCTAGGCGCAGCGATGTTTCTCATAATCACCGTATTTCTATCTAGCTGAAGAGGCTTCCCTAAAGCATTCCAATATTGAGAAGAATTTCTTTTGTTATAAATTGCAACCTAAGGCCAGGAAGGTTAACCAAAACTGGCGTAATGGGGACATCATGAGTTACGTCGGAAAAAGGATCCCACTTATAGAAGCGCAACATATTTCCTTTGAGTTTGAAGGACCCCTTAGAGAATAGTTTTGCATAATCAAGATCAGAGACAAAAAAGAAAAAAACCCTATGATAATCGAAAGAACGAATGTTCACTGGCCCAGCAAGCTTTAAGCCTTTAATGAAACCGTCAATTAAACCAAAGTTTGGCTTGGTTCTAGCAAATTTTCCCACTAATGCTAGCGCATGAGGTTCTGCTAAGTTATGTACTTCTTCATCCGAAAAAAAAGGGCAGGCATACCTTTAAAGCTTTCAATCGGTTTGGGGGGAAAGGGGGATGAATCAACCACCTCTTTGAAGGAACGAACAACGGGGGGGAACAGAGTCCCCATCAGCCTGACAAGGGACAAACAAGAAACTAGAAAGTGTGACAAAATGACACTAACGAACCAGTTGCCGCCCGGGGCCGAAGCCCAGGCTAGAGATAAGATGTCGCGCGTGCTTCAGAAACGCCCAGGGATCCGGACGGGCCGGAGCCAAGCCCGACGGCCAGCCGAGGGAGAAGCCACAGAAAGCCACAGGATCGCCAAATCGGGAACCCTAAAGTGAGAGCGATGATATATATATATTATATATATATATATATATATATATATATATATATACACACACACACACACACACACACACACACACACACACACACCAATGATAGCCCCCTCATAGGCATAGTCATAATATCATTATATCTTTCAAAGCATGATGATAGCGAACTAGCCTCGTTCTAAATATAAAATTGCATTATACGCATATTATAAATAACTTCAGTGGAGCCCCATTTTTACTCAATCAAGATTTATTATCTATTTTTGATAGTATCTCAAATAGTAATATTATACTCAAATCATGAAATTTGCAAAGCTAATAAGTATATTATTAAATCAATGATATTTATGAATTTCAAAGTGAAGCAAAGAATATGTAATTAAATAAGTATATATAAATGTACTTCATAATATTCGGAGTACATAATATTTTAGCTAAGTTGATCTATTATAAATATGTGTATAAACTTTTTTATTAGCAAAGTGATGAATAATTTTTCATAAAGATATAGACTTTTACTATCTTCCTTTTCTCTCTATTCTTTATTAATAAGAATAATAAATGTAATAGAAAGAGAAGATTATGATTGAAATAATGAATAAGTAAGGTAACATAAATAACAATACCGATAATGACAGCGAAAAGTTTTGATATTAATGATAATAATAATAATAATATTGTTATTATTATTATTATTATTTATTATATTTATAAGATAAAAAAAAAATTTGAATGTTATTATTATTTAGAGAAAGAATAATATATATATATATATATATATATATATATATATATATATATATATATATATATATATAATTGCTTAGAAAAGTAGATATAATATGCTTGGATAATAATGATTATAATAATATTATATTATTATTATTATTATTATCATTTATATGATAATTTACACATAAATAGTATTAATATTATGTATCTTAGTGATAGAATATGATAATGAAAAAAAATATTATTATTTTCTATAATAATATTATGTCATATATTTATTTAGAGAGAAAATATTATAATAATAATAATAAGATGATAATAATAGTTATTATCATTATTATTACTTTATTATTTATATAATAATAATAATAATAATAAGTATAATAGTATATTTATTATCATTATTATTTTTGTTAATGAAAAATAGGAGAGAATATTAAGATAATATTATTATATTATTTTTAGTATTATGATTATATTTAGATGATAATGATAATAAAAAATAAGATAATATACTTATTATTATTATTATCATTAGAAGATGATAATAGAAAAAGAATAATATAATAATATTATTAAGAGATAATAAAATGGTATGATTATTAGTAGGATTATTATACAGAAAAAAAAGGAGTATATGATTTACATACAGATAAGGGAGGATGATAGCATTTCCCGGAATGAAGCAGAAGAGAAGGAGGTATTATTATTATCGAATGATAATAAAAATAATATAAATTATTATTATTCATTATTCTTTCAATAATAATAATAATAATAATTATGATAATATAATAATAAATAAATTAAAATAAGATATTATTATATAACATAATATAATAAAAATATAATGATAATAAGTATACTATAGCACACACACACACCACACACAACACACACACACACACACACCCACACACACACACACATATATATATATATATATATATATATTAAGAAAACATGTATGTTTTATTAAGACAAAAGCAAAGATACAAAAACAAGGTTGGGTGGTTATAATAAGAACCTAAAAAAATCCAAAAACCAACCCTAAGAAAGATAGACCCATAGAGAATCCTAAAAGGTCCATCTAAAAAGGAAAAGAAAAAAACAAAACATACAGAAGGAAAAAAAAATAAAAATAAAAAGAAACCAGCCATCAATAATTGGCATCCAAAGCTAGTCAAAGTTCAGGTCCTGCAAAATGGTCTCACAGAGAAATCTAAGACTTGGAATTGAAAATGAATGCTTACCTAATAGCCGCACAAGAGACCTCACTACGTTAGTCCAAACAATAGGGTCGTCCCACCTGTAAAAATAAAGGCAAAAGCAATCTTGCACGCAAGGCCCAGAGAAACTGAGAGGAGGCTTTGAAGACTGTCGTTCAAGTAAGAGGAGGGATCCACCACTTTCAAAAAGCATAAACTATATGGGGCACCCACAAAGTGATAGCCGGCATTAAAGGAAAAACCTGCAAACAATACCTCACAAGGAGCATCTTTTTTGACAACACCAAACCATCCAACTGAATAACAAGAGTATTAGATAAAACCAAAGAGTACGCATACTCTTTAATCAAATAAAAGCTTATAACAATGTAGCCAGCCTTAGGGTTATAGCTCAAAACCTTATTATGATAATAATGCAAATAAATATCGAACACCTTGTCCAACATAAACATGGTACGTCCCAGGCCATTAGGATTTTAGCTGCCAACATGATTAAGTAGAAAACCCACAAATTCTGAAGCCATAAAATAAGAAAAACAGCCCAGGCCAACTTACTTTTGATCCAACCAACCGAAATGTAGCTTATCAACCGGTATACCAGCAGGTCACGTAGCACATCCATAATTTGGTATACCAATGGGACCTGTGGCACACTGGCAATATTGCAGGTAGTATGAAGGAAAATATGCCAGATAGCATACAGAAAGCCAACAGACAAGCAATCCTTCACAGCCTTTATCCAACCAACACATAACATAACATTCAGATCCTAATTTATCCAAACATCACAAAAACAGCCCCCATAAAAACGAACCACTGGGTCATCAGGACATCCGAGGGACGCCTGATATCGATCTTAAACATAGCTTGATAGGAGATTAAAGTAGCTAAACCAGCATTCACAATTTCAACCTGGGACCGGAACCTAGCCAGCAGCCGCATCCAACGATAAATGGCAATAAGCATAATTAGATTAAACTCAACCCCAAAAAAATTGTAGACAGAACCACCAATAGATCCCATAGTTCATTTGCTATCCCTACAGGATGTCAACCAGTGTATCCTCAAAGCTCGCAAAAAGACAGAACATATCAGCGAGAAATGCGGTAGACCGGTTAACTTGCCAACTAGCGGGACGACATCCAAACCTTGAGTGGACCAAACAACATAACCAAACCAAACCTTCAAGTTAATTTGATCATCCTGCATAATCAACAACCAGTCCAGCCACTTTGAAATTGAGGAACCAAAGATCCCGATAAGATAACAACCATCCAGCAAAACACAGATCAACCAACTTTTAAGAATCTCTAGCATTAAAGACGTCAGAAAAAGTAGTTTTATTAATGCTTTTCCAATTGATAGATTTCTTTGGAAAAATTTTAATGATTGAGCTGATATCGTTAATAATATTTAGTTTTGATTTATGAAGATTCAATTCAATAGCTTGGTAATTTTTGAGATTGCGAGTTGACCAAATGTTCCAAATAAGATAAGCATAAATTAAGTTCACAAGATGCAGCTTCTTCAAATTATAGTGATCGACATTCCAATTGGCAATTAGGGAAGGGAGATCCATCATCAACTGGCTGAGATTTTTGATGCTATTGAAAGTGTGCCACAGAAAGTGAGCAAAGAAACTGTTGAAGAACACATGGTTAATGCTTTCCGAGCTCACATTAGACAAACGACAGCAATGACATTTGGAGGGAAGATTAAAGCCCCTTGACATAAGGACTACATCCTCACTAATTTAATCAAGATGAAGCCTCCAATTGAATAAGCTTATGAGGGTGGGGATGTTGTTGTGCCAGAACCACGATTTAAAAATAATAGACTTGTGATTTCGGTCGATATTCCAAGCTATATGAAGATTAAATTTCTCTTTGATGATAATTTCAGAGGTTGCATGCTCCTCGGTGTGGCGCCCACCACCCTTAATCCGCCCAAAGGATTAGGTTAAGGGTGGGGTGTCACTCTGGCTAACCCCTCACTTATCATTGGATTATGATAGACTCCACAATCCACCTGATTAGGGAAGGATTAACACAGAATCAAACTAACAGTCACTGTATAAGTAAACAAACAGAGTGCGAAAGCGATTTAAGGAAATGTAAACCATCCAAGTATCGTAGTATAAATAGGAATAATAAAACTCAGAATATAAGCATACAATCCAAATACACAGTCAATGGTACCTTACATAATTTAAAATGTCTAAAATAGAAATAGAATGAAAACTACTCATCCTCACTCAAAGTATAAAGGAACTAGACGGCAGCTTCTTCCATGGGCTCCTCCTCTGGGTAAGGCTCCACACCTAACTCCTGCTCGTCTAACGGAAAGGAGTCTGCCATTGTCGGTTTCACAATGTAGGGCCCCAGCCAAAGAAAAGAAAATTCTGGTTAGACAATTATCTAAGTACATTTTAAGGTGATTATTATTATAAGTGTTAAGTAATATCACCATTTGATAACATCTAAGCAACATACATATATGAAAAGGAGCAGCAAGCAATACAAAAGAAATAGGGAAGCTATAAATCATCATTTATAACTTAAGCAAAGAAAGAGGAAAGAGGCTGAGACATGCCTCACATACAAACTAAACAAGGAAGGGCGTATAAGTATACATAACTAAACAAGTGCAGTAAGAAAAATTCTACATCCTAAACATGCTGGTGATCAACAGAAAACATGCTAATTAAAATAAATAACTCAGCAGTGGTACATATAAATAGCAGCAAGATTCTAACATCATATATATATATATATAAGCAGTATAAGAAAATAGTTGACTGAATAAGAATACTAAAAGTAAACAACAACAACTGCATATAAAATCATACGTGTACAATCTGCCATACATAAAAGAGCTACATTAGCTCACCAAACAGGGCTGAAGATCTTAGCACCAGTACGACTAGGGCGGTTCCTAGCACGATACGGCTAAGGCAATATTAGTCAACGAAAAAGGCCCTAACACAGTACGGCTAGGGCGGTTCCTAGCACGATACGGTTAGGTCACCAATAGTTATACCCGAAAGATCCTAGCACCAGTATGACTAGGGCGGTTCCTAGCATGATACGGCTAGGGCAACAATCAGTATGAGCAAAAGAACACTGAGAGGCAGCTCAAACACATCAAATCATTATCTTCTCATTAATTAATTTAATATTTTCACAAGGAATCTAAGGAGTCTCCATATTTTCCTAACAGTTTATTCATGCATCAAATGTCTTATATGATATGCTCAAGAAAATATGGCACAAAAATACAAGGAATACGTAAGCAACAAAGTATCAAAGTAAGCAAGGGACTCTACTAAACATGGTGATATCATTTATTTTTACTTAACCATACTAACTATTCCAAGTTACACAAGTTCAGGATCACTATTTTCTACTATCGAGTGTAACTCAGAAACTCATCCTTATAAGTTAGAAAGGATTAGAACTGATCAGGTTCTAATCTAGTTCAATCAGATAGATGACTATGAGTTAAATCAAATAATCATACGTCCTAATTTTGTGAATTTAGACATTCTAACTAAGATCTGATCAAGATCTTCTAAGCCTATAGATTATGGATTAAATACTACAAGATTTAGGTTTAATCACATAATCCAAAGAGGATAAGACCTAAGTTCTAGGTTTTATTCTGTTAGTGATCTACTAGTTATGGCAAATCCTATTAAGTAATCAAACTTAATAGGATGAATCTCCTATTCTAAATCTAAAGTTAAAAGACAAAATAATCAGAACGAGTTGTAAAATAAAAGAAAGTCTAAAAACTAATAAAACCAAGGTTTCACCTATTGGGTAACCCATTTTACCCAATGAATGAACTCTAACCTATGATCTAGTCCTAGTCTCAGGAAGGATCCTTAAGGTGTAGTGCTTAAGACTTAGAAAGACTATTGGAATCTGACTTAAGGGTTGATTTCACATACTTAAATATTACTAAGATGATTATAATGTTAGTCTTGGCATTTTGGGATGTCATCCAAAGGGTAAGGGTACTTAATCCAATCTTATGGCAAAATGACCATTTTGCCCCTACTTTAAGTGTCAAAAAGTCAACTTTTGACTTAGTGGTCAAAATTAATTTCTCTTAGATCCAATTGATTCCTTACTATCAAACTTGAAGATAGACAGTAAGTACGCCTAAATCAGGCGAGAAACGGTCAAGTTATGACTAAAATAAGGCTAGGGGTAATTTGGTCATTTACCTAAATTTTTAGGATTCAGATCTTAAATATTATTTTATTATATTGATGATATTAAAAGTCTAGGCTGGTTAGCATCTTGAATTTTCCAATTTGGAGTTGATTTGACTAAGTTATGGCTGTTTGAAGTCTAGGGGCATTTTGGTCATTTTTTACTGAGGATTCTAGGGTTGACTTTTTGTTCTGATGTCCGAATGGGAAAACTAATACTACTACGGTGATAGGGCCTCTCTCCTGAGTATTTTAAGACCCATATTGACTATATTTCGATGACCAGGTAAAAAGTTATAAGGCTCTAAATAGGTCCTAAAATGTTACCTCGTTATACGTACCCCGAAATAAATTTTTACATGACGTTATTTGATTCTTTATATTTTTCTGAGTATTTTAAGACCTATATTGGCTATGTTTGGATCATCCTATAAAAAGTTATTAAACTTTTAAGATTTACTATTCAAAAATACAATTTGAATTATTTTACTATTCATTTATTCAATTTGAATGATTCGACTGTTTATTCCTAAATTATATATATATTTTCTGAATTTATTAATAATTAATCGGAGATTGATTAGTATTAATTATTAATTAATTAATCATTAATCTATTTATTTTAATTATTTTAAATATAATAATATTATTACTACTATATTAATTAGGGTTAAACTAATTACTATTTAAGTCCTAATTAATTATCTGCTTATATTTATTAATCTTAAGGTTAGGATTAATTCATAGGTTAATTATTGATGTTACTGTACATATATATATATATATATATATAAATTAATTTACTGATTATTATAAAATATTATTAAGCACTGTTTAATATGGATTAGCATTAATTAATACTAATTAACTAACTGCTAATTAACAACTAATTAATTATATTTTATTACGCAGGTTTTAATGATGGCGGGGCCCATAGGGACACATGGCGGGTCCTGATTGGCCGTGGCAGCGCAGGTGGGTCCCACCCTGCCACGCGGCAGCTCGTGAGAGGCTGCGGCCTGCGGAGGTGGGTCTCACAGCCGCAGCCGAGGCGACTGCAGCGGGCCCCACGCGGACACGCGGAAGCGCGTGAGCCGCGGAGCGGGGCCCACTGACGTGGACGGGTTCGCGTGGGAACGGGCTGGGTCTCGCTCGACCCGGCGTGGCCCGCGACGTTCCGCCTTCCCTCCCTCTCGACCGAGGCTAGGGCACGCCACGGCCGGCGATCCCGGCGGCCATCGGTGACGATCCACTTACCGTTGAGTAGGGCTCGTCGGGCTCTACCAACGGAGGGGTAGATCGTCGGCCGGGGGGGGGGGGGTGGGATCTGCTCCTAGACCTAACCCTAGATCGGACGCTACGGGATGTCGACTCCTAATGGTAACTACTGTATATGATCGATCGAATTGGCTCGATCGAGCCAATGGATATTCGATTGGACCGCACAAAATGCAATCGATACTAAGAAATAGGTATACGAGCAGTAAGAATTGAGATTGGAATTGGATCGGGGTTTAGGGAAGTACCTGAAGTCCGACGATCACGAGTTCAGGAGGTTCGATCCTAGCACCAGTACGACACATCCTTGAGCCGATCTCGACCCAGTGGGTTCAGGTGTGTTTTATGGGGGTGTGGACGGAGCGACCGAGGCGTGGGGAGGTGTCGGGCTGGCCAGATGCGGCGGTGGCTCGCCGCGTGGCGGCTCGCGTGCGGACTGCGGGGATGAAGAGCGGGGGCCGTCTGATCTTCGATCAGACGGTTTGGATTCACCGTCTGCGATGGACAGCGTCCCCGACCGCGCGCGAAGAGATGGAGGAAACGGTGTTACCTAGACTGACGGCGCCGTTAATCCACTTAATATATATATATATATATATATATATATAATTTTATTATTTAATTTAAATTAATTAATTCTTTATTTAAATAAAATAATTAGATTATATAAAAAAAAATCAAACATGTTTTCCTAGCTAATTGAGGGTCAAGGAATTCAATGGCGAAGTCAGATTTTTGATCCGACGAGTATTTTGATACCTCGATTTCCGGGATATTTTTATTATTAAAATATTCGTTGAAATTTTGACGACTTCTGATTGACACAAAATCTTCACCCCAAGCTAATTTGGGGTCAAGGAATGCAATGATGGTGTCCATTTTTTGATTGGAGGTCAAATTAAATAGGTCAAATTTTAGGGTTTCCAAAATTTCTAGAAATCAGGATTCGATCCATTTGACTCCTAATTTGGACTAGGTCTTAGAGGTTGACTCCAATTGACCTAATTAGCACTTATAATTAGTCTTCAGACTAAAATTAGTCCTAATCGACTAAGGTAACAACCTGGGTTGTTACACTCGGCCACCAATATTAGTTTGGAATTCAAAATAAAGTCATGAATGCTGGGATCCGTGATGAAGGTAATAAGATTGTTGTTCCACGAATTATCACTATTTAAACAATCACCAAGAGTAAGCTTAGGAGGAGTCGGGTGACATATTAAATGAAGGGGACTGAGGCCACTCCAAGAATCACACTAGAAGGAAGAAGAAGAGTCTAGATTGTTCCACTCAATTAAATGTTCCATAAGATATATAGAATCCATCATTCTCTTCCAAGTTATAGAGTCAATGATCTTCCTAGAGACAAGAACCAGATGAGTGGTGGAACAATATTTAGCTTTAAGGACATCCACCCAAATGTTATTTTTGGTTCTAAAGTTCCACCAAAGTTTGGCAGAATACGCATTGTGAATGGCTTCAAGATTCCTTATGCAAGGCCACCTTCCTTAAGGGGGAAAGTGAGGTTTTCCCATTTGGTCCAAATTAATTTGGAGCCCTTGTTGCTTACCCAAAGGAATTTGTTAAAGATGATATTAATTTTAGACATAATCAATTTGGGAGGAGAGGTGACCTCAAGCCAGTAAGGTGGAATTGTATTAAGGATATACTTAATTAAAGTAAGCCTACCCCCTTGAGAAAAGTATATGTTTTACCAACTCCTAATTCTTTTGAGGATTTGATCAATTAGTCCATGGTAAATAATATTTTTATTCAGTCTTTTTAAAATAGGGATACCCAGATAGTCACAAGGAAGTTTGCCCTATTAAAAACCAAGCTTAGAAGAGATAAAATTTTTGAGATTGGAAGTGGTTTTGTTATTAATAAAGAAGTTAGATATCGAGCAGTTGATTTTAAACCTAGAGTCCAACTCAAGAGTGTTCGGTAAAGCTTTAATCTTTGTGATGTTTCTTTTGTCAGCATTAGAGAAGATGATAAAATCTTTAGCGTAAGACAAATTAGAGATCAAAAAATTACTTCCAACTTTAAAGTGGAGGTTGCTATCCAATCGAAAAAATTTATTGAGATATATGGACCAATAATTGATAGCAAGATTAAACAGGATAGGTGATAAGGGGTCACCTTGTCTAAGCCCTCTAATGGAGTTTAAAAAACCTGCAGGAGCTCTATTGATTAAAATAGAGAACCAAACATTTGAGATTAGATTTTTGATTTTGGAGATGAAAGATATATTAAAACCATAAGCTTGTAACATTTTTAGAAGAAAGCCCCAATCAAGCTTATCGAAGGCTTTTTCAATGTCTAACTTGAGAATTAGGTTATGACCTCTACTTTTTTTATTAGTAGTGAAAATGTTTGGTTCTTTATTTTAATCAATGGAGCTCCTGCAAGTTTTTTAAACTCCATTAGAGGGCTTAGACAAGGTGACCCCTTATCACCCATCCTGTTTAATCTTGCAATCAAGTTAGTTGTGAATATAGTAGCAATTCAGGTTTTGAAGATAATAGCTTCAATTCAATTATTATGATATGACAAAATAATTTATAAGTATAATTGATACAATTAGAAACTAGCTCTAAACTAGTCCTAAACTATAAGATTCAATTTGGTTAACTAAAATTGAGGTTTAGATGACTAGTAGGAAAGGTAATCATTAAATAAACACTACAATTAAGGAGATTAAGTGTTAAGATTCTATACATTAAACTCATCTATTCGAATTGAATTGGAATGATCTATATAAAAAAAATCAACTATTAATTAACTAAGTTTACTCAAAAGGAAAGGTTTAAGGAATTTGAGGAAATGAGTGTAAGATTTAAAAACTCTATGTTTCCTATAAGTTGAAGGTTTAAGAAGTCAATAGGATTCCTAAACTATTCTCATGAGTTTAGGACTTCTATTACAATTCTTTAAGAGACATTAAGTGAGCTAAGGTTTAATCTAATGCCTTAAGGTTAGTCTTAATAATATTTTCTGCCTTACTTAAAGCACACCATACCCAAAACCTATAATATTAAACCTTAATTAAACTAGGTCTCAATTTAGTCATACTACATCAGATTAAACTTTGAGAAGCTCAATAGATCCTTCATCTGGATCAAGGGTTGAAATCACATGATGATCGAGTATTAACTTGGCATCTTCTCATTTTTCTTAATGCATTTTGACTTCAATTAAATTATGACTATTTGCTGGCTTTAAATATAAATAAAATGAGTTCAATTGATAAATAAAAATAAAAGGACTATCAACTCAAAATTTGAAGTATAAATGTCTCTACTAATACCCATGAGAAGACACCTAAAGTTATTATTAAAAATCTAATACCATTTGACCTATTTTATAATTCTACATAAATAGATCCAATTTAAGATACTCTACAAGCTAATACAATTATATATATATATATATATATATATATATATATATATAATTCTTAAAATAAAAGATACGAGTATAATACTTATGAGAGATTATAAATATGCTTAATAAAGCTAAGATTAAGAACTCTAAAGTCACTCCCAAATTGGCACTATTATGTGAGTGAAACTCAAGTGGAATGAAATCTAAATAATACTATATTATTAATAATTAGGATATGCCATTTATAGAATTATGGTGAATAGAATAAATATTAAAGATTTGAAACCCCCATCAAAATACTAAGAAAAATATGTCTAATGTAAGCTTACCAAAAACATTTTATAAGCTAAAGAACCTTAAATGCTATTCTATTTATAGATTTATCAGACCTTCAAGTTCGTCAAATATAAGCAAGTAAAGGTACATGAATATATCATAATATGTACATTTGTATGCTACTTTTCATTTTGTGGTTGCTGCATTATTTTGAGCTACTTCTTGTTTATTGTCACTATAAAATGTTCTATCATATATTTCTATCACTTTTCTATTTTAGTAATGGATAACATGTTTGAGATACAAAATAAAAATGAAAATAAATTTCTGCAATCATGTAAAAACTCATTTACTCTTTATTGACTTGATTTAGAAAAGGTACAAACATTGCAGATGATGAAATCGAAATATTAAGCGATATCTATATGGATGGCATTTGGAAATTTCTAGAAGTTAAACATGAGCCATTCATATAATCTCAAATTTATTTTCTTTTGGATAAAGGATTCATCACAAAGCTGAAAGAAGTTAATATATTCAAAGTTGAGAGGGTTGATATTGAAGTTAGGGTAGTACCTAAGGGGTTCGCCGATTACCCGATCACAATAAAAGGGATATGCTCAAAGCCTCCGTTCGCAGTTAAACTCGCCTAAGCAAGAGCCCTCCGAAGAATGACAACAATTCAATGAATGTCAATAGCCTCAAAATAATGCTTAGGGCTTGATTTTGAGTTGCGAAGAAAGGCAGCTTGCACTCATACGGAACCTGTGCCAAAGGCAGGCCACGATCTTCCCTCTGAGAAAGACGTACAGGGCTCCTATTGCCGTCGTTCAATCAACCGCAAACGCCTCATCCATCGAAGGTTCGCATAGAGAGAGCTTTGCAAAAACTTAAGCAATCGATGAAATTTGATCGAAGGTTAGGGTTTAGAATTAAGTAAGATTTAAATAAATAGTAATCTTAAATAAAATAATTTAATACATATTTAATTAATCAAATTTAAATAACGAAACACACTCTAAAAAGTCTCAAAAATTCACCTTTACCTAATTGAGGTGTGGGAAACTCAAAAATGCAATCGAATTTTTGATTGGAGGTCAATTTAATTATCTTAATTTTTGGATATTTAAATATTATTAAAATATTAAGGGAAAATTTGACGACTTCCAAACACTTCCAAAATATCACCCATAGCTAATTTGGGCGTGGTGAGTCTAATGGTGGACTTCATATTCAATTTCGAGGTCTAAATAAATTAGACATTCTCAGAATTATCAGAAAACTAAGAAATGTTGGAAATTGCCAAACAATCTCCAAAATGCATGAAAATTAAAATAGAGGCTCCTAATATTGTTATAAGACTAATGAACAAAGATTAGTATCCATTAGATCACTAATTGATGGGTAACAACACTAAGGTTGTTATAGTAGGGTAACATAAATAACAATACGAAAAATTATAATAATAATAATAATAATACCAATATTATTATTAATTATATTTATAATTTAAAAAAAAATGAATATTATTATTATTTAGAGGGAGAATAAGATATATATATATATATATATTAATTTAAACCTGTAAGTTTTATTAATCTAAAGTCAAAGATACAAAATGGGTTGGAGGATTACAAGAGAACCTAGATCTAAAAAAGCCCAAAGCCAACCCAAAATCTGATGACCCCAGGGAGTATCCTAAAAGAGTCACTCAAACAAGAAAATACAAAGTCCAAAACTTAAAAAAAGAAACAGTCCACTGGCCTCGCACATCATCAAACCGATCAGCCATGCAACCAGAATCCAACCTCCCAAAGAGTCTCAGAACTAATAACTGAATATAAAAACCATGTACCTGCAAGCTGCAGAAGCCCATCAAATCGCATCCTAGAAAGTCATGAGTAGCACCAAGCATGAAGAAGCGAAACATTTCACAGCAGTTAAATAGACAGACGACAAAACCATTATTAGCGAGATCACAAACTTTACGAGCGCAGAAATCAGCAATTGCATTAGCCTTAAAATACTTTAAGCTCAACATAAGATGCGGAAGAAAATTTGTTAGAATAATTTGCAGGTAAAACCAATTGCATACACAGAAATATTCTCAACCAACCATCACAATACTCAAAGCAGATTTGGATATGAACCATAGGTCCGAACCAGCTACGGAACCCTCAGGAGTCCTCACATTATACGAATCCAGCCCATTTAACATTAAACCACAGCATCAAGAGAAAGAAAAAATCACAGTAAGATCAGAACCATTGAACCTCGGACACTCTAGCACAAGGTAACCAGCCAATTAGAAGGTCCAAAGAAAATAAAAACCATCGGCATCCCAATTAAAATAAAAAATATAAGAATACCGGGCAACATTTTTAGAGCCTGGATGAAGGTACAGACGCCATGAAGGCGGGCCCCCACCAAAACCAACGAGGACTGCGGCACACCATCCTTCTTATGGTAAGGACCTACGCCAAGCTAGAAAATCTGCTGCGCAACAGAAACATACACGCCAACCAGCCTCCTGACCAACAAAAAAATATTGCTAAAGGGACCATTCAGCAAATGGAATTTGCAAAGCCCGATCAAATTGAAACTTCTCAGCCCACTAATGGAAATAAGGGACTTCGACATTAAATAAATCAGAAAACATAATTTTAATGATATTAAGTCAGCATATTGACTTTGTCGGAAAAGACTTTAAGATGTACGTAATTTCAGCAATAATATTCATTTCCAAATTAGACAAATTCCATTCAGCATCATGATATTTTTTCCGATTTCGCGCCACCCAAATGTTCCATAAGAGTAACGCGTCAATTAAATTCACAAGCTGCAGTTTCTTATTCTGCATCAAATTACCATTCCATTGAGAAATAAGAGAATTAAGATCAACAGCCTGCTGATTAAGAGTTTTAATGCTGTCAACGGTGTTCCATAATATCTGTGCAATTGGGCTAGTAAAAAAAAGGTGGCCAATGCTTTCAAAGCTAACAATTGAGATGTGACAACAATTACATTTAGAAGGAAGATAAAAACCCCGTGAGATGAGGATTTCATCCACACTAATAAAATCATGATGAAGTCTCCAAATAAAAAAGCTCATTTTCGTAGGGATGTTATGATGCCAAAACCAAGGTTTAAACCTTGCAATTTTATAGTTTCTGTGAATGTTCCAAGCTAACTTAAGATTAAATTTATTGAGATGTTATGATGTCAGCTGTGGCAAGCTTCTCATCCCTTATGTTTGGAGAGTAACTCAAAATGAGATCTTGGAAGCTAGGAGGGATGATTGATTTAATGAGGTTGGTATTCCAACTATTGAATGAAACAATACCCTAACATAAGCTTAAAACATGTCGGATTGCAAATTAGATAAAGGGGACCAAGATCACACCAATCATCACACCAGAAAGAAGTGGAAGAGTCAACTTTGGACCACACAATTAATTGCTCCATGAGATTTCTAGAGCCCAACATCCTCTTCCAAGTTATAGAATCCGTGATCTTCTCCTTAACCAGAACCAGATGAACGGTGGCACAATATTTAGCCTTAATTATATCCACCCAAAAGTTATCCCTAGTACGAAAGTTCCACCAGAGTTTGGTAGAGAAAGCAGCATGAATGGCATCAAGACTTCTCATGCCAAGGCCCCCTTCCAAAAAGGGGAAAGAGAGATTTTCCCATTTAGTCCATATTAGCTTGGAACCTTTGTTATTACCCCAAAGGAATTTGTTGAAAATGGTATTAATTTTAGTCAAAATCGCTTTGGTAGGAGACGTAACTTCAAGCCAATAAAGAGGGATAGTGTTCAGGATGTATTTGATAAGAATAAGGCGACCTCCTTGAGAGAGGTAAATGTTTTCCCAACTCCGAATTCTTTTAAGAATTTGCTCAATTATCCCGTTGTAGATTAAGCTTTTATTCAGACCTTTAAATATGGGAATCCCAAGATAATTACAAGGAAATTTCCCCTCCTTAAATCCCAATTTAGTCTTTATAAAATCTTTAAGATTAGAAGTGGCTTTATTGTTTATGAAGAAATTTGACTTAGCTGCATTGATTTTTAGCCCCGAATCCTTTTCAAGAGTGTTAAAAAGCGCTTTGATCCTTATAATGTTTCTTTTAGCAGCATTTGTGAATTTTATAAAATCATCGGCATATGCTAAATGAGAGATCAAGAGTTTGCTTCCAATTTTAAAATGCAGATTTTGGTCCATCCTAAGAGCTTTGTTGAGATTTATGGACCAATAATTAATGGCTAGATTGAAAAGGACGACAGATAACGAATCCCCTTGCCTAAGACCTCTGGATGATTTAAAAAAACCTGCAGGAGCTCCATTAATCAAAATAGAGAACCAAACATTTGATATTAAATTCTTGATTTTTGAGATAAAAGAAGTATTGAAACCATAAGCTTGAAGCATTTTTAACAGAAAGTTCCAATCGAGTTTATCAAAAGCCTTTTCAATATCCAATTTGAGGATTAAGTTATGGCCTCTACTTTTTTTGTTAAGGCAATGGAATAATTCTTGTGTGGCTAAAATGTTGTCTTGAATGTATCTTCCGGAAATAAAACCACTTTGATTTTGTTCAATTATCTTTGGGAGAAGATCTTTTAAATGATTAGCAATTAATTTGGAAATGATTTTATTGAGGGAAGAACAAAGGCTAATGGGTCTGAAATGATTCCACCAGGAAGGGGCGGCTACTTTAGGAATTAGAGTGATGGTTGAATGAGAAAAGAATTTTGGAAGAGGGACGTTACAAAAAAACTCTTTCATTCCATTACAAATGTCAACCCCCACAATGTCCCAAGCTTTTACAAAGAATTCAATGGGAAAGCCATCCAGGCCGGGGCAAGAGTCATTCTTAAGATTTTTAATGACCTTCTAAATTTCATCATTCGAAGGCATGACATTAAGGGAGTTATTATTTAAGTATGAAATAGAGGAGTCGGGATGACATAACGTTAAACTAGTTGGGTGACTAAACTCTGAGGACAGAATATGGGAGAAATAATTAATAGCAGAGTCTTGGATATCTTTGACTTTAGAAAGAGTCACACCTTCAGGATTTATGATCGAGTGAATTGAGTTTTTAGAGCGGTGTTTATTAACCCAGTTGTGGTAAAATTTAGTGTTTTTTTCACCGTGCAATTTCCAGCGGGTACTACACTTTTGTTTCCAATAGCATTCAATATTGCTATAACATTGAATAAGCTCAGCTCTAGCTTTGGAGAAGTTGATTTTATTGGCGTTGTTTGGTTGGGTTTCAAAGATGTTTTCTAAGTTATTAACCCGACATTCAAGAGAGATCGCCTTATTAAAAATGTTACCAACCACCTTATGATTCCAATCATTAAGAGCTTTCCGAAGGCGTTTAAATTTCTCAACTAGTCTCGGGAGACCATAAGAGCTACAGTTTTCATCCCAAGAGGAGCGGATAACATCCAAGCAATCAGGTAGGTTTAGCCAAAACAGTTGGAACTTGAAAGATTTATTAATTCGAGTGGGAGAAATGCTGGAACAAAGAAAAATTGGCTTATGATCCGAGTTAGAAGAGTTTTGGGAAAAGCTTTTAATCATACTAAAGTGATTATACCAAGCGTTATTCATTAGGAATCTATCAAGACGGGCAAATTTCCTGCCATTGGACCAGGTAAAAGCCGCACCAGAATAATTAAAATCATCAAGCCCGCACTCAAGGAGGGCGGTATTGAATTCAAATGTTGAGGCTGAGTGATTAAGGGCATATCCTTTGTACTCATTAGGGCTAAGAACCGCATTAAAATCGCCACCCACAAGCTATGGGAGGTTATTAATAGGGCTGTTTTTAAGAAAGCTCCAAAGAACTTGTCTATCAATTCTTAGGTTTTTAGCATGAACAAAAGTGATAATCCCCGAAAAGTTTTGATTGGACACTTTCAAATTAATAGCTTGGTCACATTGATTGATTAAGTCAATCTTCCAAGTATTATTCCAAAATATTCAAACCCTATTAGCGAACGAAGACATGCTATACTCAAAATGCGAAAAATTCTGGATCTTTTGGCAATCCTGGCTTTGACATTTAGGTTCAAAAATGGCAGCAATATCAATTTTTTGTTCCATTACTAAGTGCTTAAGACGATTTCTAGATGAAAGGTTTCCGAGACCTCTAATATTCCAAAAAGAATATTCATTGATCAACCGAAAGAAGGTCCGGGATGAACCTTCTGTTTATAAAAATTGATTTTTGGGAGAGTATTAGTAATTTGGTTTAAAATTTTAGTTTTAATTAATCCGAAAGATTCATCAAAGTAAGCAATGGGGTTATATATGTTTGAGCTTAAGAATGTTGATTCTTTAGTAGAATTATGACCAATGTCTATCCATCGAATTATAGGAGAATATGAACCTTTTGCTTATTAGCTAAACAAGATTCAATATACCTATAATTAGAAACTGGGGAGTCAACCACAGTTAATCCAGTTTTAAGCAGGCTACTATTTTTCTCAAATGAAGATACAATCACAATCGGGTCAGACACATGGCACGAAAGAGTATTAAGCAAAATAGTATCAACATCACTAGTTAAGCTAGAATCTACAGCAGGCCTGCAGATAGTATTAGCAGCAGGAGAAACATCAATAATATTTGAATTAGTAAGTGAAACTTTTTCAAGATTTTCCAAAGCTTCATCATTCTGCATCACATTAGTAATAGCAATACTAGCTAAATTAACCAAATTTAAAGAAGATACTATCAAATTCTGATCAGGTGGACCGTTAAGCATATAAAGATCATTTGAGACAATACCATCCGGCTTAACTATACAAGCAGACTTAACATGATACGAGGGATGCAAATTCTCATCCCCCAAAGAATTAATAGCATGTAGGATATTTAAGGTACTATCATTATGATGATCATCACAAAGAACAGGCAAAGATGAAATAACAACATCATTGCAGCAATTAATCTAATTAATAGCATCTTCCAAAAGAGTAGGAGCAGTGTATCCAATGCAAACCTGATTTAGCTTACCATCCACGGGGAACTTATCCTCCTTCTCAACTTCAGCAAGGCATTCATCGCTAACAGAAACTTAAGGGTTAATAATATTGCAGGAGACAGTATTAGTAGAACAATTTTCAACAGCCAACACTAAAGGCACCTCAACATTTATGACACCGTCCACAAACAACGGTTCAGCAATAATCACATTATTGGAAACAACCGGAACATAAATAACCATTGCATCCTTAACAGTATCCTATTTCTTAGTAGAAGAATCAGAGTTACAAACCTGGGTTCGGGCTTCTTTATCCTCAGACAACAGCACAGTTTGCGAAGAAATCATAGCATTATCACCAGCCATGGTATCAACATAAGCAATATTATCAGACATACTGGGAACCATAGTCAAGCATACATTTAGATGGGGATAGGCGATAGCCAAGTGGCCAATCGTATTACATAGATTACAATAGGAAGGTAAATTTTCGAACAAAACCTTTAGGAAATAACCTTTTGACTCCGAACCCAGCCAAATTTTATCACGGGGAGGCGATTCTAAATTAACCTCTACCAGTATGCGAGGCGCTGCGAAATTACGTTGAGTTGCCGTATTATTATCAAGATGCAGCGGTTTACCAAATGCTTTCGCAATGTTGAAAAGAACCTCTTTTGAGGTATATAGTAAACGCAAACCAGGAAAGCTTATCCAAACAAGAGCTATAGGGACATCAAATTGCACATCAATAAAAGGACTCCATTTGAACAATTTCATAGTATGACCGTTAATGTCATAAGAACCTTTAGAGAAACATCTGGCATAATCAAAGTCAGAAGAGAATTTGAAAAAAATACGCAATGAATCAAGAGATCTGATGGAGACAGATCCCAAAAGTTTTAAGCAGTTGATGAACCTTTGCACAAGAGCGAAACTCGGCTTAGTGCGAGAGAATTTGCCCACCAAAGTTAACTCAAAAGGAGATGCCAGAAGAGATACCTCCTCATCCGAAAAGAAAATAGCCGGACAGCCATTGCGGGACGAAATAGGTTTAGAGGGCACGGAGCTGGGGGGGCTGCCTAACACCTCCCGGAAGGATCTAATCAAGGGGGAACCAGCCATTTAGCTCATAACAATTGAGACAAAAAAGTAAAGATAATAATCATGGATAATAATGATAATAATAATATTATATTATTATTATTATCATTATTATTTATATGATAATTTACACATAAATAGTATTATTATTATTTATCTTAGTGACACAATATGATAATGAGAAGGAAATATTATTGTTATTTTCTATAATAATATATACCCATATATATATATTTAAAGAGGAAATATTAGAATAATAATAAGATGATAATAATAGTTATTATCATTACTACTACTTTTATTATTTATACAATAATAATAATAATAGTAATAATAATCATAATAATAATAATAATAATAATAATAATAATAATAATAATAATAAGTATAGTAGTATATTATTATCATTATTATTTTTGGCCTCAAAGAAGTACCTTCACTGCATATACTTTTTTAGGATTCACAAATATGCCATCCTTTCTTACTATAATCCCTAAGAATGCCACTAAGTTGAGCCAGAACTCGCATTTGAAAAACTTGTCATTTAATTGATGGCATCTTAATAGATTCAAGGCAGTTCTTAAGTCCTCTTCATGCTTGCAATACTGTTGGAGTGGATTAAGTTATCATCTAGGAAGACTATAACGCATGTAACTAGATATCGCTTCAACACTTGGTGGATAAGATCCATAAAGAATGAAGGTGCATTCGCTTAATCTAAATGGCATAAATAGAAACTCGAAGTGTCTATACTTCAATTTAAGGGTAGATTTAAAAATGTTCCCTTCTCAAGACATGAATCTAGAGATAACTAAATCTTAAATCTATTTTAGAGAACATTATAGCAGCAACCAATTAATCATAGAGACTACTATTTTGAAAATGGATGTTGGTTCTTGAAAGTGGCTCTATTGAGTTTTTCTAGAAATCTATATGCATTCTCATACTTTTTCCATTATTATTTTTGATAGAGCATTGGAATTCCCCGTGGTTTTGTGATTGTTAAATAAAACCCTTATCAGTGAGCTCCTTAATTGTTTCTTGAGTTTTTAAAGTTCCCACATTGTCATCTAGCAAGGATCTTTAGATATATATTTAATTTTAAGGACCAAATCATTGTCAAATTCTACATCTTTTTGTGGAGGTAATTCGGGGAGTTCTTCAGGAAATATATTTACATATTCTCAACCCTTGCTCTCTTCGGTAGGTCGGCTCCAATTACTTTTATTCTCTTTTTGACCACTGCTTATCTATTGGTTCAAAGGAATTGATGTCTAGGCCAACACTAATGAGCAAATCAACTCTATTCATTAGAGATTCCTTGACCATGACACTACTATCAAGAAAATCAACATCATTGTATGGAAAATTTTGACTTCAACAAAATCTAATGGTGGTTTGGGATCCTAGGTCTGCGGCATCTGCACAACACCTTGAAACTTTCAAAACTATGAAGAATCATTTGCATAAAACCCATCATATGTAGTTAGTGGTAAACTAAAATCTTATTAGTTTGTATATTACTTCAAGCTCAAAGTGGGAATTTTAAAGGCATTGTTACAGAATTAGTTCCACTCTTCTACCCCATATCTTATAGTCTGATCCAAATTCATCAGCCATTGAACCAAGATTCAAGAAAAATTTCAACTTCACATATAAAGATGAAATCAAACTTATATGTTACTTCACAACTCAACCTTGGTGGGTTCCAAACATTTGGTTTTAAGATTACATGTGATGTCACCCAATCCTGATTCTCAATAGAGGTACAGAGATTGGGTGGAGTCATCCAACTTGATGGAATTGTAGTCATGATTTAGAATAATAACATAAATATTACAGATAATTAGTTAATTAATTTGAAAATAAAAAAATTATTTTTTATTTTGATATAGTAGCTATTATAAAAGAAAACTTTTTTTTTCTTTATTTAAAATACAAGAAGAAAAAATAAAATGTAGTGGTTCATTATTCAGTGCTATTCTAGTTCTTCAGCATCAACCTGACTTGGCATTTACAATGAAAATGCTCGGGTTGAACAGCCGTTAGAGAAAACTCTAAGAACTTTTAGATATAATTAATTATATTATATATATAAAACTGGAAAGTGCGTAATTAAATTTGTAAAATGTATGGAAACAAAGTAATAAGGGTTGAATAAATAATCTTTTCTCTTTTGAGGGTTAATCTGACTTTTTTAATAAATCAACATTGAACAACAATTGAAATAGTAATAATAGTAACATGTCTCAAAAATGAATAAATAAAATAACACCGTTCGAGCGGGCAATTCTCAAACCTTGAAAAATCTAGCAGGTCAGCTTGATTATCATAATTTGGACTATAACCTAATATATATATATATATATATATATATATATATATATATATATATATATATATATATATTCACCTATGATAGCTCCCTCATAGGCATAGTCATAATATCCTTAGATCTTTCAAAGTAGAATGATAGTGAACTAGCCCCGTTCTACACATAAAATTGTATTATATGCATATTATAAATAACTTCAGCGGAACCCCATTTTTACTCAATCAGAATATATTATTTATTTTTAATAGTATCTCAAATAGTGATATTATACTTAAATTGTGAAATTTGCAAATCTAATAAATATAAAATTAAATCAATGATATTTATGAATTTCAAAGCGAAGCGAAGAGTATTTAATTAAATCAGCATATATAAATGTACTTCATGATATTCGAGGTATCTATTTTTCTTACTAAGTTGATCTATTGTAAATATGTGTATAAAATTTTTTATTAGCAAAGTGATGAATGATTTTTCATAAAAATATAGACTTTTATTATCTTCTTTTTCTCTCTGTTTCTTTGTTAGTAAGAATAATAAACGTAATAGAAAGAGAAGAGGATGATTCAAATGACGAAGAAGTAGGGCAACATATATAACAATACGGATAATGACGGCAAAAAATAATAATAATAATAATATTATTATTATTATTATTATTATTAATTATATTTATAGGATAAGAAAAAAATATGAATGTTATTATTATTTAGAGAGAGAATAATATATATATATATATATATATTTGTTTAGAAAAGTAGAGATAATAATCATGAATATTAATGATAATAATAATATTATATTATTATTATTATCATTATCATTTATATGATAATTTACACATAAATAGTATTATTATTATTTATCTTAGTGATAGAATATGATAATGAGAAGGAAATAATATTATTTTTTTCTATACTAATATTATGACCATATATTTATTTAGAGAGAAAATATTAGATTAATAATAAGATGATCATAATAGTTATTATCATTACTATTACTTTATTATTTATACAATAATAATAATAATAATAATAATAATAAGTATAATAGTATATTTGTTATTATTATTATTATTGTTATCAAAAATAGGAGAGAATATTATAATAACATTATAATAGTATTATTAGTATTATGATTATATTTAGATGATAATAATAATAATAACCAAGATAATATACTTATTATTATTATCATTAGAAGATGATAATATAGAAAGAACAATATAATAATATTATTAAGAGATAATAATAATAGTATTATTATTATTATTATTATTATTATTATACATATAATATTAAGTATAATGATTTATATAAATATTATTGTTATTATTATTTATCATTACCCTTAGTGATAATAATAATAAAATTATTTATTATTATTATCTAATGATAATAATAATAATATTTATAAATTATTATTTGCATTATTTCTTTCATTAATAATAACAATAATTATGATGATAATAATAATAACAAATTAATAATATTATTATTATTATTATAACATAAATAGTAAAATTATATAATTATAATATATATACTCTAGTGTATATATATATATATATATTAATAATAATATTAAATAAATAAAAAATAGTAAATTAAAGAATCAAAAAATTGCATAAAAATATTATGAGTAGAAAAAAAAAAGGTTAGGAGCATAAAAAAAGTTATGAGCAAAAATAAAAGTTAGTGGTAGTAGGTTAGTGATGTTATGAGTCAAAATTAATATTTAATTAATTTAATTTCTCATTTAAAATTTTAATATTTTAATTTGCTCATAAAATTCTCCTTACTCACTCTATTTTTTTGTCTCCATGGTTCTTCTTCCCGTTCAAAGGGGGTTCACCATGGGGAGGCGGCGACTTGCCGAGGAGGTGGGGAATGACTTGGAAGGGGTTTGGCAGGGTGTCGGTAAGGTGTCGGTACAACGAGGTGAATGAGTGAGGGGTGGTTGTTGGCCAGAGAAGGAGAAGAAGAGGGGAAGAGGGAGGAGACTTTAAAGTTGCATATGGGGGAGGGAGAGGGAGGTTAAGGGGGAGGGGGGGAGGGGGAGGAGAGATGAGAGAAAAATTGGGGAGATTAAATAAAAAATATTAATTGCATTTTTTCGTCGTTCGATTTCCAAATTTAACGAAACTTGATCGCGAGGTCCGTCTTGAGGAAACGAAAGTCCTCGATTTAAAATTTCTCAATTTGGAGCTATATTTTGTTTTAATTAATTTTTGAAGATAAAAACTAAAAAATTAATTACAGACAATCCGACGCTCAAAATTTAATGAAAACTTTTTTGTGACCTTCTTTTATTATCACGAATCCAACAGCATAAATTTTTTTGAATTTGGACTTATTTTATTTTCCTAACTATTTGTATTTAAGAAATTCAAAATTTAAAACATGAGTATTTGTTGGTCAATTTGCCTCCAAATCTGGGCATTACAATCACAAAAATATACTATTTCCAACAATATATTTAATTCGACCTAATTTTGAACTTGCATAAGACCTTGATTTTGTCTTAATTGAGTCTGCAATTTTGCTCTAATTGCTTTAATTAGAATTTGGGTTATTAAACTACCATCTCAAATTCAGCACAACTGCTTTGAAGGCTATTAAGTTTGACATTAAGAAGAAGGATATTATCATCAACTGTAGTATCTCGTGCAACCCAGCATGCACACTTGGTAACGCTAATGGTGAATCTCACAAGCACTTTTTTTCGAATGCCCATTCTCCAGTGTGTTTGAGGCTCTCTTTCTGATTGACATCCTCAACAACTAAAATAGTATATTACACCATGTTCTGGACATCTATAATTACAAACTTAATCATTGGATTCAGAAGGCCTACATGTTCTCCATCAGTGTCTCCATTGATTACATCTAGAAATAACACAACTAATGTATTTTCTCCAAATTCTCTTGAGCAAAACCTCAATGGTCTTAGAGTACAAGCTCTATATTATCACAATTACTTTGTCTTGGAAGACAGACTACATATTCAATCCTAACATTAAGGTTTGGATGGCTTGCTTACTCGCATAGCTAGGTTGGCACCCTCTTCTTACTACACTAGGCTCTTACTTAAACCTTAGTTATCTTTCTATCTTTCTTTCCAATAATGTAAACTACAGGCTTATAGAAATTGTTTATTCGGAATGTAATATAATGGCACGAAAAAAACAAACTTCCATACATAAATAATCCACTTTTTGGTGAATAATTTCGTTGAACTTGACCAACCTAAACCGGTTTGCCAGTCAAATTAATTTAACTTAATCTGTCAATATCTGTAATTAAGCAGGATTTAAGTAAATTAAAGCTTGGGATTTGTTTGTTTAAGAACTCCATCAAATATTTTATTTGGGGATGTACGACTTTGACAAACGTTATCCAGAGTCTACGTTGCTGTTTGGGAACACTGTTACTTCGAAGCTGCGTCATGGCCTCAAAGAAGTACCTTACAATGATGCCCTTATCAAATCACATTGAAACAATGAAATGCATATAATTTAAGTTAGAATGTCGATGTCATATTTAAATAAAAAATTTATCTATAAATTTGATCTTTTATTATAAATATTATTTGTCATGACTTTAAATTAATATAGTAATTTAATATTATGAATATAATAAGCAGTTAAGGTAAGTATGGTTTTAAAAAATATCAAATATCATACTTTGATGTTTAGTCTTAAATTCTTTCTTAGATCAGGGTTAGTCCATCTTGGTCTCTAGCTAGAATATGGAAGTTTTAGTTTTATGCATAATAATCAAGCTCAAAATAATTTAAGTACTTATAATATTCCAACTAAGAGATTTAATTGTATATTTGAACCATCTTGTGCTACTAAAAGCATAAAATTTTCTTGAAAATTTAGAAAAATATTCAGAAATAAACTATAATATAAATGATTGCTCAAAAGATCTAAAATGAAAATAATAATAAATAGATAAAATTTGTAATATAAACCTAGATGTATGCAATAGTTTGACATCAATATGTTATAATATCAAATTAATCATCAAAAAAGAGTGTCTTAAACCTAAATTATTAAGTATAGTTAATTATACATTTTAACAAATAGGTTCATCTAAGCATTCATACTAAACAACTTAAAATGAAATGATATTCATGTGTCATAACATATCATAACTCAGATGTTCATATCTCAGCATACGACATCTTTCGAATTTTCATATCTCCTGACATGACAAAATTCTTATGTTTATATCTTTTCATATGCACAAAATGTTATGGTTAGATCTTATTTTTCTATAAAAAATTATAAGAAATGAATGTCAAGACAATTCTTTGCACAAAATGTTCTGGTTTGCAGGCTGGAGTTTGGTCTTCCTGTTGGTTGTGGTAAGTGCTTACTAATTTGCAGTTGCGTGACATTAGGTGGATGGATCTGATGATTATTTCAATGTTGTCGCTCCGGATTGTCTTCCTCCTATTTATCTTCTTCAATAGGTGCAGGTTGGATTTGTTGTGCGAATTCTTCATGCATGCATGTGATTGTTGTGGCTGGTGTTGGCTTAGCGGTTTTTGTGTGTATCTTTTGCAGGCGCAATTTGGATCGTATGTTCTGGTTATTCTTTTGGGCTATGCAGATAGTCTTTTATTTGCATTATGTGATTGATTGGGTGGTGTTTGCTTTGCCTGGTTAGTCTCGTGGTATATTTGCGATACCGCTTTTTTTTGGCTTTGTTATTTTGTGTGTTTGTTAATGTGGACTATTCTGTGGTGCATGCCTATATACATTCAGGCTCTCAGTTTCTTTTGATTTTTAATATTTTTTTTGTCTATTGGTTGTTTTGTTTTGTCATTATTTTTTATTTTGAAGGAACCTTAGGTTAGGTTATATACTATGTCTTTTCTTTTGGGTTGGCTTAAGACGTTTAGTTTTAGAAATTTTGTACCCTCCCAATCTTATTTGTATCTTCCTATTTTTATCAACTAAATTTACATGTTTCCTTAATATATATATATATATATATATATATATATATATATATATATATATATATATATGTATATTACACATACACACGATCAAACTTTTCAAATGGAGCCCTCATATAGATGTTAAATTCGATGTGCCAATTGCTCCTGTCTCGTTCAACCTTCTTGGCTTACTTTTACAATATAGATCTAAGGTAATTTTGTGTAATATTGCGCAAGCTCTTGGAAAACCTCTCCATCTTGATATAAACACTGTTGTCCAACATAATTATGTTGCACCACAGGCTTTAATAGAGGTTAACTTAGAACAAAAACCACCAGAAAAATTTGGATTGGATCTGAAACAAAGTTACTTCCAAAGAGTTATTTATGAAATTCTGTCATCTTACTGCACGCATTGTAACACCATTGGCCATAAATCATCATCATGCCCTCACCTGGGTAATAACACTGACACTATAACTGATGATAATGCTCCCATTCTTGTTATTATTGAAAATATTATTGATAATGTTGGAAGGGTTATTAATGCTGAAAATATTACTACTTTTGATAATGATGTCATTCTTGCTTTTGCTAAAAATATTATTAAAAATGCTAGAAAGCTATTAATGTTGATTACAATGTTGAAAATGATGGAAATTTAGTTAAAGCTGAAAATATTTCTACTGTTAATAATGATGTCATTTCTGTTGCTGAAAAATCTTTGAAAAGGCTAGAAAGGTTATTAATGATGAAAATATTATTGATGAAAATATTATTGGTAAAAATATTATTGAAAATACTGGAAATGTTGTTTATTTAAATGAGGAAATTGCCAATGTCTTTAATACAATTTTTCTTGATATTACTCATGTTAATATTACTTCTAAAATTGAGAAACATGTTTCTAAAAAAGAAACTGATGATAATACTTTGTTTAATGCTGAAAGTTTGATTCCTTTTGAAATAATTGGGTCTAATGCTTATGTTTTTGAAAATAACTTTATTGAGCCTGAAAATGGCACCCCTCTATTGGTGAGGGTTAACATGACTATCGATTACGAATCGATAATGGCAAAGAATGGTGAAGGTAATAATAATATGAGATATGATAATAATATAGCTCTTGCGGAAAAATTATTGATATTGCTGGTAAAATTGTTAATGCTGAAAATACTACTTTTGGTAATGTCTTCGTCTCTTCAATTGATGAAAATAATGCTAAATATACTATTAAAAATGCTGGATTTTTTAATGTTGATAATGATGTGGCTCCTTATGGTATTATTACTGTTTTGAATGATATCAATGCTGGTATTAGCCTTGTGATAAATTCGACTTAGGTTGATAATGATGTGGCTCCTTGTGGTGCCAATATTGTTCTGGATGAAATTGATAAGAATATTAGCCCTTACATTGTTAATAGGGTTGTCCATGATAATAAAAATACTTGGAATAATTTTGCTTTGAATGATGTGCTTCTGAGAGATAGCAAAGTTGTTAACCTTGAATCAACAGAAAAGTTGCGTCCGGATGACAATCATGATGATGACTTCCTATTGATTGGCCAGCAACAACGCCCACAATCTCCTTTGAACCATGATAATGGTATTTCTACATTGCCGGCAAAAGGTACATCTCATTTCATTAGCGCCAATGGGTTCAATCCTATTGCTTGCTTAGAAGGAAATAATTGTGCCATAAAAACGAAAAGTCTAAATTAAATTACAAATTTTTTTTCAAAAGCTGATCTTAATAAACAGAAGGTTCAGCCCGTACCTTCTTCTATGTCCCAATGAACGTCCTTTATTGGAACATTAGGGGAATGGGCAATTCTTCCTCTAAGAACCGCCTTAAATGTCTTATTATGAACATAAAATTGAGATTACCGCCATTTTTGAACCCAAAATCCCTAAAATAGCTTGCAACAAAATTCAACATTTTTTAAACTACGAGAGTAGTACCACCTCTCTGTTTAATAAAGTTTGGGTTTTCGGGTCCCACGATTGGAAAGTCAAAATCATTAGCAAATGTTATCAAGCTATTCACTTGAAAGATAATAATCAAAACTTTAAATGTATCATCACTTTTGTTCATGCTAGTAACCTCGAAAGTGACCCGCTATATCTATGGGAGTTTTTGAAAAATTACTCTTACAAAAACCTTCCTTGGTTAGTTGATGGGGATTTTAATGTGATCCTTAATCATAATGAGTATAAAGGCTATGCTCTGAATCACTCGTCCTCAACCTTTGATTTTTATCAGCTATTATGGATTACGGGTTAGATGATTTTAACTATGTTGGCTTCCCCTATACCTAGTCTAATGGTAAGAAGTTTTCCCATCTTAAGAGATTTTTGATGAATAACACTTGGTGCAATCATTTTCATGACATCAAAATTTTCTCTCAAAATTCTTCTAATTCTGATCACAAGCCCATTATTATTTGCTCTAATAATCATTTGCCTTGAATTAACAGATCCTTAAGGTTTCAACTCTTTGGCTTGATAGACCTAATTACATGGATCTGATTAATTATTCATAAAATGAAAATTGTCATTTTTATGGTCTCCCTAGGCTTGATGGTAAGTTCAAATGTCTTATAAAGGTCTCAATGTTTGGAATCATAATGTGGTTGGTAATATTTTTAATAATGCTACCAAACTTAAAACTCTTGTTAACAACTTGGAAAGTTTATATGAAGATGAACCTAATGATCACAACAGAATCACCTTTTCCAAAGCACAGGCTAATCTCATTCAATGCAACAATAACATTGAAACCTTTTGGAAACAAAAGTATAGTACTCGCTGGAAAATGGAAGGAGAAAAAAATAATAAGTTCTATCATAATTGGGTCAATAAAAGGAGAACTAAAAATAAAATTTATTCTATCACCATAGAAGATGGCATCACTCTTTCAAAGGATGATGACATTCAAGCTTCTGTCATTCACTACTTCACCAAAGTGCTTACCTTTGATACTCACACTTCAAATGATTTTTACTTGAGCCCTCCTGAAGTCAACATTGCCCAAAGTGACAATAACTATTTAAATAACATTCTTACCAATGATGAAATTTGGAATGTGGTCAAGGACCTTAAACATAAAACCTATCCTGGACATGATGACTTTCCTAACAAAATTTTTATTAAATTTTAGAATATTATGGATGATGATATTTGTAATGGGGTTAAGGAATTTTTCTGTACTGTTTCCCTTCCTAAATTCTTCAATTATTCCACTATTACCCTTATTTAAAAAGTAAACTCTCCCAATTGGTGGAATTAATTTAAACAAATTAGCCTTTGATCCTCTATTAATAAAATCATGTCCAAAATTATTGCTAATCGGCTTAAAGTTATGATCCCTAATATCATTGAAAAAAACCAATCTGGTTTCATCCCTGGGAGGCACATTCAAGATAATATCCTTGCGGCTCAGGAAATGTTCTATAGCCTTAACAAAAAAGAAGATTTCACAACCTTATCATTAAATTGGATTTAGAAAAAGATTTTGATAAGTGATAGCTTCAAGATTTATACTAAAATAAAATAAGAAATTCAAGCATTTTTATTGTGGAATAGTGCTCTGTGATGGGTTCTTCACTGTTTTCAGGCAAAATGACAAGTTGAGCAAAATCTAAAAGAAAACTGAAATTCTGGAAAAAAACCATCACAATGAGCCCAAGCGTGCCATAGCGCTCAAGCGGGCTGAAACCCGAGAGCCCGGCGCTACCGCGCACCGCAGCAGGTCCAACCCTTAGAGCTCGGTGTTACCGCGTGCCACAATGGTTCCAAACCTGAGAGCCCGGCGCTGCCGCGCACCGCAGCGGGTCCAAACCCAAGAGCTCGGTGTTACCGCGCGCCGCAGCGGAACCAAACCTGAGAGCTCGGCGCTATCGCGCACCGCTGTGGAACCATCTGAGCCCAGACTCAGTGACCATTCAAAAGCTCTCACTACAGTGCACCCAAGCATGGTATAATGTGCTGCAGCGGTCTCAACCCGAGACTCTGGCACTACCGCATGCTGTAGCGGATCTCAACCCGAGAGCTCAGCGCTACCGCGCGTTGCAACAGAACTTAACTTGGCAGAATTTTCAGGGCATCCGCCAAAGGACGCCGTTGTGGGCTCAACCTGAGAGCTCGGTGCTACCGTGCACCGTAGCTGCGTGTTGCAGTGGACACAACCACAAGAGCTCGGTGCTACCGCATGCCGCAGCGGTTATTACTTTGGACAATTTCTTAAGCAGAACCGTCATATTTTCAGCCATGTTCAAGCATTAATGTCAGCATAGGGAAGGCGACAAACTCAACCATTTTCATTCCCCAGTTATTTGAAACTCCAAATTATTTAATTCTTGCCTATTCTCAGAAGAATATCAAAATAAATGCAAGCACCAAATCAAAAAAGTTGGAAAGGGGTGGCAGATTTAATTCCAATGATCGGAGGCTTCTCTATAAAAATTGTCATTCAAGACTAAGAGGGGGTTCCTCTTTTTGACACTCTCAAATCTAAAATTAAAATCCTGTTGTAAGAAAAGAATAGGAGGCCCTCACCAAGGAAGGAAAAAGAAAACCATTGCTGGAAAGAGAAAGGAAGAACATCATTAAGGAGCTAGAAGGGAAAAAGATTAGAAAGAAAGAAAGTTCCAGAGAATGCCAACAAGGGTTGTTCCTAGCATTTTTCTCAACCTCCTTTTGAATTCTTTTTAGTAGAATTATGAAAGGGTTCTTGTTTTGGTATGTTTCTTTCTCCGTTTCTATTATAATGGAAGGCTAAACCCTCATTGGAGAGGGTTGGGCCGACATTATGTAAAATGTATGAGGGACTATTGGTCTTTCAATGAATAAAATCTACTTCAATTTCTTATATATATATATATGTTCTTGTTGCTTGCATGCTTGTGGAATAGATGTATACTTTATTTCAAATGATTTTATAACAAAAATAATATCAAACTAACTAGTCAGCTCAAGCTAAGAGGGAATGCACATGAAGGTCCTTGCCGCAAATACATATTCGCTGCATGAGAATTCTCGATGTAAAACACTTTAAGATTGGAATGATAGGTTGATTTGGTAATTTTATTCTCTTTGAGCTCCATAGCTCACCAATTGGTGTAAAGCTAGGAATATATGCATTAGTTCTTAGAGCCCAGTGACAAGCTCTTGAGCCTAAAGGCACTATTCTTTGAGCTCAGTTGAGATGGCGATGCATGAGAGCCAAGAACCACCAATTAAGCTCCGTGGCTCAGTAGAAATTAAAGGAGGAAGAGGAATTATTGAGAGCATATGGATGATGTGACATAGTCCATGTGGCCTGACAATTCACTACCTTAGCTACATTGCGCATGTAGCATGTGACGCTAATTGTGTAGAAATCAAGCTCATGTGATCGCTGAACTAAAACATAATTTTGATAACTTAGACATATGGAATCGTAATAATTCAAATCGATCACATGAGAGTCTATGTGCTTAGACTGAACCCTTGTGTGTTCATCTTGTGCACTAAACTTGAATTAGTTGGAATTAGATGACCAATTTAAGGAACACTATATTTACTTGATTAATTAGCATGAAAACAAGTCCATTAAAAGTTACAATGAATGCTAGTATGGCACCAGCCCCTTACAACTTGCATGATGAAAACCCAATTCTCCCTTTTTTAATCAAATAGTATCTCAAATTATGATCTTTGATTTATTAAGATAGTAGCCATAAAAACTCAAAATACAATTATCTAAACTTTATTAATAGTAGATAAACCTTAGTAACAAAACACATCGTTCCCTGAGGATGATAAATCTCGAAACTTACCTTCCAATTATAACTTCAGAACGCGTACACTTGCATGCAAGCATAGACATGTATTCATCGTCTATCAATAAGCTTGACTGAAGCTTTCTTTTTAGAATGATTAATTCTTATAGTTTTAATAATTCCTCCATCACTAAGATTAATAATTCAATTACCAATGTTTAGTATTACATTATGATTAATTGTACCTCAGTCAATTTCTTCAACTCCTCTAGGGGCCTAAGGCAAAGTGATCATCTATCATTTATTTTGTTCAACATTGCCATAAACTACTGGTCTCTAAGCCTTAATAACACTTTCTTGATGGACACTAGCTTTTATTTCAACATTGGTGGCAAATTCAATAGTTCTCATATTTCTTATACTGTTGACTTCACTATTTTATCCAATGTTGTTAAAAGGAACATTATCAAGCTCAATTTATTACTTAATACTCTTAAAAATGATTCTAGCCTTAAGATTAACTGTCATAAATTGGACTTCTTCATTAACAACAAAGCCAACTCTAATTTAAAGGACTTTATTACTAATAAATTGGGCTTCAAAGAGGGTAAATTACCTTGTAATTATTTTAGCACTCCTATTATCAAAGGCCCTAATATAAATATGATCTATTATGACCTCATTGACCAAATTTAAAAAAATATTCATGGTTGGGAAAGAAACTATCTATCTTATGGTTCATAACAAGGGTAATAAATTAATTTGGACCAATTGGGATAATATCACTTACCCTATCAATGAAGGTGGGCTTGGTCTTCGGAACATCGAGGCTCTTCATAATGCTTAGTGTGGCGACCCATAGCTGGGTTAGCATAGTTAATCCAGCGTTAGGTGCTCACTCCTCATGATCATATTGGGGTTTAGTATAATAATGTATTTAAATGCATATAAAATACACACTTTCACATTCATTGCAACTATAATGACCCCCATATTAAATCGGGAACCCAATCCAATAGTGGAGCGCTATCACCGTACTTAACATCGGGTTAGAAGGAAACCAACCCAACTATTAAGTGGTGTGTCGCCAAATATCTTTGTGAGGGTGTTAAGTTAAGAAAAATGCAAAGTAGTGAAAGTAAGAGTATGAAATATATGCAAGTAGAACTGAAAGCTATCCACTATCCAAACCAAGCAGTTTAATATTAAAGTAAATTCATCATAAAAAGAAGTAAGAATATTATAGAAATTAAATTATTACAAACTTTAAAATTATAAAGAGCATAAAAGTAAATTCACTCTCTCACATAAAACCAAGACATGAAAGAAATGTGGAAACAGTTAAAATTCTTAAGTACACTAGAGTCCAGCTCCACTACTCTGAAATTGCTCTTGATCTACTATATCTTTGGTATTTAAAATACGGTAAGGCACAGTCAAGAAAAAAAAAAGTTGTTATACTAAAAGTCTATGTATATTTTAAGATTGGCTAAATTTAGTTGGATATCACATATGCTAATTTACAATTAAAACTATAGTGGAGCATGCAAAGCATCAAAATAATGGAAGAAAGTGTAACTATAAAGAAGAACATTATAAAGAGGAAAAAGAGTAAAAACTCACAAGTAAGGTTACTCTAGCCTACAACAACAAGTAAGGGAAAAAGCATCTTAATAAGGCTAGAAACTACTAATGTGCATATAAAAATATATAATAGAAATATGTATATGTCCAATGAATATTATATTAAGTAAAGGAAATAAAAGTAGTGAAGCATAAAATGGAATTAAAGCAACATACACAACACAAATAAGGAACTATATGTAAGGTGATTAGGGCTAATTAAGAGATCTAATCATTAAATCTAAAATAGTTTTGCAGTTTACTCTAATTAGGTCTTCCTGATTAAAATGATATATTGAAATACTCAATTTGGAGCTCAATTGACCAAGTTGTGGTCAATTGAAGTTTTAGAGTTAATTAGGGTAATTAGGGTTATGTCCTAAAAGTGAATAAGCAAATACTAATCCAAATAGAGAATTGAACACTACTAGGTTGTTCTAGAAGTTCTACTGATCACTTTAAGACCCATATTGACTAGGTTTGGACTAGTGGTTAAGAAGTTACAAGCCTTGGAAGATTTTGGTTTGGGTCAAAAAGTGATTAGTCTAATTATTACTCAAACAAAAAATTAACCTTATGAGAATATTCCTGAGGCTTTGCTAATTACTTTGAGACCCATATTGAGTATATTTGGGTTAATGGTTACAAAGTTATGGTTAATTAAAGTTTTGGGACATTTAGGGCTTAATTAGGGGTCCTAAATATCACTAGGTAAAATAATGATCCAAATGTAAAATTGATAATGCCAAAGTATTCCTCTCATTTTTTTGATTCCAATGATATATAATTTTGCTATAATTGGATTTATATTTTGCAAAATATGAATGTCTAAAGTTTAGGAATTAATTGATTAAATTAAATTTAATTATACTGATTTAATTTAACTAATCTTATTTATTTTATTTCTAATACTTTTATATATAATTATTAATGATTTTTGTAGGTAACGAGCCCACAGAGGACACACGGTAGCCTGAAATTTGTCGGGTCAGATGAGTGGGGCACACAGGTGTCTCTAATGAGATAGATTAGACGTGTTTGATCACCCATGGGTCCCACCTCAAACGCGCAGCCGATGGATTCACGCCACGCATTCTGCATGATACGTGGCCCTTGAACATGTAGGTCGAGCTCGGGTTAACCTGGCCAGACCCGAAACCTTTTTCCTCCTTACGCCAGATCCCCAAGGATTTTTTGCTAGGGTTTGAATTCTCGGCGGCTTCCGACGGCAATGAAAATCGACCCGCACGGTGGTGGCTAGGACTGGCTGAGGTCTACTCGAAGATAGTCTAAACGCCACCAGAGAGGACTAGGATGGCTGGTGGAGCGAACCCTAGGTTAGCTACAAACTACTAATGGTTTGTATTGTTGGTACAAACCCAAATCATACCGATTGATCACGACTAAGTTCAATCAGGACCGATAGATTATCTATCTATCATGTGAAATTAAGAAAAAAAGCTGAAATTGCAATGTTTAATGAGGATTAAGGGTGTGCAGCCTCGATTGAACGACAAGAAACTAGGGCTCGAGCCTTTCTCCGGGTTCAATTGATCTTCATTGGCTTCTCTGTGAAAATGAGCCAGGATGTCAATCAGGGATCCTAATTGGGCATCGAATCGTCTCCTTGGGCGTTGTGTGCCATCTGGATGGAGGGAAATGCCGCGTGTCTACTTGCGAGACACGCGCAGCCCGAACGCAGGCTTCGCGGAGGAGACGAAGTCAGACCGTCCGATTGTTCTATCGGATGGTTCGAAATAATCGTCTGATTAGACAGCAGGCTGCAAAATAATGGGACAGCGTTAGCTTAGAGTTGACGACCGCTGTTAAATTTATTTAAATAATATTATTATTTTATTAAATTTAATCAATTTATTTATGCTAATTAGATAATTAAATGCTCTTAAAAAAATTCAATTAAATCACCCTTAGCAAATTGAGGGATGAGGAATGCAACGGTGCAATCAGATTTTTGATTTGATAAGTATTTAATTATTCGAATTTTCAGGTATTTAAAATAATATTAAAATATTCGCCAAAATCCAACAGCTTCCAAATGTCTTCAAAATATCACCCCTAGCTAATTTGGGGGCGGTGAATGCAATGGTCAAGTCAAATTTTTGATTTGAGGTCAAATTAAATAGGTAAATTTCTAGGGTTTCTGAATATTCCTAAAATCAGGATTTTATCTATTTGATTTCTGATTTAGATTGGATCTTAGAAGTGAGTTCTAAATAACTTAATTAAGATACTAGAACCTTAATTAGGACTTGGATTAGTCCTAATTAACCTAAGTAACATCTTGGGTTATTACAAACTCACCCACTTAAGAATGATGTCGTCCTCGACATCACTCAAATGAGAAGAATAAGATATAGTGAAAATAATAAATTAAACTAAAAAGAAGTTAAAAAAATATGTGAATTAAATAGATTAGGATATTTTTGCCACATATCCACTACTTTCTCCCAAGTGGATTCTTCTCACATACAGTTTTTCCATTGAACCTTAACTATTGGAATAGATCGATTTCTTAGATGCCTCTGATCGTGAGCTAAGATTTTGATTGGTTCTTCAACATAAGATATATATGGCTGGATAAATACGGCTGTAAGTTGAACTAAATGCGAAGGATGTCAAAGACATTTTCGCAATGATGAGATATGGAAAATGTTATGAACAACAGAAAAGTCTTTAGGAAGCTTTAATTTATAGGCAATAGAGCCTATCCTTTCTAATACTTCAAATGACCCAACATAGCGAGGGCTAAGTTTCCTAGCTACTCCAAATCAAAATACTCCCTTCATAGGACTAACTTTAAGATAAGCAAATTCTTCAGCATTGAAATTTAAAGGACGATGGTGAGCATCATGATATTTACTTGGATGGTCTTGTGCAACTTTAATTCTCTACTGAATTAATTGCACCTTTTTATTTGTTTCTGCAACTAAGTTAGATCCAAGAAGTTGTACGCTGCCAGTCTCAGACCAAGCTAGCGGAGTGCTACATTTTCTTCCATATTATGCTTCATAGGGTGACATACAAATTCTTGCTTGATAACTATTATTATAAGTAAACTCTATAAAAGGAATGTGGTCTTCCTAGGAACCTCCAAAATCCAGAATGCATAGACATAAAAGATCTTCAAGAATTTGATTAACTCATTATGTTTGTCCGTCTATTTGTGGATGAAATGCAATACTCATGGCCAATATAGTGCCCAAATCTTGATGCACTACAATCTAGAATTTGGAAGTGAATTACTATCATGATTTGAAATAATTGATCTTGGAATGCCATGGAGTCTAATAATTTCTCTAATACATAGCTTTGCCAGTCTTTCCACATAATAGATCTATCTCATTGGAATAAAATGGGCAAATTGGGTTAATCGATTAACTATGACCCAAATAGAATCAGCACCGGATCTAGACTTAGGTAAACCCATAATAAAGTCCATGGAAATATCAAGCCATTTCCATTCTGGAATAGATAGAGGATTAAGAAGTCCTCCAGGTTTTTGATGTTCTGCCTTAACAAGATTACAAGCATGACATTTTGACACAAATTTTGCCACACTCTTTTTCATATCGGGCCACCAAAATGATCTCTTCAAGTCTTGATACGTTTTAGTGCTCCCAGGGTGGACTTGATAATCTGAATTATGGCCTTCTATAAGAATCTCTTGACGCATTGACTTGGGAATCCATACACAATTATCTTGATAGATCACTGCTCCGTGTAATTACAAATCATAATAGTGACCACTTTCAATATCCATCTTGAACTTTAAGTATTCATCATCTTTAGTTTGAGAGTTAGAAACATCTCTATGAAAGGTGGGTTCTATATTGATGTTTGTTAACATTGAGCTCATCACATCACCTCAAATAGGAACAATTTCCATCATTTGGAATTCTTCTATCAATGAACTTGTAACAATCATTGCTGATAACGTTGTACAATGGCTAAGGGCATCGGCCTCCACATTTGCTCTACTCTGGTGGTATTGAATATCTAAATCATAGTCACTAATCAATTCAAGCCATCTCCTTTGGCTGACAATTCAATTCGCATTGATTGAAGATGTACTTTACACTCTGGTGATCAGTGAAAATGGAACATTGAACTCTGTACAAATAATCACCATATTTTCAATGCAAAAATTACTGCAGCAAGTTCTTGATCATGTATTGGATAATTCTTCTCATGTTGCCTCAACTGATGTGAAGTATATGCAATCACTTTTCCTTCTTGCATTAACACACATCCTAATCCAGTTCCTGAAGCATCAGTATACACTTGATAGTTCAAGCCTTCTTTTAGTAAAACTAACACTAGAGCAGTAGAAAGTGCATTTTTTAAGGTTTGAAATGCATTCTCACATTCATAACTCCAAACAAATGGGATAGCTTTCTGAGTGAGTTTTGTTAATGGAGAAGCAATTTGAGAGAAGCTTTTAACAAATTTTTTATAATACCCTGCTAAGCCCAAAAAGCTCCTTATATCTGTTACTATCTTGGGTTGTACCTAGTCTTGGATTGCACTTATTTTCTGTCGATCTACTCGGATTCCTTGAGCATCCACTATATGGCCCAGGAAAGCTACCAAATTTAGCCAGAATTCGCATTTAGAGAATTTTGCATAGAGTTCATGATTACGTAAAGTTTCCAATACTATTCTTAAATGATTCTCATGATTGCTTAGGGTCTTGGAGTAGATGAGAATATCATCAATAAATACTATAACAAATTTATCCAAATATGGTTTTAGGACTCGTTGTACTAAGTCCATAAAAATTAATGGTGCATTTGTGAGTCCAAAAGACATCATAAGAAACTCATAGTGTCCGTACCGTGTACAAAACGTTGTTTTCTCTACATCTGAATCCTTTACTTGAAGATGATGATATCCTGATCTTAAGTCAATCTTGGAGAATACTACTGCACCGAATAATTGATCAAACATATCATCAATTCTAGGTAGTGGATATTTGTTTTTAATAGTGACCTTAGTCAATTCTCTATAATCTATACACATCCTCATAGAACCATCTTTTTTTTTGACAAATAAGACTGGCGCTCCCCAAGGAGACATGCTAGGTTTAATGAAGCCTTTATTTAGGAGTTCTTGTAATTGCTCACTAAGTTCTTGTAGTTCTTTAGTAGCCATTCTGTAAGGTACTTTAGAAATTGGCAGCGTATCAGGAATTAGATTTATTGCAAACTCTACTTCTCTTGATGGAGGTAACCTAGATAAATCTTCTGGAAATACATCAAGAAATTCTTTAGCAACTCTGATTCTTGAAAGTGGGATATCTTTCTTACATTCACCAATCATGGTGACTAAGAATGCAACACAGCCTTTAGTTACCAATTTTTCTACTTGAATTGCATTAATCAATGAGCATTGGGTACTAAGCCTCCCTATGAAGGTTTCAACATCATCTTGTGATGACAATGTAATCTTCTTTTGTTGACAATTAATCATAGCATTATGAGCACTAAGCCAATTCATTCCTAATATGATATCAAAATTTGCTATATGGAGAATGATTAACTTGGCCTGAAATGTCTTCTTGTTTAAGGGTACTTGGAGATTATATAATTGGGTTGTGTTAAGTTGGTTTCCAGAAGAAAGCCCAACATTTAAGGTTCTAGCCATCTTATAACATGGCAACTTCAAACTTTTAGCAAGGCTTTCAGATATAAATGAATGACTTGCTCCCGTATCAAATAGTATTTTGCAAGGATAATCATTAACAAAAATGGTTCCTAAATTAAGCATACTTAACTATGAATAATTCAATTTACTAATGCTTGGAATAAGAATTTAGGATTAAATATATGTACCTAATATGACATTGCTATCTTCAGTAGCTTCTACTAGAGTAAGGGTGCAAACCCTAGTAGGTCCTGAAGGCTTTTGTTAAAGGCTTGTTATTGATGAGGCTTGGAGGTACTAGGTTGAGCTGTAACATTTCCAACCCTCCTTTGAGCTGGTATTGTAGATTGTTGAGAAGACATAATAGTAAGTGGCTGACTTCTATGATGGAGTAGAGTAGGATTAAGAACTTGATTTCTCTTGGGATGGTCAATGCGTGCATCATAGATTGTCACATCATAATTACATTATTGATAGAAATGCCCCTACCTTCCACATGCATAACAACCTTGCATATTATGATAACACTGCCCAAAGGGATGAGGCCTTGTACACCTATTATATGGATCTAAGGGTGTAGGATCTGCTTTAATCTTTACTTTCCCTGAAGAAAATTTAGTCTTTTTGGGATTAATATCCCTGTACGAGGATGAACTGAATGTCCTTTTTGAGTCCTTCTGAGATTGATACTGGTCTATGACGCGAGATATCTCAATTAGTTCTGTAAAATTGGACAGTCTCAGTGGCACCACATGATCCCTTATTGAGTCCCAAAGTCCTCTCAAAAATCTATGGCAACGAGCACCCTTCATTTGCACCATATCTAGTGTAAATCGAGCTAGTTGTCTAAATTCAGATTCATATTCAGAGAGTGTGTTGTTCCCTTATGTAACAACCCAAGTTGTTACTTTAGATAATTAGGATTAATCCTAAGTCTTAAACATAAATAGATGTGCTAACCAGGTCAATGAAGTCAACCTCCTAAACCCAACCCAAATCAGGAGTCAACTTGTAAGATCCTAATTTCTAGAAATCCGGAAAACCCTAGAAATTGACCTATTTAAATTGATCGCTGATCGAAAAATGAACACCGCCATTGCGTTTCTTGACCCCAAATTAGCTTGGGCTGAAGTTTTCGTGTCAATCGGAAGTCGTTGAAATTTTGACAAATATTTTAATAATAAAAATATCACAGAAATCGAGGTATCAAAATACTCGTCGGAACCAAAATCCGACTGCCCCATTGAATTCCTTGACCCCAAATTAGCTAGGAAAAACATGTTCAAAATTTTTTTCTAAAAAAGTTAAAAAAAAATAATAATTAATTAATTAACGGCGCCGTACGACGCCGTTAACTCCAGTTAACGGCGCCGTCAGATCGGACGGATCCATCTGGACCGTTCGATTGTGCGCGGATCCGGCGGCCCTCGGCCGCGATCCACGTCGCGCGGTCTGGCGCGATCTGGACCGTCCGCGATCGCGCAGATCCGACGGTCCGGAGGCGTTGTCCTCGCCCTCTCTGCCGGCGTGACACACGGCGGCCCGTCGCGTTTTCTGGCCAATCCGGCCGCATCCAGGCCTCGACGATGTCGCCGTCCAGTCTATAAGACCTCGTCCGACCCCTAGGCTCCGAGTTTGCACCGATTGGAGCACGGATCAAGCCGGAATCAAGCCCCAAACTCAGCCCTTTTTTTCCCGCCGAATCCTTCGCCGATCCGAACTTCAGGTACCTATGACTGTGTGTTCAGATTTCACTATGCTACTTTTATGAGTTATATTTCTCTTCTTATATACATTATGATGCTTGGATGTCATTTATTTATCGCTTCCGCACTCTGTATTTTTACTTATATAGTGACTGCTTGACTGATTCTGAGTTAACCTTTCTCTAATCAGGTGGATTGTGGAGTTTATTCTAATCTAATGCTAAGTGAGGGGTTAACCAAAGTGACACTCCACCCTTAATCTAAACTTTTTGAGGGTTAAGGGTGAGGGTCGCCACAGTTGGTATCAGAGAATTCCATAAGGTGTCAGATGAGAATTTGCATTCTTATCTACCTAATGGATGATTCTTCTGCCAATTCAGTCACTATATCAGAAAACATTAGAGTCACATCCAAGAACATCACAATGTCACACTCAGAATAAGAAGTGATAATCAAAATACAGAAGCAGTGTATCAAACAAAAATCTAAATGTTAACACAGTTAGATACGCTAGGATGACGGTTGAAAGGCATCTACGATGATTCAATGAAAGCTGGGAGGAATTTGTCCAATTTTACGAAGGACTCGACCCGTACATAGATATGAAAGTTAGGAGGCTGAACCAATTGCTCCGTGAAAGCACCTTCAGAGGACAAGATCATCCCTTGTTGGCTGAGAGATGGCTAATGTTGACAAGAGATATAATGGGGGCGATGGATATTACAGACAACATCAAAATTTCCCTTGTGACACGCCTCCTGCAGGGCAGAGCTAGAGTCTGGTGGCGTGTTAACCTTAGAGCCCTCACCCATCAGCGCGGATGGCTACAGCGGGACATCATCTACGAGGACTTCCGTCGTGCCTTTACAGCCCGATACATTGGATAGAAGCCCTAGTTTTATTTCATATGCTATTTGTATTCCCTTCTGTATCATCTAAAATTTGAACATTCAAAAAAAAAAAAAAAAAGAAAAAACTGTCTCACCTTACTTTATTAATATGGATGTTTAGGGTACCGTGCAAACATGTCGGGACAGGATCTCTTCGCCCACTTTAAGGACAACTGGACGTACGACGTGTTCCTGTTAAGGAGATATGGGAGGGAAGTTCAGGGAGTCTCCCCAGCGGGGGCCAGTGTTCTGGAAAGGATGCTGGAAGGTGCGATATATAGGGGACTAGACTTCTCCATCCTAGCCAGAGAATGGTTGCGCAGGGTGACCCAGATCTTTGAAGAGCTAGAATGCCCTGACGGCACGCGATTGGACATCCTGGAGATCCTCCTACAGGACTACGCAGAAGAATGGTGGGCACAAGAAGTATGGAGGTTCGAGCGACGACACGCCTGCAGCCGCCTGTCGCTGACTTACGCTTTCTTCACTCAGGCTTTCACGAAGAAATACATAGGATAGATTCTATATTTTTCTTTCCTTTTCCTCTGTACTCTGTTTCCCAAATAAATGTATCATCCATGGTTGTTTAATAAAAAGGAAAAGTGTTATGCTGACTCATTTTCTTTGAGAGTGCTAAATGGGTGCTATCCTTTTCCCAGATTTACCAGCAAGATGAATCCAGGTCAGAGCCCATCCCCTACTACATCCAGCACCTCCTCCAGTGAGGTGAACGCTTTGCTAGAAGCGGTAAGGATGATGATGGATTTCCACCGACGCCAGTCGGAAGAGGCCGCGAAGGCCCAGGCGAGTCAGGCAGAGCACATGGAGCGCCTCCTAGTGTCGCAAATCAACGAGAATCGCACTCTTGCGGCCTCAACCTTGACCTCAACCACCAATCCGCAGTATGCCCCCTCCGCTGATATGCTACTGCACAACTTCCTTCGCCTGAGGCCCTCGACGTATAATGGGAATTCGTCGGCCGTGGACACGGAGGACTGGCTAAGCATGGTGGGAAAGAACTTGACTAGCATTAAATGCCCAGAGACAGATGTAGTCCAACTGACCACTCACCTACTACATGGTGAGGCTAAGCACTGGTGGTATCAGACCCACACCACAGTGTTCAAAGATGTCAGTCTGGAGGACATCACCTTTGAAGAATTCGAGAAGGTATTCCGAGCGGAATACATCACTCTAACTGAGCGCCGCAACATGGCGGAGGAGTTTCTCAAACTGCGACAGGGGGACCGCTTCGTAGCTGCCTATGATGCTGAGTTCAGGAGACTCGCTAGGTTCACCGCAAGCCTAATACCCACGGAGGAGGATCGGTGCCACTGATTCCAAAGCGGTCTCCGGCCTTCCATCCAGGCCCAAGTAGTACCTTTCCGTCTGACCAATTACCGCGAGCTACTGGAGACGGCCAAGGTTACTGAGAGATGCCAGCTGGGAGAGGAAAAATGGATTGCCAGCTCGACGATGATGCGCCAAGAGAACCCCAAGCGGGCGCGAGTATATCAAATCAAGGCAGAGGCCCCTACGGCGGATCCTTATAATGGCTGTACCAAGCCACACCCCTTCGGTAGATGCTTCTACGCACAGCGGGTGTGCTACACCTGCGGCAGGCCAGGGCACGGTTTCTCCCAGTGCCATTTCACGGATATGATCGACGGCACGCCCATCAAGCGAGTGCAGGGCCAACCTGCATTCGACCTATACCAGCGAGCCCCTGCCAATGCGGCATCGTGCCCAGCCCTGCCACCTCCTGCCCCTCGTCCAGGCACCGCTAGGCCACCAGCCAAGCAGCCTTACCACAATAGGCCCACTGGCCAAGCGCGTGTTTACGCCCTCAGACCTGCGGAAGCCACGAAGGATAATCACGTGGTGTCAGGTACACACCTCTAAACCAATTCAGTAAAATTCTTTTTCATCTGTGCTTAGTAATAATTAATAACCCTTGCACCTATAATTAAGTACTATCTATATAAATAATAAGCCCTGTAATATTCTTTTCGACACCGGGGCAAGTCATTCTTTCGTGTCCGAGAGTTGGATTAAGTCTCTCGACCTACCGGTACATCGCCTGACAATGCCACTAAGTGTAGGACTACCGTCCGGAGCACAGCTGCAGGATAACCAATTTTGCAAGTTACAAGTCCCCTTTGGAGGAGTGTAGGTTGAAGCTAAATTAATAGTATTGACAATCGCCAACTTCGACGTTATCCTGGGTATGAATTGGCTGAGCCAACATGAGGCCACTATCAACTGCCAGAAGAAAAAGATCACCCTAGGCAGTGGCAAGCACGCGAAATCTTTTGTGGGGAATTTCAGTACCAGGACTTCCCTAGTCAATGCTATCCAAGTAAGGAGACTAGTAAGAAAAGGCTGTAAGGCCTTCCTAGTGACTATACTAGGTGAAAAGAAGAAGGAAGTTCCCCTCTCCCAAAATCCTATAGTCTGCGAGTTCATCGACGTCTTCCCTGAAGACCTTCCAGGTCTTCCACCTGTCCGAGAAGTTGAGTTCGCCATTGATGTGGTTCCCGAAACTCAGCCTATCTCAAAGGCGCCTTACAGAATGGCACCCAAGGAGCTGTAGGAGCTACATAAGCAATTACAGGAATTGCTGGAGAAAGGTCTTATAAGGCCAAGCTCATCTTCGTGGGGAGCTCCAGTTCTGTTTGTAAAGAAGAAGGATGGGTCAATGAGAATGTGCATTGACTACAGAGAGCTGAATAATGTCACAATTAAGAATAAATATCCGCTACCTCGCATTGATGACCTGTTCGATCAACTGGCCAGAGCAAAGGTGTTCTCAAAAATCGATCTACGTTCAGGATACCACCAGCTCCAGGTGAAAGACTCGGATATTGCAAAGACAGCATTCCGAACTAGATATGGTCACTATGAATTCCTAGTGATGTCCTTCGGATTAACTAATGCACCTTCCATATTCATGGATTTGATGCAACGAATCTTGAAGCCGTATCTAGATAAATTTGTCATCGTGTTCATAGACGACATTCTAATATACTCCAAAACCAAGAGTGAACACGAGGGACACATCTGTATAGTATTGGAAGAACTAAAAAACCACCAATTGTATGCGAAATACTCTAAATGCGAATTCTGGCTAGAATCTGTCGCATTCCTAGGCCACATTGTGGATGCTCAAGGGATAAGGGTGGATCAGAATAAAATCCATGCAATCCAGGAATGGGCTCAGCCCAAGACAGTGACAGAAGTTCGGAGTTTTCTAGGATTAGCAGGGTACTATAGGAAGTTTGTGAAGGGATTCTCCCAGATTGCCTCCCCGATCACTAAACTCACTCAGAAAGGAGTACCGCTGGAATGGTCACCAGCATGTGAAGAGGCCTTCCAAGCGCTGAAAGATGCACTTACTTCTGCTCCTATATTGGTCCTTCCAAAGGAGGGAGTAAACTTTCAAGTGTACACTGATGCCTCAGGCATAGGCCTTGGAGCCGTTCTAATGCAAAAAGGGATGGTCATAGCTTATGCCTCGCGACAGTTAAAGGTTCACGAGAAGAATTACGCCATCCATGACCTTGAGCTAGCTGCCGTTGTGTTTGCTTTAAAAATATGGCAATACTATTTTTACGGAGTTTAGTGTTCAATTTTTACCGACCACCAAAGTCTGAAATATATATTCACCCAGCGTGAACTAAACTGCAGATAGAGAAGGTGGCTAGAGCTGATTAGTGACTACGACCTGGATATCCAATATCATCCGGGAAAAGCCAACGTGGTGGCCGATGCCCTTAGTCGTCAGGCATCTTTAAGTGCCTTAATAGCAGAAGACCCGCTGATAGGAGAATTTCGCAAGATTGGTATCCAGCCTATCAGCGGGGACAAGCTTAGCTTAACCCTATCAAATATCAATGTGGAACCCACTTTCCACAGAGATGTGTCCATTACTCAAACCAAGGATGATGAGTACCTAAACTTCAAGCAGGCAATTAAAAGCAAGCGCCGTACCGACCTTCGATTTCATAAGGGCGCCATTTATCTAGGGGATCGCTTATGGATCCCTAAATCTATGCATCAAGAAGTGCTAATTGAGGGACACAACTCCGGATACCAAATCCATCCTGGGAGTTCCAAAATGTACCAAGACTTGAAGCAGTCATACTGGTGGCTAGGAATGAAGAAGAGCGTAGCTGAATTTGTTGCAAAATGCCATGCTTGCAACTTAGTCAAAGCAGAGCACCAAAGACCTGGAGGTTGACTCCAACCACTTGAAATTCCAGAATGGAAGTGGCTAGATATATCGATGGATTTTATTATGGGTTTGCCTTGCACCAAATCTAGAACCGACGCTATCTGGGTTATAGTGGACCGATTGACTAAGTCAGCGCACTTCATCCCCATCTGGCAAATGGACTCGGTAGACAAACTTGCGAAATTATACATCAAAGAGATCGTCAGACTCCATGGGATTCCCAAGACTATAGTGTCTGACAGAGACAGTCGATTTACCTCCAAGTTCTGGCAAGCCGTGCATCAGGATCTAGGCACAACCCTACCAATGAGTACAGCCTTTCACCCACATACAGATGGCCAAACAGAGCATATAAATCAAGTTCTTGAAGATCTGCTCAGGCTATGCATTCTTGACTTTGCTAGGTCTTGGGAAGATCACCTCCCACTAGTGGAGTTAGCCTACAATAATAGTTTTCAGGCGAGTATAAAAATGGCTCCGTACGAAGCCCTGTACGGTAGAAAGTGCAGTACACCCTTGGCCTGGTCAGAAACTGGCAGTGTTCAGTTGTATGGATCTGAGTTAGTGGAGGAAACGAATAGAAAGATCTAGTTAATTCAACAACGAATCCGTACAGCTCAGGATCGTCATAGTAAATACCATGACCTTCATCACCGTCCTCTGGAATTTAGCGTTGGAGACTTCGCATACTTAAAAGTCAGTCCCATGAAAGGAGTCCAGCGTTTCGGAATTGTCGGTAAACTCAATCCCAGGTATGTTGGACCCTTTAAGATACTTAAGAAAATTGGGTCAGCCGCCTACCGGTTGGAATTGCCAGAAGATTTCACCGCAGTGCACAGCGTGTTCCATGTGTCCTCTTTAAGAAAGTGCCTGCGGGACCCATCTCATCTTATACAGCTCCCAGGAGTTCAAATCCAGCCTGACCTATCATTTGTTGAGGAACCGATTAGGATCCTGGCTCGCGATCGCAAGCAACTCAGGAACCGTGCGATCGACATGATTAAAGTCCAATGGAGGAACCATTCCTGCAATGAGGCCACCTGGGAAAAGGAGTCCGACATGTGACTCAAACACCCTAAACTCTTTGAAAACCCAGGTACAACCATTCCTTAGTATTCTAAACTCTCTAAATTTTTGATTTGCAAGTCCTTGCTTAGTTCCACTTGAGTGATGTCGAGGGCGACATCGTTCTTAAGTGGGGGAGTCTGTAACAACCCAAGTTGTTACTTTAGATAATTAGGATTAATCATAAGTCTTAAACATAAATAGATGTGCTAATCAGGTCAATGAAGTCAACCTCCTAAACCCAGCCCAAATCAGGAGTCAACTTGGAAGATCCTAATTTTTGGAAATCCAGAAAACCCTAGAAATTGACCTATTTAAATTGATCACCGATCGAAAAACGGACACCGCCATTGCATTTCTTGACCCCAAATTAGCTTGGGGTGAAGTTTTCGTGTCAATCGGAAGTCGTCGAAATTTCGACGAATATTTTAATAATAAAAATATCACAGAAATCGAGGTATCAAAATACTCGTCGGAACCAAAATCCGACTGCTCTATTGAATTCCTTGACCCCAAATTAGCTAGGAAAAATATGTTCAAAATTTTTTTCTGAAAAAGTTAAAAAAAAAAAAAATTTTAATTAATTAATTAATTATTAATTAATTAATTAATTAACGGCGCCGTACGACGCCGTTAACTCTAGTTAACGGCGTCGTTAACAACAGTTAATGGCGCCGTCAGATCGAACGGATCCATCCGGACGGTTCGATCGCACGCAGATCTAATGGCCCTCGGCCGCGATCCGCGTCGCGCGGTCTGGCGCGATCCGGACCATCCGCGATCGTGCAGATCCGACGGTCCGGAGGCGTCGTCCTCGCCCTCTCCGCTCGTGTGACACGCGGCGGCCCGTCATGTTTTCTGGCCAATTCGGCCGCATCCAGGCCTCGGCGAGGTCGCCGTCCGGTCTATAAGACCTCAGCCGACCCATAGGCTCCGGGTTTGCACCGATCGGAGCACGGATCGAGCCGGAATCAAGTCCGAAGTCAGCCCTTTTTTTTCCGCCGAATCCTTCGCCGATCCGAACTTCAGTTACCTATGACTGTGTGTTCAGATTTCACTATGCTACTTTTATGAGTTATATTTCTCTTCATATATACATTATGATGCTTGGATGTCATTTATTTATCGCTACCGCACTCTGTATTTTTACTTATATAGTGACTGCTTGATTGATTATGAGTTAACCTTTCTCTAATCAGGTGGATTGTAGAGTTTATCATAATCCAATGCTAAGTGAGGGGTTAACCAGAGTGACACTCCACCCTTAATCTAAACCTATTGAGGGTTAAGGGTGAGGGTCGCCACACTTTATCTCAGTCTAAGGAACATATCACCCAAGTTATTCTAAACTAAAGGGGGTATATATTCTGCTCAGAATGCTTCTACAAATTCTTCCCAAGGGATCTCCTCAATGTAGTAATTAGCAAAAAGTGTACAACAAAGGTTATCTCATCAATATTTAGCTTTTTCTTGGAACATGTGAGTGACTAATCTGACTGATTCAGCATCTGAATAGTTAATACTTATTAAATTCTTTTCCACTATTTTGAGCCAGTTGGATGTGTCCATGACTAACATATTTTTGTTAAAATTAGGAGTTCTCAATCTAATAAAGCTGTGTAGAAGACTGTCTGTAGGCTACTGATACTCTTGGGAAGGAAGGTAAGTTACAGTATTCACAGACGCTGGGGACGGATTATGCTGCATCGTGATCAATCTCTCTATCCTTTCTGATTGCTTGGCATTGGTCGTTACTAATGCTTTTACTGCATCTAAAAGTACATTGAGTTCAACATAATTACTGCTAGATGAAACAGGGGTTGAGGATGATTGTCTAGGATTTATTTTGTACCTGTATTTAAAAATCATAGCATTTTGAGAGAGTTCAAAAGAAATGAGTTTATTTTTATTACTTATTTCATGATGACTCGTACAATGAGATGAGAAGAAATCACATTAAGCTTATTAGAACATTATTTAATATATTTGGTTGAAAAAGCAAGACAGAAGTCCTCAAAAGTGACTTCTCTACATTCTCTCCTTCGTATATGAGTAAGTTCTGGAAGAGTGGCATCCCACCAATCTTCTGCTTGATCTTGAAGTAACCTTGTTGCTAATTCAACTCTAATGTTATCAGGGCAGTGTATAGCTTCAAGAGTGCCCTTCACACGCTTTAGCCATTCTTTGGCTAAAGGAGGAAGATCAAATCCTCTAAACATGGCATGGCGAAGCATTTGTTCTAATATTTGTACTCCTAGTTTTGATACTTCTTCGATTTATCTTCCATAATATTGTCCACATTGGAAGTCCAATTCCCATATGGCTTCAAATCTTCTTATATAGTCCCAGGTTGGCATTCCTCAAGTATTATATATCTTATGTGTTTAATCATGTCTAATAAATTTGATTGAGCAATTTATATTTCTTAAGTTTCTAATATATAAGTTTTGTAATTTATCATTTTATCTTAAGTATTTTAGAATTTTTATGCTCACTATTCTGAGTATATGGTAATATGGATGTTATTTTAGTATTCATTTAGTGATTGTAAGTCAGAAGAACTATCCATTAGGTAGATAGGAATATAAATTCCAATATGACACCTTATGGAGTTCTCTGAAACCAAATGTGGCGGCCGCCCCTTTTTCATCAGGATTAAGAGGTGGTCGTCAACGGGCAAACCTTCCCTTGACATTTGATTAAGAAGGTTTATTCCTTAATCTGAATGCTAAGTGAAGATTTGCCCGTTGACGACCACCTCTTAATCTAGATGATTAAGGGGCGGTCGCCATAGGTTGTGCCTGTGGAGCTGTTATGCTCGGCTGCTTTGCTTTGTGGGGCTTTATTGGCTTTTGCTATAGTGTATATCATCTATCTATCCATGTGGCTATTGTGATTCCTGGTGTTTATACCTTCAACGCTGTGCATGTGCTCCTCGATCCTCTCAAAATGTTTGTTCTTGGTCTCGATCGATCCTTTCAGGGTCTGGCTCCTGCTCTTGGAAAACTAAATTTTGTTGCTGTTGTGGTTGCGCTAGATCTGAGAGGTGCTGTTGTTGTTTCTAGTTGAGATGGATGTTGGAGTTCTGTGCTGTTGCTGTTGCTGGTTGGTATCTATTGCTGCTGTTGGTTGAGGTTGTTGTTGGAGAAGGTTTTTTTTTTTGTTTCAGATCTCAAGTTGGTTCGTCCTGTCTTTTTTTGGTTTGTTGTGTCTACTCAATGTTTTTCTCTCTATTTTTTGTTTTTATAGCTTTGTTTTTTGTTTGGTATCTTTCACTTTGAAATGATTTCTTAGGTTACACCTTGAATACTTTCTTTTGAGGTTGGTTTCAAAATTTTAGTTTAGGATCTTTGTAACCTCCCAACAACTTTTGTATCTTTATTTTACGCATTAATAAAATATACAGGTTGTTATACACACACACACACACACACACACACACACACACACACACACACACACACACAACCCTATATATTTTGAATAGCAAGATGGCAACTCTAAATTATGCATCAATAATAAAATTAATTTGTCTTGCCTTTGGCAAATTTGTAGAAATCAAGGTCCCCCGATTTTCCCTGTTTGGTTTAGGAGTAAGTGTATTCCAAATCTTGTAAGTAACTTCCTTTGAAGGCTTTATAACAACTTCTTTAGTGTCGACAGCAATTTACAAACTAAAGGTTATAATATGGCTTCCAAATGTCATCGCTATGTCGACAATATCGAAACAAGGAATCATGTTTTTCTTACAAATCATGTCATCAAAAAAGTGTGGTGTTCTCTGAATATCCATCCAAACGCCTCCTCAACTATTGATGAAATTAACGATATTTTTGAACGTTGACCCTTGATTAAGAAAAAACTTCATATTGGTCAACTAGTTGACATTTACACTTTATGGAACATTTAGGATGCGTGCAATAAAGCTAAATACTCTTCATGTCCCTTCCAAGCTGAAAGAATTATAGATACTGTCAAAAATAATGTTAGCATGATTATAAACACTTATAGTGGAAAGAATTTTAGCTGGTATAGATTAAATATTGCTTATACTAATCATGTTCTTGCTTTATATTAATTTAGGGAAAAATATTTTTCTTTTGTCCTATTTGGGCTATCTCTACTATTTTTTGTCTATTGGAAAATTACTTTTTGTCTCCTGCTGCTGGTCTGAGCAGGTGGTTGGTTCCTGCTGTTTGTAAATTTGTGATTAATCTGCATTTTATGATTAGACAAATTTTGGGGTTGGAGGTTTGGTTGTGGATGGATAGCTTTTACAATGCGATTGACTCTATCTTTGTTGCATTTAATTCTATTTGTATGTTTAAGCTTTGTACGAATACTCTGCATTTTATGCTTAAACAGATTTTGGGGTTGGAGGTTTGGCTGTGGATGGACAACTTTGGCAATGTGATTGGGTATTATTATGACTCTACTGCTCATCTTATTATGCTGTTATATGTTAGCTTTTACTTCTTGATTATTGGATATTTTGGCACCTAGATTGTTGATGTTTGCGGTTTTGTTTTGGCTCTGTCAATTCGGATGTCTTCTGGGATGCAGATCCCTCTTATTTTAAGATCTTGCTAGGCAAAATTCCTATTTAAGGTTGTCGACCTACCCTTATTGCTCGAAGAAATTTGGATTTTTTCTTGCAGATATTCATGTATATGATTCTATATTGAAAATTATTTATAATATCTCTACATAAAAGTTTTAGATCGAACCATTGCTCTCTTAGCTCCCACATAGGTCAATTCCTACAATGACATAATGCTCCATAAGATCAAGTACATTCTAAGCCTAATTAAAGACTTTTATATTTCAATTTTTATTTTAAGACTTTCTATTCATTAAATATTTTCTTCTGAAATATGTGCAATGTATTATTTTTTTTTACCCATATTTGACTCTAATATAGCTTAACTTAGCTTGAACTTATGTAAGCTTGCATCAAAAGCTCTAAACATAAGTAAACTTTACATAAGTAAACATGTTTATACTTAAAAAGTTATGAAGTATAATAAAAGATAATAGCAATCATTTAATTATTTTAATTAAAATTAATTAAACATATTATTTTTTATCTTTCTAATATTTATGATTAACACAATGTAATAGTTGATTCATTTTTTAGTATAATATAATAAGTTGCATCAATTAGAATTACACATTATTATTTATATTCATATAGATTAATTAATCAATTATATATTATAAGTACTTAATACTAATATTATTAGGTAATTTATTTTATGTTACATTAATAAATTAATATATTAGTTACTTACATCAATTAGTTTTTTAAATCATATACTTGCATACTTAAATAATCCAATTAATTGTGAATAATAGTTTGAACATGACAAGTAAAACTAATTTGTCAGTCAAATTAATTTTATTTATTAAATTTTAATTTGCAAGCTTGAAGTAAGTTAAAGATTGGGATTTTTATGTTTAAAAATTCATCTATTTGAATGATAAATGTTATTTGAATTCGTTGATGTAGCACTCAAGAAAATTCATTCAATAGAATTTGAGATTATTTATTAGTATTTTATTTTACTTATATTAAAATAATATAAATATTATTTTTAAAGTCTGTATCAAAATATGTTCAAATTTTATTGGATAAATTTTTATGAATGCAAATTCAAAATACATCCAGGAGGAGTGTGACAGACCTTTATCGAGAGTCTATGTTGACGTTTGGGTACTATTACGTCGAAGCTGCGCCATGGCTGCCAAGGAAATACTTTACAGTGTCCCTATCAATGAATATTGAAACAAAACAAAGGTATAGAAGAATTTTATGTTAGAATAACGTTGTTCATTAGAAACTTCTTAAATTTATTATAAGCACATAATCTTATATTATAAACATTTTCTTTCATGATTTTAAAATAATATTATTAATTCTTTATTATTATCATTATGGCTTTCAAAAAAGATTTATTAAATATCATCGTTTGATTCTATCATGAGTCTAGACGTGTTGTGAGGCTAGACACGCATTAGACAAATTCAGATGCGTTATGAGTCCATATGCTTAGAATGAGTTTATGGCTAGTTTACATAAGATGGTTGGATATTTGTGCATGGTTGTGCTGGTCTATTTCGCGCTGTCATACTTTACATATGCATTGGTTTTTGCTGCCCTAGGCTACTCTTAATGCGAAAATGCACTCTGTCCCTATGTCTTCTATGCGTATGAGCTCTCAGGTCTAGCGGATTAGTTAGTTTCAAGCCTGTTAATATTAGTTGACAATTTTCTGATTGTTATCGGTTGCCATAAGTTTTGTTTTATCCATTATCCTTTTAATTGCCAAAATGTGTTGTGGGCTGGTGCTGGGCTAGTTTCTTGGCTTCATGTGCGAGATTTTGCTTTGCTCCAGAAGTCTGCTGGGTCTATTTCTCAGATCCCGATTCTGCGATTCTTTCCGTCACTTTTTTGTATCTCGTCTGCAATGCTCGCTCTTTTGCTGCGGGAGACGTGCCTCTTTGGATTGAGATAGTAATTTCCTCTAATATTTCGTGTAGGAGGTTTATGTTTTTGTTGCAGGTGTGGGATGATTTCTTCTGCAGGTTTGGCTCTCGGTCTCTGATTAAGTTTGTGTGTCCCCCTGCGCAGCCTAAAGGTATGTGTTCATTTCCTTCATTTAATATTTTCTGCGAGCACATCTTGCAGGACCCTTTGGATGCTTAGATCGATGAGTTGAAGATTGTTATGGACTTTTATGTTTTAGACACTACTTTTAATTATTGTATAATATATTTTTACTTTTGGTTGGACCTTTTAGGATATACCCTGGGTCTTTCCTTTTTCGGGTTAATTTTTGGACTCTTAGTTGTAGGATGTGATTGTAACCACCCAACCCTCTCATGTATCTCTTTTTTCAAATCAATAAAACTTACAGGTTTCTCGTAAAAAAAAAAAAAAAAAATATATATATATATATATATATATATATATATATATATATATATTTAGTTTAAACATGTAAGTTTTATTAATCTGAAAACAAAAGATACAAAATGGGCTGGGGGTTACAAAAAAAATCTATATCTAAAAATCCCAAAGCCAACCCAATATCTGGTGACCCCTGGGAGTATCCTAAAAGGGTCACCCAAACTAGAAAATACAAAGTCCAAAACTTGCGAAAATAAACAATCCTCGTTCCTCACTCCTCGGCAACCATCCAGCTAACCTGCCATAGAAAATCACAAACACTTGTAACTGAATATCTAAACGGCGTACCTGCAAGCTGCATAACCCCAACGAAACGAATCCTGAAACATTCATAAATTTCGTCAATCCTGAAGATATCAGATGACGTATGACGGGCCAACTTGAACATAGTATTAAACATAGCACCAGTTTCTAAATCCTTTAAAACTCTATCATATAACAAATAAAGAAAAATGACAGCCGCCAGCCAACAAATTGCAAACCACAATATTCTAATCGTTCATCTCCCAATCAAAACCATTTGCATAATCTCATCTAACAAATAAACAGTCATTGTAATTTAGATTTTAAATCGCAACTTCACAGCATCCAGGCCGCCATAAACCATATCCAACGAAAACAAAGAGCATACTAACATAATAATCAGTAATTGCATTAATCTGTGAAAATTTTATGATCAACACAAGATTCGCAGGATATTTTGTTAAACTACTTCGCAGGTACAGGCATTTGCCGGTACAAAAATTATCGCAACCATCCAACTTAAAAATCAAAGCAGAATTAGATCTAAAACATAAGTCCACATCCTCGGCGAAACCATCAGAAGTACTCATATTGTAAGGGGCCAGCCAATTTATCATTACACAACAGCAGCAAGAGAAATATGAATTAGCAATAACATCACATCCACAAAACCTCTGATTCACCAGCACATAAACCCCAATCATTTGGCAAGACCAAAGAAAATAGAACTCAACAACATCCCTACTAAGTTCAGAAGTATAAGTAGGCCGGACAACATATCCCAGAGCCTGGACGAAGGAACAGACGCCGTGAAGTTGGGTTCCCACCAAAACTCGCAACAACGAGGACTGCGGCACACCAATCTTCTTGCGGAAATGACCTATTCCAGGCTGGAAAAAATGCTGTCCACCATAAACGTAAATGTCATAAATGCCAACCTTCTTTCTGCCCATCAAAATTATATTGATAAAATGAGCATACGTCTTATAGCAATTGCAAAGCCCGATCAAATGGAACCTTCGTAGCCCCCAGATGAAACCAAAATAATTAAGGCACTTCAACATTAAATAAATCCGAAAACATAGCTTTATTGATATTAAGCCAGCTTATCGATTTTGGCGGGAAAGACTTTAAGATGAAAGTAATTTCAGCAATAATATTCATTTTCAATTTTAAAAAGTTCCATTCAGCGTCATGATATTTTTTCCGATTTCGAGCCACCCAAATGTTCCATAAGAGTAACGCGTCAATTAAATTCACAAGCTGCAGTTTCTTTTTCATCATCAAATTGTCATTCCATTGACAAATAAGCGATTTAAGATCAAAAACCTGTAGGTTAAGAATTTTAGTGCAGTTAAAGGTGGCCCATAACAGCTGTGCAATCGGGCTAGTAAAAAATAGGTGGCCCATGCTTTCAGAGCTAGCAACCGAGTTGTGATAGCAATTACATTTGGAAGGTAGACAAAAGCCCCGAGAGATGAGAATTTCATCCACACTAATAAAATCGTGATGAAGTCTCCATATGAATAAGCTCATATTCGTAGGGATGTTATGATGCCAAAACCAAGGTTTAAAACTTGCAATTTTATATTTTCTGTGAATGTTCCAAGCTAACATAAGATTAAATTTATTGTTCAGGATAATGTCAGTTGTGGCAAGCTTCTCATCCCTTAATATCGGAGTGGAACTCAATATGAGATCATGTAAGCTAGGAGGGATGATTGATTTAATGAGGTTGGTATTCCAACTATTGTCAATGAAACAATCGCCTAGCGTAAGCTTAGGAAATGTCGGAATGCAAATTAGATAGAGGGACCAAGGTCGCACCAATCATCACACCAGAAAGAAGAGGAAGAATCAAGGTTGGACCACACAATTAATTGCTCCATGAGATTTCTAGCTCCCAACATTCTTTTCCAATTTATAGAATCCGTGATCTTCTCTCTAACCATAACCGGATGAATGGTGGCACAATATTTGGCTTTAATTATATCCACCCAAAAGTTGTCCCTAGTACGATAGTTCCACCAAAGTTTAGTAGAGAAAGCGACATGCATTGCATCAAGACTTCTCATACCAAGGCCCCCTTCCATAAAGGGGAAAGAAAGATTTTCCCACTTAGACCAAATTAACTTGGAACCTTCATTATTGCCCCACAGGAATTTGTTGAAAATGATGTTAATTTTAATCAAAACCGCTTTAGTAGGAGACGTAACTTCAAGCCAATAAAGGGGTATAGTGTTCAGGATGTATTTGATAAGAATAAGATGACCTACTTGAGAGAGGTAAATGTTTTCCCAACTCCAAATTCTTTTAAGAATTTGCTCAATTAGTCCGTTGTAGTTTATGCTTTTATTCCGACCTTTGAAAATGGGAATCCCAAGATAATTACAAGGAAATTTCCCTTCCTTAAAGCCCAAATTATTCTTTATAAAATCTTTAATATTAGAAGTGGCTTTATTGTTTATGAAGAAATTTGACTTAGCCACATTGACTTTAAGCCCCAAATCTTTTTCAAGAGTGTTTAGAAGCGCTTTGAGCTTAGAAATGTTTCTTTTGGCAGCATTTGTGAAAGTTATAAAATCATCGGCATAGGCTAAGTAAGAGATCAAGAGTTTACTTCCAATTTTAAAATGTAGGTTTGGATCCATCCTAAAAACTTTGTTGAGATTAATGGACCAATATTTGGTGGCTAGATTGAAAAGAATGGGGGATAATGGGTCCCCTTGCCTGAGGCCTCTAGAGGATTTGAAAAAACCCACCGGAGCTCCATTAATCAAAATAGAGAACCAAATAATTGAGATTAGATTCTTGATTTTTGAGATAAAAGAAGTATTGAAACCATAGGCTTGAAGCATTTTTATCAGAAAATTCCAATCAAGTTTATCAAAAGCCTTTTCAATATCCAATTTAAAAATTAATTTATGGCCTCTGCTTTTATTGTTAAGGCAATGGAATAATTCTTGCATGGCCAAGATATTGTCTTGTATGTGTCTTCCGGGAATAAAACCACTTTGATTTTGTTCAATTATCTTTGGGAGTAGCTCTTTTAAACAGTTTGCAATTAATTTGGAAATGATTTTATTGAGGGAAGAGCAAAGGCTAATGGGTCCGAAATGAGTCCACCAGGAAGGGGCGGCTATTTTAGGAATGAGAGTGATGGTGGAATGAGAAAAGAATTTTGGTAAGGGAACATTACAAAAAAACTCTTTAATTCTGTTACAAATGTCAACCCCCAAAATGTCCCAAGATTTAACAAAGAATTCAATGGGAAAGCCATCCGGGTAGGGGCAGGAGTCATGCTTAAGATTTTTAATGACCTTCCAAATTTCATCATTCGAAGGCATAACATTAACGGAGTTGTTATCATAATCGGAGATAGAGAATTCAGGTTGGCATAAAGTTAAATCAGTTGATTGGCTAGACTTAGAGGAAAGGATGTTTGAGAAATAATTAATAGCAGAGTCTTGAATATCTTTGATTTTAGACAGAGTCACTCCATCAGGATTTATAATCAAGTGAATTAGGCTCTTAGAACGGTGCTTATTAACCCAGTTGTGATAAAATTTAGTGTTTTTTTCACCGTGCAATTTCTATCGGGTACTACATTTTTGTTTCCAATAACATTCAATATTGTTATGACATTGAATAAGCTCAGCTCTAGCTTTGGAGAAGTTGATTTTATTGGCGGGGTTTGGTTGGGATTCGAAGATGTTTTCTAAGATATTAACCCTACTTTCAAGAGAGGTTGCCTTAATAAAAATATTACCGACCACCTTATGATTCCAATCATTAAGAGCTTTTCGAATGCGTTTTAATTTTTCAACGTGTCTAGGGAGACCATAATAGCAACAGCTCTCATCCCAAGAGGAGCGGATAACATCCAAGCAATCTGGAAGGTTTAGCCAAAACATTTGGAACCTGAAAGATTTATTGATTCGAGTGGGAGAAGTACTGGAACACAGAATAATTGGCTTGTGGTCAGAATTAGCAGAGTTTTGGGAAAAGTTTTTAGTCATACTAAAGTGATTACACCAAGCGTTATTCATTAAGAATCTATCAAGACGGGCAAATTTCCTGCTATTGGACCAGGTAAATGCCGCACCAGAATAATTAAAATCATCAAACCCGCACTTAAGGAGGGCGGAATTGAATTCAAACGTGGAAGCCGACTGATTAAGGGCGTAACCTTTATATTCATTATGACTTAGAACTGCATTAAAACTCCACCCACAAGCCATGGGAGGTTATTAATGGGACTATTTTTAAGAATGTTCCAAAGTAATTGTCTATCAATTCTAAGGTTTTTCATATGAACAAAAGTGACAATCCCCGTAAAGTATAGATTGGACATGCTCAAATTAATAGCTTGGTTACATTGATTTATTAAGTCAATAGTCCAAGTATAATTCCAAAAGATCCAAATCCTATTAGAAGATGAAGCCATGCTATGCTCAAAACGCAAAACTTTCTGGATCTTTTGGCAATCCTGGCTTTGACGTTTAGGTTCAAAAATGACAGCAATTTCAATTTTATGTTCCATAACTAAGTGCTTAAGATGATTTCTAGAGGAAAGGTTTCCCAGACCTCTAATGTTCCAACAAAGAATATTCATTGATCAACCGAAGAAGGTCCGGGATGAACCTTCTGTCTAGAAAAATTAATTTTTGGGAGATTTTTAGTAATTTGGTTTAAACCTTTTATTTTAATTAGACCAGGATATTCTTCAAGGCAAGCAATGGGATTATATTTGTTGGAGCTTAAGAGGGTTGAATTGTTAGCAGAAATGTGATCAATGCTTATCCCTCTAATTACAGGTGAATAAGAGCCTTTTGCTTTAATATTTAAACATGAATCAATAGTCCTAGAATCGGACACTGGAGAGTTAACCATAGCTAATCCGGTTTTAATAAGGCTACAGCTTTTCACAATCGGAGATTCAATCAAAATCGAATTAGATACAGAGCACTGATGAATATTAGGCAAAGCAATATCAACATTATTGTTTAAACTAAAATCAGCAGCCGACAAGCAAATAGAAGAACCATCAATAATATTTGAGTTGTTAGATAAGATGTTTTCAAGGCTTTTCAAATTCTCATCAGGATGTATCCCATTAATAATAACATCACTAGTTAACTTAACTAAATTTATAGAAGATAAAATCAAATTCTAATTAGGCAGAGCTTTACACATATCAATATCATTTGAGTGAGTACCATCCGGCACGACTGAACAAGCAGAATTAACATGAGATGAGTGTTGCCAATTATCAGCCCCCATAGAGTTAAAAGCATTTAAGTTATTTAAAGAATTATCATTAAGAGGAGCATCACAGGAAATAGGCAGAGATAAAATAGTAGAATCATTACAGCAATTAAACTGATTAATATCATCTTCCAAAGGAATAAAAGTAGTGATGTCAATGCAAACCTGATTTAACTTACCACCGCGGGGAGCATATCCTCCCTCTGAACTTCAGCAAGGCTCTCATTGCTAACAAAAACTTGAGAATTATCAATATTGCAGGATACATTAATAGCAGAACTAATCGCCAAAACATTATGCACCTCAGCATTTACCAAACCGTCCACAAACAATGGTTGAACGAAATGCTCATTATCGATAACAACAGGGTCAGAAAAATTACATCCTGAACAGTAGCCTGTTTCTCAGTAAACGAATCAAAGTTACAAACCTGGGGTCGGGCTCCATCCTCAGACAACACCACTAATTACAGAGAAGGCAACACATTTTCACTAGCCAAAGAAGCAAGGTTAGGAGAAACAATATTAGTAGTCTTACTAGGTACCTCATTTGAAACATTAAGCATCTCAGCATTTACCAAACCGTCCACAAACAACAGTTCAGCAATAAGCTCATTTTCAGTAATAACAGGGTCAGAAATAAACATTGCATCCTTAACAACAACCTGATTCTTAGTAAGCAAATCAGAGTAACAAACCTGGGGTCGAGCACCATCCTCAGACAACACCACCGTTTGCAAAGAAGACAGCTCATTTACACCAGCTGAAGTATCAACATTAGGAGAAACAATATTAGCAGTGATACTTGGCACCTAATTCAAGCATTCAATTAGATGGGGACAGGCAGCAGCCAAATGGCCAATCGTATTACATAGATTACAATAAGAAGGTAAATTTTCGAACAAAACCTTTTGAAAATAACCTTTAGATTCTGACCCCAACCAAATTTTTTCATGGGGAGGCGACTTCAGATTAACCTCTACCAGAATGCGAGGAGCTGCCAAATTATGTTGGGTTACCGTATTGTTATCAAGATGGAGCGGTTTACCAAAAGCTTTCATGATGTTGAAAGGAACCTTTTCGAGGTATATTGTAAACGTAGACCAGGAAAGCTAATCCATACTGGGGCTATCGGTGCATCAAAATTAACATCAATAAAAGGACTCCATTTGAACAATTTCATCGTATGTCCATTAATGTCATAAGAACCTTTAGAGAAGCATCTTGCGTAATCTAGAACAGAAGAGAATTTAAGGAAAATATGCAATGAATCCAGCAATCTGATGGAAACAGATCCCAAAAGTTTTAAGGGACTGATGAATCTTTGCACAAGAGAGAAACTCGGCTTAGTGCGTGAGAATTTGCCCACCAAAGTTGACTCAAAAGGAGATGCAAGAAGAGAAACCTCCTCAACCAAAAAGAAAATAGCCAGGCATTCATTGCGGGATGAAATAGGTTTAGAGGGCACGGAGTTAGCGGGAGGCTACCTAATACCTCCCGAAAGGATATAATAAGAGGAGAACCAGCCATTTAAAACATACCTGTGACTCACAAAAAACCAAGCCAGAGGAGAAATCAAAACCAGAGATAGACGGGCCATGCCAAGAGAATCAAGAAGACAACAACAAAACAAAATGAGAAACCAACAGAAATAGAAAAAAGAAATAAAGACATGATAGAGCAACACCCACGGAGAACCACGCACCACAGCTTCGTCGGCCAAGCCGACGAAAGGAAGGAAACCCTAGCGAATCGAGCTAAGTCGGCCAAGCCCTAGCAGAGTGAAAACATAAATGTAAGAATTTATATGTGAAACACTCTCGTTTTAGGGTTCGATTTTGGCGATTCTGTGGCACACCTGTGGTCTCTCTCTCGGGTGGCCACTGAGCCTCGGTTCCGGCACGTTCTAGAGTGGAGCGGCTCTGCCTCTCGGCTCTTATCTTTCTCCTACAAAGCTCTTCTTCTTCTGTTTATTGTTTAGGTGTTTTGATGGCGGATCCGGCTTCGGCTAATGTCCGATCCATTAGGGATGTGGTTGATTCCTCTCGATTTTCTGCAAAGCCGATCAAACGATATAATGGTGTTCCTGCAATTCTTTGATTGGATGCTGAGGTCCGTAATCTTGCATCTCCGCTGATTCTCACCTTGGTTGGTAAGTTCGCTCGCCCTGAGCCTCATTTTGGGCTGATTGATGGTTTTATTAAAGGTCTAAAGCTAGTAGCCCCCGTTAACATTAGGTCATTAGATACTCACCGTGTCTTTTTTACTTTTGAATCGGATCTGGACTATGCCCGAATGTTTTCGAAAGGATGCTTTGATCTTAAAGGTAATACGTTGAGATTTTGTAAATGGGATCCCTTTTCGGACGTCGCTCACGACGTCCCCATTGCACCCATCTGGATTAATCTTCCGGGGCTTAGGCTTCACTTTATAACAAAAGATATCCTTCTAAAATATTGGTCATGCTTTGGGTAAACCCCTACAATTAGACAAAAATATGGCTCTGCTGAGGAATGTGGCTGCTCCTCGTATGCTTTTAGAATTAAATATTGAGTCCCCTCCTCCCTGTTCCATTTGGTTGGGCTCAAAGGAAAAGGGGTACCTCCAAGAAATTGTATATGAAAACCTACCTTTATTTTGCAATTGGTGTAGTTCTTTTGGGCATAACACTGAAAATTGTTCGTTCCGTCAAAATAGTCCCTTGCCACATAGGGCTTCGGCCCATTCCAATTCGGATTTAGTTAGAGGCAACCCCATGATAAACTTTAATGGCAACATAGTTGTTGATGCTAATGTGGTAAATGGGGAATCTCCTCCTAATCCTTCTGAGAACTTGGTCAGGAATAGTGTTGCTATACCATCGATTTTGCAATTATCTGGGAGGAATGATTTTCCTCCAGAACAGGTTATAGCTGCTATTGATGGAACGGTTACAAAGCTGCCTTTCAATGAGTCTAATATTTCTATTTTTATAGTTAATGAGATTGGTATCCCTATCCCTATCAACTCTGTTATAGTGCCTGAATTGGCTAATTGTCAAACCTCTGAGGAAATGTTTCATGCTAAGGTAGTGTCAAACGATTATCGGGAAGTGTCCCCCCCCCAATTGAATTATCTTGCAATGTTTTGGAAACTGGAATTTTAAATGCAAAAGTGATGAATGGGGAAGGCATTGAGTTCTCTACAATTAATACTGCTGATTTACCTAATGCTTATATTTTGCCTCAAGTTTCTCAGCTCGACAAGGCGGAGGTTTCTGAAACAGGTGCTGCTCCCCCCTCCTCGGCTGCAGGGACCGTTTATTCTTCATTGGAGACAGGTATTGTTTCTTCTTTTGAACAAATAAATGCTTCTCATACAATTTTGCAGGAGGAACTAGCGCATAATGACATTTTACAAGTCCCAAAAAGTCCTGTAAAGAATAAAAATTGCAGATCCTCCTCGACCAGAAACCATACTACAACCACAGCAAACAGGTACAAATCCTTATCTTCTTTGGCTGATATAGGCAATGAGGAAATTCTGGATTGACAAGCTTATGCTATAGTTTATTCCAACAAAAGCAGCCAGAAGTCCCCTTGTGTCACTTCTAAGGTTATCCAATGAACATTTTCTGCTGGAATACTAGAGGCATTGGCAATGCCTCCTACTTGAACAGATTTAAACATCTTATATATGAGAATAAAATTAATATTGTGGCTATTCTTGAACCAAAGCTGCCTGCAGTGAAAATTGAAAATATAAGTCGTTTAGCAAAATTTGAAAATGTTGTGGCCTCAAATTCTAACAAAATCTGGGTCATGTGGACCAACCTTTGGACTGCTGAAATAATATCCCAATGCAAGCAAGCCATTCATCTCAGATTCTCTAGTGAAGAGTATAACTTTAGTATCACTTTTGTTCTTGCGCATAATCTTGGTACTGAAAGGTTTTCTTTGTGGGCTTTCCTTAAAAACTGTGCTTCTTCCTCTTCACCTTGGGCGGTGGGAGGAGATTTCAATGCTGTCATGAATTCTAATGAATACAAGGGTTATTCTACTGATTATTCCAACTCCACCTTTGATTTCAACTCAGCTATGTTAGAATGTGGTTTGGAAGATTTCAAATACTCGGGTGCTCCTTTCACTGGGCATGCCGGCCAGAAATTCGCTCGTTTGGACAGATTCCTTATTAACAATGTTTGGTGTAATGCTTTTTCCAATTATTTAAACTCCTCGCTCAACTCCACTATTTCAAACCACAAACCAATCACTCTTTCTTCTTGGAATATTAAAAATCAAATCCCGAAATCCTTCCGTTTCTAACTTTTCTGGCTCCAAAAAGAGGAGTGCATGGACATTGTTAAGTCCATATGGAACCAACACTGTCACTCCTATGGGATGTACAGGTTGGTTGAGAAATTCAAAGCACTTAGGAAAGCTCTAGGCTTTTGGAATAAATACTCCATTGGTAACATATTCTCGAATTTGTCCCGTTAGGAAAATTTAGTCTCCAATCTTGAATCCATCTTTGAGGTAGATCCTTCTGATCAAAACAGAATGGAAGTCAATAAAGCTAAAGTAAAGCTTATCTCAAGTCATAATGACGTTGAGACTTTTTGGAAATAAAAATGCTCGATTAGGTGGAAATTAGAAGGTGAGCGGAATACAGCCTTTTACCACAATTGGGTAAGGAAAAGGAGACACATAAATCACATTAATGAAATTATCTCCCCGGATGGTACTGCCATCTCATATCTCCCGGAGGTGCAAAGATCTGCCACCAATTACTTCCAAGAAATCTTCAAGCTCCCTCCTTCTAAACCTCTCAGTAACAGGATATTTTACCCAGCGCCCCAAATTACTTCTGACATAAATAATACTTTAAATCAATTGCCGAGTGATGAAGAAATTTGGGATACTATAAAAAATCTTAAAGACAACTCCTACCCAGGACCGGATGGGTTTCCCGGTGAATTTTTCAAAAAATTTTGGGAGATTATAAAAATGGACGTTTGTAATGGGATAAAAGAATTTTTTTGTGAGGCCAACATTCCCAAATTTTTCACTCATACAATGATAACTCTTATCCCAAAATCTGACAAAGCGTCCTGGTGGAATAACTTTAGAGCGATTAGCCTTTGTACCACCATGAACAAAATTCTCTCCAAAATTGTAGCCAAATGTCTTCAAAATATCCTTCCTACGATCATTGATCTCAACCAATCTGCATTTGTCCCAGGTAGACACATTCAAAATACAATCCTTGCTACTCAGGAGCTTTTCCAGAGTCTGGAAAAAATGTGCTGGGGTCAAAATCTAATTCTTAAAATTGACCTTGAAAAGGCTTTTGACAAATTAAATTGGAGTTTCCTCATTCGTTCCCTCAAGGCCTATGGGTTCAATGAAAGGTTCATTACAAAAATAAAAAACCTAACGTAGCATAATTGGTTCTCCATCATGTTAAATGGCAGCCATACTGGTTTCTTCCCTGCTAAGAGAGGGTTGAGACAAGGGGACCCGCTTTCTCCCCTCCTTTTCATTTTAGCCATGAACATTTGGTCTCTAAATATCAACATCCTTATCCAACAAACTCCAAAGTTGCAATTCAGTTTCGGGGGCAAAATGTCAATCTCCCATCTCGCTTACGCAGACTATTTGATTATCTTCTCAAACGGTAGTACTTTTTCTCTAAAGAAGCTTTCGAATTTGCTCTCGAACCTTGAAGAGGAATCAGGTCTCAGCATCAATATAAGAAAATCAAACTACTATGTTCACCCCAAACACTCCCAAAGAATTTGCTCCAAGATTAAAAATATATTTAATTTTAAGAAAGGAAAATTTCCCTTTAAATACCTTGGTATCCCCATTCATATTGTTCACAACAAACATACTATCTATAAAGGTCTCATAGATAACAAATTCAAAAGGCTCCAAGGTTGGGAAAACAATTATCTCTCTCAACGTGGTAGGCTAATTTTAATCAAGCATGTCCTAAATGCGATCCCTCCTTTTTGGCTAGAAGTTTGTTCTCCGACGTCTCTTGTTATGAAAAAGCTCTCCACTATTTTTAATAAATTTTTATGGACTCATCCTAAGGGAAGTAAAATAATTTGGAACTCTTGGAAACATGTCTCTACCCCTATTGCTGAAGGGGGTTTTGGGATAAGGAACCTCGCAGACATTCACAAGGCTTTCTCCCTAAAGTTGTGGTGAAAGTTTAGGACCTCCTCCTCCCTATGGTCCAAAATTCTGCTCACTAAGTATTGTTCTAGTTCGCACCCGGTGATGGTTAAAAACAAAATCACCGATTCGATTAACTGGAAAAGAATGCTCAAGGTTAGGGATACGGTTGAGGAAACTTTAATTTTGGATAATCTAGATTCCTCCATTTCGTTTTGGTATGACTACTGGCTTAACAATAAGGCGCTGCACACCAATCACACTCATATCATATATCCAAAACTAAAGGTTGCTAATATTTACACTCATAATATTGGTTGGAATCTATCCCTTCTTCAAGGTATTTGCTCTGAGGAAGTGATAAATAACATTCTTGCCTTCCACCCTAAGTTTGATTCTTCCAAATCTGCAATCTCTGTCTTCTGCATAAACAGGAAAATCAATCTTTCAACCCTTTGGAACTTATGTAGATCCCACGGGCCCCCCTTCTTCCCTGTTTGGATTTGGCATAGATGTATTCCAAACCTCATAAGCATTTTTCTCTGGAGACTTTACAATGGTTTCATTAGTGTAGACAATAAAATGTAAGGTTTAGGTTACTCCCTGGCATCTCATTGTCAGTGTTGTAAGGATTATGAAACTCTAAATCATGTGTTCATAGAAAGGCCTTTCAGCAAAGCGATTTGGAAAAATCTTAGAATGGCCCCGGTCCCACCGGTTGAAAATATTGAAGGAATTTTCATCTGTTGGCCTAAAACGAAACATGGTAAACTTCATATTGGTAATCTTGCTGACGCCCTCACTCTTTGGGTCATTTGGGGTGCTAGAAATTAAGCAAAGTATAATAAGATTAATTGCGATGCTGAGGTTTATACTCTGAAAATTATTGATGAGGTTAACACCTACATCAATATTAATGATAAAAAGCTATTTAGTTGGTAAAATCTAAATGCAGTTTATACCAAGAAATTATTTAACCTAGAGTGAAAATATAGTGGCTGAGTTTTGCCCGATTGTTTGGGATTTGGTAGTTGGGTCTGGTCGCTATTTGGGGCTGCCTAATTGCTATCCCAACACCGCCTGTTTTGTTTCTTGTTGGCTTCTCTGGATGGCAGAGACTATAAATTTTGTTAATACAAGCTTTTACTTCAGCATTTCAAACCAGTGCTTGTTTGTCTCTCAGTTGATTGCTGTGGTCCCTTTCTTTTCTAAAAATGTGTTTTAGGCTAAAAGTGCTCGTGTGATCTCCAGTTGGAGGTTTGGCTCAAAGCTCATTATGTTAGATCTGCAGTTTTCTACAGATCTAATTGTTATTTCAGTTTTTCTGCTCTCGGTGAAGAGGACCCTGGGTTTACTGTATTTGATGTAGATGGCTGTTCTTGGTTTTCTCAGAATTTCTTTTCAGCGCAACCTTTTCGGTGGTGCTGGGTCATTTTTCTTGTGGCTGATGATTGGTTTTAGTATTGTTATGAGAGTCCTCGGGCCGGTGGATATTAGTGTTGGCACAAATTATTGCATTGCTCTTTTGTGGGACTGGATTATGGTGGGTATGGTTTATATGTCTTGGGAAAAGCTAGTGTTTGCTTGTTGCAATGGGTGGCATGAATGTCCAATTGGGTCCCCGGCTTTTATGGTTAGTTGGGATGGGTTGTTGGTTGGTGGCCGTTTTTCTGGCGGGATGTTGTTGTTTGGGATGTCATTCTTGTTTCTTAAGCAAGTTGCTCCTTTGATTCATTGGTGGTCTGGCCATTTTGGGAGGCGGACCGGGTGGAATTGTGTTCGTCATTAAGGTACGCCCCTCCCTACTTTTCTATATTTTATGCCGCATTTCTTTGTGCAGGTCTCTATTTTTGATCGAGCTAGAGGTAGCTGCTGCCTTCAGATTCGGTGTTTTCATTTTTTTGTTTTGTATTTTAGCTTTTTGGATGGTCCTTTTAGGAGTATTCCCTGGGACAATCTTTTTTTGGGTTTGATTCTGGACTTTTAGTTTTGGATCTATTGTAACCTCTCAACCCGTTCTGTAATATTTGTTTTCATATTAATAAAACATGCAGGTTCAATAATATATATATATATATATATATATGAAAAAAAAAAAAAAAGCACTCGTTCTGGGCGACCTCTAGCGATTTCGAGGCGATTTGGGTTCCCTTTCCGGCGCTTGGCCGGAGGCCTTAGGGCTTCGCCGGCGTGGCCCGTCAGCATTGGGTGATTTCTCTCCTCTCTTATTTTGCTCCATTTTATTTTCTGACTGGTCTTCATGCTCATCGATTCTGAGGCTTTCTAGGTTTTTCCTGGCATTTGGATGGAGTTCTTCGGATTTCCCCAGTGTACTTTAGTTGGCTTCGGGTATCTTCTATCTTTATTTTTGCTTTTGTTCTTTTTTTTATTTGGTTTTCATGTTGCTCTAATGGATCCTTCGATGAGATCTTTTCGTGACATTGTCACTCACACCCCCCCTCCTATTTCCAAACCCGTTAGCACCTTTAATGGAGGTCCGGCTCTGTTCTATTCTGATGAGGAAGTTATCCAACTTTCAAGCCCACATACTCTCACACTTGTAGGTAAGTTTGCCCAAGTTAAACCTAGTTTTGGGCTTATCCTTGGTTTCATAGAAAGTCTTAAACTCTTAGCATCGGCTAATATCAGATCCTTCGATTCACATCAGTTTTTTTTTCACTTTTCAATCCGATTTAGACTATGCTCAGGTTTTTTCTAAAGGATCATATGACTTGAAAGGTAATACGATGAAACATTACAAATGGGACCCTTTTTTAGATGTAAAATATGATGTCCCGATTGTCTCGATCTAGGTAAACTTCCCCGGTCTTCGTTTGAAATATACTTCCAAAGACATTCTATTTAACATAGGAAATGCCATTGGAAAGCCTCTGCAACTTGACCGTAATATGGCGCTAAATAGAAACATTGCTACTCCTCGTATTCTTATTGAAACAAACATCTCTCCCCCACCCCCACGCCCCCTCCTAATCATATTTGGCTGGGTTCCATGGAGAAAGGGTACTCTCAAGAGATTTGTTATGAGAATATGCCAATGTACTGTAACTGGTGTTTCACCTTAGGGCATAACACAGAAACTTGTAAGTTTAGAAACCATAATTCTCCCCCTTCAGCTACTAGAATCACAAATTACTTTGATCTCAACAATGCTTTAAGACCGATATATATTAAAGATAATAATGCTTTGGCTATAATAGAACATAATCATATTGTCGGTCTAAATTTGGCTCATGGTGATCCGATTAATGCTTTAGATACTAATTGTGTATTGATCCTCTTATTAGTAATGTCATTGCTTTAAATGTTGAAGATAATAAAGTTTTACAGAATACTGATGATGGTGAAATTCCTAATACTTTGGTTAACAATGAAATTGCTGCCCCTCTCAGTTTATCTGTTTTAAATGTTATCTTAAGTGAGATACTAAATGAAAATAATGCTCATGTATCTGTTGATATGGGTGTTTCCCATAACTATATCTCTACTGGAAACAAGGTAAGTAATATTGTTTTAAATTCCTCTGAGTGTAATGTTCTTTGTATCACTATGGATTATGGAAATTTTGATCCTCCTATTATTACTAAGCAATGCCAATCTTGTTGGAAAGGGCATTGCTGCTAAAAATACTAATGATTTGTTACTGGTTTCTGGAAATTCTAGCGTTGCCAAAATGTTTTTGCCTGGAAACACTGTTATAAAAGGTATTAATGCTGCTGAAAATGGTTCTTTTCTTCAGTTCATTGATGATAATGTTTCTGCCTTAGAAAATTTAAATGCTTTTGGAATTGAATCTGTGTCTACTCTTTCAACTTCTGTAGAAATTATTAATGCTACTATTTTTAACAATATTGATACTAAAATAAAATCTGATGATGGAAAAATTGTTGCTGCCGAAAACAGAAATGGTGAGTTTATCCCTACTGCTGAATTTATTAATCAGGTTGATGATATAGACAAAAGAAAAGGCACCAATATGGTTTGCTTCTCTAAGCTTAAAATGCCGTTGAAAAACAAAAAGTCCAATTCAGCTCAAATAAAATGCCAATGTCAAACAGATATAAATCTCTTGCTTTACTTAATGATACTGAGGTTGTCGAATCTGATAATCAAAGTTCTAGTTTTAATAATACTGAAAATAATATTGTATGCAAGGATACGTCTCAGTTGGTCCCAAGTGTATCATCTTCTGTTGCTAAATGAGTATTCTATGCTAAAACATTAGAGGCATCGGCAATGCCTCCTCTAAAAATAGGCTTAAGCATTTAATTTTTGAAAAAAAAAAAAACGATTGCTGCCATCTTCAAACCTAAACTTAAACGGGATGCTCTCAATGCTGTGGGTCGGTTTATCAAATTAGAAAATGTTTAATGTTCTGACTCTAACAGGATCTGGGTTATGTGGAATAATGTATGAAAAACTGAGGTGATTTCTCAATGTCACCAAGCTATCCATATGCGTTTCCACAATGATGATCATAATTTCTTCATTACTTTTGTTCATGCTAATAATTTACGAATTGATCGTATGGCTCTCTAGAAATTTCTTAAAGACTGCAGCTCTACCACCCTCCCTTGGGCTGTTGGCGGAGACTTTAATGCTATCCTCAAAAATACTGAATATAAAGGCTATGCGACAGACCACTATAATTCTTCTTTTGATTTTAACTTTGTTATCCTTGATTGTGGTCTTGAAGATTTCAAATATACCGGTTCTCCTTTTACTTAGAATTCTGGTAGAAAATTTGATATACTAGATAGATTTCTCATTAATAACATTTGGTGAAACTCCTTCTCGAATTACGAAGCATCCTCCCTAAACTCCACTGTGTCTAATCATAAGCCAATTACCCTCTCCTCTTAGAACCAAATCACTAACTTCCCTAAATCATTCCAGTTCTAACTTTTTGGCTTGAAATAAAGGATTTCTCCCAGCTTGTTCATTCAATCTAGAATGAAAACTGTGGCTCTTATGGTCTCATTCGCCTTGTTGAAAAATTTAAGAAACTTAGGAAAGCGATTTTCCTTTGGAATAAAAATGTGGTTGGAAATATATTCAGTATTTCCACCCAATTGGAAAATAAGGTCAATTTCTTAGAAACCATCTTTGAAATGGATCCCTCTGATATAAATAGGATTGAAGTTTCTAAAGCAAAATTCTCTCTTATTCAAACTCAAAATGATATTGAAACTTTCTAGAAGCAGAAATGTAGTATAAATTGGGCATTACAAGGGGAAAGAAACACCTCCTTTTATCATAATTGGTTTAATAAAAGAGGACACATAAATCATGTTTCTGAAATTAATCCTTTTAGCAAACCGTCTCTTAAGAATGTAGAAGATATCCAAAATTATGTTGTTTCCTTTTTCCTTGAAGCTAGCCAAAGTTCTAACTTCAATCCTACTCCCTTAAAGATGAATTTACCTACTCCTCAATTATCAGGAGAAGATAATCTCTCTCTTAATGCGATGCCTAATGATGAAGAAATCTGGGATGTTGTTCAAAGTCTAAGGAAATATACTTGTCCCAGTTCTGATGGTTTCCCCTGTGAATTTTTTTTTGCATATTTTGGGATGTTATCAAATTGGATGTTTATAACGGTATCAAAGAATTCTTCTATAACATCCGTATGCTTAAATTTTTTTTCTCACACCATGTTATCTTTAATCCCTAAAACTGATAAAGCCTCTTGGTGGTTCCCAATTCAGACCTATTAGCTTCTGTACCACTATAAATAAGATTTTTTCCAAAATTCTTGCTAAAAGGCTTCAAATTCTTATAAACTTTCTCATTGAACCCAACCAATCTAGTTTCGTTCAGGGTAGATAGATTCAGGACAACAATTTAGCCACCTAAGAGTTTTTCCATAGTTTAAAAATATAAACAAAAACCATAACCTTATCTTAAAATTTGATCTTGAAAAAGCTTTTGATAAAATTGATTGGCACTTTCTTACCAAAATGCTAAAGTTCTATGGGTTCAATGAAAGTTTCATCCTTAAAATCCATAACCTTACTCAATATAACTATTTTTCTATTCTCATTAATGGCAAGGCTAGTGGTTTCTTCAAATCTAAAAGAGGTCTTTATCAAGGTGATCCCATTTCTCCCATGCTTTTCATCCTTGCTTTCAATTATTGGTGCCTATGCTTAAACTCCTTATTCAAAAGTGACCCTACTCTTCATTTCAAGGTTGGTGGCAATGTTTTGGTCACTCATCTTGCTTATGCTGATGATATTATCATTTTCTGTAATTCTAATGGTCATACAGCTGAAAAAATTAAAAATCGCATTAGCTATTTGGAAAATATTTCTAGTCTTAAAACTAATATCCAAAAATCTCAATTTTTTATTACTCCCAAAGCCTCGACCAGAATGATTAATAGACTTTTTGACTCGTTAAACATAAGGCTTGGTAAACTCCCCTTCAATTATCTGGGTACCTCAATAGCCACTGGACACAATAAAAATAAAAACTTTCTTAACCTCACCAACTCCATTTTCAAAACTCCAAGGGTGGGAGCTTAAATACCTTTCTCAAGGTGGTCATTTGGTTGTTCTTAAATATGTCCTAAATACCATCTCTCTCTGTTGGTTGGAAGTCACGTCCCCTACCAAATTTACCCTGAACAAGTTCAAAGGCATATTTAATAAATTTTTATGGGTTCACCCTAAAGGTAGTAAGATGATCTGGTGCTCTTGGGATCGTCTCACTTTCCCCACCATTAAGAGTGGTTTGGGTATTAGATGTCTCTCCTCCTTACATAAAGCCTTCTCCCTCAAACTTTGGTGGAAATTTAGAGCCTCAAAAACGATTTGGTCAAATATCCTTCTAGCTAAATATTGTGCTCATACCCATCCTTCCCAAACTAAACAGAAAATTACTAATTCTATTATCTGGTCTAGAATGGTTGATTCCAGGGAATTAATAGAAGAAAATATAACTTGGGATGCTATTGATTCTTCCACTTCCTTTTGGTATGATTGTTGGAATAAATCTAAAATTTTGGCTAAATCTAGCTACTATATAAGAAATCAAAAGCTTACTTTAGCCGACCGCCTCACTAATAACACCGATTGGAATGTTGATCTTTTGCAAAATTTTCTTCCTCCTGAAAAAATTGAAAATATCATTATCTGTAATCCTAACTTTGAGCAAATTAAATTGGCAAACTCCACCTTTTGCTATAACGGAAAGCTAAGTTTAACCTCTCTTTGGCAAGTTTGTAAATCTCACAATCTACCTAAGTTTCCTAATTTGATTTGGAATACTTGCATTCGAAACCTGATTGGCTTTTTTCTTTGGAGGATTTATAATAATTTTATCAGCGTGGATGATGTCTTGCAATCCAAAGGATATAATCTAGCTTCTAAATGTCACTACTGTTCGATAAATATTGAAACTATCAGTCACCATTTTCTAAAAAATAATTATAGTAAAATCATTTGGTCTTCATTAAGCACTATTCCTAATGATTTTCACAGCCTTGCTGATATTAAAGATATTTACACCCGCTGGCCTACTCAAAAGAAAAAGGTTCACATTGGTCAATTGATTGATTACTTTACACTTTGGCATATTTGGACAACTAGGAACAATGCTAAGCACCACCTATCTCCCTTTAATTTTGTTAAAATTGTCAATGAGATCAAAAGTGATGTTAATAAAACTATCAATGCTTACAAAGAAATGCTTTTTAGCTAGAAAAACTTAAAATTATTATGCCAAACATATGCTTAATTGATATCTCTTTTAGTTGGTTATTTAACATTAAGGTTTATTATTTTGCTGTGGTTAAGCTTAATCTCATTGAAACTAATTTTAGCCCTTGTTTCTGCTCAAACATGATTTATTGGCTGGCCTTCTACTATGCTAGTCGATCTCTTTCGAGCTGTATTGCTGACTTACCTTGAGTTTGCTAATATTATTTATAATGTTGAAGTTAGTCTTTGTCTCATGCTGCTGAATATCTTAGACAAGACCATGGTTAGTCTTAACCTCATTGAGATTGATTTTGGTTCTATTTCTTTCTTTTTTATGTTATGTTGGCTGTTCCTGGAGCTAATTATTTTAATGATGGGCCTAGTTTTATTGTTGTATCGGTTGAGGCTGACCTTGAGGTATTTGCTGTTTTGGCTAAAAGGGCTGACCTCGGTCATGTCTCTGTATTGGTTAAATGGGCTGGCCCTTATGTTTTTGTGGGTCATGGGTTTTTTGATGTACTGGTAGCTATATTGGGTGAGTTTACTTGCAATTATGTAGGTTTGGTTTTTATGGCTAACGGTTCTTTGCTCTATTGTCTATATTGGCTGTATGGTTACTAATCTTGAATATTTTGGTAATACCCTCAACGACTATATTCTTAACCAGGATGTTCTTGTGGTTAACTTGCAGCTTTTTTGGTTCCCTATTTGCACTTCTGGTGGCTGTATTAGTTTCAATGTTGCCTATCTGGGTTATATCCATTTTATTACTGGTTGCTATAATGATGTCTTTGCTGTCACTTGGATTATTCCGTTATCAAATTTATGGATAGTTTGGTCTTTTATGGAATCTCACAGATTTCGACCCCTTAAGATCTATTTATTTTCTTCTGTTAGCTCTCATTGCACTTCAAAAAATGAGATCTTTTGTATTCTTAATTACTACAACGACAACTGCTTTAAATCTTTAGTATTAAAAGTCATTAACAATGCTCTCCTTTCTAACATCTATACTATGACTTTTATGCCACATCTTTAGCTTTATATGATGTTATGTATTTCAGTTCTGAGATCAAGGGTTGTAGTGTGGTCCCTATTTCTCTTGCTTGATCCTTTGTAGATGGCGCCACTCCTTTGGGGCTTCTAGTTTGGATTTCCTTGAGACTATATGCAGGATCTATGCTAATTTGGTGCAGGTTTGGGATGAAATTGTCTGCAAGTTATGCACTTTGGGACAGATTGTTGGTGCTGACTTTCTTAGGTGGATCTCTCAGTCAAGGTCTAATATCGTGAGACTCTATGTGCGGCTTACAGGTATGCTTTTTATCTTCTACTTTTGAGATTATCTGTGAGCCCAATTTGCAGGTTCCTCTTCATGCTTGGACTAGTTGGTTTACGGTGGCTACTGCTTCTTTTGGATTAGTCTTTTCTAATAATTTCTGCTATTTGTATTTTCTTTTTTGGATGGACCTTTTAGGATTTACCCTAGGTCCATCTCTTTTAGGGTTGGCTTTTAAATTCTTAGATTTAGATTTTGAGTGTAACCACCCAACCCTTATTGTAACCTGATTTTCAAATTAATAAAACTTACAGGTTTCTTTAATTAATATATATATATATATATATATATATATCTTTAATTATTTATTAAAAGTCATTTTGACATATTTTTATTGATAAAAGCAAAATGATATAAAATAAGGCTGAGGGGTTGCAAGATCCTAGTCAACTGAAAATCTTGAAACTAATTACAAAAAGCTGTGTCCTAAGATATAATTTAAAAGGTCTTGTGCAGAAAGCAAAAAAAAAAAATCAAACAAACACAGAACACAAATCAAAAGAGTAGAACATCAAACCAAAAATAACACAAACATAAAAGCAGAAACAAAATTTGAAAAACCAATTGAGTATATGTAGTCAGAAACCACCGAGCTTCCCAACTTGACAGAATACTTGCCTGGGCAGGAGAAAAGCTCCCAAAAAACACCTACATAAAAGTTCTCTAGCATCAAACAGAGAAATCATACCAACAATTAATTGCCCATACTGTGAAGGAGGACCCAAAACCTGTCAATCAATAAATGGCAGAAAATGCAGCCAACAGACAAACCAGAACTAGTATCCAAGCACTCCAAACGGCAGCCAAGAAAGCACAGACAACACAGGCCAACAACAAAACATCAAACATCAACACAGAATAGAGAAAACTTGTGATGTTCCCCAATCCTAGTTCTTAGCTGTAACAATTCTAGGATGTTATCTCAGCTAATCTAAGCTCAACCAACCTCTATTTTTTATCCCTTTAGCTTTAACAAATCATTAGGATCTAACCCGAAATATTTGGGCTCAATCAGACCTCAATAGGTTTAATTGACAATTTTGCCAAATTTAGGACCCTGTAAATTAGCTAATTTAATTTGATCTTCAAATCAATTTATGACTTCATTTTCGAAGTTTTTACCCCCAAATTAGCTAGGAATGTAAGTTTGGGAATTTTTAGAGTTCATTTAAGATAAAATTGAATTTATTTATATTATGGAAATTTTTAATTAAGGGTTTCAAACTTTTCATAATTGTATATCCACCCTCCAATAGTCGTTAACTTCTCAGGTTTTGATGTGTGAAGTTCAAGTCACGTAACAGTGGAGCCCACGCCATCCAACAGTCAATCCACTTTGATCTAACGGCTCGAATTGGATCCCAACCATGATTATTCATAGACATCGGATCACTACTGTGATCCGACGGTCAAGATTGGTCCTGCGACCCTACCGTTAGTATTCTAGGGATTAGAGTCGTTCGCCATTTAACGGATACATTAGACGGATGCCAGAGCTCCTGCACTATGGATCTTTGTCCTGGCTTTGCTCGCGTGTGGGGAGTATGGTGCTCCAGCTGTGGCAAATCCCCAACTTATGTAAAGTCAGGTAGGACCCAACTCGCTTAAGCCAATGACTTGTCACCAAGAACTGTGAACATGCATAAATACAAATCAAAGTAGCAGAAGCTAGAAATAGTATAATATAACATCCACATCACAAAAAAGTATAAGAGAGTAAGAGAAACAGTAACTCGGATCAAATGTAAAAAAGTGAATACATCTAGAGTTTAATTATTACAAACTGAATTAAATTAAAGTAAAAAACTCTCAAAACCTCACTGCAAGAAAGAAAATCTAACTAAGCAGCAGTGGGAAGGTTCTCCTCCTACACCAGCACTTCTCCTGCAGCACTGCTTACGAATAGCTCGATATTTGTCGGTATCACAAATGCCAGGGCCCTGGCCAACAAAAGAAAAATGTTATAGTTAGATAATTATCTAAATACATTTTTGGTTATTTAAGTGAACTGAATAATTAAGATATCACATTTAAAGGTTTTAAATATGTAAGCATTATAAGGTGCTACAAGCTATAAAGAATGGGATAGCCATAAACTAATCATTTATAGCTAATCAACAAGTATGTAAAAATAACATGCAAAGCAGCAACTAAATACGGTGAGGCTAAAAGCAAAGTAGCTGCAGCTACTGAAATAAATTTGATCCTAACATGCTTATGATCACATGGATACATGCTGAGTATATAAAGAACACAAGTACTGAAATAACATATAATTCTAGCATCCTAAACATGCAAATATTTAATAACTAACCAATAAGAGCATATATATATATAAGCATGCAAATTTAATATGAAAGGCCACTGAGACATGTGGCAAAAGTAAGCTAAGTACATGAATGAGCAGAAAGTAAAGCCAGTGAAACCTGTGGCAAAGCAAGCCAAGCACTAAAGTAAAGCCACTGAAGCATGTGGCAAAGCAAAACAAATACTGAAAACTGAACTGAAGTAGGAGTAAGCCTAAGACATAGTACTGTCATAACAGAAACAGGCCATAAGGGATCTCTAAACTGAAAGTTTAACATGTGTCCATCCTAGGCATCCGCAGAGCTAGGTCCGAGTTGAACTTATAGAATAAGACATGTATCCATCCTAGACATCCGCAGAGTTAGGTCCAAGTCTATTATATAACAAAACTAGAACTAAAGAGGTAGACTAAGCTAGGACATACTTTACTAACTGAAAGTAATGAAAGAACTGAATGAATGTTATGCTTTTCAAATACTAGCTTAGGATGTATCTTCCATATCCTAAGTTTACCTATTATGCTCAAAGAATGAGGCTCAATATTCAAGGTGTGCAAAGCAATCAAAGTCAAAGTAAGTAAGAGACTCAATCTAGACTTATGTGATATCTATTGTTATCTAATTTATCCAAATCTAACTATTCTGAGAAGATACAAGTTTAGGATCTTCAATATCCAGCTATCGAGTATAATCTCAGATTCACGACCTTAATTTTAATAATAGAACTCAACAAGTTATAATTCATAATCATATGATGACTACAAAGATTAAAGTAGATAATTAATGACTTAATTATTATTATTTTCCTATCTTAACCCAAATCTTAATTATGTAAATCAAGATTAAGGATTCTGGATCCAAACTCCACTTTAGTGTTCAGATCCTGAATCCAATGGGATATCCTAACAAGGATCTAGGGTTCACACTTAAAACCCAAATTAAAGATAAGGAATCTTATAAGCTAAAGGATTCAGAAGCTAAGAGCTTAATTGAAAGGTCACTCTATTGGTTATTAGATAAAATAATTAATTAAGAACTAGGATTCTAAGATCTATATCCAATCTTTAGGATAATTATGTTATTCTATAGATTGAATCAATCCTACACCTACAAGGAAGGTTTCAAAAGGGTTAAACAATTAATCAAGTAAGGAATTCCAAATGAAGGTAATTTAATCCAACTAGAAGATCTAAAATCTAAAGTCTAGGATTTAAGATATAAGATCTGAAATTCTAATCACTTAGATCTAAACTAATATGTCTAAGTTTAGGGTTCTTTAAAGCTTTTACTTATACTTTCATTGAGATTATAATTCATGAACAAGCTTGGGTAGGATATCTAGGATTAGAAACTTTAACATTAACATTAATTTAAGCTAAGTCTTTTATAAAGGGTCTTAAGATCTTAAGAGCTTACTTAAGATTTTAATGTTTAATACTAGGATTCATTCAAGAAATGATACCACTTAGCAATTGATATAAATACATTACATTACTGATTATTATTACTTAAATTGAGAATTCTAAGATTTAAGGGTACTTAAACACATTTTGGTTAAAATGACCAAAATACCCCTCTTAAGGCTAAAAATGGGTTTTAAGAGATAATCCTCAAAATTGATCCAAGTCTATTTTAATAAGCTTCATATTGATTAATGAAGTAGGCTAAACACTTATCTTTGCATTTGGATATTTAATTTAGCTTAATTAGCATTAATCTCAAATTAAGGCCAATTTAGGTGATTAAGGAAATTAAAGCACTCTAGGGTGATCCAAACACATTTATAGGTTTTACTATACTTAATGAAGCATTGGGAACTCGATTCCCCAAAATTAAAGGTTAATTTAAGGCTAAATTCACTAATCTCTTCTTAGGGTAATTAAGGAGTGATTAGCAAAATTAAAGGTCTTAAATTACTTATAATGGTCTATATAGTTTCTCTATGGTTTCATGAGTAATAAGAGACCTTATTTAATATTTTTGGATAATTAATGAATTTATTATGATTTAAATACAAACAGAGAAAAATTAGACAATTTATTAAAATCTAACCGTTGGATCTTTGATTTTATTTTATATTATTATTCCTTGCATTTTTATGATTAAAATGGTATATTGGATCATACTATTTGGATAAGTATAGTTAAAGTTATTTCATTAATTTATTCTGAATGTTTATTTAAATAAAAGCCATATGATTTAATTTACTGAATTAACTTCGTTAAGGAATTTAATTCAATAATTACATTAATTTGCTGTCAGCCCAAAATCAAAAAGGCGCGGGTCGCGGTCCAGCCCGACCCGACACTATTCGTCTTCCTCGCTGGGGATACCTGATAGATGGAGATTAGGGTTTACTTCAAATCCCAAATTCTCCGTCCATAGACAGCGCCTTGCCTAGAACTTGATGGCTACACCTTCAAGAGTGTGAGACACGTCGACTGAACCCAAAATCTCCATCTGGATGCGTGGGATCACCAGGGTGTTACTCGGCCGAGATGTTCTCTTAAGGCGCACCTGTGAGGATTGAATTCTCCTCACAGAGCTGATGATATGAGCTAAGCTCTATACCTACCATTCAGGGATCAAAGGGGCATCGATTGAGCAACTCAATTGGTCCCAAGCATGGAGGGATCAATGGGGTGCTACTCGCGGCATCTAACAGACACAGGCTCGCTCTGAGTTGATCAATCCCAGTCAAATCGATCGATCAGATCGAGCCCAGTGATTGCAATTAGTCTGCAATCACTCTAGACGATAATTAGAATTCGAGATAGAGCTCAAAGCCTCGGGAAAAAGCCGGCATCCAGAGTCTTAAGGATCGGCTGTCAGTGCACACTCAGACGGAATTATGCCATCTGGTCCACTGCTAGACCATACCAGAGGACTTAGACGCCTACTAGGGAGCTAAGGTGAGGTCCTATCGCAACATCTTGGGTCAATTTAGTGTAAGTTGAGCTGAAACTAGCTCGACAAAGGAATGAGATCAGAGGCTGTACCTGAGGACTGGGGAATGGCTGCGACAAAGAAGAAATGGCTAGCTCAGGAACTCTCCAAGCAGTCTCAGTAGCTACACAGGGGGTCTGAACACTAGATGTGGCGCCCCACCTCTTAATCCACAAGATTAAGCTAAGGGGTGGTGTGTCACTCTGACTAACCCTTTTACTTATTATTGGAATAGGATAAAATCCACAATCCACCTAATAAGAGAAGGAGTAAGCACATAATTAAATGTTCAATCACTATATAAAGGTTCATACAGAGTGCAGAAGCGATTTAAGTAGTAAACATCTAAGCATCACAATAGGAATAACATGGAATGTAATTCAGAATAAACAATGTAGTAATTCAAAATACACATTCATGAATACATGTATTATTATATTGCATTAAAGTTTAAATAATTAGAAGCAAAGTTTCTCTCATCCTCACTTGCAAGAAAACTAAGCAGCAGCTTCCTCTAAAATCTCCTCTTCTAGATAAGGCTCCTCCCCTGGTGCCTGATCTTCTAGCTGATATGAATCTGCCATTATTGATTTCACAATGTAGGGCCCCTGCCAAAAGAAAGAAAAATATTGTTAGACAAATTGTCTAAGTACATTTTAAGCTGATAAATTTTTATGTGTTTTGTAATATCACCATATAACTTATTTAAAGCAATAATTAAATCAAGTAAGGTTGCAACTAGCACAACAGAATAGAGGAAAAAGCTATAAATAATATTTATAACTTTAAGTAGAAAGAAGGCTAAGACATCCCTCAATGCAAGCTAAACAAGGCAGGGCATATAAGTATAAGTAACTGAACAAGTATTTAAAGAAAATACTATATCCTAAAATATGCTGATGATCATAAACTTATGCAGATTTAAAATATAATAAACTTAGCAATGATACATATAAATAGCATCAATAAATCTAACATCCTAAAAATATACATATGAGCAAAACAAGGAAATGGCTGACTGAATGAAAAATACTGGAGCATATGCAAAACATCAATATTATATAAGAATATCTGTGTACTAGCACCCATACAGAAAAAGGCTAATCTAGCCTACTGAATATCAAAAGGATCTTAGCATCAACAAGGAGGCTAAGGTGCAAAGTTATATTATCCTAGCATCATCAAGGAGGCATAGGCAGAATATAGGGTTTTTCTCCTAGCATAATCAAGGAGGCATAGGCAGAAAACACATAACAAATTTTCTCCTACCATCAACAAGGAGGCATAGGCAGAAGACATAACTGAGAGGCAGCTCTAACACATGTAAATTTTATCCTTAATCATTTACTTTAATGTTTTCATAAGGAATTTTGAAGGAGTCTCCATAATTTCCTAAAATTTTATTTATGCATCAAAGTCTTATATGAAATGTCCAAGGAAATATAGCACAAGGTACAAGGAATGCATAGCACAAAGTCAAATAGTAAGCAAGGAACTCTACTAAGCATGGTGATATCATTTGTTTTCTAATTTAACCTTCTAACTATTCCAAGTTACACAAGTTCAGGATCTCCAATTCCTACTATCGAGTGTAACTTAGAAGCTCATCTTCATAAGTTAAAATAGATTAGAACTGATCAGGTTCTAATCTAATTCAATCAAATACGACTATAAGTTTAAATTCAATAAATCATATATCCTAGTTTTATGAATTTGGACGTTCTCTCTAAGATCTGATCAAGATCTACTAAGCTATAAATTATATATTAAACACCACGAGACTAGGCTTAATCACATAATCCAAAAGAATAATACAACGGATCTAGTCTTTATTCTAAAAGTGATCTATTGAGTAAGGCAATTCCTTTTAAACAAATCAAACTTTATAGGATGAATCTCCTATTCTAAATCTAGGGTTAAAATACAAAATAATCAAAATAAGTTATAAAAGTCTAGAAACTAATAAAACTAATGATTTATTTATTGAGAAACCCTATTTTCAATGAATGAAATCTAACCTTTGATCTTGTCCTAACCTTAGAAATAGTCCTATTATGAAGTGCAAAGTCCTAGGAAAAGACTTAGAGAGATTTTTAGGGATTTTAATAAATTTGACTTAATAGTTGATTTTACTCACTTAAATAATTCTAATATAGTTCTAATCCTAGTTTTAGTGATTTAGGGGTTAAGGATGCTTAACTTAAATTTTGGGCAAAATGACCATTTTACCCCTACTTAAGGGTCCAAAAATCTACTTTTTAAATTAGGGTTCCAATTTGGAATTTCTTACTGCCAAATAATTCCTTACTGTCTAACATGAAGATAGACAATAAGTACACTCAATTTGGACAAGAAACAGATCATATAGGTCCAAACTAAGACTTCTAATCTAAGGGGTAGTTTAGTAATTTAAATCTATTGGACCCTAAATTTTTGTGTAGTTTATTGTTGGTTATTTTTCAAGGATTCCATAAAGTCTAAGAACACTGCATTCTGAGGTTAAATTGCTAAGTTATGGCCAATTCGTTTTCTAAGGGCAATTACGTAATTTTGATCGGTCAACGGGTGACAAACCAAACTTTTCCTTTTGAAGTCCAATTTCAGCAAACTCAATTTCTATAGCTTCGCTATAATATACTGGGTGTGTTGACAGGGAGTAGACCCAACTTCAATTGATCAAGTTATGACCTAACTAAGATTAGGGGTATTTTAGTAATTCCCAAAATTTATAGGGTTTAAATCCTAAATATTATTTCAGTTTATTGATGAAATTGAAATTCTAAGCTAGTTAGCACCTTGAATTTTTGAATTTAGAGTTGAATTGACCAAGTTATGGTCAATTGAAGTCTAGGGGCGTTTTGGTCATTTTTCCTAAAGTCAACTATAGGGTCAAAGGGTTGACTTTTTATACTGATGTCCAAATAGAAAAACTAATACTACCACAGTAATGGGGCTATTCTCCTAAATTTTTAAGACCCATATTGACTATGTTTGGACAATTAGGTAAAAAGTTGTGAGGGTTTAATTAGGTCATAAAATGTCACTACGTTATATGTACCCCAAAACTAATTTTTCCATTACGCTATTTGATTCCTTTTATTTTTCTGAGTAAAATGAGACGTATATTGACTATGTTTGGATCATCCTAGAAAATGTTATTAAACTTTTAAGAATTTTAAATTAAATAATTTAAATTAAATAAAGTTATTATTCATTTATTTAATTTGTATTAATTTAGTGTTCATTCTTAAATTAAAATATATTTTTTTATATTTATTAATTAGGTAATTAATTATTCTTAATCTGTATTTAATTATTATTAATTATTAGTTAAGTAATAATTAATATGTTATTTAAATATTTTAATATTAATGTTACTGTTTAATTATGATTAATGATAATTAATTAATTATGTTACTATTTAAATTAATTATATGCTTAATAATATTTAATATTTATTTAATTAAGATTAGAATAAGTACTAATTAATCCTTAATAATTTGTTAATATTATCTTACTGTTTTTATTAAACCTAATTTAATTAAATTAGCCCTAATCATATTTAATTAATCTAATCAACTAATTAATGATATGTTAATCATTTAATTGAATTTTAATATTACTATTTATATATAATATTAATTAAAGAAATCTTAATTAAGTTTAATTAAGCTAATTAATTATACTTACTGATCATTGTAATATTAATACATTATTAATTAATTAGCATTTAATAATTAAAAATTAATTAATTGTTACTATTTAATACTAATTAACTAATAGTAATTAAATGTATTGATCCACTACTAAGCTTAATTAGTTATTAATTAATCACTAATTATAAATTCAAAACAATAAAATTCTGTCGGATCTGACGCGTGGGTCCCACAACCAACACGTGGCGCCACACGGTTGGTCGCCACAGCTGCGGCGAAACCTAGCTGTCGGTCCCGACTGGACCGACACGACGGAAGTGGGCCCCATGCCCATGTTGTAGAACGAGATCGGTCGCGGGCCTGCGGTGGGACCCACGTGACGTCAGCCGTACTGACAGCGAGACCCACTCCCGGACGACGCGACCTAGTGGGCCCCACAAGACACGCGTCGGCCCACGAAGAGGGCGCCACGTGGCACAGCAGCCCCGCATGCCACGCAAGCTAGCCGGTAAGTACCACGCGGCGCCACAGGAAGCTGCCCCGCGTGCAAGGTGGTACCCACGACCACGTACGTGGCGAAGCATGTGGACCCGGTCACGCTTGGCGCGGGCCGGGCTCGACCCGGCCCATAACCCGAGCCGCTTCGGCTTCGGGGTCACTCGAGGGCCGGCAAAGCCGAACCCTAAAAGGAAGGACGCCCAATTCAGCCTGATCGGGCGATCAAGAGCTCGATCGGACCGTTGGATGGAGTCTATTGCTTACTATCTACATTTTGGAACAACAATAATTGAAATCGGCTAAGAATCGAACGAAGATCAAGTACCTGAAATGGACGACGCTGAGTTAGGTTCGCGTATCGGGAGCTCCGAGTCCAGCCGAGCAAAATGGGAGGTCCTTGCGAGTAGGGGAAGGTCTTAAAGGAGCGCAGGCGGAGAGGACGAGACTAGGGGCGCCGCGGATTGGGGGCTGGCGGTTGCGTTTGCCGTGTGGCAGCCCGGCGGACCCAACGAGGGGAAGACGACCCTGTAGCTTTTGGATATGCGTTTGATCCAACGGCTAATGATGGTGCCATCTGTTTAGAGGGTACCGTTCGGTCGCCTAACGGAAATCACTATTAGACTAACGGCACCGTTAATTATTTAAATAATATATATATATTTTTTTTAAATTCCAAAATTTTCAAAAGTCAATTCATAGCTAATTGAGGGGTGAGGAATGCAACGGCGAGGTCGGATTTTTGATTAGACGAGTATTTAAAATTTCCCAATTTTCAAGGTATTTAAATATTATTAAAATAATCACCAAAATTTTGATGACTTCCGATTAACACGAAAACATCACCCGTAGCTAATTTGGGGGCAATGAGCGCAATGGCGAAGTCCATTTTTTTATTGGAGGTTAATTTAAATAAGTCAAATTTTGGGGTTTCTGAATTCTCCAGAAATCAGGATTCAATCCATTTGACTTCTGATTTGAATTGGGTCTTAGAGGCTGGCTCCTAAAGACTTAATTAATATTTAGGATCCAAATTAAGACTGAGATTAGTCCTAATTGACTATGGTAACAACTTGGGTTATTACACTAGACCTCACCCTCTATCAGTGGTGCTCAGCTACGGGATACCGGGATTTGCCGAGAACTCCAAATGCTTTAGCTGGGAGTACCAGTGGACCTCAATGAGTGAAGGGGGTCAATGAGATGTGCTGAGGGTATTCATATGTGAGGGGAAGGTTCGGGGGTGGGTACCATATCTGAAGGCCATGGTACAGGCTCGGGCAAGGATGAAACCCCGAGCCTCCACAATTGGGGCTAGTAGGGCCTCATGGCTCGACAAGCTCTACCTTACCAGAATCGGGAAGGTCTAATGGTCTGGAGGACATGGCCAAGGGAGTGGCAGACAAAGTTGATGTGGCTTATACGAGCAGATTTCTTCTGTCGGGCCTACGATCAAGCGAAAATGACGATCCACAGTGGAGGGGTTCATCTCCATCATCTGATCGCGAGACTGTTGAGGATAGACGGTCTGATGGTGATCTACGATAACAGATATGCGCATCAAATCTTGAGCATCAGATGAGAGATGTCGATTGAGTGGGTAGGATTATATCTCAGTGTGGATGATATGAGCCATTAGATGGAGGCGTGAAAATAGGTACTAGCGCATCCGTTCGATGCTTATGCTGCCTCGTTGTCGGGACCCCACAGCGGATCTGCCATGGTCCCAGCAATGAATCCTGAATATATAAATATATATATATATATATATGTATATATATATATATATATTTAATTTTATTAATATTATTTTATTTTAATAATTATCTTTAATTCTAATTAATTTATAATCCAATTTATGATCAAATGAGCTCCAAAAATTCCCAAAATTTCACCCTTAGTTAATTAGGGTTTTAGGAATTCAAAAATGAATTCAGATTTTAATTTAGAGATCAATTTAATTTAGGTATTTTTTAGGACTCAAAAATAGCCAAAAATACCAAAATTCTCAATTTAGCTCCGATTGATTTCAAACATCTAGGGTAAGGTTTAAATGACGCATTGATTCTAATGGAATCAAAATTAAAGCTTAGTTTAGATTAATTAATCTAGATTTAGCTATAGTAACAACTAGGGTTATTATAGACTCCCCCACTTAAGAATGATGTCATCCTCGACATCACATAGTTACTACAAGGACTAAAAAATTAAATGGAATAGAAGGGAAGAGAAGAACAGTACCTGAATTTGCAAAAAGTTGTTGATATTTATTGCGCATATCCACCTCTTTCTCCCAAGTAGATTATTCTAAAGATCGATTCTTCCACTGAACTTTGACCATAGGAATTGAACGATTCCTTAGCTGCTTCTGATCACGAGCTAAGACTTTCACTGGTTCTTCGGCATAAGAAAGATCAGGTTGAATTTCTACTGACAGAAGTTGAACGAGATGAGAAGGGTCTCAGAGACATCTTTTTAATGATGATACATCAAACACATTGTGAACGACTGTAAAGTTATTAGGAAAATTAAACATGTAGGCAGATGATCCTACTTTGGCCAAAAGCTCAAAAGGTCCAACATAACGGGGACTGAGTTTCTCTGCGACTCCAAATCTGTAGACACCTTTCATTGGACTGACTTTCAAATAGGCAGAATCGCCAACATTGAATTCTAAGAGATGATGATGAGCATCTCTTTACTTGCTCTGACAATCTTGAGTAGAACGGATTCTCTGCTGAATTAATTGGATCTTCTCGTTAGTTTCTTCAACAAACTCTGAACCAAGAAATTGAACGCTTATTGTTTTTGACCAAGCAAACGGAGTATTGCATTTTTTACCATACAATGCCTCATAAGGAGACATTTTAATACTGGCTTGGAAATTATTTTTGTAGGCAAACTCCACCAATGGAATATGATCTTCCCAGAAATTGACAAAATCAAAAACACCAGCCTAAGCAAATCCTCTAGAACTTGATTCACCCATTCAGTCTGACCATCCATTTGAGGATGAAAGGTCGTACTCATAGGTAGAGTAGTACCCAGATCTTGATGCACCACTTGCCAAAACTTGGAAGTAAATCTGATATCTCTATCAGACACGGTTGATTTCGAAATGCCATGCAGTCTGACAATTTCTTTAATATAAAGCTTTGCTAGATTCTACACAGAGTCAGTCTTACGGATAGGAAGAAAGTGCGTTGATTTAGTTAAGCGGTCTACTATAGCCCAGATTGCATTGGCGCCGGACCTTGCGCGAGGCAATCCTATGACGAAGTTCATAGATATATTAAACCATTTCCATTCAGGAATTTCCAACGGATGTAGAATACCACCAGGTCTTTGGTGCTCGGCCCTTACCAAATTATAGGCATGACACTTAGCCACAAAATTGGCTACATCCTTCTTCATACCGGGCCACCAAAATGATTGCTTTAAATCCTGGTACATCTTGGTACTGCCTGGGTGAATGTGATACCCAGAGTTATGACCTTCAATCAACACTTCTCAGTATATGGATTTAGGAATCAACAAATGAATACACTTGATAAATTATGCCATTGCGCATTTGCAATTCATGACGACGACCACTTTCAATATATGCTTTGAATTTCAGATAATCATCATCTTTAGTTTGTGAGATAGATACATCTCTGTGAAATGTTGGTTCCACATTGATATTTGCATATTGCCACTGACTGAAAAAATCTCTAGCTTATAAAATTCTTGTTCTAACAAACTGGAGGCGATTATGGAAGATAAAGTAACACTAATGAGTATTTACTTTCCCTGGATGATACTAAATACTCAAATTATAATCACTGATGAGTGCTAACCATCTCATTTGATGACAATTCAGTTCTCTTTGGGTGAAGATATACTTTAAACTTTGATGATCATTAAAAATTGAACACTAAACTCCATATAAATAGTGTTGCTAAATTTTTAGAGCAAAGATTACAGCTGCAAGTTCAAGATCATGAAATAGATAATTCTTCTCATGGGGTTTTAACTAACGAGAGGTGTAAGCGATTACCCTACCCTCTTGCATTAACACACAACCTAGACCAATTCCAGAGGCATCGTGTACACCTGGTATGGAAAGTTGATGGCGATTGGCGAGTCCGAAAGACATCAATAAGAATTTAAAATGACCATAGCGAGTACGGAAAGTATTCTTTCCTACATCATCTTCTTTTACTCTCAATTAATGATATCTAGACCTTAAGTCAATTTTAGAGAATATGACAACTCTAGTTAACTGGTTGAATAAATTATCAATTCTATGCAATGGGTATTAATTCTTTATGGTGATTTTATTTAGTTCACGATAATCTATGCGCATTCGCATAGATCCATCCTTCTTCTTTACAAATAGGACGGGTGCTCCCCAAGGGGACATACTTGGCCTAATAAATCCTTTATTCAAGTGCTCGTGCAACTGTTCGTTGAGTTCTTGAAGTTTCTTAGGCGCCATTCTATACGGAGCTTTAGATATAGGCTGGGTACCCGGAGCTAATTCAATAGAGAACTCGACTTCTCTGGAAGGAGGTACACCAGGTAGATCTTCTGGGAATATGTCGATGAATTCCTTAACTACTTTACAATCAGAGAGAGGGACACTTTCCTTTGCTTCATCCGTCATAGTGACCAGAAAAGCATCACAACCCTTACTGATCAATTGTTCAACTTTAATAGCATTGATCAACGATAACTATGTACTAGTTTTTCCTATAAAGGTTTCAGACTTTCCCTGGGAATGGAGAGTGACCTTCTTTTTCAGGCAGTTTATCACGGCATTATTATCACTGAGCCAGTTCATCCCAAGGATGATATCAAAGTTTGCTAATGGCAGGATCATTAGTTCGGAGTGAAACTCCTGACCATTAAATGGAATTTTTAGGTTGCAAAACTTATGAGCACTTAGTTGGGCTCCAGATGGAAGTCTAACACTCAAAGATTTTGCTAAGTTGTACGAGTGTGGTTCAAGTATGTTGGCAAAATGTTCAGAAATAAATGAATGACTAGCACCATTATCAAATAACATATTGTAGGGCTGGTCATTAAAATAAAGTGTACCTAATTTATTCATATGAATCACATTAACATATTGCAATAATTAAGGTACAAAAATGCAATTAACAAAGGAGAAGTTCAGAAATGTGTACCTGAAACCACATTATTGTCTTCTGCGGCTTCTAAAGGCATTAAGGCATACACTCACACAGGACAAGTAGGACGATTATTTAGTTGCCTCCTGGGATAGTTCTGGGATTTAGGAGCTGAGGGCTATTTTGGAGCAACTTCAGGTGCAGGTGCTGGCATTATTGCCAATTTTGGTTCTCTCCTGTTCGGTGGAGTTGCTCTAAACACTTGGTTCTTTTGAGATGGCTTCATTGGAACTCCATCCACTATTTTTGTATGTGTACAGTGATAGAACATGTGGCCTAGTCGCCCACAATTGTAGCACTTATGGCCAAAGTGGTAACACTTGCCATATGGGTGAGGCCTATTACAGCCTTGAATTAGTTTAGCTGGGGGTGCAGCTTCAAGTTGATAGACCTTTGCAGAGTTACGTCTGTGCCTCTTGAAGGCTTCATGCTAGTTATGAGTTGATTGCGCCTTTCACTTGAGATCTTTTTTTGATTGGTGATGCTCAATCAACTTAGCTGTCTCTGCTAGTTCAAAGAAGCTAGTCATGCAAAGTGGAAAAATCTGATCTTTCAGTGAATCTCGGAGTCCACTGAGAAAGTGATGGCACTTAGCTAATTTGGAGTGGGTAATTTAGGAGCAAAATGAATCAACCTATAAAATTTCCTTAGAATCGTGTATGCAATGATGTTCTGTGCATACGGGGGAATGAATTCAGCTTTGAATGCTTCAACGAATTCATCCCAAGGGATGTCTTCCAATTCATAGTCAACAAACTTTGTATTCCAGGCCTCCTCCTACCAATATTCTTCTTTAGCATGAAATAGGTGTGTAGTGAGATGAACGACTTCTGAGTTTGGAATCTTCAGACTAATAAGATCCTTCTCTACTACTTTTAGCCAGTCAGCTGTATCCATTGGTGATAAGTTTCCACCAAAGGTGGAAGGCCTTAGTCTTAAGAAGTTATGGAGAAGACTATCCATAGAGTGATGTGAAGGAAAGGTATATTGTGGAATAGGGATAGCAGGAGCAGTAGCAACGGCTGGTACTAGATGATCGTACATCAACTTTTGCATTACCAGTGCGTGTTGAGCCTGATTCTCCAACAAGGGTGCCACCATTGCTCAGAGATGAGCTACTTCATCAGAAGAACTGCTCGAAGCGATAGTATTCTTGATTGGGTTAGCAACAGGAGGAGATCTAGAATTTATTCTAAGTGAACATTACAAATCTATATTTCAAAATCATTCTAAGGAAGACTGTAATGAAATTCCTAATAGATGCCAAAAATTTTCATTACTTTTAAAATGAGGGATTACATAAGATTTAGAAAATACCAAAAATCACAACACTACTAAAATCAAGAAATGACAATTACTCTAACTAGCACTCAAATGTCCTGAATGTACTCAGTCCTAAATGCAACACAATAATCTTCAAAGGTCACTTTCTGACGCTTTCTTTCGCATTTCTATTCGAGCTTCTTAATGGTATCGTACCACCAGACTCCCGCATAGTCTAGCATCAAATCTATTACTATGTCAACTTAGAGGGACTCTGGACACTCTAAGCACCTCAGGACTGACTCTACTCGTTCAACCACTCCTATGCGTAGATAGGAAAGTCAAGCCCTCGGTATGCCATTTGATGTAGAAGTTTGTCCAAGAATAGGGTTCCTTTTATTGAAACTCCTTTGATTTTCCATTTGCTCTCTTGCCTCCATTTGAAATTATAACTCCAAGCTAACTCAAAGGCATGCAGATAATAGTCCAAGTCAGACTCTTCATGATTCATTTGATCCTAATAGTAGAATGTATTAGTTTTTATTAGCTATAGATGACTAGATATTTAGGATATTAGTATTTTCATTCTACATTTTTCAGAGAGTTACTGACAGTAATATGTTATTGATGTTATGTCTTAATGTTTGTACCTCAAAAGAACCGTCCATTAGGTAAAAAGGAATCATAGATCCCATTATGACACCTTATGGTGTTCTCTGATACCAACTGTGGGGCCCCATACTTTCCCACGACGATGCTAATACTGATATTAGCATAATCGTGGGGACTATGGTGCTCCAGCTATGGCAAATCCCCAACTTAAGTAAAGTTAGGTAGGACCCAACCTGCCTTAAGCCAAGGACTTGTCACCTGGAACTGTGAATATACATTAATACAAATCAAAGTAGCAGAAGTAAGAAATAGTATAATATAACATTCACATCATAACATAGTATAAGAGAGTAAAAGAAACAGTAACTCAGATCAAATGTAGAAAAGTAAAAGAGTTTAATTATTACAAAATGAATTAAATGAAAGTAAAGATCTCTCAAAACCTTACTATAAGAAAGAAAACCTAACTAAGCAGCAGTGGGAAGGTTCTCCTCCTGCACCAGCTCCTCTCCTGCAGCACTACCTATGAACAGCTCCAGATCTAACATTTGTCGGTATCACAAATACCTGGGCCCCAGCCAACAAAAGAAAAATTTTACAGTTAGACAATTGTCTAAGTACATTTTAGGTTATTTAAGTGAATTGAATAATTAAGATATTATATTTAAAGGTTTTAAACATGTAAGCATTATAAGGTGCTACAAGCTATAAAGAATGGGATAGACATAAACTAATCATTTATAGCTAATCAACAAGTATGTAAAAATAACATACAAAGCAGCAGCTAAACACGATGAGGCTAAAAGCGAAGTAACTGTAGCTAGTGAAATAAATCTGATCCTAACATGCTTATGATCACATGGATGCATGCTGAGTATATAAAGAATATAAGTACTAAAATAACATACAATTCTAGCATCCTAAACATGCAAATATTTAATAACTAACAAATAAGATCATATATATAAGCATGCAGATTTAATATGAAAAGGCCATTGAGACATGTGGCAAAAGTAAGCTAAGTATATGAATGAGCAGAAAGTAAATCCATTGAAACCTGTGGCAAAGCAAGCTAAGCACTAAAGTAAGGCCACTAAAGCATGTGGCAAAGCAAAACAAATACTGAAAACTGAACTGAAGTAGGAGTAAGCCTAAGACATAGTACTGCCATAATAGAAATAGGCCATATGGGACCTCTGAACTGAAAGTTCAACATGTATCCATCCTAGGCATTCGCAGAGCTAGATCCAAGTTAAACTTATTGAATAAGACATGTATCCATCCTAGACATCCGCAGAGCTAGATCTAAGCCTATTCTATAACAAAACTAGAACTAATGAGGCAAACTAAGCTAAGACATACTCTACTAATTGAAAGCACTGAAAGAATTGAATGAATGATATGTTTTTCAAATACTAGCTTAGAATGTATCTTACATATCCTAAGTTTACCTATTATGCTCAAAGAATGAGGCTCAATATTCATGGTGTGCAAAGCAATCAAAGTCAAAGTAAGCAAGAGACTCAATCTAGACTTATGTGATATATGTTGTTATCAAATTTATCCAAATCTAACTATTTTGAGAAGATACAAGTTTAGGATATCTAATATCCAGCTATCGAGTATAATCTCATATTCATGACCTTAATGTTAACAATAGAATTTAACAAGTTCTAATTCATAATAATATGATGACTATAAAGATTAAAGTAGATAATCAATGACTTAATTGTTATTATTTTCCTCTCTTAACCCAAATCTTGATTGAGTAAATCAAGATTAAGGATTCTGGATCCAAACTCCACTTTGGTGTTCAGATCCTGAATCTAAGGGGATATCCTAATAAGGATCTAGGGTTCACACTTAAAACCCAAATTAAAGATAAGGAATCTTATAAGCAGAAAGATTCATAAATTAAGAGCTTAATTGAAAGGTCACTCTACTAGTTATAAGATAAAATAATTAATTAAGAATTAAGAATCTTATATCTATATTCAATCTTTAGGATAATTATGTTATTATGTAGATTGAATCAATCCTACACCCACAAGGAAGGTTTTAAAATGGTTAAACAATTAATCAAGTAAGGAATTCTAAATGAAGGTAATTCAATCTAACTAGAAGATCTAAAGTCTAAAGTCAAAGATCTAAGATCTAAGATCTGAAATTCTGATCATTTAGAGCTAAACTAATAAGTTTAAGTTTAGAGTTCTTTAAAGCTTTTGCTTATACTTTCATTGAGACTATAATTCATGAACAATCTTTGGTAGGATATCTAGGATTAGAAACTTTAACATTAATATTAATTTAAGCTAAGTCTTTTATAAAGGGTCTTAAGATCACTTAAGATCTTAAGAGCTTACTTAAAATTTTTTAAGGTTTAACACTATGATTCATTCAAGAAATGATATCACTTAGCAACTAACATTAATACATTAAATTACTGATTATTATTAATTTAATTGACAATTCTAAGGTTTAAGGGTACTTAAAAACATTTTGGTCAAAATGACCAAAATACCCCTCTTAAGGCTAAAAATGGATTTTAAGATTTAATCCTCTGAATTGATCCAAGTCTATTTTAATGAGCTTCATATTGATTAATGAAGTAGGCTAAACACTTATCTTAGGGTTTGGATATTTAATTTAGCTTAATTAACATTAATCTCGAATTAAGGCCAATTTAGGTGATTAAGGAAATTAAGGCACTCTAGGGTGATCCAAACATATTTATAGGTTCTACTATACTTAATGAAGCATTAAAAATTGGATTCCCCAAATTTAGAGGTTAATCTAAGGCTAAATTCACTAATCTCTTCTTAGGGTAATTAAGGAGTGATTAGCAAAATTAAAGGTCGTAAATTACTTTTAATGGTCTACATAGTTTCTCCATGGTTTCATGTGCAATCAGAGACTTTATTCACTATTTTTGGATAATTGATGAATTTATTATGATTTAAATACAAACAAAGAAATATTAAGCAATTTATTAAAATCTAACCATTAGATCTTTAATTTTATTTTATATTATTATTCTTTGCATTTTTTTGATTAAAATAGTATATTGGATCATACCATTTGGGTAAGTATAGCTAAGGTTATTTCATTAATTTATTCTAAATGTTTATTTAAATAAAAACCATATGATTTAATTTACTGAATTAATTTCCTTAAAAAATTTAATTCAGTAATTATATTAATTTGCTGTCAGCCCAAAATCAAAAAGGCACCGGTCGGGATCTGGCCCGACCCGGCACTATTCGTCTTCCTCGCTGGGGATACCTGATAGAGAGATTATGGTTTACTTCTAATCCCAAATTCTTCATCCACAGATAGCGCCTTGCCTAGAACTCGATGGCTCCACCTTCAGCAGTGTGAGACGCGTCACTGAACCCAAAATCCCCATCTGGGATGCGCCGGATTGTCAGTGTGCTCCTCGGCCGAGATGTTCTCTTAAGGCGCACCTGTGAGGATTGAATTCTCCTCACAGAGCTGACAATATGAGCTGAGCTCTATACCTATGCGTTCAGGGATCGAAGGGGCATCGATTGGGCAACTCAATTGGTCCCAATCATGGAGGGATCAATGCGGTGCTACTTGCAGCATCTAGCGGATGTAGGCTCGCACCGAGTCAATCAATCCCAGTTGAATCAATCGATCAGATCGAGCCCATTGATTGTAATTATTCTGCAATCACTCCAGATGATAATTTGAATTCGAGATAGTGCTCAAAGCCTCGGGAAAATGCCGGCATCCAGCATTCTAAGGATTGGCTACCAGTGCACACTCAGACGGGATTACGCCATCTGGTCCACTGTCAGTCACTACCAGAGGACTTAGACGCCTATTAGGGAGCTAAGGTTAGGTCCTATCTCAGCATCTAGGGTCAATTGAGTGCAAGTCGAGCTAAAACCAGCTCGATAGAGGAATGGGATCAGAGGCTAAACCTGAGGACTGGGGAATGGCTGCGATAGAGAGGAAACGACCAGCTCAAGAACTCTTCAAGAAGCCTCAGCAGCTACACAAGGGGTCTGAATGCCATACCTCACCCTCTATCAGTAGTGCTCAGCTACGGGATGCTGGGATTTATTGAGAACTCCAAATGCCTTAGCTAGGAGTACCAGTGAACTGCAGTGTTCAAAGGGGGTCAATGGGATATGCTGAGGGTATTTATAGGTAAGGGGAAGGTCCAGGGGTGGGTACCATGGCAGGAGGCCATGGTTCAGGCTTGGACAGGGACGGAACCCTGAGCCTCCACAATTGGGGCTAGCAGGGCCTCATGGCCTGACGAGCTCTACCTTACCAGAATCGGGAAGGTCTAACGGTCTGGAGTACGCGGCCAAGGGAGTGGCAGACAAGGTTGACATGGCTTGTACGAGCGACTGAGTGCAGACAACGATCCACAGTGGCGAGGTTAGTCTCCATCATCTGATTGTGAGACCGTTGAGGATAGACGGTCTAATGGTGATCTAGGATAACAGATATACAGATTAAATCTCGAGCGTCGGATGGGAGATTCCGATCGAGTGGGTTGGAATAGATCTCAACACAGATGATACGAGCCATTAGATGGAGGCTAGGAGATGCATGCTAGCTCCGTTCGATGCTTATGCTGCCTCGCTGTCGGGACCCCATAGCGGATCTGCCGCGGTCCCGACAGTGAATCTTGAATATAAATATATATGATTTTATTAATATTAATTCATTTTAATAATTATCTTTAATTCTAATTAATTTATAATCCAATTTAGGATCAAATGAGCTCCAAAAATTCCAAAACTTCACCCTTAGCTAATTAAGGTATGAGGAATTCAAAAATGAACTCAGATTTTAATTTAGAGATAAATTTAATTTAGATATTTTTCAGGGCTCGAAATTAGCCAAAAATGCCAAATTTCTCAATTTAGCGCCGATTGATTTCGAACTTCTAGGGTTAGGTTTAAATGACTCATTGAGTTTAATGGAATCAAAATTAATGCTTGGTTTAGCTTAATTAATCTGGATTTAGCTAAGGTAACAACTAGGGTTGTTATAACACACCCCCGATAGCCAAAATCCTTTTGTACGCTCGCGCTAGGATCTATCCCCCACTCCCAATGTCACGCCAATGAACTGCTATCTTCTTCCTCATTTCAGTTAGGTATCTCTAGCGGGCTATGCAGGCCCGATCCCTCTCTATTTGCCATTCAAGTGCTGAGCTCTCTCGACTTGAGCTCAGCGCACTGCCTAGTTGCTCGGCATCTCTACTAAGATATAAATAGCTTGGCTGATGCTCATTGATCTTTTTTGGTTCATTAAGGATGATTTGAATCCATCCAATTGATCGGTTGATTTTTTCCACGTCCTTATGGACTCCCAGCATCCTAGTACCTTCCGTTCTAGTTCTTAACGACCAGTGGGTGAGGTCTAGAGTTTAGACCCCCAGCTTGTGTCAATGATCAGCAGCATCTTCCTGAATCCTCCCAGCTCCCTGCTAGCTAGTGTCGCTAACCAGGTACTCGTCCACCGACATTGAGCTGAGTGAGCTCAATCCCTAACTTAAACTCAATCCATAGCTTAAGCTCTCCATGTTGTGAACCTCCCTGTAGTGTAGGGCATCTCGTTGAATGGGATAGAGCGTGTGAGCTCAGTTTAGACAGCGAGGGATCTCTGTCTAAATAAAGATTGTGACCAATAAAGATAGAGGTGCTCCGTTGGAAATTTGAGATCAAACTCAATCCCAAGAAATTTGTGATTGCATTTCACAGCTCACCAAATTGAGCTATTGGTCTCCTGGGGTTTTGGCTAAGCCCGATCAATCGATATAGTTGAATGGGCTATGGCACTGTACAATGATGGAGCCCAAGTAAGCCCCTAACATTTCAGCCACCCTCTGGTCAAGCCATGAGAAAGCTTCGATCCTCCTTGGCACCCTCTTGGTGTAGGGATTGATTGTCGATCAATGTTCAATCATTATGGGGAGGAATCGGCTCCCCATAGTAAACCCTAGCTGATGGCCTTGAGTGAGTAGGGTCTGGGACGTCCCAACCACCTCACAGAGGACTTTTGGGTGCGTTTAATGCACCTTAGCCTACTGATGGTGTAGTGTTCATATTCTAGTTATTGTGTGGTTGCAGCACCCGATAATTTGGATCTAACCCTAACCCTAAGGCGTCAGGGCGATGGGGATTGTGGATGAAGATGCCAAAATGCTGTTCAACAGTGTGGGTCGTCGGGTCCTGGTCGACCCGTGTGGTTCCTTTGCTGAGAAACCCGTCAGGTCTCGGCTGACCTGACAAAGCCCAAAGGGGAAAATGTGAATAAAGCAATTGATTTCATTTAAATATAAAGTTCAAACTGTAGGAAATTTAATAAAATCTAGGGTATTAATTATTTTTCTCAATTCTTATTCCAATGGTATGGTCCAATATAACATATTGATCAGAAAAATGTGTAGATTAATAAACTAGAAGAATAATTTAGTTTATGTGAATGAATTTACTAATTATGCCCTGATTGCATTTAAGCTTAATTAGTGATTATTTAGGGTGTGCAATGGTCCAAATTAGATGTGTATGGTCTCTGATTGTTCATTATGACTTGTAGAACTCAATTGTAAGGGTAGATTTATTTTCTTGTGGTTTCTATTCTTAATTATCTCTTAATTACCTAAATGCATGATTAGTGAATGTTAAGATATTTATTTATTCATTTTATATGTTTTTAGTCTCAATTGCTTAGTTTTGTAATTTGGAACTCACTTGCAATGTTAATTTTACTTCTCATGTTCTAATCTTGCTAATTAATAATTACTCACATGAAACCCTAATTAGGAAAGTTTAGACATTGTACTTATCTAGTTTTGATGAATTTAATATCTATGTGATCCCTAAGTAGTAAGCAACTTCATAATATCATTACAACCCAAATTATGCATGCTTAAATCTCAATTGGACTTAACTAGCCTAAAACCCAAAATAGTCTTTATTAATCTTATGAATTAATTAATCTTGATTTCAATTGTTGATTTGCATTTATTGAATCAAAAAGGGATAATTTAACACCTTTGATTTTTCATGTGATCTTAAATGGAAATATTAAATGAGGAAACTCTTAAATGAATCCTTAATGATTTTCTCTTAAGTAAGAGAACCAGCATGATTTGATCTTGAATAAATCAATAAAATGTGTTTGATTATTAAACCTCTAACTCCTAATTTCCTTATGATTTATCCCATGACTTAAAATGTTTATGTTAAGAATAAGAGTTAATAGATCATCATTCTTGATTATTTCTTTTAAACCTATGATTGTACTTATGAAATTTGCTTAAATTATTCTTGATAACTCCAAGATTTATAGTAAAATAGGTTAATAAAAGTAAGCACTTTTTAATTAAAATAATATATTTTGATGTGATTTTGCTGCTATTCAGGATAAAAGATGAGTAAATTAAAATTTGGCTTAAATATGCAATTTTGGGAGAAAAATGCCTCAGCGCGCCCCAGCGCACTGCGGTGCGCCATGGCATCATATCTCAAGGAAATGTTGAAATTGTATAAAAGAGAAATTGAATAGTGAATCCGAAAGTTTATTCGCTGTAGCGCGCCGTAGCGCGCCACAACGGATAAATTTCATTTATAATACTATAGATAAACTAATTGAATAGTGAATCCGAAAGTTTATCTGCTGTAGCGCACCGCAGCGCGCCACAGCGGACGCTACGGCGACCGAAGAAAAAATAATAATTTTTATGCAGGAACAATGTTTGGAGTGCTGCTGTCGTAGCACGCTGCAGCGGAACAGTGTTTGGAACGCTGCTGCCGCAGCGCCCGACACAGCTTTTGCCAAAAAATACATTCAAGACAGCATAGGGAAGGCCAAGAATTGAATTCTTCCCCTTCCCACTGCTGAAATTAATATCAAATTAATTTAAAACTTCTCATTCTCAATAAATAATTCATGAAAAAATAAATTAAAGATGTGAGGAAGATGGAAGGGGTAGATGCAATAAAAATTGAAGAATCTTTATTATATATATTCTTATAAAAAGGCACTTATTTAAGCCATTATGAGGACGAGCAAGAGGTTGGTTTAATTATTTTACTCAATAAAACATAAATACAAACAACTTAAATCCCTTCATTACCAAGAAAATAAATGAAGAATCATTTAATCAAAGAACACATTTCTAAATAGGATTTATTTGCTGAATTAAATTATAAATAGGAAAGGAAGTCTATAAAAGGGAGACTTAAAGATTGAGAAAGGGTTCCAACCCTTGCTACTCAAAAGACCAGGAGAAATGCTGCAGGAAGAGAAAGAAGGATAACTCTCTAAGGGGAAGAGAGGACCATGAATAGGGAGGAAGAAAAGATAGCAAAGAACGAATGGTGGAGCTTTAAGAGGATAGCACATGAAAAGTAAGAGAACCCCAGAAAATCTCTGGGTGATTCCTTGTATTTCTCCTAAACTCGCTTGATTAATTTCTTGTCGTGAACTCATGGCGATGTTCACTTTTCTTTACATGTATGTTCTTTCTTGCTTAGTAATGGAAGGATAAAAACACCTTGGAGAGGGTTAAGATGTAGTTGTAGAATTATGTAAGGGAAAAATTGATATATGATGATATTGTTTAATTATAATAAAAAACTATTTTTGTATTGTTAGTTTTAATATTGAATAAATGAGTGGGTGAACTGAAATCTTATTTATTAAAAGAGCTTGAGTTCCAATGCTCATCAATTGGGTAAGAGCAAGGAAGGTAGTGCAAGAAGAGCTGAGAATTATGTGATAGAATTCTCAAAGCTCATTTGCACCCTCCCTTAGTAGCTCTCCCAAAAGATTGACGCTTGAGAACCAAATTCTCCATTAACCTTACTCTGCTACTCAGCAAATTAGAAGTGATGAGAGGATATTGGGAACTTCAATGGATGATGTGAGATAATCCATTGACCCAATGCATCCTCCCATCTAGCTAAACTGCGTGTGAAGCGCATGACGCACGGTAAATGGAATCTTGCTTGTGAGATTTTTATAATTAAAAGATGTTTTTGGTAACCTAGATGTAGGGAATCAAAATCTAACAAATTGAATCATTTCTCATAAGAGTTTATGTGCTAAGGAAAAACCCAAAAGGAGTTCTCTTTGTGCACTAAACTTGAACCCAATGTAATTGGAGGATACTTTAATTCCAAATGGTGTTCACTTGATTTTATTAAGCAAATAAATTGAATGTATATTCAAACAATGAAGTCATTTAACCAACCCTTGCATATATTATAACAAAATCTCAACTCTCTCCTTTTTAATCAAATCGTATCTTTACTTAAGTCTTGTGTATTACTAATTCGGAACTAACAAAATTCAACCAAATTTGTTATCTAGACATTAGTGAAAGAAAATACAATTTGGTATCAAAACAACCATTCCCTGAGATTTGATAAATCTCAGAAACTAAACTTTCCACTTATTACTTCAGACCACGTACACTTGTGTGCAAACGCAGACATGTATTTCTGTCTATCAATACTCATCTTGATTTTAGAAGAAAATTCTGGTAGTAATAGACTGTAAAAGTGAGTTGTAAGTGTTTTAACCCTTTTTAGAGATAAGTGATAGCATTGTGTATAATAAACAAACATAATCTTAAGTAAGAGAATCTTGAGGTAAGAGATGCTTTATTTATAATGCATTGGGGTAGAACCTTATATGAACCTTATCAACCTTAGATGATTGATCTTATACCTTGTGATGAGATAACCTAAAAAGACATAGAATGAGTTATCTTTTGTGGTAGTCAACCTAAATTAAATGACTTATATATCACCTCCTTGGATTCATTTGAGTAGGACCTACTATAATGGATATTAGATTTTATAGCTTAATTCCCTTGATTCTAATTTAGTTTAATTAGAGCTTTAAGTGATTAGTATTATCATATGGAGATTTTAGTACATATCCATAGAGCTAACTTGATTCAATAGAATATGGAATTGGTTGATTCATCCTGAATAGAATTACAGAGTTTTGGCCTTTTCTTAGGTTAATAGATAAGTACAATTCATGACAAATTTCCCATTTCCAAAGTATGTTATAAGTTAGAAATTGAACAGCTTAGTTTGAGAGAATAAATTATAAAAGGATTATGCCTCTTATCTTTGTGCACATCGATAAGTGCAGTTAAACAAACTAAGTGTTTCAAATTACCTATCATAGAAACATACTAAATATGTATGTGTAGTCTTAGCAAGTGGTAACTTAGATAACATAATAGTGTAGTTTTGAATAATACTATTTCCATTGAGTGAAATTCAAATTAAGTTAAAACATACTTGGTTGAGTGTTCTAATTTATATGGTATTTAGAGTAAATGTGCATATTAGGGAAAATATGTTAAATAGTTAGATAACAAGAATGGATGTTTACTTATGTTTACTTCTTTTTTTTTTTCAAGGTCATTAAGTATTTAACATAAGTTGCATAATATATGCATCAAGATCATTTGTGAATTATGGGATGTAACATGCATCAAGGTTGAGTAAGAACTATGGGATGCAACATGCATCAGAATATATATGATTTCTTTGGATGCAGTGTGGCATTAAATGCATATTTTAGTATAAATTTAGTGGCATATTCAAATACATATACAGTGGCATATAGCATAGTTCTATTTTTAGTTGTTTTTGTTTACTGTTTCCTTTTAGTTGATTTACTTTCAGTACTCTTAGTTTAGATATAATTTTCTTGCTTTTAGTTTCAGTGTTTAGATTACAGTTTCAGTTTACTTCAGTTTTTTGCAGTTTTATTTCTATTTTATTAAATGTTAAGTAAAATCTCTTAAATATAAGAAAATATTAATTGCATCTTAAAATGTACTTAACCATATTGTATAATAAGATTTTTTTTCTTTTTTTTGGCTGGGGTCCTGACATTGTGAAATTGACAATATCAGATCCTGAGCAGTTGGAGGAGCCAGCTTTGGAGGCATCTTAGAAAATCTAGGAGGAGCAAGTGGAGAAGTACCCAGCTCAGCTTTTATTTGCTTGCTTAGTTTACTCTATGCTATTAGACAAGAGACTCTTAGTGCTCTTTATATTTTAAGCTTTGGTTTGCAATAACTAATTTTGGATGTATTTTTTTTTTCTTTTTTGAGATGAATGTTTTACTTAACTTTTGTGATGAATATTATGGATGAATGCTTAAGCTTCCGCACTTTGTTATTTATATTGTTTATATTTAGTAATGTGATGTGATCTACATGAAAATCATTTAAGATACTCATTTATATTGGATATATCATTATTATATTTCTTAAGAGCTAATGTATATAAGTACCACAACTAATACTTAGGATAAGAATATTATACTTTTCTAAGAATTAGTAATCCAGTAGCAAACCAGATTAGGGGAAGTTTAGCCTTCTCGAGTAACACATCGTTCTGCCGCCAATTATGTTAGTATCATCATCTTTCTGTTGCACGTGGCGACATGAAGGGGCGTTAGACCAGCAATGGTGCGGGAATTGGGGTAGCGTCATCTAACTTGTCGAGGATTGTAGTTGAGATTTTAGAATAATAACATAAGCATCACAGATAATTGCTAAATTAACTTGAAAATAAGAAAAGTATTTTTATTTTGATATATTAGCAATAAAAATATTATATTTTTCTTCTTAATTTAAAATACATGAAGAAAGTAAAAAGTGCAGCGGTTGATTATTTAATGCTTTTTCAGTTCTTCAACAATGCACTGACCTGGCATTTACAACGAAAATGCACAGGTTGAACACTCGTTAGAGAAAACTCTAAGTACTTTGAATATCATTAATTACATTATATATATAAGCTATAAGCATGGAATTAAATTTGTAAATTATAGAAAAACAAAGTAATATGAATTGAAATGTCAATCTTTCCTCTTTTGAGGATTATCGTAGCTTTTTTCTTAATCAATATTGAATAATAACTGAAATTGTAATAAAAGTGGCATGTCACAAGTAAGCTATACTTCATCAATAATTGATATCTCTATCTTAAAAATGAATAAATAATAAATATAATAATAATATCATTCGAGTGGGCACATCTACTTGCTTATCATAATTTTGGATTCTAACGTAACATATATATTTTTACCTATGATAGCCCCCTTGTAGATAGAGTTGTAGTATTCTTATATCTTCCAAAGCAGGATGATAGTGAACTAGCCATTCTAAATATAAAATTACATTATGTACAAACTGTATATAACTTCAATGGAACCCCATTTTATTCAATCAAGATCCATTATATATTCTTGACAGTATCTCAAATAGTAACAATATACCTAAATCATGAAATTTGCAAGGTTTAAAGTATTGTAGAAAGTATATAATTAAATTATTGAAATTCATAAGTTTTAAAGTGTAGCAAAAAACATGTAATTTAATTAGCATACATAAATGTACTTAATTATATTTGTGGTATATATGTTTCTTGCTTAAGTTGATTTATTACAAATCTATGTGCAAAATTTTGTATTAAATAAGTGGTGAAGAATTTCTCATAAAAATATTGATCTTTATTATCTTCTCTCTCTCTCTGATTCTCTCTCTCTCTCTTTGTTAATAAAAGGAATAAACGTATAGAGAGAGAAGAAGATGATTGAAAAAGTATGATAACATAGATTGCAATAATGATGGCAAAAATAATAATAATAATAATAATAATAATAATAATGAAATTATTATTATTATTATTATTATTTCTATTTGTAAGTTAAGAATATTATTATAAAAATAGGAGTACTAGTATTATTTAGAGAGAGAATTTAATAATAAGAAAGAAATAATAATATATATTTGCTTAGAAAAGTAGAGATAATAATCAGGTATAATAATGATAATAATATTATTATATTATTATTATTATTATTATTATCATTATCATTTATATAATAATTTACATGTAAAAAGTATTATTATTATTTATCCTAGAGAAAGAATATGATAATGGGAAGAAAAAATTATGTCATTATTTCTTATTTAATATTATGCTTATATATTTATTTAGAGAGAGAATATTATAATAATAATAATATTAGTAATATGATGATGATTAATAATAATAAAAAGTAAGAGAATTTACTTATTATTATTAGTAAAAGATGATGATGGAGAGAGAATCGTACTATTAAGAGATAGTTATTATTATAATAATACTTGATAATAATAATAATATCATTATTATTATTATTATACATGAAATAATAAGTATAATAATTTTTATACTTATTATTATTATGATTTATTATTATCCTTAGTGATAATGATATTATGGTAATAATAAAATTATTTATTTATTATTATTATATACTTGAATATAATAAAATTGTATTTTAAATTAATCGCATTTTTTCACCGTCCGATAACCAAATTTGACAAAACTTGGCCAGGAGGTTTGTCTTGATGAGACGAATGCCCTCGATTATAAATTTCTCAATTTGGAGCTATATTTTATTTTCAATTAATTTTTGAAGGTTAAAATTTCAAACATTAATTACGGACAATCTAGTGCCCAAAATTTGATAAAACTTTTTGTTTAGTCTTCTTTTATTATTATAAACTTAATGGCACAAAAATTTTTGAATTTGGACTTATATTTTATTTTCTTAATTTTTTTTATTTGAAAATTTCAAAAATTAATACATGAGCATCCATTGTTCAGATTGCCTCCAAACATAAGCATTATGATCACAAAAGTATACTTTTTACAATGATATATTTGGTTTAGCCTAATTTTGAACTTTCTTGGGATCCGAATTTTATCCAAATTAAGTCAGCAATTTGGTCCTAATTGCTTTAATCATGATTTGAACATTAAAAACCTAATGCCAAACAAAGCCAGCAAACTCAAAAATCCTATAAGTACTATCAAGTTTACCATTACAAAACCACAAACGGGCAGCAAACAGCCCATAACAGTAGACAAGCACCCAACACCTGCCAACTAATAAGCAGCAGACATAACCATGATTTAGAATTTCCAAATCAGAACAACATTAGCACTTAGAGGTAAGGTGATATCCCAAATATTGAAGATTTTAGTAAGTGTTAATAAAATTGTAGTAAATCCTCCAAATGACAAGACTAATAAGTGGGATGGCTTTATGCCTTATCCAATTAGGGAAAGAAGGAGAGGTATTGGGATAAAAAATATTCCAAAGCTTAGTTAGGTTAATCTTGTTATGCTCATAAAGGTTTGAATTAGCTTATTTGTCTAAATAAAAACATGGATTATGAGAATGAATTTTATTAGTATCCTTAATAGGAAAAATATTTTGAATAGTAGTTGAGTTCCAGCTTTAAGACTTAGACAAACACTCATCTATAGTTAATTTAGGAAGAGTAACATTATGGGAGTTACCTAAAGATGTTCAAACCATTCCATCTATCAAACTAAAAAGAGATCGAGGGCTTTAATTTATCCATAATAAGGAGATCTTTAGTTATCTCTCTATACTCAAGCATTCTTCCACAAGTTTGAGAGTGATTTTATTTTTAAGTTGAGAAGGGTGGTAGGTAGCACAGTATTTAGCATTAAAGATAGACACCCAAATGGAGTTAGAAGTACAAAACTTCCACCAAACTTTTATGGAGAAAGATTTGTGAAAGGAATCAAGACAATGCAATCCAAGACCGCCTTCATTGGTAGGAAGGGTGATGTGATTCTATGAACACCAAATAGTTTTAGAACCGTTACTGTGGACCCAAAAAATTTGTTAAAAATGTTGTTGATTTTTTTCATTACTTGTTTAGCGGGGAAGTGACCTCAAGCCAATACAGAGGGAGTGTTAAGAACAAATTTGAGAAGCACAAGTCTACCACCTTGAGAAAGATACTTATGTTCCCACCCATTGAGTTTTCTTAAAATAACATCCAATGGATCTTTGTTGTGCTTGTGTTTATTATGCCCAGTGAAAATAGGAATGTTAAGGTGATAAAAATGAGAACTTTCCTTGCTTAAAACCTAACACATTATTTATAGTATTAATTTTGTGCACTTAAACTTTATCACTAGTGAAGAATTGGGATTTAAACTTGTACTAACCCTAGGTTGTTGTCCTATTTAATCGAAATTAAAAAAAGTTCTCTTTCTTGTTCCATTAAACTTAAATAGTCATTTGAACCTAACCCTGAATGTTTGGGATCCATCGAACCTCGATTGGATCAATTAGCTATTTTGTAGATTATTTGACCTAGAAAAATAGCTAAACTAATTTAACCTCCAAATTAAAATCTGAGTTCATTTTTAAATTCCCCACCCCAAAATTAACTATGGGTGAATTTTTGGGATATTTTAAAGTCATTTGAATTTCCCAAATATTTTAATATATTTAATTAATTAGAAAATTAAGATAATTAAATTGATCTATGATTAAAAATTTGTCATCATTATTTAGTTCCTCACCCCCAAATTAGCTAAGAGTAAATTTTTGAGATTTTTTGGAGCTCATTTAATAGCTTAAATTTAATTAATTAAATTAAATTTATTTATTAATTAAATTATTTAGTTAAAATTCCATATCACCGTCAACCTTCCCTCATCTGATTGAACGGTGCAATCTAGTGCCGTTGGATTGATTTAGTCATCTAGATCAGACGATTGGAGGTCGTCTTCTCCGCGGGTGCACGCTCGCGCACTGTGTGGCGCGCAGCGCACGCAGGGCGGGCACGCGGCCTATGCAGGCCATGTATGAGGCCATGATGCCGCCTTTGGTCACTTCAAAGGGCTTATTTTAGCTCCATTCAAAAGCCAAATCTTAGATGTACTGATTAAGATCAAAGAGGAAACTGAGAACCCTCTGTTGCATCGTCAAAGGCTCGACCAAATTCTCTTGACAACCTAACCCTAAGATACCCATTTTCCATATCAATTTCGATCTGATTCCTCTTCAATGCATTTTGTTACTTCATTTTGGTACCTTGCAAATTATTGTCGAGCCTTAATCGAGCTCGATCGAGCCCAATTGAAAGTCGATATCCGTCGATTTGAACAGTACCGCACAGTTGTCCCGTAAGCTCAAATATAGGGCATCACCATTTGGATCATTAAAGATTGGATTAATTAGGGTATTTAGGCTCAATCATAAGGTCTTGAAGAGGCATTTTGATCGATAAATATCATGCCATCTAAATGGGACTGTGTTGGGGGAAATTGCAAACCCAAGTTTTCTCTTTTCGGGTTTTGCCGAGTCGATGAACAGTTCCGGGCGGGTCATTCCCGACCCATGCAACACTTCCATTAGGTCAAGCATGCAGCCCAACCCATGTGTGTGCAATCAAAAGTGAGCTCGTGCATGAATGAGCCATGCATGCAGCATGCCTTATGAACAGTAAGGCAGCTCTTATGACCAGTTATGGTGTTAATTAAATAATCGTTCAAACGAGCTTCAAAAATTCTCAAAAATTCACCCTTAACTAATATGGAGGTGATAAATTCAAAAATGCAATCGGTTTTTTTTATCGGATGTCAATTTAATTTTCATATTTTTTAAATTAATTAAAATATTTATTAAAATTAAATGACTTCCAACTTGGCTCAAAATTTTGAGGTTGGCTCCAAATGATATTTGGAGACTAATGGCAAGTTTTTTAACCTTATTATGCCAGCAAAAACTGGGTAACAATGTTAGGATTGTAATAGACTTCATCTATTAAAAGAGGTGTCATCCTTGATGCCATAACGATTAATTAAACTACAAGGTTCAAATCTACAAAACTTGAAATTTTTAGTCCAAATTTTAGAATAATAACATAAATATCATAGATCATTGCTTAATTAATTTGAAGATAATAAAATATTTTTATTATGATACAGTGGCAATTACAAAAGTAGACTTTCCTGCTTTATTTAAAAATACATGAAGAAAATTAAAATGTAAAAATGCACTAGTTGATTTATTAGTGTTGCTCAAGTTCATCAGTGATGTCCTAACCTGGCATTTACAATAAAAATTCTCAAGTTGAACACCCATTAAAGAGAACTCTAAGTACTTTAGATATTATTAATAACTTTATATAAATAAGTAAAAAATATAGAATTAAATTTGTAATTTGTAGGAAATAAAATAATATGTATTTAAAAGACAATTATTATAGCTTTCTCTATAAATCAACATTGAATAATAATTAAAGCAGTGATAAAAGCAATCTATCACCAGTAGGTAATACTACATCAAAAATTAAATATTTTTATCTCGATAATAATAATACCGTTCGAGTGAATAATTCTCAAATATTGAGGATTCAAGTATGTCTACTTGATTATCATAATTTGAGTTCTAACTTTATATATATGTTCACCTATGCTAGCACTCTCGTAGGCATAGTCATAGTATTCTTATATCTTTCAAAGCAGGATGATAGCAAACTAGCCCTATTCTAAATATAAAATTACATTTTATACAGCTTGTAAATAACTCTAGCGAAACCCCATTTTAATATGTTCAAGCATGTTACTTATTTCTTATAGTATCTCAAATAGTGACAGTATACTTAAATTATAGAATTAGCAAAGCTAATAAGCACGTAATTAAATCAATAAAAATTTGTGAGTTTCAAAGCAAAGTAAAGAGAATGCAATTAAATCAACATATATAAATGTACTTTATAATATCTGGGGTACATGTTTTCTTACTAAGTTGATTTCTTATAAATATGTGTAAGAAAATTTTGATTAGCAAAGAAATTAATAATTTTCTTATAAAAATACAGACTTTTATAATCTTATCTTGCTCTTAGTGTGTTTCAATGTTAGTAAGAAGAATAAACAAAAATAGGATGTGACGTCCCCCATTTCTCAAGCCAGCAAGGGCACGGGATTGGGGGTTATCTAACTCCTCGATGATTGTAATCGAGATTTGGAATAATAATATGAGTTATCGCATACATTCATTCATCCAAATTAGAAATATGAAAAAGGATATTTTATTTTAGTGTTTTGTAATATTATTACATCAATACAACTATCTTTATCGAATAGATAGATAACAAAAAAAGTAAAAAATAACATAAGAGTACAGCGATCGAAAATCTCAGGCTTGATCTAGTCCTTCCTCAAAATCCTGACCTAGCATTTACAATGAAAATGCTTAGGTTGAACACCCGTTAGAGAATACTTTAAGTACTTTGGATATCATTAATTGCAATATATATAAGTGGTAAGCAATGAAACAAATGTTAGTAGGATGGAACAAGGCTCAAAATTTTGTAATATACATTCTATAAAATAAATTTCAATATGTGATAATATAGAAGTAAAGATGTACAATTACCAAAAAAAATAATTCATTACTGTTACAATAGACAACTATCTCTATTTTAAGATATTGAGAATATGTCTTACGTATCGTTAGCAAATTTTGTATTCTATTTTGGAGCAGTGTATAGAATGGGAGGAATCAAGATATGTCTACCTGATCTAATAATTTGTTCCTTATATTTCACTTTAACCAATACCAACCCCCACCAGGGCAATGGTAAGGTCTCCTCATAATCCCAGTGGGTCTACCTAACTCAGTACTTGTACGGGTCTAGTAACAAAGAATCTTCTTTTTTGGAACATTTATTTTGACAATATAATTTCATATAAGACATCATAAACTTTCTTAAGATATGTGGCAAATATTATTAAAGTGATAATAAATTCAATAACAGTTTCCAAAAATGATTATCAATTTTTCAAAAATAAAAATTTTGAGGCTCAAAGCGAAGCAGTAGCAGGTAATAAAATAAGCATATAATGTACTTCATGATATCCAGGTACATGTTTTACTTGCTAAGTTGATCTCTTGTAAATATGTGTGTAAAAATTTTCGATTAGTAAAGAGGTGAAGGAATACTAACTTTTTAATCTTCTCTCGCTCTAAGTGTGTTTCAATATTAGTAAAAATAGGAAGAGAAGAAGATGATTGAGGTGGTGAAGGAACAAGGTAATGTAGATAATAATAAGAATGAAATTGATGTTATTATTATTATTATTATTATTATTATTTATATTTATAAGATAAGAATAAAAATAGAAATGTTGGAGTGAAATTAATATGTATATATATATATATATATATATTCTTAGAAAGCAAAAATAATAATGATAATAATATTATTATTATTTATACGATTGTTTACACGTTAAGTGTATTATATATATGATAATATGAAGGAAATAAAGTTGTTAATTTTTATATTATTATTATTATTATAACATAATATATTATAACTATAATAATTATATTATAGTATATATATATATATATGCATATATATATACATTTATATATGATGATAATAAATAAATAAATAAATATGAAAATAAAGAATAAAAATAGCATAAATAAAATGTTAGGAGCAGAATAAAAAGTTAGTAACAAAATTAAAAGGTTATGAGCAAAAAATAAGAGTTAGTAATAAAAATAAATATTAAGGGTAAAAATAAAAACTAATAGTTAGCAGGTTAGTGATGTTATGAGTTAAATTAATTTTTAATTATTTTAATTTTTTATTTAAAATGTTTAAATTTTAATTAGTCCATTTAATTTTTCTGACTAATATTTTTTTTAATTTTTGTAGCCCTTCTCCCCATTCTAAGGGGGCTTGCCAAGGGCAGTGAAGACTTGCAGAGGAGGTGGGGGACGACTCATAGGGATTTCAACAAGGTGACAGGGCGAAGGGAGGTTGTTGGTCAGGGAGGAAGAAGGAGGGGAATAGGTGGGGGAGACCTAGGTGTTGCCGAGGGGGGAGGGGTAGGGAGGTTAGGGGTTATTGGAGAGGTAAAGAGGTGGAGGAGGGAGGTTGGCGACCAGCCAGAGGGGGATGTAACAACCCTAGGTTGTTACCCTAGCTAAAACTAGATTAATTAGGCTAAACCAAGGTTTGATTTTGATTCTATTAGATTCAATGGGTCATTTAAACCTAAACCTAGAAGTTTGAAATCAATCGGAGCTAAATTGGAAAATTTGGTATTTTTGGCTATTTTTAAGCCCTGAAAAATACCTAAATTATTTTGATCTCCAAATTAAAATCTGATTTCATTTTTGAGTTCCTCATACCCTAATTAGCTAAGGGTGAATTTTTGAGAATTTTTGGAGCTCATTTGGTCCTAAATTGGATATAAGAATTAATAGAATAATTAAATTAATTTTAATTAATTAATAATTTTAGGATTTGTTGTCGGGACCGTGGTAGATCCGCTGCGGGATCCCGACAGCGGCGCATAGTCTTTAGCCAATAAGGTGGCCAGCACGCATCTTGGCGTGGCTCCTCAGCGGCACGATCCACCTCGCGCCGAGGCCAGATCCTAGCCGCTCGATCGATAGCCCGATCCAACGGCCTCCCGTGTCCCACCTTAAGTAGCTCAGATCAAGCGTTGGATCAATTCAGTTTGATCCAACGGATGATCTGTGTCCCGATCGACCGTTGCCGATCGAAAGATCAGGGCCACCCGGTTGTAACTGAAGACCCATCGAACGGCTGCGCCTCATCCATCACTGTTCATCATCGTCCCAGGTGCGTTATCGCTGGAATCTCCCGACATAATCCCAATGTCCTACCCTTGTGGCAGTATGGGGATGGAATCTTGTCCCCCACGATCTCCTTCGCACCATAGCTTGGTGATCCTCCCGGATTTGCCCTTCCCCGTTTGGAGCCCCATTCGCAGCCATGAGCCGAAGCTGCTGGCTCGGCTAAGGCTCTGGAAGCCCTTCTGCAACTATAAATAACCTTAGAACTTGCCTATGTCTCCCTTTGCTCATCTTGTATCTTCTCTGAAGCTCCCTCTTCTTCTTGCTAAGCTCAAAGACCCCTGCGACCAATCGGTGAACCAGGTCCCTTCAGTAGAGTCTGAGGGTGAAACTTGGTGTTTAAGTTCCCTAAAGCTACGAGAAGGGTGACTGTCCTCTGCATATCCCCAATTGTGCACTCGACGACGATCAGGTACAGCCTCTCCCATTTCTAGTAGAGCTGGTTTTCAGCTCGTTTCGCACTCAATTAAGCTTAGGTGCTGTGCTAGGACCCTTCCTTAGCTCCTCAGTGAGCGATTGAGTCAAAAGAGGTGGCCTGGCAGTGACCTAGACGACGAATTCATCGTCTGTGCGCACCGTCAGGCAAATTTCCTGGTTCGCCTAAATCGGCGTTCCAGCTGAAACTGATTGTCCATTCGTCCCTAAGCACGTTTGGACAATGTTGGTGAGCTGGTATCAAGAGTTAGGTTCAACCAGATCGATCAATTCAACCAAACTTGATCGATCCAGTCGAAGCATTGAATGGCAGAAAATGCCGAGTAGCACCCCGACAATCTAGACCATCTCAGGATCCCTCGTTGCGCCCTATCGCTCCCTCTTTGATCCCTGAACATGTAGGGATCGAGATATCGGTGGCTCGTGGGCTCAGTGAGGAGAATTATCTCCTCACAGGTGCGCCAGCCGAAGGATTTAGGCTGAGTAGGCATCTAGCGAACCAGAGCGTCCCAGTGAGGGCTTCTTAGTTCAATCGACGCGTCGGAGGTCAGGGAACGTGTAGCCGTCGAAATCGCCGCGCTGCATGACCGGAGTGCGGCGAATTTGGCGCTGGAAGTCCGCCTCGGGAATTAGGGCTGCGGGCGCGATCGGGAGGAAGACGAAGACGCGATTTTGGGCCGGGCCGAGTCCCGGCCCGCGCGGTTCGGTATTTAGGCCGCAGTTAATTAAACAATTTTTGGAATGTATTTTTAATAGTTATGATTTAATGTAATTAGATTCCTATAGTTTTAATATAAATAAACATTCAGAATGAATTAATTAAATAACATTGGTTATACATATCCAAATGGTTTGATCCAATATACCATTTGAATCAGAAAAATTCAAAGAATCTGAATATAAAATAAAATTCCAGATCCAATGGTTGGATTAAAATTTATTTGCCAAACCTTTTCTGTTCTTAAACAAATCATATAAAATCATATAATTATCCAATTTATGATATTAAGGGCTCTGATTGCTCCTTGTACCCTAAGGAACAATTCCAAACCCTTAAAGTTGATTTTGGATAATTAATTTTCTTAATCAACCCTTAATCACTTTTATCAAGGATTAGTGAATTAAACCCTAATCAAGCCTCTAATTTGGGTGGGGATGGTTCCTAATATCATGTTAGACCTAGTATAACCTAAGTGTAAGGTTGGATTGCCCTAAAGTGCCCTAATTTCACTAGTCACCCTAAGTAGCTTAATTAAGTAATTAGTGATAATTAAGACCATTTAGGTCACCAAAACCTAAATTAAAGGTGTTTCCCACTTCATTAAGTAATATGAAACATATTAAAATAGATTAGATCTAATTTGGATGAGTAAACCCTAAAATCCCAATTTTTACCTTAAGAGGGGCATTTTGGTCATTCTGACCGAAATGTGTTTAAATGCTCCCTAAGACCTTGGAAATTCAGTAAACCACCTTAAGATAGATTAGAAATGTTCTCTGGACCCCTTTTTGATTGATGATACTAATAATATTAATATGGAAATTATGAAATCTTCAATTTAACCTTAATTAAGACACTTAGATCTTAAGTGACCATAAAGAAGTCACTTAAGCTTAATACTTAAGTGTAATCATTTCAAAAGACACTTGATAAGTTCAAACTAGTTAAATTGTAAGCTTAAATGCTAAAAGAAACAATAATGGGACATCCTAAGTTAAAATCTAGCTTAAAGTTTAAAGTGATCAAAACTCAGACCCTTGGATCCTAAGTAACCTAAGAAAGTTAATATGGGTTTAATGTTAATCTAATACTTAAAATTGACAATTTTAACCTTAATAGGCTCCTTATAGTTAATTATGAACTTAGATTCTAAAGAAAATCATAAATGAAAACTCTTAAGTCAAAACTTTAACTAAAAGTCTAAATTGATCAAACTTCAGATCTTTAGATCTTAGATCTTGGACTTAGATCTTCAATTTGAATCAAACCACCTCCAATTGACATTCTTTAATGATTTATTATTTAATCTTTTGAAACCTTCCATGTGGGTATAGGGTGATTCAATTAATAAGATAATGGAGTTATCTTAAAGATTGAATATAGATCTTAGATTATCAAGTTCTTAATTGATTATTTTACCTTATAATTAGTAGAATAGCCTTTCACTAAGATCTTAGTTCTTGAATCTTTCAACTTATAGGATTCTTTATCTTTAAATTGGGTAATAAGTGAGAAACCTAGATCCTATTTAGAATTTCACTTTGGATTTGAAATTTGAACTCAACATAGGGTTTAAGTTCTAAATCCTTAAAATCTTGATTTATTTGATCAAGATTTAGGTAAGAGAGTAAAATATTTATAAAATTAGGTCATTGATTTGCTTACTTAAACTATGTAGTCGTCACTTGATTTTGGACTAGAACTTGTTAAGTTCTAATATTTGACTTTAAGGACGTAAATCTGAGATTCTACTCGATAGCTGGATATTGGAGATCCTAAGCTTGTACCTTCTCAGAATAGTTAGATTTGGTAATTAGACAACAACATATATCATATAAGTCTAGATTGAGTCTCTTACTTACTTTGACTAGATTGCTTTGCATACCTTGGATTTTGAGCTTTAACCCTTGAGCATAATAGAAAAAGCTTAGGATAATGTATCCTAAGCTAGTATTGAATTTACATATCATTCAGTTTTGTTTTGTCACAGTTAGTAGAATATGACCTAATTTAGTCTGCCTCTTTAGTAGTAGTATTGTATAGACTGGACTCAGACCTGGCATATTTGGATGGCTATGCTGGGGATTGATTGATATTGGAGGCCTTGTATGGCCTATTGGCTGATATGGCAGTACTAGAACTTAGGCATATTACTACTATTACTTGTATTGTATTGTTTTGGTTTTCTAGTTTGTTTTGCCACATGCTTCAGTGGCCTTAATTTTTAGTATTTGCTCGCTTTGCCACATGTCTCAGTGGCTTTACTTATCATATATTGCTTTGCTTTTTGCCACATGTCTCAGTGGCCTTTCTTTTCATCTTAATCTGCATATTGTATGTGTACTTTTATGGCTTAGGTATATGTATGAATGGCATGTTTAGGATGCTAGAATTTTATTGAATTCAGTACTTGTGATCTTTTATACTCAGCATGTTTTACTTTGATCATAATCATGTTAGGATCATGTTTATGCAGTAGCTACAGTTATTTTGCTTTTAGCCTTACCTTGCTTATTTAGTGTTTTGTATGTTGCATGCTATAAATAGATAGTTTATAGTATTCTAGTTCTTTCATGGCTTGTTGCACCCTTTACTGCTTGCATGTATAGTTAAATTTAAATGTGATATCCTTAAATATTCAGTTCACTTTAAATAGCCTAAAATGTACTTAGACAATTGTCTAACTGTAACCTTTTTATTTTGTTGGCTGGGGCCCTGGCATTTGTGATACCGACAAATGTCAGATTCAGATGTGTTCGTGGGCAGTGTCACTGAGGAGGAGCCAATTTAGGAGGAGGACCTTCCAGCTGCGGTCTAGCTAGTTTTGCCTTGTTCATTTCAGTGAGGACGAGAGTCTTTTATTTTCAATTATTCGTTTCAGTTGTAATAATTAAACTTTCTGGATGTACTTTACTTCTGCATTATGATGAGTTACTATATTTCCCTACTATGTATGCTTGTGGATGTTACTCTATTTTATATTGCTTCCGCTACTTTGATATTTATATTGATGAAAGTTATAGCACTTGGTGACAAGTCCTTTCCTTAAGGAAGGTTGGGTTCGCCTAACTTTACTTAAGTTGGGGATTTGCCAGAGTTGGAGCACCGTACTTCCTTATTGTTAGTACGAGGGCCCCACAGGGGAGGAGGATGAGGAGTTTGAGGAAAGAAGAGAGGATGTATGGGCTTTAAATATGAAGGAAAGGGAGGGTGTGGGGCAGCCCCAGGCAGGGCCACACGACTGCCCCAGGTGGGAGGCCGGCCCGTGCCACCGCGTGCAGGGGCACACAGGGTGCCCTAGGGGGTTGCTGTTAGCGTGAAAATTAGGGGGGAGAAAGGAGGAGAGAGGATGGCGTTTAAACTTTTAAATAAAAAATTTTTGATTTAAATTAATCGTATTTTTTATTCCTCTGATTTCCAAAATTGACGAACTTGACCGGGGGATCTGTCTTGACAAAATGAACGGTCTCGAAAATAAAAATCTCGATTTGAAACCATATTTTATGTTTTATTTATTTTTGAAAGTAAAAATTTTAAAAATTAATTACGGATAATGCGACGCGTAAAATTTGATGAAAAATTTTGTTTTTCCTTATTTTATTATTACAAATCCAATGGTACCAAAATTTTTAAATTTGAACTTATATTTTATTTTCATAATTTTCAATATTTAAGAACTTCAAAAATTAATATAGAGATATATGTTGGTCGGATTGCCTATAAACTAGGACATTACGATCACAAAAATATACTCTTTCAAACTATATATTTTGTTTGATCTAATTTAGAAGTTGCTCGGAATATTGATTTGGGTTGTTACATACGAACAGAAGATGATGATTTGGATGGCAAAGAAACAGGGTAATGTAGTTAATAATGACGACGAGAAAAATTATGATGATGGTAATAATAATAATAATAATTATTATTATCTATAATATAAGTTAAGAATAAAATAAGAATATTATTTATATTTAAGAAGAGATTAATATATATATATATATATATATATATATATATATATATATAAGTGGTTGAAGCTCAGGATTTGTTATCTCATGCCATTGGTTCAAATTTCATCGGCCACACATAAGAAAACAAAATATATATATATATATATATATATTTAAGGGAAACGCGTAAGTTTTAATAAATCAAAAAGCAGGATACAAAAAAAGGTTGGGCGGTTACAACTAGAACCTAAATCTAAAAAACTAAAAACCAACCCCAAAAAAAATAATAACATAAAAAGCAAAACATATAGAAGGTAAATATAAACCAAAAAAGTAGTCAAAACCAGTAACCATCCAAAGGCAATCAAAGAGCAGAACTTGGAGAATGTTCTCACAGAGAAATTCAAAAATTGGAATTGAAAACTTACCTGATGGCCGCACAAAGGATCTCACTGCTTCTGCCTAAACAGAAGGGACGTCCCACCTGGAACAGTAAAAGCAAAAGCAAACAATAGCAAAAAAGAGGGAGAGAGTCTAGCTGACCTTGACCAAGAGGTCCATACCACCATAATTGAACTTAAAGGGATCAGATAACCCAGCAATAGTAGGCGACAACCTAAATAAATCTACATTCACCAAGCCGAACCTTTCTGTTAAGCCAAAATTATAGGAATTACTTTCATAAGCAACCGAGGAACAGCAATCAAGTCAGTTTCCATACCAAAAAAAATGTTAACATTATAGGCCCGAAGAAACAAAGTCTTCCAATAATATAAAGCAGGATTAAGATTAATATTATAGATAAAGATCACCCACAACATGCAATTTATATAAGCACAAAATAGCTGACTACATAACATCATTCTCCTAATAGATAAAGTAATAGAAATCGTAGAGAAATCGAAAGCATTCCACTGAATGGTGCAGCAACTACTAAACCAGAGGAGAAGTAAATATAAACTACATAAGGAAATATAAAACAAGCTATCATTGAGATAAGCAACAGCCACTAAAATCAGGATCCCCATCTCAAAAAGCAGCATAAAAATAGCTAAATTTATAACACAGCAGCCACTAGTCAGAGTAAAAGTAGTGCATTTTGAGTAAATAACAAAGAAGGCGGCCATTAAGATAGCGAGCAACCATTAAGATCAGAACCCTCCACTCATTTAAAATCAACACCAAACACTGAATGGTACAACAATTACTAAGCCAGAGGAGAAGGGAAAATAAACTATAGCTTAAAGAAATAGCAAATAGGCGGCCATTAAGATAAGCAACAACCACTAAAATCAGCAACCCCATCTCAGAAAACAACATAAAAACAGCTGATTTAACAAACCAGCAGCCACTAGCCTAAGTAAAAATAATGTAGTTTAAGTAAAAAGAAAGAAAGCGGCCATTAAATAGTTATCAGCCATTAAAATCAATACCATCCACTCATTTAGATTCATGAAAATAGCAAAGTTATCAACCGAATAATTCAACCAGTGGCTCAGCATAAATAGAATGCAGTTGGACTAAATGGTAAGCAGGTAGCCATTAAGATAAATAGTCGCCACAAAATATAGCATCCACAACTACATATGCCTAATTAAAGCAACAGAGATAGTAACCAAAGTTAAAATCAATACAGTCCACTCATTTAGATTCATGAAAATAGCAAAGTTATCAACCGAATAATTCAACCAGTGGCTCAGCATAAATAGAATGCAGTTAGAATAAATGGTAAGCAGGTAGCCATTAAGATAAACAATCACCACAAAATATAGCATCCACAACTACATATGCCTAATTAAAGCAACAGAGATAGTAACCAAATGATACAACCAGCAGCTACTAGTTAGCGCAATAAGCAGGCAGACGTTAACATAAACAACAACCACAAGATCCTGCTTTTCAAACACAAAGAGGCGAAGCATAAAATAAATGCAATAGTGCCATTCGATATCCTTATGGGTCCATCCAACAAAGCACCTCCAGCAAAAAGAAAGCAGCTAAATATTGAGAACCAATGCCCAAAGGCTAGCCAATGGCCGCCCCATTAAATGGCAAATTGAAATTTGATGGCAACTTCATTAAAATGATTCCAGTTAAACTTAGCAGTATTAAAATATTTAAGGCAGAATTTGACATCTTTAGTTATCTTAGTTGTGATTGAATTGAGATTTATTGCAATATTTTGATATTTGGCTCTATTTCTAGCAGTCCATATATTCCAAAGAGTGAAGGTATCTAGAATATTTCCAATGGAGATTTTATTTTTCCTACAAGAAGGCCAACAATAGAAGATGCTTTTGATCTCCATAGGGGGAGGGGCAGAATTGTACCAGGGAGCAGCCCAAAGAAGTTTGCTTGTATTTCTTTCAATAAGAATATGATTTATGAATTTAATTTTCTTACAGCAATGACATTTGGAAGCAATATTAAAACCCAAGCCTTGCATGATGGGATCAACACTAATGAAGCTATTGTAAAGCTTCCAAAGGAATATGCTAATTAGATTAGGGATGCAATTATGCCAGATCCAGTCGGGGAAAATGGGGATACCATGATGTCTACAGTAATCATGTAACAATCCAGGTTGTTACTTAGGTCATTTATGATTAACCCAAGTCTTAATTTAGATTTCATTACACTAATTAAGTCGTTAGGAACTCACCACTAAGATCTAGTCCAAATCAAGAATCAAATGGTTCAAATCCTAATTTTTGGGAATTTTTTAGAAATCCTAGAAATTGACCTATTTAATTTGACCTCAAATCAAAAATCTGACTTTGCCATTATGTTTACCACCCCCAAATTAGTTAAGGGTGAAGTGTTGGAGGCATTTGGAGGTTGTTGATTTTCGTCGAATATTTTATTAATATTTAAATACCATTTAAAATCAAATAATTAAATTCTCGTCGAAACAAAAATCTGATCGCACCGTTGTGTTCCTCACCCCTCAATTTGTTAAGGGTGATTTATTAGAAATTTTCTATATACATTTAATTGTATAATTTTAATTATCAAAATTAGTATAAATTAATTTAATAAGTACTATTTAAATTAAGTCTTAACGGTGCCGTCCAACTCCTCATGCGTCACCTCTTTTCCCTCTCTATGCCGTTTCCATCAAACGGTAAGCGTCGACAAGTGGAACTCTCCGAGCAATTGTGGTGCTGCCAATCAAGCCCTAACTTTTAAACTGTCAATCTAAGGTACACTCATATGCCTTGATTCTTTATCAATTCGTGTTATTTCAATTTTGTTCACTTATTCCGATCTTCTGATTATCCATCTATCGAGTTCGATCGACTTGATCAAACCTAGATTTGTTTGAATTGCAAAACAATTCACAATATTGTACAATTTTGCCAAGTATCGTCCGTAAGCTTCAAGCTAGGGTTAGGCTTTTCGTTCTATAGGATTCGTCCCCGACGCAGGTTCCTCCTTTAGGAGCTAGCCCTTGACGTTGCTGATCCAAAGACGTGCAGGTCAAGTCCTGGTATCACTGGTAAGGGCCCTATTTATCTAGCCATAAGCACGGTCGTCGAACATTAGAGAAGAAGTGTTTTATGGCTGGGTTCGAGTCGGCCCGACCCATTTTTCTGTGTTTTGGGCCTACGCACGTGGTGTTTCATACCAAGCGCAGGGCCCACCCGTGTGCGTTGTCCCATCCAGGTGCTGCCGCGTGGGGCTCGCGTCATGTTGTCGCATCTTTTCTGCTGGCAGCGGCAGTCAGTGGGACCCACGAGAGGGCTCTTCCTCCAGTAGAATCGTGCCGCGTAGCAGTGGGGCCGCCGCTTTCCAAATCTGTAGAAAATATAAGTTAATTATAATTATATATATTAAGAAAAAAAATAGATTAGTTAAATTTAAAAAATCAATATAATTTAAGTTGATTTAATTAATCATCAAACCTTTAAATACTCATATCTTACAAAATACAAACCCAAACAATACAAATAAATATACCATTGTGATCAACAAAAAATTAAGGAATTTATTAGTGTCATTAAATTATTAGTAGGATTAATATTTTACTTAGTGACATTTAGGATATTCTCTTAATTATAAAATTAACCCAAATGTTCAAATCATCATAACTTTGTGGGTGTTTACCCAAACATGCCCAATATAGGTCTTAAAATGATTAATGAAACCTCTAGAATAACCTAGTAGTGTTCAATCCTTTTTTTGGATTAGTATTTGTGTAATCACCTTAAAACTTAATTAGTGAATATTAGCATAATTAGTGATCCAAATTGAGTAATTTTAGTTTTTGATTACTCATAGAGTAGAGTAAAACCTAGTGGAGTAACTAGCTTAGTGATTTTAAGGTTAATTTTACTGATCACTCACTAATCACCTAAACCCTAATTAAGCCATAACTTAACCAAATGAGGTCCAATTTGGGTCTACTCCCAATTAAAGTAATCAGTAGATTATAGGGAAGCTATAACCATTAAAATTACTAAATTTGAACTTAATTTGGAAAGGTTAGGTTTTTAAACCCTATTTTAAGAAACCCTAATTTCCTTAATTAATCCTAAACCTTGTATTGGCTATAACTTAGCCAATACTTATCAGAATTTAGAAATTTTAGGTTCTATGGAAATCTTAGATAGCAAGCTATAATAACCTAATGGAAAATTTAGAATTTATTAAGTAAAACTACCAACTTGCCCATATGAGTCAAATTTCTTAATTTGATCTCACAAGGCTTAATAGCCATCCAAAATTGATGTACTTACTGTCTAACTTCATATTAGTTAGTAGGTAATCCTTAGCCACTAAAAATTTCTATTTTAGAGCCCTAAATCAAAAAAGTAGATTCTTAGACCCTTAATGAGGGGCAATATAGTTTTGCCCAAAATTAAGGTTAATTGCTTTTAGTCCCAAATTTCATGTTATAATTGTTAAAATCAGTAAATAGAGAAGTTTAGAAAGAAATATCATTAATTTAAATCATAATTATGTTTTAAGCAAAATCATTAGATTCCTTACTTAGGGAAATTCTATGTAATTTATTAGCGGTATGATGTGAGATTCATCTCACATCATACCTCTTTTCTGAACCTCCTTAATCTATCCTTAGTCCATCTTATAACATTAGTTAGGTGTTGAGCTTGAGTGTTCATCTTAGTATTAAGAGCTCATTTCTTAGGAATTAAGATTAGATCTTAAGCTAAAGTTCATCTATTGAGTAAAATGGGTTACTTAGTATGTGAAGCCTTGATTTTAATAGTTTATAGATTTTTATAGTTTATTATTTATTTTTCAATCTCTTAACTTTAGATTTCAGACTAGAGATCCATCCTATTAAATATGATTTCATTTAATAGAATTTTCCTTAAAGCTTAATCTATGAGTTTGGGTATTTGAAACCTAGTCCTTTATGATCACCATTTAGATTAAGTAATTAAACCCCAATATTTAGGGTTTAATTCTTAATCCTTTCATCTTAATTTGGCTAATCAAGATTATTTGGATTGTTTAAATTATTTAAATAGGTCAATTGATTTTTCATTTAAACCTATATAGTCGACATCAATTTATTTATAATTAGGACTTAGCTAGTCCTAATTATTTTTAATCTATAAGATGTGAATCTGAGTTACACTCGATAGTAGCAATTGGAGATACTGAATTTATGTAATTAGAGTAGGTATAACGAATAAACTAGACAATAATGGATATCACATGTGTCCTAGTAGAGTTTCTTGCTCACTTTGATATTTGATGCTTTGCTTACTTTGTTTTGAGCCTTATACCTTGTTCACATATTTTGGACATAAGATATTTGATAAGTATCTCATGTCATCTTTGAATTTGCATAATCAACATTTGCATTTTTATCAGTGTTTTCAGTTAAGTAGAGTGTGATCTAATTAATCTGTCTCTTGGTTCCACTTATTTCATCTTATACTTCTTGTGTGTCTGTTGGCCTGGTTCCGATATGGTAGTACTAGTTTTAAGTGTACTTCTACTCAATGTTTCTACCTTTCGGTTCCACTTATCTCATCTTATACTTCTTGTGTGGCTGTTGGCCCAGCTATGATATGGCAATAAGTGAATTATTATATTTTCCTTTTAGATGGCAAGTTTGTCCAGTGCAGTTATTCAGTTTATACTTACTATTTTCAGTTTACTTTTCAGTATTTCAACATTTTATTACTTATGTCTTACTGCATTTACTAGCTTTACTTCTACTTATGGGATGCTAGTTTTGCTCTATGCTTATATACATAGGATGCTAGTCTTGCCTTTAGTTATTTAATTGTTTTGCATGTGTTTTTATTTTAAGTCAATTAACAAGAGTTTATATTGATCATCAGCATATTTAGCTTGAGTTTTCTTTCAATTATATTAGTACTTAGTCTTTATTTTATAATTAGCCTTGTTGCAGCTATACTTGGAGGTATGTGCTTACTTCCTATTTTGTTAAATTATAGACCTATGGTTTATAACTACCTTTCTCTTTAGTATGCATTATGCTCCTTTACTGCTTGTTTTAAATTTAAAGTGTATGGTCATATCTAACTTAACATAATAAAATTTGCAGCCTAAAATGTACTTAGACATTTTGTCTAATTAGATTTTTCTTTTGTTGGCTGGGGCTCTATCATTGTGAAACTGACAATGATAGACTCTGAGCTTTTTGAGGTTGTGGAGCCTTCTAAAGATAGAATTCAGGATGAGGTTCAAACTGTTGAAGATTCTTAGTTTTCTTATCCGCTTTGTGAGGATGAGTGTTTATATTTAGTTTCATTTTCTGCTTAATTCTTTAATTTCATGTTGTAATAATACATGGTAACTTTATTTGTTTTGCTACTTTACTTATTTTGAGTTGGATGTTTAGTTCTTCATATTGTAATGAATGGATGTTTATTATTTGGCTTCTGCACTCTGCTTTCTTATATATATATATATATATATATATATATATATATATATATATATATATATATATATATATATATATATATCATTTAGTGAGTATCTCTTGAAAATGGTAATTTCCTTAATTATGATGGGTTAGAATGTATACCTAATCCATTCATAAGTGAGGAACTTGTCATTTAGGTGACCACTCCACCGTAATCATGTTAACTTAAGAGTTAACTGGACCACAACGTGGCAGGGTCACCACAAATCCACAAGATAAGATAGGATAATCTTGTTGTCTTTGCAAAAGGGGGATTTGGCAGTTTTAGTGTCTTCAAAAGTAGGATTAAAAGAGGTGATATCATTAATTGATTCTATGGATAAACAATCAAAAAAGTAGGGACAAATTCCACCCATCAGTTTGGGAAAAACAGTTGGTCAGGAGAAGTTTAGACTAGTGATATTGCCATATGTATGATAAAGAGCTCTATCTTTGTTCTAGCAATCATACCAAAAGGAAATGGAGGAATAAAGATTATCCCAGATAAGAGAATCTTCCACGGTGTCTGTGGCGCCCACCCCTTAATCCACAAGATTAAGCTAAGGGGTGGTGTGTCACTTTGGCAAATCCCTCACTTATCATTAGATTAAGGTATAATCCTTAATCCACTAATAAGGGAAGGATGTGCCCTGGATAATGCAGCGGAATCATTCACTAAGTATATACATTCATTAGAGTGCAGAAGCAAAGACAGTAAAATATGCTATATCTAATCCACCACAATACAAGTAAGGAGTAAATATGCAACTCATAATAAAATAGTACAGTAAAAGAACATACACAAATATCTAAATTATTATAAACATTAAATAAGTTTTAATGAAAAAGTAAAGCTCTCATCCTCACAAAATAAAAGGGAGCTAAGCTAAGGATCTCCAGCGGCAGCTCGCTCCTCCTCCTAAATTTGATTTTCAGAAGGCTCGACTACCTCGAATAACTCAGAATCTACCATTGTTGGTTTCACAATGATATGGACCCAGCCAAATAAAAGAAAATTTTGGTTAGACATATTGTCTAAGTACATTTTAGGCTATTAATAATTCATGAGTTTTATGATATCACCATTTTACTCAGACTATAAAAACAAGCAAAGCGTAAGGGTGCAATAAGCATACAATGGAGAAGGGTAAATTTTAAATATAACATTTATAACTAACAAGATTTGAGTTAAAAAGGCATACCTCAAGTAAACTAAGTAAGGATAGGCATACATGTATAATACTGTAAGTAAAAGTACTGAAAGAAAAATCTAATCCTAAACATATTGATAATCATATGATATATGTAGATTTTAAGAAACTTAATCTAATAGTGGTACATATAAGTAAGCAACAAAGGTCTAGCATCCTATAATATATAAGTAAACAAGTAAAGCAAGGTAGACTAAAGTCAAGTACAACAGTAAATAGGAAACAATGAATAGTAAATAGTAAACAGTGAACAGGTATGTAAGTACTACCATATCAGAAGAGGGCTAATCTAACCTACTGATATCAAAAGGATTCTTAGCATCAACACGGAGGCTATGGCGACAAAATATTCCTAGTTTCATCTGAGGCTAGGCCGAAAATAACACAACTGAAGCTGAACTGAATAGGCAGTAACCACAAATGCAGAAATATTTTAATTGTTTAACTTTTGCGTATGTGTACACATCCAGAAGTAGCTGAGGAGTCAAGTACGTCTACATAACTATACGGGCTCTAAACTTAGCATAACACTCCTCAATGAGTAATTCTAAGTATTTCTTATTTCTCCTTACCTCTGTTCAGTAGGGTAAAATGCACCAGATCAACAAGTAATTGAACCCAATGCAAATGTTATCTTATTATTCTATAAATTTAATTCATGCAACAACATTATATTATATGACATCTTCAAGGAATAAGGCACAAATACCAAGAATGCAAAATTACAAGTAAAACAATAGTGAGCAAGGGACTCCACTACACAAAGTGACATCAATTATTATCTATTAAACTGTTCTAACTATTCCAAGTTACACAAGTTCAGGATCTCCAATTCCTACTATCAAGTGTAACTTAGAAGCATGACCTTATAAGTTAAAAGTAATTAGAACTGATCAGTTTCTAATTTAATTCAATCAATAATAACTATAAGTTAAAATAATAAATCATCACATCCTTAATTGATGAATTTATATGTTCTAAATTAAGATCTGATCAAGATATACTAAGCTAGAGATTATGAATTAAACACCACAAGGTTAGAGTTAATCACATAACACAAGGGTAAGTCTTAAGGACTAAGGTTTGAGTCTAAATGTGAATGAATAATCAAGGCAAATCTTAAGCAAAATTAAGGCTCAATAGGATGAATCTCCAAGTCTTAATCTTAAATTGAAAGATAAAATAATGATAATTAAAGTATAAAAATCTAGAAATTAATAAAACCAAAGTTTTATTCATCGAATAACCCCATTTATTCAACAAATAAAATCTAACCTAGGATTTATTCATAATTTTAAGGAAAATGTCCTAACATGAAGTGTCAATTCCTAATAAGCTCCTAATAAAATGACTTAGGAATTTTTCAAGTCTTTAATGAGAAATTTTTACCAAATTACTTAATTATGAGGTTCAAGGTTCTTAATTGATTCTAAATAAGTACTATTACTAGTTTTTAATGATTTAAAATATATTTTAAGGGTTTAGAACACTTAACCTAAGTTTTGGGCAAAATGACCAATTTGCCGCTATTTAAGGGTCCAAAAAGCTACTTTTTGATTTAGGGCTCCAAATCTGATTTTCTTACTACCAAATGATTCATTACTATTTAACATGAAGATAGACAGTAAGTACACTGAATTTGGATAAATATTAAGTCTTGTGAGTCAAATTTAAAGATTTTAACCTACAAGGGTATTTTAGTAATTTCACTTAGAAAAATCTAAAAATTTAATTAGTTTATTGTTGTCTAATATTCAAGGATTCCATAGAGTCTAAGAATACTAAATTCTGATGTCTAATAGATTACTTATGACTATTCTAAGTTTAGGGGTAAATGTGTCATTTATAGGGTTAAGAGGGTCAAAAACCTAACTTTTCCATTTGAGATTCAAATTCAGCAAACTTAGTGGTTATAACTTCCTTATATCACACTGAGTACTTTAACTGAGAGTAGACCCAAATTGGACCTCATTTGGCCAAGTTATGACCTAATTAAGGTTAGGGGTATTTTGGTCAACATAGGGTTTCTAGCGGTCATAACCCAAATTTTATTTTAGTTTACTAGTTGGCACTAAATTTCTAACCTAGTTAGCACCTTAAATTTCTTAATTTGGAGTCCAAATGATCAAGTTATGGTCATGTCAACGTTAGGGTTCTATTTTCTTAAAAGGGGTCAAAACCCAATCTTTTTCATATTTAAAAATCACATACAATTTTATATATTGCTTAATTTGGCCACACTAAGGTCCTAGGGTCCTAAAAATTTGAAAATTGTTAAATTTTGACCATTTCAGCTAGTTATGGACCAATCCAGATAATTCTAGGCACTACGGCGCGCTGTAGCGCCTTCTAGCCTAAAACCAGGTGCTACGGCGCGCTGTAGCGCTCTACAACGCACTGCAATGGGTTTCGGTACTCTGGCGCACTGCAGCGTATTATGGCGGACTCAACTCAAAGCTTGGGCGCTGTGGTGCACTGTGGTGTGCTGCAGTGCATTGGAGCATGCTATGGCGCGCTACGACGAACCCGATTTCGAACTTCAGGCGCTGCGGCGCGCGGCAGCGCATGACGGTGATTTCGCCTGTGTGAAAATCGCAATGAGTCATCTTTCAGGCTCAAATACTCTCAACCTAGAGCACTTCATGTGTGGTGCCATATACTGATGAAAAGGTATTTCTGAGACCTTTCCATTGGTACCCAAATCGGCACCAAACAATTATGTTATCAATGTGAACATTGGAATTAATGGACTAGGAGTACAGAAATTCGTATTTGCAGATTTATGTATCTTTCCCTATCATTTGCAAAATTTAATGAGCTTCTATATCTTAAATACGGATTCATAGATATGTAACTAAGGTAACAAAAATTCTTAGATATACAAATGAGCATAAGAACAAAATGGAATAGCCATTTGATTAATCAATGGAGGGAAAGGAGGGGTACCTTGGCTTTGACAATGATAGACTTCCTAAGGGTGGCTTGACAGCTTGAGAGATCCTTTCTTCAGCAAGCATAGCAATGGGGGATTCAGCTGGGCAAAAAAGATAGTGAGAAATAGAGCTAGCTAAAGGCTCTTTTAATGGAGGACTACCTTCCATGGGATGGGATGGGCCTGAGTTGTCCGATCCCACTTGGTGAGATAGAGGGCGCTAGCAGGAGATAGAGGGGTAGGCTGAGCACAACAGGGGGGGCGGCTGAAGGGAAAGGAACTCAGAATTGCAGTAGGGATTAGATGGTTGTGGGTCCCAGCTAGGGAAGAAGGAGGGAAAAATGAAAAATGGGTTTTAAATAAATTAAATTAATTAATATCAAAAATCATATTTTATAAATGATCTCTGAAAAATCCCAAAAATTCACCCTTAGCTAATTTGGGGGTGAAAAATTCAACGGTGAAGTCAGATTTTGATTCTGATGAGTATTTAAGTTTCCTATTTTTTGGGTATTTAATTACATTAAAATATTCGATAAAATCAGACGACTTCCAAACGCGTCCAAAGCATCACCCCAATCTAATTTGGGGGTGACGATCGCAATGGCAAAGTCAAATTTTGCTTTTGAGGTCAAACTAAATATCTTAATTTCCATTAATTAAATATTATTAAAATATTCAAATTATTTGATTGAGCTATGAATCGCTCCCAATCTCCTGGGATTGGTTCTAATGACTAGGTGAACTCAATGAAATAATAATTAGGATGCGATTAAGCTAAAATTAAGCTAAGTAACAACTTATAGTTGTTATAGTGTCCTTAAAGGCTAGCATTCTTTTCCAAGTGGGAGAATCAAAAATTTTATTCTTAATAACAGCATGGTGAGAATTGACACAGAACTTCGCCAAAAGGATGCTATCCCAAATGGTAGGGGAGGACCGAAAATTCCACCACAGCTTTAAAGAGAAAGCATTGTGGAGAGCATTAAGATTTTTAATACCAAAGCCACCTTCATTGAAAGGAAGGGAGATTTGATCCCACGAGGACCAAATGATTTTGCTACATTTTTCATGGACCCACATGAACTTGTTAAAAAATGGATTTGATTTTATTGAAAGTAGCTTTAGTGGGAGAGCAAACTTCAAGCCAGTACAAGGGTATGGTGTTGAGAATATGTTTAATTAGGATAAGCCGACCTCCTTGGGAGAGATACTTGTTTTCCCAACTTTGTAACCTAATAAAAATAGCATCAATGAGACTTTTTGTAAATTGCATGTTTGTTGTGCCCAATAAAGATAAGAATACCAAGGTAGGTGAAAGAGAGCTTTCCTTTTTTGAACTTAAGGATGTTGGTAATATTATAGCTAAGTCTAGCAGGGCTTTTATTGCTAATTAAGAAGTTGGATTTGGTATGGTTGATATTAAGGCCTGAATCAGTTTCAAGAGTGGAAAGAAGGGTAACCAATTTTTTTAACAAGTTGCTGCTACCATTTGTGAAGATAATAAGGTCATCAGCATAAGCAAGGTGAGAAACCAAAACCTTGCCACCCACTTTGTATTGAAGGTGCGGATTATTTTTGAAATATACATTGATGTTATGAGACCAATAGTTCATAGCCAGAATGAATAAAATTGGAGAGAGAGGATCACCTTGCCTAAGACCTCTTTCAAAAGGGAAGAACCCTAAAGAGTGCTATTGAGTAAAATAGAGAACTAGTTGTGATGGGTGAGGTTCTTTATTTTAGCAATAAAACTATCTTTGAAACCATAGGATCTTAGCAAGTTAAGAATGAAATTCTAGTTTATTTTATCAAAGGCTTTTTCAAGGTCAATCTTGAGGATCAAGTTATGGCCCCTACATTTCTTTTTCAGGCCATGAAAAAGCTCTTGAGTGGCAAGAATATTGTCTTGGTTTTTTCTTTCTGGGACAAAATCAGATTGATTAGGTTCAATAACATAAGGGGAGATGAAGTTGGAGTCTCTTAACAATAATTTTGGATATGATTTTATTTAGGGTAGTGCAAAGACTAATGGGTTTGAATTGTTTCCACCAAGCAGCTTTGTCAATTTTAAGAATTAGGGAGATCATTGTGTGAGTGAAGAATTTAGGAAGGGGAACATCATAGAAGAATTATTTAACACCGTTGCAAACATCCTCTTTAATAATAATATTTGTGAAAGAATTCCCGAGGAAAGCCATCCGGACCAGGGCAGGTATTAGATTTGAGGTTTTTAACAATGTCTCAAATTTCATCATTGTTGGGCATAAGATTTAAGTTTATATTATTAGCATGAGAGATTTGAAAAGTAGGAGGAGTAATAAAAGTGGAGGGATTCCAATTGAGATCAGCCTTGAATATGCTTTTGAAGTAGTCAACCATAGAATTTTGCATTTTAGTAGGATTAGTACCTTTACTACCATTAGGACAGATGATTTCATTGATTTTGTTAATATGTCTTCTTTTCTTGACCTAGTTATGTTAAAAGGAAGTGTTCCATTCTCCTTTAGTTTTCCATTGAATGCTGCATTTTTGTTTCCAAAAGGACTCCACGTCATTATGATTGTTAATAAGATCAGCTTTGGCTTTGGAAAGAGCAATCCTATTAGCATTTATGGGGTTAAAATCAAAAATTGTTTCAAAGGAGGAGACCAAATTTTCTTGATGAGTAAGGTTAGAGAAAATGTTACCAACAGAAGTTTTGTTCTAAATTCCCAAAACTTTTTTAAGCCTTTTAAATTTCTCAACAAGCCTGCCAAGCCCATAACAGCCATAACGTTCATTCCAGCTAGAAGTAACAATATTATCGCAATCTTCCTTATTAAGCCAAAATAATTAAAATCTAAAGGATTTGGGAATATTGTTGGGAGCATTCTAGGAGGAAAGAGTAATGTGTTTATGATCTGAAATAGTTGAGTTTAAAGAGAAGTTAATTATATTAGAGTAGGTGTTGCCCCAAATATTATTGATGAGAAAGTGATCATGGCGAGCAAATTTTCTTCCCACATTCCAGGTGAAAGGGTGACCAGAGTATTTGAAATCATCTAGACCACATTCAAAAATAGCATAATTAAAATTAAAGGTGGACATCGAATGATTAGAGGAGTAACCCTTATATTCATTACTTTTGAGAACGGCATTGAAATCCCCTCCAACAACCCAAGATAAGTTAGAAGAGCAGCAGTCTTTGAGGAAGGTCCAGAGAGGAATACGATCTTGACAAAAATTGCAAGCATGCACAAAGGTGATAAAAATTATGGTTATCATTTTAAAAATTGAGATGAATGGCTTGGTCACATTGCGAAAAAAGTTGGACAGTCCAATCAGTCTTCCACATAACCCAAATTTTGTTGGATGTGGAGGAGATTGCATTGTCAAAGTTTGCAAAATGGCTAATATGGAGAAGCGCCTCAACTTTAAGTTTTGGTTCAAGAATGGCAGCTATACATATCTTGTTATCATGAATAATCGGTTTAAACCTATTTTTAGAAGAGACATTACCAATGTCTCTGATTTCCAACATAAAATAGTCATTGTAAAACTTTAGAAGTGCCCTTAGGGGACTTATGGAAAGCATTAACTCGAGAAGCAACGTCCTCAATCTGAGATATAGCATCAGCATCATTATTATTATCATAAAGGAATGCGAGAGATTTGTGCCTATTGGCAACCAGAATATTTGGTTTTGCTTTGAGAGAGGTCTTGCCAGTATTGGTTTTAATTGGGCTTTTTGGCCTGGCAAAGGGTTCCATCTACCCATCTTTTTGTTGTGATGAAGAAATTTCTTTCCAAAATAGCTTTTTTGAGGCATCTGCAATGTTAGATAAAAATTATATCTTGGATGAAATAGGAGAGGAGATATCATTGAAATTCCTTTCACCATCTTCTTTTTCTTTTTCATTTTAAGTGTCCTGATTGATAATAATGATCGTCATAAATTTGGAAGGAAAAGAATTAATGATAATGTTCTCCTTCACAACATTACTTAGCAAAGCACCAGAGACCAAGTTTGGGATAGCAAGAATAACATTTTGCATGTTATCAAATTCATCATTTTGACAATCTCTAATGAAAGAGGCATCACTTAAGTCAAGGACAATATCATTAGTAATAGGATTTTCAGAACATATACGTTATGCATAGCAATATCAGCAATAAGACCATCATTTTCCAGCATTTTGACAATCTCTAATGTAAGAGGCATCACTTAAGTCGGGGTCAATATCATTAGTAATAGGATTTTCAGAAACTATAACATTATGCATAACAATATCAGCAATAGGAGCATCAATTTTTCTAGCATTAATAATAGTATAAACATTAGTATCCGACTCAATAGAGCCAGCAAGAGCATTTGGGATGGTGGTGACAGTTATAGATTCACCAAAATTGATTGCACCAGCATTGCCATTGACAAATTCACTAGTTTTATCACAAATAGTTTTAGATTAGCAGCAGGAATAGTTTCAACATAATAATAGTTAACAACCCAAACAGTGGGGTGACCATCAGTTTTGCAATTAAAATAGTAGTGCTAACAATATCAGATAAACCACATGCTGTGTTATCATTAGTGGTAACAACATTAACAACAATGTTATTACAAGCATTTTCAAGGGCAACAGTTTTAAAAACATTAGTGTTAACTACACCAACAGCAATGTTATCACAGGCAGTGTTATTACAAGCTATAATGCTAACAACAACTGTGCTACCACAAGCAGGAGTGTTACAAGTAGTGTTCATATAAGTATCTACTGCAATTCAATGATCACTAGTGTTGACAATAGCAAAGGCAACCTCCATGTTATTTAAAGTACCAAACTTAGAAGGGGCTAATGTTTCATCAGCTAAAGTATTATTGATGAGCGCAATTTGGGAAGTGTTGGCATTAACCTCATTACCGTTAGTGATAGCAAGTTGAGTGACATTTCCAATAACCCCCGTCTGTCTAATGGCCACAGGGGAGGGAGTGAGAGCAGTAGCATTATGGAAAGAGCAATTATCAGTATTGTGACCAAGGGTACAGCACCAAATGCAAAAAAAAGGAAGGTTTTCATAACAAATTTCTTGCCAATAGCCTTTTTCTTGAGATCCAAGCCATATGGTCGTAGGGGGGGCGGGGGGGGTGGGGGGATGATATATCGATTTCGATAAGTAGCCACAGAGCAGTAATACTTCATAATATGGCCGTATTTTTGTCAAGTTGTAATGGTTTGCCAATTGCGTTACCAATGTTAAATAGGATATCCTTTGTTATAAAATGGAGACGAAGTCCAAGAAAATTAACCCTAATCGGGACTATAGGAATGTCATGTCTAACATCAGTGAAAGGATACCATTTGCAAAAATGCATTATGTTACCTTTCAAATCATAAGAGCCTTTAGAAAAAACCCTTATGTAATCCAAGTCAGATTCAAAGGAGATAAAGTGAATGGATCCCATTTGCAGAAACACATTGTGTTACCTTTCAAATCATAAGAGCCTTTAGAAAAAACCCTTACGCAGTCCAAGTTAGATTTGAAGGAGAAAAAAACCATGTGTGAATCAAAAGATCTAATCGTCACAGGGGCAACCAGTTTTAGCCCTTTTATAAAACCATCAATTAAACCATAGTTGGGTTTGATTCTAACAAATTTTATAATAAGGGTAAGAGCATGGGGCAAAGCTAAAGAATATACCTCTTCATCAGAGAAAAATAGGGCAAGAGCACCTTTGAAAGTTGAAATGCTTTTAGAAACAAACGATTCTGAGTTGTTGACAACAGCTCGGAAGGAGCGGATGGATCGAGGGGGGACTTCATTAAGGCAGCATGAACTAGGAAACAAAGGATAAGAGAGATAGGTTAAACATAGAAAGCAGTGTCACCTGATAAGATCCATAAGAGAAGGCAGATCTCCCGTTCGATATATATATATATATATATATAGAAAAGTAGAATAATAACCATGAATAATAATGATAATAATAATATTATATTATTATTGTTATCATTATCATTTATATGATAATTTACATGTAAAGTGTATTATTATTATTTATCATAGTGAAAGAATATGATAACAGGGAAAAAATAATGTTATTAAATTTTATAATGATTTTATGTGCATATACTTATTTTAAAGAGAGAATATTAAAATAATAATAATAATTATTATCTTACTAATATCATTATTAGTTTATGCAATGATAATAATAATAACTATAATAGTATACTTATTATTATTATTATTTTTAATATTATTATTATTATTTTTATTATTATTATTATTGTAAATAAAAATGGAGAGAGAATATTATCATATTATAATAATATAATTAGTATTATGTTTAATATATGATGATGAAAATAATAATAATAAGATTATATACTTATTTTTATTATTATTTAATATTAGAAGATGATAGTAGAGGAAGAATAATATAATAACATGATATGAGAACTAATATAATAAGACTATTATTATTATATACATAATAACAAGTATAATAATTTATATACTTATTATTATCATTATCCTTAATTATCTAATGATATAATAATAATATTTATGAGTTATTATTATTATCATTTCTTTTAATAATAATAATAATTATGATAATAATATTAATAACAAATTAAGGTTATTATTCTTACTATAGCATAACATAATAGGAGAGGAAGGGGGATGTATATTTTATCAATTATGAGCTACATTTTATTTTTAATTAATTTTTTAAGATAAAAATTTCAAAAATTAATTACAGGCAATCTAACTCTCAAAATTCGATGAAAAATTTAATGTAGCCTTATTTTATTATTATGAATCCAATGACACTAAAATTTTTGAAGATTAAAACTTTAAAAATTAATTATGGAGAATCTGATGCTCAAAATTCAATAAAAAATTTAGTGTAGCCTTATTCTATTATTATGAATTCAACGACACTAAAATTTTTGAATTTAGACTTATATTTTTTTTTTTTGAATTTGTGTATTTAATAAATTCAAAAATTAATATAAAAGTATTCATTGGTTGAATTGCCTCCAAATTTAGGCTTTATAATCATAAGAATATACTCTTTCCAACAACATATTTTATCAATTCATAGCTATATTTTTTTTAATTAATTTTTGAATATAAAAACTTCAAAAATTAATTATGGACAATCCAATGCACAAAATTTGATGAAATTTTTAATGTAGGCTTATTTTATAAATATGAATCCAATGACACTAAATTTTTTGAATTTAGACTTATAATTTATTTTCCTAATTTTTATATTTAAAAAATTCAAAAATTGATATAAGAATATTCATTGGTTGGATTGCCTCCAAATTTGGGCCTTACAATCATAAGAAAATACTCTTTCCAACAGTATATTTGGTTCGGTCTAATTTTGAACTTACTCGGAATCCTAATTTTGTCCTAATTGAGTTGATTATTTGACCCCAATCAACATAGTTAGGATTTGGGTTGTTAAACTCTCCTAGTTAAAATGGATATCATCCTTAGCATTATAGATAGTCTTAGTTGGTAATTACCTGGTTATTCTAAAGAGATTTGGATACTTTATGCGCATGTCATCTTATCTTTCCAAGTGTTTTCATTTAATCTTTGATTGCTCCATTGTATTGTTATCATGATAATTGATTTGTTGCAAATTGATGAATGTCCTTTGCTAGTATTTTGATAGGTACTTTGACATATATTTGTTGTTCTAAATTGATCAGACATTTACAGAGAAACAATACGTGGAAGACATCATGTATTGTAGAGAAATCCTCTAGCAATCTTAATTTATAAGATTAACTTCCTACTTGAGCTATTACTTCAAATGGTCCAACATATCCTCTGGAAAACTCTACAAGAGGAATGTGGTCTTCCCAGGAACCACCAAAATCCAGAATTAATATACGCAAAAGATCTTCTAAAGTTCGATTAACTTGTTCTATTTGCCCATTTGTTTCTGGATGAAATGTGGTGCTCATGGCCAATGTAGTACCCAAGTCTTGATGTACTGCTAGCCAGAATTTGGAGGTGAATCTACTATCACGATTTGAAACAATTGATCTCGGAATACCATGGAGTCTGAAAATTTTCTCTAATATATAACTTTGCCAATTTCTCCATAAAATCAGTCTGTCTCATTGAAATAAAATATGTTGATTTGGTTAGTCGATCGACTATTACCCAAATAGAATTAGTACCAGATCTTATTTTGGGTAATCTCATAATAAAATCCATGAAACTATCGAACCATTTCCATTCAAGGATAGCTAGAGGATTAAGAAGTCCTCCAGGCCTTTGATGTTCTGCCTTGACAAGATTACAAGCATGACATTTTGCCACAAATTTTGTTACACTCTTTTTCATACCAGGCCACCAAAATGACTTCTTCAAGTCTTGATACATTTTAGTGCTTCATGGGTGAACTTGATATCCAAAATTATGGCCTTCTGTAAGTATTTATTGATGCATAGATTTGGGAATCCATAAACGATTATCTTGATAAATTGTTATCCCATGCATTTGCAAATCTTGACAGTGACCACTTTCAATATCCATTTTAAACTTTAAATATTCATCATCCTTAGTATGAGAGATAGAAACTTCTTTATGAATGGTGGGCTCTACATTGATATTAGTTAATATAGAGCTTAACATATCATCACGCACTGGAACAATTTCCAACTTTTGAAATTCTTCCTTTAGTGAACTTGTGGGAATCATAGTTGATAATTTAGTGCCACTACTGAGGGCAACTGTTACAACATTTCCTTTACTAGGTTAGTACTAGATGTCCAAAGCATAATCACTAATCAGTTCTAGCCATCTTCTTTGATGACAATTCAATTCACGTTGGGTGAAGATGTTCTCTAAGCCTTGATGATCTATGAAAATAGAACATTGAACTCCATATAAATAGTGACACCGTATTATTAATTACTGTAGCAAGCTCCATATCATGCATAGGGTAATTTCTCTCATGTAGCTTTAACTAATGAGAAGCATATGCAATAACCTTTCCTTCTTGCATTAGTACACAACCTAGTCCAGTTCTAGAGGCATCAGTATAAACTTGATAGTTCAAGCCTTCATTTGGTAGAACTAGTACTGGGGCAAAGGAAATTGCATCCTTTAAAGTTTGAAATGCATTTTCACATTCTGAAGTTTAAATAAATGGAATAGCTTTCTGAGTCAGTTTTGTTAATGGAGAAGCAATTTGAGAGAAGCCTTTAACAAACTTTCTGTAGTAGCCTGCTAAGCTCAAAAAGCTTCTTATGTCTGTTACTGATTTTGGTTGTACCCAATCTTGGATAGCACAAATTTTTTGTTGATCTACACAAATTTCTTGAGCATCCACTACATGGCCCAAGAAGGCTACAGAATTTATCCAAAATTCACACTTAGAGAATTTTGCATATAATTCATGAACACGTAAAGTTTCCAACATTGTCGTTAAGTGATTTTCATGATCGTCTGGGTTCTTAGAGTAAATTAAGATATCATCAATGAATACAATAATGAATTTATCCAAATATAGTTTTAGGACTCACTATATTAAGTAAATAAAAATTAAAGGTGCATTGGTGAGTTCAAAAGACATCACAAGAAATTCATAATGTCCATAACATGTGCGAAATGCTATTTTCTCAACATCTGAATCCTTCAACTGATCTTAAATCAATCTTAAGAATACTACCACACCATATAATTGATCAAACAAATCATCGATTCTAGGAGGTGGATATTTTTTCTTAATGGTGACTTTGTCCAATTCTCTATAGTCTATGCACATCCGCATAGACCCATTCTTCTTTTTAACAAATAAAACTGGTGCTCCCCAAGGAGACATGCTTGGTTTAATAAAGCCTTTATTTAAGAGCAAATTCTTTAACTCTAATTTCAAAAATCGGAATATCTTCTTTAATATCACCCATTGTAGTGACTAAGAATGCCATACAACCTTTATTTGCTAGCCTTTCTACTTTGATTGCATTAATTAATGAACTTTGGGTTCTAAACCTTCCTATGAAGATTTAGAAGTTTTGAGTTAATGAACGGTGATCTTTATTTGCTGACAATTTATTGTAGCATTATGCGCACTAAGTCAATTCATACCTATTGTGATATCAAAATTTACTATAGGTAGAATTATCAACTTAGATTGGAATGTCTTCCTATTCAAAGGTATTTGAAAATTGTAGAACTGGGTTGTGCTGAGCAGGGTTCTAGAAGGGAGTCCAACATTTAAGGTTTTAGCCATCTTATAAAAGGGTAGATTCAAGTTCTTAGCAAAACCCTCAGATATAAAAGGATGACTAGCTCCCGTATCAAATAATATTTTGCAGGGTTGCCATTAATACAAATTGTTCCTAAATTAACCATGCTTAGCGATAATTAATTCAGTTTACTAAATGCTGAAAATAAAAATTCATGACTAAATATATGTACCTGATACGACATTATTATCTTCAGAAGCTTCTAATTTAGTAAGGGTATAAACCCTAGCAAGTCATGTGGGCTTCTTGTTATAGACCTGCCTTTGAGGAGGTTTAGATGTGCTGGGTTGAGCTGTAATACCTCCTTATTTTCTTGGAGTTGGAGTTGCAGATTGCGGAGAAGGCATAATAGCCAGTTGTTGGCTTCTACGATTAACTGGAGTTGGATTGAAAGCTTGATTATGCCTGGGATGGTCAATACGCGCACCGTCAATAGTCATATCGTAGTTGTATTGTTGAAAGAAGTGACCCTTTCTGCCACATGTATAACATCATTATTTATTGTGGTAGCATTTTCCAAAATGATGGGGCTTTGTACACCCATTGTATGGATCTGATGGTGTGGAATCTGCTTCTATCTTATACACCTTACCTGAGGAAAACCTAGTTTTCCTAGAATTATTATCCATATGTGTAAATGAGCTGATGTTCTTTTATAATCTTTCTGAGACTGATCTACCACACAAGCTGTCTTAATTAATTCAGTAAAATTTGATAGCCTTAATGGCACAACATGATCTATTATCAAATCACGTAGTCCGCTTAGGAATCAGTGGCAACAAGCACCTTCTGTTTGTACCATATTCAGTGCACACTGAGCCAATCGCCAAAATTCTAATTCATATTCAGATAGAGTACAGTTTCCTTGCCTTAATCTGAGAAACATATCTCCCAAATTGTTCTATACTGAGGGATGAATGTATTCTGCTCTAAATGCTTCCACAAACTCTTCCAAGGAATTTTTTCAATGTAATAATCAGCGAATAGCGTATGACGGATATTATTCCACTAATATTCAACTTCATCCTGAAACATGTGGGTGGTTAATCTAATAAATTTAGCATTTGGACAATTAATGCTTGTTAGATTTTTCTCAACTAACTTTAGCCAGTTAGCTGTATCCATTGCTGACATATTTCCATTAAAAGTAGTAGTTCTTAATCTGATAAAACTGTGTAAGAGTCCATCTAGTGATTGTATGATAGAAGAACTATCCATAAGGTAGATAGAAATACAAATTCCAATTTGACATCTTATGGAGTTCTCTGATACCAATCATGGCAGTTGCCCCTTTTTCATCTAAGATTAAGAAGTAGTCATCATTGGGTAATTCATCACTTATTATTAAATTATGAATAAGCATTCATAATCCACTGATAAGGGAAAGAAATTCCCCAAGTAGAGTAAATAAGATAATCATTGAATGAGCAAACTAAAAATGTCAGAGTGCGGAAGAAAGTACCAAATAATAACATCCATACATCAATAATGAAATAAAGAACTATACAACTCATAATAATTAAGCAGGAAAAGAAATATAATTTAGAACCTATATTATTACAAAACATTTAAGAGTTTAATAATATAAAAGAAAGACACTCAGTCCTCACAACAGAATATAAGGAAACTAAGGGTCTGCATCGGCACGCTCCTCCTCCTGAACAAGCTCTTCAGAAGGTCCTAATTCAATAACTCTGAGTCTGCCATTATCGGTATCACAATGACAGGGCATCAGCCAAAGAAAAGAAAATCATATTAGACAATAATTCTAAGTACATTTTAGGTTAAGCATTTTATCAATTAAATGATATCACAACTATATAAGAAATTTAGGAGCAGTAATGCAACAAAAAAGTGGTAGAAGTTATAATTAACTAATTATAACTTAAACAAAGTGTAAGGTAAGCACATACCTCAACTCAAGCTGCAGAAGAGGTTAAGCAACATAATCATGAAAATCTATTAAGTACAAGAAATATCCTAAGTAATATGATTAATTCTAAATATGCTAGTTTGTAATACAAAATGAAAATACCAAACTGAAATAAAAGTCTAACATCCTAACATGCTTTTATATGTAAACAAAACTTACTAAATAAGCACTAAATTACAAAAAATACTAAGAATTCTAAAATACTGTAAATAAATAAAAGTGTTATATAAAGAATTAAACTAAGAATATGAACTGAAAGTACTATCTCATGTGGGCACATTCTTACTTAATCCTGCCAAAAAGAAGTAAATACCACTTAAGCCTTTTTGATCATCTAGGAGAAATATCCCAGATTAAATATCATTTTCTAGGAAAAATATCCTAGATAAAATATCACCTTCTATGGGAAATACCCTAGATAAAATACCATCTCAAAAAAAATGCCATCATACTATAAAGATAGACTAAGTAAGATATATTCCACAAATATTAAATAAATTCATTAATTTAATAGCCTCTTTGACTTATGAATATGCTTTATAAATATATCAAATTTAACATAGAATATCCACCAAATATACTATGTTCCATCTAATATATCAAAAATACAAAGGTCCAAAATAAGGAAGTAAAGCATACAAATACAAGGTGTAAGTAGCGCTAAACAAACTTTGTGATATCACTTATTTTCTAATTAAATCGTTCTATCTAATCTGAACTTATACAAGTTTAGGATATCCAACATCCAGCTATTGAGTATAAATTTAGAATGTCGATCCTATTAAGTTAAAAACAATTATAATTAATAAAATTCTAATATATATCAATCAATGATGCTTATTAAGTTGACAAGTAAATCAAACATCTCAATTTTGATGATTTAAGTAACCCAAACCCATCTTGATTAAGACCAAATTAAGATGGAAGGATTAATAATTAAACTCCAAATAATGGGGTTCAATTACTTAATCCAAAGGTGAACCTAAAAGACTAAGTTTAAAACCCAATCGCATGAATTAAAGATTAAGGCATATCCTATTAAATAAAGTCACACTTAATAGGATGGATCTCTATTCTTAAGTCTAAGATTGAATAATCAAATAATTATAAACAAACTATGAAAATCTATAAACTAGTAAAACTAAGGTTTTACTTATTGAGTAAACCAATTAACTCAAAAAATGAATTCTAACTTAGGTCTTATTCCTATTCTTAAGGAAAGAGCTCATAAGCACTAAGATGAACTCTCAGACACAAAACATAATTACTATTAATTTGAAAGCTTATTTTAATGACTAGAAGATTTTAAGGAAGGCATGATGTGAAATAGATCTCACATCATGAAGCTTAATACTTACTTATTTTACATAAAAGAAAAAGCTACAATTCAACTCGCAAATTTTCTACTATTCAATTGAAAATTTTAATATTCATTTTGCTATTTCTTTACTATTCAATCCCTGTTTTTACTATTCAATATACAGTTTTTTTACTATTCAATCTGCTGTTTTTTACTATTCAATCCGCTATTTTTACTATTCAATCCGCTATTTTCTATTCAATCTGTTATCTTTACTATTCAATCCGCTATTTTTACTATTCAATCCGCTATTTTTATTATTCTTTTCGCTATTTTGACATTTAACAATTATGATTCAACACAACTTCTATAGCTATTACAGCATTTATGGACATGATAAGCAAATTTGATTTGAATTACTATATTTATGAAACAACAAAGCAGCAGAAAGATTTAACGCACAATTAGAATGGTTGTCTAATCATAGGCCATCCAAATTATAACATGGCATTACAAAGGATATTTATGCATAGTCATATTGAAATGTAAGAGAGATTTGATAGCAAGCATAGGTATTCCTTAACTTCAAAGTTATAAAAGTTTTTTAACTGACAGATTTCTTTTAGAGCGCAAAACATGAAATTCTATCACTTTTTTATTGAGTAATAGACAGCGTGTATATAAAAAACAAAACATGATATTGACTAAGTTTATGAAAAGCTAGATACTAATTAACTGTTGGTTCTATACAACGCAGTTAAGCTTTTGAGACCCTTCATGTCATATGCTACACATACACTATTATTCCAAATGCAAACAAAATTCGAGCAAGCTTGCCATATGCTACACATGACACTTCTTTATCAACATAACAAAATGATCAAGTACAAGAAACGTGCTCAAAATAACATAAAAATCATCTTAACAAAACTTAACCAACTTATAAATGAATAAAGCTTGAGTTTAAATCAAATCTGAACTTTGCCAAAAATCAAATAGCCTCTTAAATAGACTTAATGATTCACACCAAAATTGAAATTTGTAATGAGTATTCTCAAGATTTTTTTTTAAATATTGATTAAGAAATTTTTTACTAAATCCTATTTCAATTAATTCATACTTTGGCCAAATAGCTTTAAAGTAGGCTAAATAAATAAAAAATGTTGAAATCCTAAACGTGTCTATATAAAGATCAAAATAATAGTTGTAGAAAATGCTGAAATATGATTTGTCATAATGTCTTGTTCTTCCAATAATATTCTTTTTTATATGCAAACCTCCTTTATATAAAAAAATATATCCATAACTATTTTTGAATGGTTCTTTTATGATCACACGGATATTGTTGTGTGATCCAAACTTAGTCTTTATATGTTTTAAATGAGTGCGAAGAGCTGAGAACTTAAAAAAAATATGTTTACATGCATGCGTCTCAGTGCATATTAGTAAAAATGATGTAAATGTGCCAAACTAGTCTGGCTACGTACTTAAGATTCGTACTACGTAGTTCTAAGATTATACAAGTCTAATGTACCGATATTTTATTAAAGTTATTAATTTTATATGTTATAGTTCTAATTCATTAACACGACCACCAGTCTCCGCAAATGGTAATCAGCATTCTATCAGTCTAATATGGATATTAAAGTTCTGATCGCCAAAGTATCAAAGTAAGATCCAATGGAGAAAGTATACAATAATGAAATGGCATGTAGTCTTAAATATGAATTATATGTGTTTACACCCTTGAAGAAAAGAGCCTACACAAGCACTCAAGACCTGTGTTTAATTCAAATTTAATAAAGGAATTGTTAAGATCTGAAATCGAAGATTACTAACTGATAATTAGAGATAGTACTCAAAAATATGCATATCAAAACAAACTATAAATAATAAAGATATAATTTACTGAATTCAAAATTTCTCCTTGTTCATGCTCGATTTAACTCAGCAAGAAATTTGGAGTACTCAAGTATGCTAGAGTAATTAGATTAGGGTAAAGCAAGAAGAAAGTGGTTTACCCAAATTCAGATTTTTGGGCTAAGAGGTAACTTGATGGCGCCGAATGGAGGAGGAGGTCGAGACGGAGGGGCTCGGCTTCCGTGTGAAATGACACAAGCTTCTGATCCTAATCACTCGGCCTGCGCTTCCTTAGAAGATATGAGGTGGAGATAGCGAGGGTAGAGGAGGACGCGTGCCGAGCAATTCGAGCGACGCGAGCTACGCATCGAGGGGGATCAAGCGCTCGAGAGGGGAGGTGTTAGCCGATCCTCACTTGCATGCGAGAGGAGTCGTGATTAGGGCAGGATGTGGAAAGAGGAAAATAAGCTAAAGGAATATATAAATATTAAATTTAATTTAATTAACTTTAATATTTAATTTCCTCATTTTTATTAATTGCTTTAATTAATTGAATAATTTTCAAAAAAAATCACCAAACTTCACTCCTAGCAAATTGAGGGGTGAGGAATGCAATGGCAAAGTCGAATTTTTGTTTTGACGAGTATATTTTTTTCAAATTTTCGGGTTATTTAAATAATATTAAAATATTCGCCGAAAATTCAACAATTTTCAATTGATTCCAAAATATCGCCCCTAGCTAATTTGGGGGTGATGAACGTAATGGTGAAATCAGATTTCGATTTGATGTCAAATTAAATAAGTCAATTTCTATAGTTTCTGAAAATTCCCAAAATCAGGATTTAATCCATTTGATTCCTAATTTGGACTAGGTATTAGTGGTAAGTTCCTAATGACTTAATTAGTGTACTGAATTCATAATTAAGATTTGGATTAGTAATAATTAACCTAAGTAACAACCTGGGTTGTTACAAGCGCGCTACTGCGCTCTTCGGCCACTAGGAAGCAGACAGCACAGACCAAAGGAAATTATGGAGCCTAAACGATTCCACTATAGCATGCTACCAGGGTGAAATTCAGAAACTCAACCGCTGCAGTGCGCCACAGCGCACTATAGCGCGCTACTGCGCGACGAAACTTTAAAACTCAGCGAATAGAACTTCGAACTTCAACCGCGGCAGCGCACTGTAGCACGCTACCCGTGGGTGAAATCAGAAATTCTAATCGGCTACAGGTGCCACAAATGCGGCTTGAAGACCCGCGCTAGTCGTGGGATGAAACTTTGAAAGCTCAGCGGATGGAACTTCGAACTTCAACCGCTGTAGGCGCTGCAGTCGCCGTACCCCCAGAGTGAAATTTAAGAAACTTTATCGCTACAGCCACCACAGTGCGCTACCGCAGATCATAATTTGAAACGTAAAGACACTGCAGTGAAATCTCAAGTTCGTGTGCAGCGCGCCACAGTGCGGCTACAAACGGGCGCTAAAATTTCTTATGTTTAGAGCATTAATTGCAGCAGCCTGGACAAACTTCCAGCTCAACAGTTATCTCCCAGCTGACCATATCCCCTGCCACTTTAAATCCTTGAAGAGAAAAGAAGGGATTTGGAGTGATTAGAAAAATCAAAAATACAAAATATGTAATGATTTCAAGCAAGAGGACAGGATTCTAGTGGAGTATTCACTCATTTCAGAAATAAGGGTGGAGGGAATATAAGAATTTGAATGGAGGAAATGAGGAAGACTCTTCTATAAATATAGCCTCTCTTGACAAAAGAAGGGTTCCCAATTTTAACCTTAAAATCTCAGATTTTAAAGACTGCTTTAGAAGAAAAAAGAAAACCTCTCCAAGGTAGGTTGAAGAGTCCACTGCTAGAAAAAGAATAAGCGAAGATTTCACTTGAGAGCTAGTAGGGAAGAAGAGAGGAAGAATAAGGAAGATCTAGAGAACCCCAATAAGGGTTGTTCCTAGTACATTCTTAATCTTTCTTTTGATTTTGTTTTAGTAGGATCATGAAAGGGTCCTCATCTTTGTATGCTTCTCTTTGTATCTCTGCTGTAATGGAAGGCTAGACTCTCGTTGGGGAGGGTTGGGCTTAATTCTTGTAAAATGTAAGGGACTAAAAGAATGTTGAAGAACTTCCTCAAGTAATAAATAAAATCTGCATTCAATTACTTTCTAACTTGAGAATCATGCTGCGTAATGAACAAATATCTGCTTAAAAAATATGAATATTGAAAATGAATAATTAAATAAATGCCTTGTGCTCTATAGCTCACTATTGGCTTAGAGCTGGATATGCGTGCGATAATGCTTAGAACTACGTGAGAAGTTCTGGAGCTTAAATGCATTATACCTTGAGCTCAGTCAAGATGTAGATGCGTGTGAGCTAAGACCCACTAACTGAGCTCCGTTGCTCGGCATACGTGAAAGGAGGAAGAGGATTCATGGAAAGCTCATGGATGATGTGACATAGTCCATGAAGCCCGATGAATTCACTTCCTTATCTGAACTGCACGTGAAGCGTGTGACGATCGTTAGTGAAATCAATGCTTATGAGATCACCTAATTAAAATGACTGTCTTGACAATCTATATGTAAGAAAACTAAGATGCTCTAATTGTGGTCTCATGAGAATCTTTGTGCTGAGATAGAGCCCTAGTGTGTTCATCTCATGCACAAGATTTGAACTTGTAGGAATCAGATGACCAATCTAAGGAATACAATGTTTACTTAATTATTTAGCATGACAACAAAAGAATGAAAAGTTGCTTAAGAAGTATTTCAACATGACTCTCTATCAATTCACATGGAGGAAACCTAACTCTCCTCTCTTAGTCAAATAGTTTCTTAACTCAGAATCTTGCATTATTAAGTAGGAACCTGTAAAGACTCACTTAAGTAGTAATAAGTGAAACTCTTAAAAATTGAGGTGCCTTTTCAGATAACGGTGGAGTTCCTGATAAGAACTTTAAAGTTAAGTGTGCTCATATAGGAACACTCTCATGATGGGTGACCTGCTGGAAAGTTATTTTATAAGGGCAAAATCATGAGGTTTTTCAAGCTAAAGCGGACAATACCTTGGTGCTTAAGAGTTTGGACTATTATAAATGGTATTAGAGCAGGTCATAGGGTGTCTAGTAGGAGCTAAGTGCCATATAGAGCAAAGTACCACTTCATATGAGCAGTCACTTGAACCCATAATAATTAAGGTGCTACATAGTGGTGGGTACCTCTTGAGCCAGTAGGGTCACCTCTAGTCCTATCTACCTAATGGATAGTTCTTGGATCTGTATGTTGATACTAATGAGGACATTAGTTACTTAAGTTTGGGAGATTGTAAGACCCACTTAAGTAGTAATAAAGAAACTCTTAAATATTGAGGCGCCTTTTCAGATAATGGTGAAGTTTCTAATAAGAACTCTAAGGTTAAGTGTGGCTCATATGGGCGCACTCCCATGATGGGTGACTGTGGTGTCCCGCTCCCCTGGGTTGTTATAGTGACCTATTGGGTAGTTATCTTTTAAGGGCAAAACTGTGAGGCCTTTCAAGCCAAAGCGAACAATACATTGGTGCTTAAGAGTTTGGGCTGCTACAGAGCCAATATAAAACTAAAAACATACAGTTTAAATATTATTAAACATATATATACCTTAGTATCAAAACATATCATTCCCTGAGAACGATAAATCTCGGAAGTTACCTTTCAATTATTACTTCATACCACATACCCTTGCGTGCAAGCGCAGACGCGTAAAACACCGTCTGTCACTTACTATTGAATGTTGTTGCTTTTGCATTCCTGTATTTTGTGATTTTTTTTTGAACATATCATATAAGATAATATTGATGCATGAAAGGAAAACATAGAAAATTTAGGATAACATTTACATAGGGTTTGTTTCTGGTCAGATTGTACACTTTTACCCCAATGGACAAGGGGTAAGGAGAAATAAGGATTACCTTAAACATACTTATTTAGGAGAGTTGTGTTGGGTTGGAACCCGCTTAGTATGTAAACGTGCTTGACTCCTTATCTACTTTTGAATTTGTCCACAGAAGTAAAGTAAATAACTAAAAATCTTACTGCATATGTACTTTCTGCCTATTCAGTTTAATTCTGCTTCATTATTTCATCTTAACCTTATATGACACTAAGTGATTTTTTGTCTTAGCCTCTTATGACGCTAAGTGATATTATATTTTTCAGTTCAGTAGGCTAGTTTAGCCCTCTTTCTGATATGGTAGTCTTTACATACATACCGTTCTATTTTACAATTACTTTTACTGCTGTTAGCCTTACTTTACTTGCTTACTTATATACTTATAGGGATGCTAGATTTCTTTTCTGCTTACTTAAACGTTTCACAGTTAAATTACTTTCTTTTAATTGTATACTTCGTATGATCATAAGCATATTTAAGATGAATCATTTATTTTAATATTTTCCTTACTTTATTTAATATATGTGCTTAACCTTGTTATAGCTTGATGTTGATGTATGTTCTTTTTACCTCATATCTTGCTTAGTTATAAATGCATTTATTTATAACTTCTTCACATCTCTTTGTATGCTTGTCGCTCCCATATGCTTTGCAGTTTTATAATTTAAGTAAATTGTGATATCATAAACTCATGAACATGAACAGCTTAAAATATACTTAATAATTTGTGTGGGGCCAAGTACCCTCTGTGGTCATGCTAATACTGAGATTAATATAATTACGGTGAATACAGTTCCAACTATGGAAAACTTCCCAACTAAAGTCAAGTCAGGTATAAACCCAACTCGCCTTAATTAGAAGACTTGCCACATACAACTAAAGATCAACATCAAAATATCAAGTAGCGGAAGTAAGAAAGAGTATGACATCCACATCAATCACAGCATAATAACTAAGAGAGTAGAACAATAACTCAGCTCAATATAAAAAATGCAAAAAATAAATACATCCAGAATATGAAATTATTACAAAGTGAATTTTAAAAGAAAAAGGAACACTCATCCTCATGGCTGAAAATAAAATCTAACTAAGCTACAGTGGCAGGAAGGTCCTCCTCCTGGCCAAGCTCCTCACCTAGAAGTAACCTGAACGAACAGTTTTAAATCTAATATTATCGGTATCACAATGCCAGAGCCCTATCCAAGAAAAGAAAAACCTACAGTTAGACAAATTATCTAAGCATATTTAAGGCTAATCAAAGCGAAGCATGAAACTGAACATATAAGATATCACATTTTTACTAATTGTACAAGAAACTAAGGTGCAACAAGCTACAATTAACAGGATAGTTATAAACTAACATTTATAGCTAATCAAAGCGAAGTATGTAAATGAACATATCTCAACCAGAAGCTATAATAACGTTAGGAAATAAATATAAAATAACTGAAAATTATTGAAAATAAACTCATCCTAACATGCTTATGAGCATATGAATATATGTTAATTTATATAAAAGAAATCTTTACTGAATCATAATAAAGCTAAAATAAGACTAGCATCCTAAATGCGTAAGTGCTAAACAACTGAACTAAAAATATTGAACTATATATAAACTGTAAAAGCATACATAAAATAATAAAAATGCAACTAAAGCATATGGCTAAACCAGCTACTAAACTGTAACTGAACTGAGAAGTAGAAGTAAGCATAAGTTAGTACTGCCATAATGTAAATGTACTAAAACGGGACCACCGTGTGGAAAGTTCAACATGTATTGTTATAACCCAAGTTATTATCTTAGTCAATTAAGACTAATCTCAGTCTTAATCTTGATCCTAAGTGTTAATCAAGTCATTATGGGTAATCCACTAAGAGCTAGTCTAAATCAGGTGTCAAATGAATCGAATCCTGAATTCTGAAAAATCGAGAAACCCAAAATTTGACCTATTTAAATTGACCTTAAATTGAAAAACAGACCTCGCCATTGCGCTCATTGATCCCAAATTAACTATGGGTGATATTTTCGTGTTAATCGGAAGTCGTCGAAATTTTGACGAATATTTTAGTAATATTTAAATACCCCGAAAATTAGGAAATTAAAATACTCGTCAAATTGAAAATCCAACCTCACCGTTGCATTCTTCACCCCTCAATTAGTTAGGGGTGAGTATCCGGGGATTTTTGGAAGTTAATTATTTAATTATAGTTAATTATTAATATTAGAAATTAAATAAATAAATATATATATATATATATTATTTAATTTATTTATTTTTATTTTTAAAAAAAAGATGTGCGCCGTTAACCCAGCCTAACGCCGCCAGACTAAATAGCCGCATCGTCTCCCTTATCCGTCCGGATCAGACGGCGGATCTAAGCCGCCTACTCTGAGATCAGACGATCTTAGGTTTTCATCCCAGCGAGGACTCCCCAGTCTCCACGCAGATTCCCCTACCGCTTGCACTGGCCAACCCCGGGAGACCCGCCCTCGTGAGCTCCGTCCCGCCTTCCTTTAAGGCTCCATTAGCACGTAAGGTCACTACTTTGCGCAAATCAGGATCTCTGGAGCCGGATCATCTTCCTTCTCGGGCCCTAAACCTCCACAGCCATCGACCTTAAGGTACGCATATCTCTCTCGATTTACTTCCATTTTTCCTTCAATTCAATTTCGTAACATTATTTCCATAGATGGATTAGCAATATATCGACTCGAACTGATCTATCGTCGCGTAAAACGGCAAAATTTTGGGAGTTGTCCACATTTAAAACCATTTGGCTCAGTCCGTCCGCGACTTAGTCCTTAGGGTTGGCCCAGGCGGTGAGCTCCGGCCACCTCAGGCATCGGTCTACCCCTCAGTGGGTAGAGCCCGGCAAGCTCTACCTGGCGGAGTGCGGGTCCAGCGTCGGCGCTGTCGGGAAGGCCGCCATTAGGCGTGCCCTAGCCTCGGCGAGCGGGGGAAGACAAAACTTCCGAGTCGAGTCGGGTCGACCTGGTCCCATCCAGCGGTCACACGCACCGATCGCGTGCGGCATTGCGCCCGGGGCGTGGGGCCCGCAACGCAACGACCAGTGTCATTGCGCCGCATGTCCCGTGGGCCCCGCCGTCTCTGCTGTGGCCAAGCGTGGCCTTTCACATGTCGGTGGCGGGTCCCCGTCTCAATAACCTGCATAGATATGATTATATTTAATAAAATCATTATATAATTATATAATTACTTTATTAATAATTTTGTTAATGTTAATTAAGTGAATATACGTGTATATATACACATAGTTAGTATGTTAATTAAATTATATAGTTCTGTTAGTGAATTAATTAAGTAATAATTAGTTAGATAATTAGGTATTAAATAATAGTTAATAAGTTAGTTAAATGATTAACAATATGTTTTTAAATTAATTAATAGGTTAAATTATTTAGGGTAATTAATTAAATTAATTTAATTAATTTAATTAAAGGTAGTAAACATTAATTAGCTTAATTTAATTAAAATAAATAAAATATATTACTTATATATGAAAATAGAAAACTTTAGGATATTAATTAATTAATATTAATAAAGTTAATTAGTATTAATTAATTAATGCTTAATATTAACATAACATTAAGCTAGGTGATTAATTAATTAGATAAGTTAATCAAAACATTAGACTATTAAATTTGTTAAGTAATAATTCATGATTAATTAATAGTAATTAGTTTAAATTAATTAATTAATATTTAGTTAAATTAAATAGCAGTGAGATTAAATAAATAATTAATTTAATTAATTGATTAATATTAGTCCTAATTAAACAATAACTTTAATATTTAAATATATATAATCAATATACTTAATTAAATAATTAAATAACAAATTTATTAATAATTAATTAATGATTAATCAAAATTAATTATAGATTATGAATAATTAATTAATTAATCAATAAACACTGTAAATTCATTTTAAACCTTAGGAATGAATTGTAAAATAATACAAATTAAATAAATAAATAGTAATTTTACTTATTTAATTAAATTATTTAATTCAAAATCTTTAAAGTTTAATAACTTTTTATACAATGATCCAAACATAGAAAATATAGGTCTCATTTTACTCAGAAAAATAAAAGAAGTCAAATGGCGTAATTCAAAATTCGTTTCGGGGTACGTATAATATAGTGACATTTTAGGACCTAAACAAACTCTTATAACTTTTAACCTAGTTATCCGAACATAGGCAATTTGGGTCTTAAAATACTCAAGAGAATAGCCCTAATATCATCGAATTCTTAATTTCCCCAATTGGAGCTTAGTTTGAAAAGTAATATTTAGGATCCTACCATAAAAATGACTAAAATGCTCTTAGACTTTGATCTGCAATTAGGCTATCATCAACTGCAAGTAAAGGATTCTGATATAATGAAGACTGCTTTTAGAATTAGATATGGCAACTATGAATTTCTAGTGATGTCATTTGGATTGATAAATGCATCTTCCATCTTTCTGGACCTAATGCATTGTATATTAAAACCATACCTTGACAAATTCGTCATCGTATTCATAGACGATATTTTAATATACTCCAAGATGAAGAAGGAACACGAAGGTCATCTCAGGATAGTATTGGAAGAACTAAGAAGCCACCAACTATATGCCAAATAATCGATGTGTGAGTTTTGGCTTGAATCTGTCGCTTTCCTAGGCCACGTAGTAGATGCTCACGGGATAAGAGTAGATCTGAACAAGGTGAGCGTCATCCAAGAATGGGTACAACCTAAGTCAATGACACACATCAGAAGTGTAACAACCTAAGTTGTTATCCTTGTTAATTAAGACTAATCTTCATCCTAATCTTGATCCTAAGCATTAATCAAGTCATTAGGAGTCATCCACTAAAACCTAGTCCAAATTAGGAGTCAAATAGATTAAGTCCTAATTTTTGGGAAATCCAAAAACTCTGGAAATTGACCTATCTAAATTGACCTCAGATCAAAAATTGGACTTTGCCACTGCGCTCATTGCCCCCAAATTAGCTAGGGGTGATGTTTTGGTGGCAGTCGGAAGTCGTCGAAATTTCGTCGAATATTTATAATAAGTTAAATATCCCGAAAAATAGGAAAATTAAAATACTCGTTGAAATTAAAATCAGACTTCACCGTTGCGATCCTCACCCTCGAATTAGCCAAGGGTGACATTTTGGAATTTTTCAGAAGTCGTCAAAATTTTCTTGAATATTTAATATAATTAAATTAATTTGAAAATAAGAAAAATAAATTGTAGTCGAAAACAAAATCTAATTTCACCATTTTGTTTCTCGCCCCCAAAATTATCTTGGGGTGAATTTTTGGGATTTTTCAGAGATCATTTATAAAATATGATTTTTGAGATTAATTAAATTAATTTCTCAAACTCCATTTTTGTCTCCTTCCTTCTTCATTGGCTGGGTGGGACCCACAGCCATCCAATCCTGGCTGAGTTCCTTTCCCTTCAGCTCCCTATTGTGCTCAGCCTATCCTACCTCCCCTATCTCCTGCCAGCCCCTCCCCTATCCCATCCATTGGCAGTCCTCTTGTGTTGTCCCACTCCCCGCCGTGGTCCTGTTAACTCTTAAGTTAACATGATTACGGTGAGACAGTCACCAAATGGCAAGGTCCTTGCTTATGAATAGGTTAGTAACTAATACTAACTCATTATAATCAAAGACTTTGTCATTATCTAAAGAAATCATCACTAAATGTAAATGTTAAAAGAATAGAGTGCGGAGCAGTAAATACAAACATTCATCCATCATATATAAATACGACATCGTCAGAATAAGTAAAGTACAGAAAATAAAGTTTAACCTATATTATTATAATATTAAAATAGTTTATAAGAAACTGAAAATAGCACTCAGCCTCACAATGTAGGAAATGAAATGAGCTAAGTCTAAAGATCTTCAGGTACATGCTCCTCCTCCAATGGTAAGCTTTCCAAATGGATTAACTGCTCCAAACAACTCAGAACCTACCATTATCGGTTTCATAATAATAGGGCCTTAGGCACAATAGAAAAAATCTTAATTAGACAAAATGTCTAAGTACAATTTAGGGTAATCAATTTATTATGTTCATTAGTTATCACCATTAACTTTAAGCACAAAAGCCTATAAGTAGGTGCAGAATGCATAGAAAAGAGCAAGGTAAAGCTATAAACAACTAGTTTATAACTTAAATAACTTGGAAGTAAGCACATACCTCCTTCATAGTGACTGCAAACAAGGTCAGGTAAGTAAAAGAAAGACTAAAGCAAATGACTATAAAGAAATACATCCTAAACATGCTTATGATCAATCCATAATTATGCCAATTGACATAAAAGTAAATGAACATATAAAAACATCATAAAATAGAAATAAAGCTAACATCCTATACATGTGAAAACTACAAGTAAGACTAACATCCTACAAGTGTATAAGCAGTAAGTAAAACTAGCACCCTATATGCAAGTAAAGCTAGAAAAGACTGTAAGTAAAAAAGTGCTGAAATGTAGAAAAAGAGTAAAGCAAAATAGTAAATCCAAAACTGAAAACTATCTTGGCTACTCAAGCCACTCAAACTATAAATGAACATAGTCTCACTTAACCTGATGAGCTAAGACAGAAGCTCTGAACGGATAGTATCAATGTACTTAGCCTGATAGGCTATAACTGAAAAACCAAGTATAAGTGTACTTAAATTAGTATAACCATATCAAAATCCTGACTAATGAGTCAGTGGGGCAAGAGTCTACGTACAACCCATCCTATCCCACGGACTAGGCATGGCATAGACTATCGGACTGAACCCGACACTGTAGCCAATCCCGAATGAAAGAAGTGAAGAGGTATACTAATTAAGCTATACTCTACTAAAAATACAAGAAAAAGAACAAATGCTACTTATGAATTCTCAAATTTGACATGGGATACTCATCAAATATCCTATGTACAGAATATATGTTCAAGGTATATATCTCAATTATAAGGTAAGCAAAGCATCAAATCAAAGTGAGCAAGAGACTCAACTAAAACACAGGTGATATCCCTTATTATCTAATTTATTTCATTTTATCTACCTCTAAGTTACACAAGTTCAGGATCTCCAAGTCTTACTATCGAGTGTAACTCAGATTCACGGCCTTATATGTATAAAATAATTAGAACTGATCAGGTTCTAATCTTATTAACATCAATATTGACTATATAAGTTAAATAATAATTCAATCGACCTATTTTGATATTTTATCATAATCCCAATTTATTTTGATTGATCAATCAAGATGAAAGGATTTAAGATTAAACTCTGAATATTGAAGTTTAATCACTTAAAAAAGGTATATCTAAGGATCTAAAGTTTATAACCACCAAGTCTCACAAATTAGGTTAAGACAAATCCTAATGATTAATCAACTCATTAGGATAGATCTCTATACTTAGATCTAAGATTTAAAGATCAAATAAATCATTTAATAAACTAGGAAATTCTATAACTAGTAAACTCAAGGCTTCATCTATTGAGTAACCCAATTTACTCAAAAGATGAACTCTAACCTAAGATCTATTCCTAATCCTAGGAATTAAGGTTCTTAATTACTAAGAGTATCTCTCAGACACACATTGTAACAAATGTTATTAAGACTTATGGAAAGATCTAAGAAGGTTTAAGGAAGAATTAGGAGCTCATAAATTTACTTAGGATTTTCTTAAGGACTTAAAATGAGATTTTAAATCAAAGATCAAACTAAGCCTTAGAATCACATAAATTATGGTCTAAAAAATCGTTAGTCTTACTAGTTGTAAACCTTTATAATATGATTTTAGGGGCTTTAGAATGCTAAAAACCCTAAATTTGGGCAAAATGACTATTTTGCCCCTAATTAAGGGTTCAAGAGATCAACTTTTGTTCTAAAGGTTCCAAATCTAAATTTTCATTAGCAAAGTCTTTCTTACTATCTAATATAAGGTTAGACAGTAATTACATTAATTTTGGGTAATTATTAGCCTCATTAGATCAAATTATAAATTTAACTCATAGGGGGTATTTTGGTAATTTGGCTTAATGGAATCTAAATTTTTTTTAGGTTTATTGTTTTTTTACTGTCTAACATTTCCATACAAACCTAAAATCATTGAATTCTGATAAGTATTGGCTAAGTTATAGCCAATACAAGCTTAGGGGTAAAAGGGTAATTTAGGGTTTCTTAATTAAGGGTTAAAAATCCTAACTTCTCCAATTAGTGTCCAAAATGAAGTAAAATTAAATGGCTATAGATCATAAATGATCCACTGATTACATTGACTAGTAGTATGCTCAATATGGACTCTAATTGGCTAAGTTATGGCCTAATTAGGGTTTAGGGTGATTAGGTGAGTGATTAGTAAAATTAATCATCAAATCACTAAACCAACCATACAACTAGGTTCTAATTTACTCTAGGAGTTTCTGAAACTTGAATCATTTGATTTGGACTATTAAATTTGTTAATCTTTACTAATTCAAGATTTAGGGTAATTAGGGTGGATTAAGAAATCTAAACGTTGGATCTTAAATATTTTGCAGATTTAGTGCTAATTAGGTTCTCTTGATCAAAATAAATATAAGGATCACCTAATTTGGAGTTAAATTGACCAATATATGGTTAATTGAAGTTCTATGGTTAATTGACCTAATTAGGGTTAGGTCCTAAAAGTTATTAAGCTCAAACTAATCTAAACAAGCAAAATAAACACTACTAGATTAATACTTTAGAGTTTTGCTGATCACTTGAGACCCATATTCAATAAGTTTGAATTAGTGTGTGCAAAGATATAGCTAAATGAAACTTTGTGACATAATTCAAATTATTAATGCCCCTAAATGTCATTATGTGATTACTATTCCCAATGGAAATTGATAGTTCCAATAAATTCCTTGAATTTGTTTGATTAATTTTGGTATATTTGATTGTATAATTTGGACTCATATTTATTAATATATGGATGCTTAAAGTTTAGGTTTTAAAATATTTAAAAATACAATTTATATTTTATATTCATTTAAAATTAATTTACAATTTAATCCTCTGCTATTATATTTGTCCAAAGTAAATAATGTATTATTATATGTTAATGATTAATTATGTTTATTATTCTATTTATGTATATATATATATATTATATATATATATATATATGTATATACATATGTATATACATATATCATAAATCAATATATGTATTTATTATTGTTCAATACAACATATGTATTTATATACAAATCAATATATATATATATATATACATTTTTCTTTAATAATTGTTTATTTCTGTCAGACAAGACATCTGGCGGGCCCCTCTCCATCCACGTGGCACGAGCGTACAGGTCGAGAAGAAGACGGTGGCAGAAGTGGGTTCCGCAAAGGCTACGTGGCTCTCAGTGGTTCGCTGCAGACTGTCTGGAGGGCCCCTCTTCCTCGGGCAGAAGCGGCGACTGTGGGTTCCACCATACGACACACGACGCGATATTATACGCCCCGTCGTATTTGTGGGTCCCATGACACTTGATTTTTTTGCGGATGCCAACAAAACTTCTACGGAGACGATTCGGGCTCGGGTCGACCCGGCCCGACCCAAAAAGTCCTTCGTCTTCTTCGTAGATGCTAGGCCCAAAAAGTCATTTTTTAGGGTTTTAGGATTTTTTCAAAATCCAAAATTTGATCCATTAATTCATGATTGACCTAGATCTTAGAGATAAGTTCTAAATGACTTATTTAATGAATAAAACTATAATAAGACTTAAATAGTCTTAATTGGACTTAGGTAACAACTTGGGTGTTACAAACTGCCTGACTTAAGAACGATGTCGTCCTCGACATCACTCAAGTGGAAAAATAACATAGAATAGAATATTGAAATTGAAATAACTAGAGTTGGGTAAGTACCTGATAAAGAGATTTAATATTTTTGGCACATATCTAATTCTTTTTCCCATGTTGCTTTTGTTACATGAACGGTTCCTCCATTGAACCTTAATCATTTGGATTGAAACGATTCCCTCAAAGTTTTCTATCACGATCCAAATCTTTATGGTTCTTCAATATACATGAGGTCAGGTTTGAACTCCTACTTCTGGAAGTTGAATCAACTGTGAGAAGGATCTCTATGCATTTCTTAAAGAGATACATGAAATACATTATGTCCTGCCGCAAAATTATCAGGTAGATTCAATCTATATGCAAAAGATTTGATCTTCTCTAAAACTTCAAATGGTCCGACATATGGGGACTGAGTTTCCCAGAGGTATGCCAAATCTGAAAACTCCCTTCATAGGACTGACATTTAAATATGCAAAGTCCTCCTCCTTCATTAAATTTTATAGATCGATGGATGAGAATCAAAATATTTCTCTAACGATCTTGCGCTGTAAACGGATTCTTTGTTGAATGAGACGAATATTCTTATTTGTTTCTTCTGCCACTAGTTCAGATCCATATAACTAAATGATTCCTAGCTCAGACCAGACTAATGGGGTGCTACACTTCCTTCCATATAAAGCTTCATATGGAGCCATTTAATACTTATCTGAAAACTGTTATTATATATGACTCTACTAGCGGCAAATGATCTTCCCAAGAACCAGCAAAATAAAGAATACAAAGTCGAAGTAGATCTTCAAAGCACTTGGTTACTCTTTCTGTCTGGACATCAGTTTGGGGATGGAATGCAGTATTCATGACCAAAGTGGTTCCAAGGTCCTGATGAACTGCTTGTCAAAATTTGAATGTGAACCTGCTATTTCTATCAGATACGATTGCTTTTAGAATATCGTGAAGCTTACAATCTCTTTAATATAAATCTTAGCGAGCTTCTCTATTGAATTAGTTTGATGAATAGAAATAAAGTGAGCAGACTTGGTTAAAACGATCGACTATCACCCATATTGCATCAGCTCCAGACTTAGCTCGAGGCAACCCATCACAAAATCCATTGATATATCTTTCCATTTCCATTCAGGAATTTCTAGCGGGTGAAGAAGACCACCAGGTCTTTGATGTTCAGCTTTCATAAGATTACAAGCATGGAACTTAGCTACATATTCTACTATACTCTTCTTCATGCCAGGCCACCAAAATGACTGCTTCAAGTCCTGATATAGCTTTGCACTTCTTGGGTAAATTTGATATCCAGATCCATGACCTTCGATCAACACTTCTTACTGCATGGTTATTGGAATCCATAGACGATTCCCTTGATAAATAGCATTTTTATGAAAATGAATATCCATTCTTCGACTACTCTCAATTGCTTGCTTAAAGCTCAAATACTCATCATCCTTAGTTTGTGATATGGAAACATCTCTATGAAAAGTTGGTTCTACATCACTCATAGAGATCATTGTGCTTAACATATCACCACACAACTGGTTTAAATGCCTAACTTTCTAAACTCTTCTTTCACTGAACTGGTTGCAATTATAGCTGAAAGGGTAGCACGACGTCTAAGAGCATCTGCTACAACATTAGCTTTTCCTGGATGGTACTGAATATCTAACTCATAGTCGCTAATTAATCCCAACCATCTTCTTTGTTTACACTTTAGTTCTCATTGGGTGAATATGTATTTTAAACTTTGGTGGTCGGTGAATATGGAGCATTGAACTCCATATAGATGCTATCACCAAATTTCAATGCAAAAACTACTGCAGCCAATTCCAGATCATGAACTGCATAGTTTCTCTCATGTGGTTTCAACTGGCAAGATGCATATGCAATAACCTTGTCTTCTTGCATTAGAACACACCATAAACTAATTCCAAAAGTGTTAGTGTATACTTGATAATTTACTCCTTCTTTAGGTAGAACTAGTACATGTGCTGAAGATAAGGAACCCTTAAGTGTTTGAAAAGTCGTCTCACATTTTGGTGACCAAATGAAAGGTACTGCCTTCTGGGTTAATTTTGTATGTGGTGAGGCAATCTGGGAGAAGCTTTTTACAAACTTTTTATAATATTCAGCTAAACCCAAAAAACTATGAATCTTAGTAACTAATTTGGGCTGAACCTAATCTTAAATAACACTAATCTTACTTTGATCAACTTGGATCCCATGAGCATCAACAACATGCCCAACGAATGCCACTAAATCCAACCAAAATTCACACTTTGAATATCTAGCATACAATTCATGCTCTCTAAGTGTTTCCAGAACTATCCTCAAATGATTCTCATGATCTCTTACATTCTTTGAATAAATTAGGATATCATCAATAAAAACAATGATGAATTTGTCTAAGTAAGGTTTCAAAATTCTTTGCATTAAGTACATGAATAGGGATGGTGCATTAGTAAGACCAAAGGACATTACTAGAAACTCATAATATCCATAGCATGTTCTGAATGCTATCTTCTCCACATCTGAGTCTTTTACCTTTACTTGATGGTACCCAAACCTTAAATATATCTTAGAAAATACAACTGCACTAGCAAGCTGATCAAACAAATCATCAATTCGGGGAAGTGGGTATCTATTCTTGATGGTCACTTTACTTAGCTCCTTATAGTCTATGCACATTCTCATAGACCCATATTTCTTCTTCACAAATAATACCGGAACTCCCCACAGGGACATACTAGGTTTAATGAATCCCTTATTCAATAATTCTTGAAGTTGATCGCCCAGTTTTTGAAGTTCTTTCGGGGCCATTCTATATGGTGCCTTAGATAATGGTTGCATACCCGGAGCTATGTTGATTTCAAATTCTATTTCTCTGGCTGGTGGTAGGCTAGGAAAATCTTCAGGAAATACATCTTCAAAGTCTCTAACTACTTTTATAGCAAAAATAGGAACTTCTTCTTTACTACTACGCATCATAGTTACTAGGAAGGACATACAACCCTTGCAAACTAATTTCTCCGCTTGGATTGCATTAATTAAAGAACTGTTGGTGCTGAACCTTCCTATAAATGTTTCTGATGCATCTGGAGTTTGTAAGACAATCTTCTTCTTCTGACAGCTTATAGTGGCATTATACATACTAAGCCAATTCATGTCTAGTATGATATTGAAGTTTGCTATAGGTAATACAATTAATTTGGCTTGAAAAAGTATGGTTATTTATCGGCACTTGAATGTCACAAAATTTGATTGCACTAAGTTGGGTTCCAGATGGAAGTCCAACATTTAAGGCCTTTGCGAGTTTGTAGAAGTGTAATCTTAATCTCTTAGCAAAATTTTCAGAAATGAATGAGTGGCTAGTCCCAGTATCGAACAATACATTGCAGGGTTCATCTTTTATGCATATTATGCCTAATTTATTCAAATTGAGACAAAGGACATTTAATCGCATAATATAATGCTGTAAGTAAAAGGAAATATTAAAAATATGTACCTGAAACAACATTGTTGTCCTCGGTTGCCTCAATAGGGATAAGATTATACACCCTAGCTTTTCCTGCAGGACGGTTGTTTATTGGGTTGACCCATTGCAAATTCTGAGTTTGGGATCTAGAAGTTGACTGATCTTTAGCTAGAGTTTGTCTCTATGCAGGAGATGGCAACATGAGAGCCATATTTGGTTCTCTTGAATTAATAAGAGTAGCCTAGAACACTTGACTCTGACAGTTCTGATAAATCAACACCCCATCAACTGTCTTATTAGCTTTGCACTCTCGATATCCATGACCTCATCGGCCACAAGTAAAACAAACTCCACCAAAATGGTAGCAGTTACCATATGGATGAGGTTTATTACATTCTTAACTTTGGATAGCAGCCTCCTTAGGCTCCATCTGGTAGGCTCATCCTTGATTAGGACGGTGGCATTTGAAGCTCTCATAATGATGGTTAGGAGTAAATTCTTTCCTCTTAAACTCCTCTATTGATTGATGGTGTTCAACCACCCTTGCAGTCTCTACCAACTTTTCAAAATTAGTTATCTGTAAAGGAACAACATGATCCTTGATGGATCTACACAATCCACTTTGGAAGCAGTAGCATTTGTCTTCTTCTATTGGTACTAAGTTTGGAGTAAACTGAGCTAGTCTTCTAAATTCTGCAACATAATCTGCTACTGAGCGGCTTCCTTGAGTTAACTTCAATAAGGAGTTGCCGATGATATTCTTTGACGATGGAGGTATGAAGGTTTCCTTGAAAGCTTCAACGAACCAATCCGATTTGATATCTTCTAACTCATGCTCCTCAAAGCGAGTTTCTCTGATATTTTCCCACGAATATTCAGCTTCACCTTGAAGCAGATGTGCAGTCACTCGTACAGTTTGATGGTTTGGACAATTTAGACTCACCAATTTTTTCTCTATTGTTCTTAGCCACGCTATCATGTCTATCGGAGACAGTGTTCGGTCGAATGTAGGTGGTCTTAATCTTAGGAAGCTATGTAGCATTCCGTCACTAGACAGTCGATTAGAATTGTATGAGTGTGCAACTGGAGATGCAGAAGAAGTGCTGGCATTAACAGATGGAAGGGCAGACACTAACCTTTGTATGGCTAATACATGTAGATTCAACGTATTCATTATGCTTCTTAAAGAGACTGAATCCTACGTATTATTACCATTAGGTATCATAATTTCATTTTTTGGGGGATTACTAGCAAGTGGGACTTCATTGATTGGAGTGTTGTTAGGGGAGGTAGCAGGATTCATTTTCTAAAAATAAAGATAAGCACTTTTAGTTTATTGAAAAGATTTAAAACATCAATAACATTTTATTGCCCTTCAATCATGAAGTTATTACAATATTAAGAAACATAAAGTGGAATCCTTATTATAATAAGGATCTTAGCCTATATACTTAGTGGAAAAAGCAGTGCAAAAGTCTCCGTAGGAGAGTTCACGACATTCTCTTGATGTTTCTTGAATAAGCTCTTGTATGTGTCGATCCACCATTCTCTTGCCCTATCTCGTAGAAGACATAATACTATCTCCACCTTAATATTATCTGACTATCCCATAATACTAAGAATGTGATCTACTCTTACAAGCCTTTCCTTAGCTAAAATTGGAAAGTCAAGACCTCTCTATGCACGCCTTCCTCTAGTAACTTATTTAGCACTTTTGCTCCTTCATCAGATACTCCTCCTATGGATCTCCATTGTTTCAAACCCAATTGGGTTTCGTACTTCCAGATGATCTCAAATTCTTGTAAGTAATTCATGAACGCCATTCTTAATTATACTTTATGCCTACAATCATGATCAAATACTTTAATTTGTTGAGCGTATATATATGTATTATTTAGATATCTATATTTTAATATCTTTTATGATTTTTCTCATTACTTACTTTATTCTGAGTTATACTCATAATGACATGGATGTTGTTCCAAGTATTCATTTAGTGATGCACTGGCAGAAGAACAATCCATTAGATAGAGAGGAATGCAAATTCCAATCTGACACCTTATGGACTTCTCTGATAGCAACTGTGGCATCCCGCTCCCTGCCGTAGTCTTGTTAACTCTTAAATTAACATGATTACGGTGAGGTAGTCACCAAATGGCAAGGTCCTTGCTTATGAATAGGTTAGTTACTAATACTAACTCATTATAATCAAAGACTTTGTCATTATCCAAAGAAATCATCACTAAATGTAAATACAAAAAGAACGGAGTGCGGAAGCATAAATACAAACATCCATCCATCATATATAAATACAACATCTCAGAATAAGTAAAGTACATAAAATAAAGTTTAACATGTATTATTATAATATTATAATAGTTTATAAGAACTGAAAATAGCACTCAGCCTCACAATGCAGGAAATGAAATGAGCTAAGTCTAAATATCCTCAGGTGCATGCTCCTCCTCCAATGGTAAGCTTTCCAATGGATCAACTGCTCCAAACAACTCTGGACTTACCATTATCGGTTTCATAATGATAGGGCCCCAAGCAACAAAAGAAAATTCTTAATTAGACAAAATGTCTAAGTACAATTTAGGGTAATCAATACATGTGAAAACCACAAGTAAGACTAATATCCTATAAGTGTATAAGTGGTAAGTTAAACTAGCACCCTATATGCAAGTAAAGCTAGAAAAGACTGTAAGTAAAAATAGTCTTGAAATGCAAAAAAAGAGTAAAGTAAAATAGTAAATCCAAAACTGAAACCTATCTTGGCTACTCAAGCCACTCAAATTGTAAATGAACATAGTCTCACTTAGCCTAATGGGCTAAGACAGAAGCTCTGAACGGATAGTATCAATGTACTTAGCTTGATAGGTTATAACCAAAAAACCAAGTATAAGTGTACTTAAATTAGTATAACCATATCAAATCCTGACTAATCAGTTAGTGGGGCAAGAGTCTACGTGCAACCCATCCTATCCCACGGATTAGGCATGTCATATACTATCAGACTGACACAACACTGAAGCCGATCCTGAAGGAAAGAAGTGAAGAGGTATACTAATTAAGCTACACTCTACTAAAACTACGAGATAAAGAACGAATGCTACTTATGAATTCTCAAAGTTGGCATGGGATACTCATATAGAATATTTGTTCAAGGTATATAGCTCAATTATAAGGCAAGCAAAGCATCAAATCAAAGTGAGCAAGAGACTCAATTAAGACACAGGTAATATCCATTTTTGTCTAATTTATTCATTTTATCTACTTTAAGTTACACAAGTTCAGGATCTCCAAGTCCTACTATCGAGTGTAACTCAGATTTACGACCTTATAAGTAGAAAACAATTAGAACTGGTCAGGTTCTAATCTTATTAAATCAATGTCGACTATATAAGTTAAATAATAATTCAATCAACCTATTTTGATGTTTTATCATAATCCCAATTCATTTTGATTGATCAAATCAAGATGAAAGGCATTAAGAATTAAACTCTGAATATTGAAGTTTAATCACTTAATCCAAAGTTATATCTAAGGATCTAAAGTTTAGAACCCAAGTCTCACAAATTAGGTTAAGGCAAATCCTAATGATTAATCAACTCATTAGGATAGATCTCCTTACTTATATCTAAGACTTAAAGATCAAATAATCATTTAATAAACTAGGAAAATCTATAAACTAGTAAATTCAAGGCTTCACCTATTGAGTAACCTAATTTACTCAAAAGATGAACTCTAACCTAAGATCTATTTCTTATCCTAGGAATTATTAAGATTATCTCTCAAACACACATCCTAACTAATATTATTAAGACTTATGGAAAGATCTAAAAAGGTTTAAGGAAGAATGAGGAGCTCATAATCTTACTTAGGATTTTCTTAAGGACTTAAAATGAGAGTTTAAATCAAAGATCAAACAAAGCCTTATAATCACATAAATTATGGTCTTAATCATTATTCTTATTGTTTGTAACCTTTATATATGATTTTAGGGCTTTAGAATGCTAAACCCTAAATTTGGGCAAAATGACTATTTTGCCCCTAATTAAGGGTTCAAAAAATCAACTTTTGACCTAAGGTTCCAAATCTGAATTTTTCAGTAGCAAAGTATTTCTTACTGGCTAATATAAGGTTAGACAATAATTACATTAATTTTGAGTAATTATTAAGCCTCATGAGATCAAATTAATGAATTTAACTCATATGGGCATTTTGGTAATTTAACTTAATGGAATCTAAATTTTCTTTTAGTTTATTATTATTTACTATCTAAGGTTTCCATATAACCTAAAATCATTGAATTCTGTTAAGTATTGGCTAAGTTATAGCCAATACAAGCTTAGGGGTAAAAAGGTAATTTAGGATTTCTTAATTAAGGGTCAAAATCCTAACTTCTCCAATTGGTATCCAAATTAAGTAAAATTAGTGGCTATAGATCACAAATGATCCACTGATTACATTGACTAGTATTAGGCTCAATATAAACTATAATTGGCTAAGTTATGACCTAATAAGAGTTTAGGATGATTAGTGAGTGATTAGTTAAATTAATTATCAAATCACTAAACCAACCACACCACAAGGTTTGAATATACTCTAGGAGTTCTCTAAAACTTGAATTATTCAATTTGTATTATTAAATTTGTTAATATTCACTAATCAAGATTTATGATAATTAGGGTGGATTAAGAAATCTAACCGTTGGATCTTAAATATTTATGCAGTTTACTGCTAATTAAGTTTTCTTGATTAAAAAGAATATATGGACCTAATTTGGAGTTTAATTGACCAACTTAAGATCAATTGAAGTTCTAGAGTTAATTGACCTAATTAGGGTTAGGTCCTAAAAGTGATTAAGCTCAAACTAATCCAAATATTAAAATAAACACTACTAGATTAATCCTTAGGGTATGTTGATCACTTTGAGACCCATATTCAATATGTTTGGATTAATGTGTGCAAAGATATAGCTAAATGAAACTTTGTGACATAATTCAAATTATTAATACCCCTAAATGTCACTATGTTATATACTACTCTAAATGGAAAATTGATAGTTCCAATAAATTCCTTAATTTTTCTGATTAATTTGGTATATTTGATTGTATAATTTGGACTCATATTTATTAATATATGGATGCTTAAAGTTTAGGTTTTAAAATATCTAAAAATACAATTTATATTTTAATTCATTTAACATTATTTTTCAATTTGATCCTCTATTTATTATATTTGTCCAAAGTAAATTATGTATTATTATATGTTACTGATTAATTATATTTATTATACTATTTATGTATATATATATATATATATATATATATATATAAGTATGTATACATATGTATATACATATATCATAATCAATATATGTACTTATTATTGTTCAAAACTATATATGTATTTATATACAAATCAATATATATATATATATATATATAAGTAAATTTTTCTTTAATAATTGTTTATTTCTGTCAGACGAGACATCTGGTGGGCCCCTCTCCATCCACGTGGCGCAAGCGTACAGGTCGAGAAGAAGACGGTGGCAGAAGTGGGTTCCACAAAGGCTACGTGGCTCTCGGTGGTTCGTTGCAGACTGTCTGGCGGGCCCCTCTTTCTCGGGCAGAAGCGACGACTGTGGGCTCCACCATACGACACAACGGCCGATATTATATGCCCCGCCATATATGTGGGTCCCACGACACTTGATTTGTCTGCGGATACCGGTAAAACTCTTGCGGAGACGGGTTGGGCTTGGGTCGACCCTGCCCGACCCAAAAAGTACTTTTGTCTTCTTCGTAGATGCCCGTGCCCGAGAGTTAGGGCTTGAAATTTCGATGCCTACCCAGTGGTGGTTCGACCAGGACCGCACAGCTTTGGATAGATTCCGATGTGACCTTCCCATAGATGGTTGAATTAAGATCTATGATGGCCTAGTTCAATCGCAATCGCTAACCCTAGAAGTCGATACACAGGGTCATAAGTTTAAAACCATTTTTACTGTGGATTAGTTGTTAAATTGATTCGATTAGCTCAATTAAGCAATGATCGGATCCATTGATTATCAATTCAAGTTAGGGAATAATGTTTCGAAAGAGCAGATTAATGATTGCAATAAAATTTTGATGGGTTTAAAGGTACCTCTATTCAACTGCGCAGATTGAAGGTTCGGTCGAACAGTCTTCTTCCACCTTGATGCGATCAGGTTCGAGAAAATGGGATGCGGGAGAGTCGAATCGGGGCCTTAACTTCATCCTTAAAGCAGTGATAGGGGTCCTCTAGCGCTCGCGGGGAATGCGTCGGCCGCGTGGAGCGTCCCTCGACATGCATCGGGACGACGACTCTCGACCGTTCGAGCGTTCGATCGTTCGATCGAACGGTCGACACTTACCGTCAATCGAAATGGTGTAGAGAAAAACAGGCGACGGTGTTACCTTAATGCTAACAGCGCCATTATAATATTAAATGTTAAATTATTATTTTAAATAATTTGTATCAATTATATCAATTAATATTAAATATCTAAGTGCATCCCAAAAATTCCCAATAAATCACCCTTAGCTAATTGAGGGATGAGGAATGCAACGGCGCGATTGGATTTTCAATTCGAAGAGTATTTAATTATTTGATTTTTTGAGGTATTTAAATATTATTAAATTATTCGACGAAAATCCAATGACTTCCAAATGCATCCAAAACTTCACCCCTAGCTAATTTGGGGGTGGTGAACGCAATAGCGAAGTCAGATTTTTGATTTGAGGTCAATTTAAAAAGTCAATTTTGGGGTTTTAGGATTTTTTAGAAAACTAGGTTTGATCCAGTTGATTCCTAATTTGACCTAAATTTTAGAGATGAGTTCTAAATGACTTATTTAATGAACTAAGACCATAATTAAGACTTGGATTAATCATAATTAACTTAGGTAACAACCTGGGTTGTTACACCTCTCCCCCCATTAAGAGAACCTTTGGCTCTCAGCTCTCCACCCCCTCATTTTCTGTCTTGCTAAACTCATTCCTCTTTTCCCCTCTTCCCTGCATTGATGTGCTTACTGCTGAAAGAAACCTCAGCTCTTTCCTCTTCTTGTTAGTAGTTGGAAAAAATGAAGAAAAGAACCTCTCAAGCTCTCAAGTCTCCCTTAGAAATTCTGCCATTATCAAAACCACGGTACTCCCTTTCCCTCCATTGGTTAATCCAATGGCTATTCCATTTAATATCTATGCTTATTGGTATGTTTAAGATTCTATGTTACCTTAATTGTGTATCTAGGAAGCTATGTTTAAGATGTAGGAACTCATGAAAATATGTAGATAGTAAGGAATGATATGTAAATCTGCTAATACGAATTTCTGCACATCTAATTCTTTAAACCCTACTATTTTTACTGATAACATGATCATTTAGTGTTGATTTGGGTATCAATGGAAAGGTCTCGGAAAGACCTTTCCACCGGTATATGGCACCGCTCATGAAGTTCTCTCAGTTGAGAGTATTTGAGCTTGAAAGTTGACCCTTCGCAGTTTTTGCTCAGGTGAAATCACCATCGGGCCCTACAGCGCGCTGTAGCGCCCGAGTTTAGAACTAAATCCGTCGTAACACACCATAGTATGCCACAGTGCTTCTGGAACTAAAATAAGAGCCTGAAAGTAATCCGCTGCAGCGCGCCACAGCGGGCTGCAGCGTCATTTTGGGGAAACCATATGGAATCAAGAGAAAATTTAATTGAACAGTAACTCGAAAGTTGAACCGCCGCAGCACCTGAAAGTGCTACAACGTGCCACAGCATCCATTTCCGCCGCAGCACGCCGTAGAGCCCAAAGATTTGAACTCGAGCATAATAGTTTGATGAAGCGTAAAAAAAAAAAAAAAAAAAAAAAAAAAAAAACATTTTTGTTTGAAATTAAAATTTTCTTGCCACAGCGTGCCATACCATCAAAAGTGCTGCAGCGTGACGTAGTGCCTGGCTTTCTGCCAAAAGGCACCACAGCGCTGCCATAGCGTCCAGACCTGTCTGAATTGGTCCAAAACCGGCTGAAAATGGCCAAAATTCACCGTTTTTTGAATTTTAAGGACCCTAGGACCCTAGTGGGGTCAAATAATATCAAATTCAAACCTAGTTTAAGTAAAATAGAGCATTATATAAATGTGTAGGTGAATTTCTAATTTTTGCATTAGATGATAATTTAATCCCTAATCGCCCCTAAAACCCTAAATATTGATTTGACTATATCTTAGTTAATTAGAGTCCAAATTAGAAAATTCAAAGTGCTAGATAGCGTAAAATTCCATTGCCAACAATAATCTAAGATAATATTTAAGTTTTAAACCCTAGAAAAATAAAAAATGACCAAAATACCCTTAACTTTAATTAGGTCATATCTTGACCAATTGAAGACCAATTTGGGTCTACTCCTAGTTAAAGAACTCAGTGTGATATAGGGAAGCTATCACTAATGAGTTTGTTAAATTTAGATATTAAATGGAAAAGTTAGCTTTTTAACCCCTATTAACTTTGAAATTTATTAAATTACCCTTAGGAATTAAAATGGCTATAACTAATTCATTAAACCTCATAATTTAGTGTTTTTTGACTTTATGGAATTTTTGAACAGCAACCAATAGTAAACTGCATGAAAATTTAGATTTCATTAGATGAAATTTACTAAAATGCCCCTTATGTCAAAAACCTTATTTTAGACTTATAAGACCCATTTCTTATCCAAATTTGGTTTACTTACTATCTATCTTCATGTAAAATAGTAAGGATATATTTGATAATAAAAAATCCTAATTTAGAGCCCTAAATCAAAAAGTAGCTTTTTTGGACCCTTTAGTAGGGGCAAAATGGTCATTTTGCCCAAAATTTAGGTTAAGTATCTTTAACTCCTATATTATCTTCTAAGTTAATAAAATAAGTATTAAAAGTATATTAGAATTCTCTAAGTGAGTAAAATTAGCTATTAGGTCAAATTTATTAAAATCTCTAAAATTTCTCTAAGTTTTTTCCTTAGGAAATTCAACACCTCATAATAAGACAATTCCTATGATTAGGGCTAGATCATATGATAGATTTCATTCATCAAATAATGGGGTATTCAATGAATGAATCTTTAGTTTTATTAGTTTCTATATTTTACAACTTATTTGGATTATTTTGTCTTTCAATATTAGATTTAGGATAAGAGATTCATCCTATTAAGTTCGATTTGCTTAATTGAATTTACCTCAATCATTAGTTCACATTTAGATTAACCTAGATCTTAAGTCTTACCTTTGGGATTATGCGATTAAGCCAAATCTCATGGTGTTTAATCCATAATCTCTAGCTTGGTAGATTTTGGACAAGCTCTTAGTTTAGAATGTCAAAACTCATAAATTAGGTCATGATGATTTATATAGTTGACATTGATTAATCATATTAGGACCTAGCTAGTTCTAATATTTTGTAACCTATAAGGGTGTACTTCTAAGTTACACTCGATAATAGGAATAGGAGATCCTAAACTTGTGTAACTTGGAATAGTTAGAACATTTAAATTAGACAATAAATGATATCACCATATTTAGTAAAGTCCCTTGCTTACTACTTGATTTTGTGTTATGCATTCCTTGAACTTTGTGCTTATTTTTCCTTGAACATATCATATAAGAAAAATATTGTTGCATGAAAATGAAAACTTATAATATTAGGAAAACATTTGCATTTGGGTTCAGTACATGGTGGATTTTGGTGCACATTACTCCAATGGACAGGGGGCAAGGAGAGATTAGGATGCTTAACATCATTCATTGAGGAGAGTGTGTTAAGCTTGGGACTCATTTAGTCTTACAGATGTGCTTGACTCCTTAGTTATTTCTGAAATTTTCCACAGAAACAAAAGTAAAATAACTAAAAGAAAATTGCATAGTATTATCTGCCTCTTCAGTTATATAGTACTATATTATTATGATTTGTTTGCCCTAGCCAATAAAGGTTATGGGGATATATATTAGGCCAGATTGGCCAATTCTTTTTGATATGCAATTATACGTTCCTTTCAGTTTTTAGCTTACTGTTTATTATATTGTTGATGAATTTATTTCAGTTAGCTATATTTTTCCCTATTTTACATACTTACTTGAGTAGATACATATATGTATAGGATGCTAGACTTTACTGCTTATTAATGTACCATTTTTAGATTAATGCTTTAAATTAGCAGATGTCATATGATCATCAGCATGTTTAGGTTTAGACTTTTCATTTCAGTATTTTTACTTGCTATATTACATAAGTATGCCTTACCTTGTTTAGTTACTTGAGGCGTGCTTTTGCCTTGACTCTTGCTTAATTATAAATATTACATTTATAACTTATCATGTTTCCTTTGTATGCTTACTTGCTCCCATGCTAGATAGATGTTTCATGTTGTTAGAGTAAATGGTGATATTAATAAATGCTTAATAAATCACTTGCCTAAAATATACTTAGATATTTTATCTAATAAGATTTTCCTTTTATTGGATGGGGCCCTAGCATTATGAAACCAACAATGTCAGATCTTGAGCAGTTTGAGGAACCAGTGCCTGAAGAGGATCCGTTCATAGAGGCGGTGCAGCAGCTTGGAGCAGAGGATATATAGTTGCTTTTATATTCATTATGAGGATGAGAGTAGTTTCATTTCATTTCATAAACCTTAATGTTGTAATAATATAGGTACTCATGACTGTATTTACTTTCTACACATTATTATTTATTGAGCTATATTATTATTTTTTACTTAATGTATGGTGAATGGATGTAATCTATACTTCATATTGCTTCCGCACTTTCTATATATGTTAGATTTAGTGATTGATCCTTATATTCATTCTGTGCACATCTTTCCCTTATTAGTGGATTGGCCAGAGTGACACTCCACTCCTTAGTCTAATGATTGTGGACTTAAGGAGTGGGGCGCCACAAGAAGCTTCCTGGGCTTGGCCAGTTACTACAGAAAGTTTATGAAGGGATTTTCCCATATAGCCTCTCCACTCACCAAGCTCACTCAGAAGGTTGTACCATTTGAATGGTCACCAGCTTGTGAAGCGGCTTTTTAAGCACTGAAAGATGCGCTTTCATCTGCACCCATCCTAATTTTCCCTAAGGAAGGTGTAAACTACCAGGTCCATACTGATGCCTCTGGTATAGGCTTTGGTGTCATATTAATGCAAGAAGGAAGATTTATCGCTTATACTTCTCATTAGTCGAAGCCTCATGAAAAGAACTATGCAGTTCATGATCTCTATTTAGCTGCTGTAGTGTTCACCTTAAAAATTTGGCATCACTATCTATATGGGATTCAGTGCTCGATTTTCACAGATCATCAGAGTCTAAAGTACATATTCACTCAAAGAGAGTTAAACTGCCCACAAAGAAGATGGCTAGAACTGATCAGCGACTATGACCTAGATATCAAGTACCATCCAGGAAAGGCAAATGTAGTAGCTGATGCGCTGAGTCGTCATGCTACTCTGAACGCTCTCATCTCTAAGAGTCCTTTGGAAGAAGAATTCCGTAAATTGGATATCAAGTCAATGCGTAGTGACCAAGTGAATACAATGCTCATAATGATTAACGTTGAGCCCACATTCCACAGAGATGTGTCTATCACTCAAACGAAAGACGATGAGTACCTAAATCTTAGACAGGCTATCGAAAGCGATCTTCGCGCTAATCTACGATTTCATAAGGGTGCTATATATCAAGGAGATTGTCTATGGATTCATAAATCCATGCAACAAGAAGTCTAAATGGAGAGTTATAACTCTGGATACCAAATCCATCCTAAAAGCTCAAAGATGTACCAAGACCTGAAGCAATCCTTCTGGTGGCCAGGAATGAAGAGAAGTGTGGCTGAGTTTGTTGCAAAGTGCCACATTTACAGTTTAGTCAAGGCTGAACATCAGAGACCTGGTGGTTTACTTCACCCACTTGAGATTCCTGAATGGAAGTGGATAAATATATCAATGGACTTCATTATGGGATTGCCTTGTGCAAAATCTGGAGCCGACGCTATTTGGGTCATAGTTGGCCGATTAACCAAGTCCGCCCATTTCATTTCGGTCTGTCAAACAAATTCAATTGAGAAACTTGCAAAGCTCTAAATCAAGGAGATAATCAAGTTGCAAGGAATTCCCAAGTCAATTGTATCTGATAGAGATAGTTAATTTACCCCCAAGTTCTGGCAAGCCGTGCATCAAGATCTAGGCACAATTTTAGCAATGAGTACAGCCTTTCATCTGCAAATGGATGGTTAGACAGAACGAGTGAATCAAGTTCTTGAAGATCTGCTTAGGCTGTGTATACTTTGACTTTGTTGGATCTTGGGAAGATCACCTTCCACTAGTGGAGTTCGCTTACAACAACTGCTTTCAAGCCAGTATAAAGATGGCTCCATATGAAGCCTTGTATGGTAGAAAATATAGTACTCCATTGGCATGGTCGGAAACAGGCAGTGTACAGTTGTATGGATCTGATATAGTGGAAGAAACAAATAAGAAAGTTCAGTTAATTCAGCAGCGCATTCGTGCAGCTCAAGATCGCCAGATTAAATACCACGACCTTCACCACTGTCCTATGGAATTTAAGGTAGGAGACTTTACTTACTTAAAAGTTAGTCCCATGAAAGGAGTCTTCAGGTTCGGCATAGCAGGGAAACTTAGTCCCCGTTATGGTGGTCCGTTTGAAGTAGCAGCCATAATAGGTTCTTCCACCTACAAATTAAATCTGCCAGATAACTTCGCAGCAGTCCACAAAGTATTTCATGTTTCATCACTAAGGAGATGCCTCAGAGATCCATCTCACCTCGTGCAATTCTAAGAAATTCAGATCTAGCCTGATCTATCATATGTCAAGGAACCAATTCAAATATTGGCCCGAGATCGCAAGCAGCTTAGAAATCGTGCTATCGACATGATCAAAGTGCAGTGGAAGAATCGTTTTCAAAACAAAACCACTTGGGAAAAGGAGTCAGATATGCGAGTTAAATATCCTAGACTCCACGAGAACCCAGGTAATTCTATTTTTAAGCATTCTAAGCTTATAAATTCGATTCATGTTTTATTCTTGCATTCTTCTTTCCACTTGAGTGATGTCGAGGACAATATTATTCTTAAGTGGGGGAGCCTGTATCAGCCCAAGTTATTATCTTAATCAATTAGGATTAATCTCAGTCTTAATCTTGATCCTAAGTGTTAATCAAGTCATTAGGGGTCATCCACTAAGACCTAATCCAAATCAGGAGTCAAATAGATCGAATCCTGATTTTTGGAAAATCCAGAAACTTTAAATTTGACCTGTTTAAATTGACCTCAAATTAAAAACTGGACCTCGTTATTGCGCTCATTGCCCCCAAATTAGCTAGGGGTGATATTTTCGAGTTAATCGGAAGTCGTCGAAATTTCTACTAATATTTTAGTAATATTTAAATACCCCGAAAATTAGGAAATTAAAATACTCATCGGATCGAAAATCCGATATCGCCGTTGCATTCTTCACCCCTCAATTAACTAGAGGTGAGTATCCGGGGATTTTTGGAAGTTAATTATTTAAATAGAGTTAATTATTAATATTAAAAATTAAATAAATATATATAAATATATATATAATTTAATTTCTTTAATTTTATTTTAAAAAAAAAAGACGTGCACCGTTAACCTAGCCTAACACCACCAGACTAAATAGCCACGCCGTCTCCCTTATCCGTCCGGATCAGACGGCGGAGCTGAGCCGTCTGATCTGTGATCAGACGGTCTCAGGCTTTCGTCCCATCGAGGACTCTGCCGTCTCCATGCGGATTCCCCCACCGCCCGCACTGGCCAACCCCGGGATCCCCATCCTCGTGAGCTCCGTCCCGCCTTCCTTTAAGGCTCCATTAGCACGTAAGGTCACTACTTTGCGCAAATCAGGATCTCTGGAGCCGGATCATCTTCCTTCTCGGGCCCTAAACCTCCACAGCCATCGACCTTAAGGTACGCATATCTCTCTCGATTTACTTCCATTTCCTTCAATTCAATTTTGTAACATTATTTCCATAGATGGATTAGCAATATATCGACTCGAACTGATCTATCGTCGCGTAAAACGGCAAAATTTTGGGAGTTGTCCACAGTTAAAACAGTTTGGCTCGATCCGTCCGCGACTTAGTCCTTAGGGTTGGCCCATGCGGTGAGCTCCGGCCACCTCAGGCATCGATCTATCCCTCAGTGGGTAGAGCCCGACGAGCTCTACCCGGTGGAGTGCGGGTCGAGCGTCGGCGCTGTTGGGAAGGCCGCCATTAGGCGTGCCCTAGCCTCGGTCGAGCGAGAGGGAGACAAAACTTCCGGGCCGGGTCGGCTCGACCCAGGCCCGTCCAGCGGTCGCACGCACCGATCGCGTGCGGCTCTGCGTCCAAGGCGCGGAGCCAGCAGTGGACATGCCATGGGACCCGCCAGCAGCGCAACGGCCAGTGTCGTTGCGCCGCGGGTCCCGTGGGCCCCGCCGTCTCTGCCGTGGCCAATCATGGCCTACCCCGTGTCGGTGGCGGGTCCTGCATCATAAACAACCTGCAAAGATATGATTATATTTAATAAAATCATTATATATAATTATAGAATTACTTTATTAATAATTCTATTAATTTTGATTAAGTCAATATACGTGTATATATATATACATAGTTAGTATGTTAATTAAATTATATAGTTGTGTTAGTGAATTAATCAAGTAATAATTAGTTAGATAATTAGGTATTAAATAATAGTTAATCAGTTAGTTAAATGATTAACAATAGGTTTTTAAATTAATTAAATAGGTTGAATTATTTAGGGTAATTAAATAAATTAATTTAATTAAATGCAGTAAACATTAATTAGCTTAATTTAATTAAAGTAAATAAAATATATTACTTATATATCAAAATAGAAAACTTTAGGATGTTAATTAATTAATATTAATAAAGTTAATTAGTATTATTTAGATAATGCTTAATATTAATAGAACATTAAGTTAGATGATTAATTAAACAGTAGACTATTAAATTTGTTAAGTAATAATTCATGATTAATTAATTGTAATTAGTTTAAATTAATTAATTAATATTAAGTTAAATTAAATAGTAGTGAGATTAAATAAATAATTAATTTAATTAATTTAATTAATTGATTAATACTAGTCCTAATTAAACAGTAACTTTAATATTTAAATATATATAATCAATATACTTAATTAAATAATTAAATGACATATTTATTAATAATTAATTAATGATTAATCAAAATTAATTATAAATTATGAATAATTAATTAATTAATCAATAAACATAATAAATTCATTTTTAACTTTAGGAATGAATAGTAAAATAATATAAATTAAATAAATAAATAGTAACTTTACTTATTTAATTAAATTATTTAATTCAAAATTTTTAAGGTTTAATAACTTTTTATACAATGATCCAAGCATAGCAAATATATGTCTCATTTTACTCAGAAAAATAAAATGAGTTAAATGACGTAATTCAAAATTTTGTTTCGAGGTACATATAACGTAGTGACATTTTAGGACATAAACAAATATTTACAACTTTTAACATAGTTGTTCAAATATAAGCAATATGGGTCTTAAAATACTTAGGAGAACAGCCCCAAAATTATAAAAATATTAGTTATACAATTGGAGCTTAGTTTGAAAAGTAACATTCATGACCTTACCCTAAAAATGACCAAAATGCCCTTATACTTCAATTGACCATAATTTGGTCAATTCAACTCCAAATTCAGAAATTCAAAGTGCTAACTAGCTTAAAATTTCAATGTCATCAATAAACTGAAATAATATTTAGGATCTAAAATCTAGAAAATCAGAAAATCACTAAAATACCCATAATCTTAGTTAAGCCATAACTTGACCATTTGAAGTCCAAATTAGGTTTACTCCCTATCAACACACTCAGTATATTATAGAGAAGCTATAGAAATTGAGTTTGCTAAATGTGGACTTCAAACGAAAAAGTTCGGTTTGGTCCGCCGTTGACTAACAAAATTACCGAATTGCCCTTGAAAATTGAAATAGCTATAACTTAGTCATTTCACTTCAGAATGCAGTGTTCTTAGACTTTATGGAATCCTTGGATAGTAACTAATAGTAAACTACACAAAAATTTAGATTCCATTAAGTGTAAATTACAAAATTGCCTCTTAGGTCAAAAATCATTATTTGGACCTATAAAATCTATTTCTTATCCAAATTGAGTGTACTTACTGTTTATCTTCAAGTTAGACAGTAAAGAATTACTTGGCAGTAATAAATTCTAATATGGAACCCCAATTTAAAAAGTAGCTTTTTGGACCCTTAAGTAGGGGTAAAATGATCATTTTGCCCAAAATTTAGGTTAAGCATCCTTAAACTCTAAATTATCTTCTAAGTTAATAAAACTAGTATTAGAACTATATTTAAGTCTTTTAAGTGAGTTAAATCAACTATTATGACAAATTTGAAAAATCCCTAATTTTCCTCCAAGTCATTTTTTAGGATCGTTTCACTTCACCTTAGGACTACTCATGAGATTAGGGCTAGATCATAAGTTAGATTTCATTTATTAGATAAGTGGGTTATTCAATGAATTAATGCTTCGTTTTATTAGTTTCTAGATTTTTCAACTTATTTTGATTATTTGATATTTTAACCTTAGATTCAGGATAGGAGATTCATCATATTAAGTTGATTTACTTAATAGGATTTACCTTAATCAATAGATCACTTTTAGACTGAAGCCTAGATCTTATACCTTATCCTTTTAGATTATGTGATTAAGCCAAATCTCATGGTATTTAATCCATAATTTATAATTTAGTAAATCTTGATCAAATCTTAAGTAGAACGTCTAAATCCAACTAATTAGGATGATGTGATTTGTTTCTTAACTTATAGTCGTACTTGACTGGATTAGATTAGAACCTGATCAATTTTAGTCTTTTTTAACTTATAAGGTCATGCTTCTAAGTTACACTCTAGAGTAGGAATTGGAGATCCTGAACTTGTGTAACTTGGAATAGTTATAATGGTTAAATTAGAAAACAAATGATATCATCATGTTTAATAGAGTCCATTGCTTACTATTTGACTTTGTGCTACACAATCCTTGAATTTTATGATTATTTTTTCTTGAACATGTCATATAAGAAAAACATTATTACATGAAAATGAAAACTTAGAATATTAGTAAAACATTTGTATTTGGGTTCAGTTCATGGTGGATTATGGTGCATATTGCTCTAATGGACAGGGGTAAGGAGAGATCGGGATGCTTAACATCACTCATGGAGGAGAGTGTATTAAGCTTGGGATATGTTCAGTCTTGCAGACGTGCTCGACTCCTCAGCTGTATCTGAAATTGTTCATTGAAACAAAAGTAAAATAACTAAAAGATATTTGCATAGTATTATCTACCTCTTCAGTCATACAGCATTATGTTGTTATATTATGTCTATCTTAGCCCATAAATGCTATGGGAATATATTGGGCCAGATTGGCCAATTCTTTCTGATATGGTAGTTATACGTTCTCTTTAGTTCAGCTTACTATTTTCTATGATATAGCTACATTTTATTTCAAGTAGCTATATTTTTCCTATGTTACCTACTTACTTGAGTAGATGCATATATATAGGATGCTAGACTTTATTACATATTATATGTACCACTTTCAGATTTATGTTTTAAATTAGCATATGTCATATGATCATCAGCATATTATGGTTAGACTTTTCTTTTCCATATTTCTACTTACTGTATTTCATATGTATGCCCTACCATATTTAGTTTACTTGAGGTGTGCTTTTTCCTCAATTCTTGCTTAGTTATAAATATTACATTTATAACTTATCCTCATTCTCTTATATGCTTACTTGCTCCCATGCTAGATAGATGCTTCATTTGGTGTAGAGTAAAATGGTGATATTAACTAATGCTTAATAAATTATTTGCCTAAAATATACTTAGACATTTTGTCTAACAAGATTTTTCCTTATCGGCTAAGGCCCTGGCATTGTAAAGCCAACAATGTCAGATATTGAGTAGTTTGGGGAACCAGCGCCTGCGGAGGAGCCTTACATAGAGGAGGCACAGCAGCTTGGAACAGAGGATATATAGTTGCTCTTATATTCATTGATAGGATGAGAGTATTTTGATTTAATTTTCTAAACTTTAATTAAAAGGTTGTAATAATACAGGTACTCCTAACTGTGTTTACTATATGCACATTATTATTTTCTAAGCTATTTCATTTTATTTCATATCTAATATGGTGAATGGATGTAATATTTACTTCTTATTGCTTCCGCACTCTGTATGTATATATAGATTTAGTGACTAATTCTCTTATTTATTCTGTGCACATCCTTCCCCTAGCAGTGGATTATGGATCTTACCTAATCCAATGATAAGTGAGGGATTTCTTAGAGTGATACTCCACTCCTTAGTCTAATGATTGTGGACTTAAGGAGTGGGGCCCCACATGTATTCCCCTAGGCATCCTCAGAGCTAGATCTGAGCTAAACTTATAAAATTAGACATGTATCCCTCTAGCCAAATACAGAGCTAGGTCAGAGTCTATTCAATATCCAATGAACTAAACTGAAGAGGTAGACTAAGTTAGAACATACTCTACTGAACTGAAAACTGTATGAACTGAATGAAGTTAAATTATGTTTATGCTGTTTCAAATCTAACTTAGGATACTCATCAAATTTCCTATGTCCAACTATTATGTCCAATGAAGAAGGCTCAAGCACAAGGTGTACGAATCATCAATAGTCAAAGTAAGCAAGAAACTCAACTAGACATATGTGATATCTATTTTTGTCTAATTTAATCAGTTCTATCTATTCTGAGCTAATACAGGCTTAGGATCTATAATATCCAACTATCCTGTAAAATCACATATTTATGACCTTAAAGTTAACATTAAACCTTAACATTTCTAATTTACAATCAGAAGTGACGATTATAAATGGTTAAATAAATAAATCAATGACTTAATTAATGTATTTTAACAACTCAAACCCAATCTTAATTATGCCAATCAAGATTAAAGATTCTAGGTTTAAACTTCTAATTTGGGGTTCAATCCTAAATCCAAGGTACTAATCTTCTAAGGATTTTAGGGTTGACACTATAACAACCCTAAGTTGTTACCATATAAAAATTATAGGTTTCTTAATCAATTTTTCAGTATCATTGCCTATAGAATATCAAATTGAGCCTATCTAGAAGATTTAAAGTCCATTGGACTCCTCTAGGTCTAAAAAGATAACTTGATCAATCTAAATACCCTAGACTTGACCTAAAATATTTTGATCTCAGAATTAAAATTTGATTGTATTTTTGAATTCCTCACCCCAAAATTAGCTAAGGGTGAAAATTTGGTGTAATTTGGAATTCATTTGGGCCATAATTCAATTAAAATTAAAATGGTTCAATTGCATAAAAGGGTTCCAAACAATTTGATTTTTGCAAATATACCCATTTACCTAAATTAACAGCGGGCGATCCGCTGCGAAGCCCGGGGCACGCTAAAGAGGGATCCCGCACATCTGACCATTCCTCCTTTTTAATCAACGGTCGAGATTTGATCCCGCGGAACAGAAGATCAATCATAGGATCTCCCTGACGGATCCAACGGCCCGGATCGCCTCCGCGATTGGCCGTTAGGATCAGGGAGATCCGAGCTGTTCCGCCATCTAATTGATAGATTAGATGGCATCCAATGGGTCTGTGTGGTGGCTGCCCCTTTCTAATCATAAGGCTTAAGGAGAGGTCGTCACTAATCACATCTCATACTTAACATAAGGTTGGAATTTATGACTCCAATCCAATCTTAAGGAAAAGAGGTGCTTTTCTGAATAAAGTAAATGTTAACAATCACTTAATGAGTATCAGAGTGTGGAAGAAAAGTAACAACTGAAAGTACATCCATACATAAAAATAAAGACATCCAGCTCAGAATATATATACAATGCAGGAAAGTAAAGTACAAAGTTCTGAATTATTACAAACATTTAAAGTTTAAAGATAACTGAAATCAAAAGAGTCACTCATCCTCATAGAGTAAAAGTAAGTAAACTAGTAAGTAAACTAAGGTCCCTCAGCAGTCTGGACCTTCTCCTGGATCTGCTCCTCAGAAGGCTCTATCTCCTCAAAAAGCTCAGAATCTACCATTATCAGTTTCATAATGGTAGGGCCCCAGCCAAGAAAATAAAAATCTTGTTAGACAAAATATCTAAGTATATTTTAAGGTAATAAATTTTAATGTATTTTAATGATATCACAACTTTAAGTTAGGCAAAATATAGCGGTAAGCACAAAGAAAGAAAGAACAAGTACTGAGGTAGAAATATACCTCAACTCAGGCTGCAAAATAAGGTAAGTAAAGCACAAGATAATTCTACTAAGTACAAAGAAAAGTCCTAAAGAATATGATCAAACTAACATGCCACTATAATATAAGTAAAAGTACTGTACTGAAAGTATAAGACTAGCATCCTAGCATGCTCTCAAGTAGGTAAAACGGCTCACATACAAAAAGTTCTAAAATGAAAAGGAACTGCAGAAAATGAAAAATATGAAAGAAAGAAAAGTGTACTGAAACAGTAAGGTAAAGTAAGTCTAAAATATAAGGAAAGTATGTAAGTACTGAAAAATGTCTGAAATGTAAATGCAAGTAAAGTTTATTATTTTGTTGTACTTGTGAGATATTCTTACTTAATCTGCCAAAAAGTAAATTCCATCTAGTAATCTAGGAGAAATATCCCAGATTAAAGTAAAGGTCGTCAAAAAGAGGCATCTACGAGAAACATCCCAGATCCTAAAGTAAATCCACAAAGTATTTAAAGGGCAAATAGGAGAAACATCCTAATGCCAAAGTAAAGTACCATAGGGGAAATTCCCTAGGCAAAAGCAATCCTAAAGTAAGTCATACTAAGTGGCAGGCTAAGTAAAACATAACCCACAAGTATAAGGTTATTTATTAATGTTTCTTCTTTTAAAATTATGCAAATGAAATGTGAATGAAATTCAAAGTATAATATAAAGTAAGTAACAAGTATTTAAGTATGTCTCAAGGTATAAAAGGCTCAAAAGCAAGGAAAACATAGCATTTTCAAATTCAAGGGAATAGCACTACACGAACTTTGTGATATCACCTGTTTTCTAATTTAAACGTTCTAACTACTCTAAGTTACATAAGATTCAGAATCAACAATTCCTACACTGTCTGTAACTTAGAATCACGAACCTACATGTTGAACATAATTAGGACTGGCCACATCCTAATTATAAATAAATCCAAGTCGCCTACAAAATTGAATAAGCAAATTAATCGTCCTAAGTTATGATTTTATAAATCCCAAATAACCTTGATTAGCCAAATCAAGATTTAAAGAATTCAGAATCAACTTCAAAGAATGAAATTCAATTCTTAATCACAAAATTATCCTAATGAGCTAAGGTTTAATCTCATCTTACTGATTAAAGGTTAAGGCAAATCCTATTGAATTAAGTCAAATTCAATAGAATAGATTTCTAATCCTAATTCTAATGTTAAAAGATCAAATAATCAGGTAATAAACTATGAAAAATCTAATAAACTAGTAAAATCAAGGTTTCACCTTAATGAGTAACCCATTTTACCAATTATATGAATTCTAACCTAAGATCTAATCTTAGTCTTAGGAATTAAGGCTCTTAAATACTAAGAGTATCACTCAGACACACATTCTAACTAGGATTATAAGACCTAAAGGATGGTCTAAGAAGTTCAAAAGAATGGAGAAGAATTCATTTTTTTACTTAAGATTTTCTCATCATGCTAAATTTAGGGTTTTCCTTCTAATATCTAATTTAAGGCTTAGAATTATTTAAATTATAGTTTAAATCACTTTAATTACTATTTGTTAGAATTTTGAGATAAAATTAGGTCTTAATTTCATTAAACCCTAATTTTGGGCAAAAAGACCGTTTTGCCCCTCCTTAAGGGTCTAAAACTCATCTTTATGAATTAACACTAAATTCTAAAATTTAATGATGTGAAATGATTACTTATTGTCTGATATGAGTTTAGACAGTAAATTCATTAAATTTGGTTAAGTATTAAGCCTTATAAAGGTCAAATTAAGAAATTTGACCTATAAGGGTATTTTGGTAATTTTACCCTAATGACATATAATTTTTCTGTCAGTTTATTAAAGATTATACTCTAAGGTTTCCATAGAACTTAAGTTTATTGAATTCTGATGTGTATTGGCTAAGTTATAGCCAAAACAAACTCTAGGGTTTAAAGGGTAATTAAGGATTCTTAATTAAGGGTCAAAAATCATAACTTTGTAATCTAATGTCAAAATTGAATAATTTTAGTGGCTGTATGTTACAATTGATCCACTAATTCTAATGGCTAGTGGTAGGTTCAATTTGGACTCCATTTGACTAAGTTATGGCTTAATTAAGGTTTAGGGTGATTAGTGAGTGATTAGTGAAATTAATCACCCAATCACTAATCCAACTTTATAGTTAGGTTCCAATAGGTTCTAGGTGTTCTCTGAAACTTAGTTTGTTAAATTTGTATTATTAAATTTGCTAATATTTACTAATCAAGTTTTAGGGTAATTAAGGGTGATTAGCAAATCTAACCGTTGGATCCTAAATAGTTTTGTAGATCTCTGTAAATTAAGTTTTGCTGATCTAAATTGGTGTTTGGATTACCTAGTTTGGAGCTAAGATGGCCAACTTATAGTCATTTGAAGTTTTGGGTCAAATTGGCTAATTAGAGTTAGGTCCCTAATGTCATTAGGCTCAAATTAGTCCAAACAGCAAGATTAAGCCTATTAAAATATTCTTTAGGGTTTTGTGAGTATTTTAAGACCTATTTTGGGTATGTTTGGATTATTGGTTTCAAAGTTATGGTTAAATGAAGGTTTGTAATATATTTTACTCTAATTAATACCCCTAAATTTCACTATGTTAAATATTTATCCAAATGGAATTTTGATTGTTCTAATAAATTCCTTGATTTATTCTGATTAATTTGGTATATATATTTGCATGATTTGGATGTATATTTTACAAGTTATGCATTCCTAAAGTTTGAAATTAAAAATACTTAATTTAAATGTATAATCATTATATTATACTACTGTTTATTTAATTAAATCAATTTAACTTTAATTAATATATTCTGCTATAGATTCTGCTATTAATTGATTATATGTATTATTCTGTGTATGAATTTACATATATGTATACATATATGTATAATTATAAGCACATAAATATAACATTTAAGTTAAATATTATATAAGTTTATATATTTATTTATTTTTATTTTTTTTCTCTGCAGATGGTGGGCTCCACGATTACGGCACCTCACGGATAACAGTCCCGCGATCCATGTGGCAGTCTATCACAGGTCGAGGTGTTTCCGAGCGGGTCCCACAACGACCTCGATGGCGCTGCGCGATGGCGACACGTGGCCTGACGCGACGCGGGCCCCACCTAGACGCGCGAGGCCTTCCTCCTAACACGACGCGTCGACATGTGGCCGGTTCACGGCAAAACGGTTCGACCGGTTTGGCCCGGTCCGGGTCGGGACGACTCTTCGTCTTCCCTCACGCGGCGAAGGAGCAAATTTGGTTTTACGAGAGGCGAAACATCGATCGACGAGTCCTTTTGATTGAAGGATTCTTAACTTAATCAAACCGTATAGATGATTTATTAACACATGGATTACATATAGAAACAATAAATTTTGAAATCGAATAAGGATCGGATGAGATCGGGTACCTTAATCCGTTGGTAGAAGCTAGGGTTCGAGTCCGAGAGCTTTGCTAGCTTTGAGAAGAGATAGTGAGGTAAAAATTCAACCTCGAGGAGTCTTCTAACATCTTAAACCTAGATCTAAAGCGGTGATTTGACGAAAAACCGCCATTTGGCGAGAGGAGAAGATGGCACGGCTCTCTGTCTTGCCACGCTCGACACACGCGACGTGTGTCGGCAGAGACGACGGATCGACCGTCCGATTTCAAATCGGACGGTTGAGATCAACCGTTATCTTCTTATTTATCAAAGCGGATGGCGTTAGGGATAAGGTGACGGAACTATAAGTAATTGACGGCGCCGTTTTAATAATATTTTATATTATTTATTTAATTTAGCATATTTTATTAATTACTTTTAATTATATATAGCTGAAAATAAAATACATAAAAAATATTTTCCAATATATCACTTCTAGCTAATTAAAGGGTGCTGAACGCAACGGTGCACTCGGATTTTTTATCTAACGAGTATTTAATTATTCAAATTTTCATGTATTTAAATAATATTAAAATATTCGCCGAAAATTTAATGACTTCCAAATGCATTCAAAATTTCACTCCTAGCTAATTTAGGGGTGGTGAACGCAATGACGAAGTCAGATTTTAAATCTGAGGTCTAAATAAAAAGCCAATTTCTAGGGTTTGGGATTTTCCTAGAAATCAAGTTTGACTCAATTGACTCCTAGTTTGACCTAGGTTTAAGAGATGAGTTCTAAATTACTTAATTAGTGGCTTAGAATCTCAATTAAGACTTAGATTGATCTTAATTAGCCAAAGTAACAACTTGGGTTGTTACAAACTCCCCCACTTAAGAACGATGTCGTCCTCAACATCACTCTAGTGAGAAATGAATAAACCGATATAAAGAAATGAATTGTAATATGCTAGAATTGAAGAATTACCTTAGTTAAAAAGGTTTGGGTATTTCTGTCGCATATCCACTTCTTTATCCCAAGTGGCTTCATTACATGATCGATTCTTCCACTGAACTTTTATCATATCGATTGCTCGATTCCTTAATTGCTTGCGATCATGAGCCAAAATCTGAATTGGTTCTTCAGCATATGTTAGATCTGGTTGAATTTGAATTTCTGGGAATTGAATAAGATGTGAGGGATCTCTGAGGCACTTCCTTAAAGATGACACATGGAATACGTTATGAACTGCTGAAAAGTCATCTGGAAGATTTAATTGATAGGCAGAGGAACCTATTTTTGCCAATATTTCAAATGGGCCAACATAGCGAGGACTTAGCTTTCCTGCTATACCAAATCTGAAGGCTCCTTTCATATGACTGACTTTCAAATATGCAAAATCTCGAGCTTTGAATTCTAAGGAACGATGGTGCCCATCATGATATTTCTTTTGGCGATCTTGAGCTGCACGAATACGTTGTTGAATCAACTGAATCTTCTTATTTGTTTCTTCTACTAGTTCAGACCCGTACAGCTGCACACTGCCAATCCCTGACCATGCCAATGGCGTATTACACTTCCTTCCATATAACGCTTCGAATGGAGCCATTTTTATGCTAGCTTGGAAGCTATTGTTATAGGCGAATTCTACTAATGGCAGATGATCTTCCCAAGATTCAGCAAAATCAAGAATACATAATCTAAGTAGATCTTCCAGAACCTAATTTACTCATTCTGTTTGTCCATCTATCTGTGGATGGAATGCTGTACTTCATGCTAGAGTTGTGCCTAGATCTTGATGTACAGCCTGCTAGAATCTGGAGGTAAATCAACTATCTCTATCCGATACTATTGATCTAGGAATCCCATGTAATTTGATTACTTCTTTGATGTAAAGTTTGGCAAGTTTCTCCACAGAATCAGTTTGATGAATGGGAATAAAATGAGCAGATTTAGTCAATCTATCAATAATCACCCAAATTGCATCATATCCAGATTTAGATCGAGGCAGTCCCATTACAAAGTCCATAGATATATCTAACCACTTCCACTCAGGTATCTCAAGTGGTTGAAGTAAGCCACCATGCCTTTGATGTTCTGCCTTAACCAAACTACATGCATGACATTTCTTAACAAACTTTGCCACACTTCTTTTCATCCCAGGCCACCAGAAGGACTGTTTTAGGTCTTGATAAATTTTTGAGCTTCCGGGATGAATTTGATAACCAGAATTATGTCCTTCATTTAATACCTCCTATTGCATGGATTTAGGAACCCATAAATGATTATCTTGATAAATCACTGTCCCTTGTAATTGTAAATCATGACAACGTCCTCCTTCAATATCCATCTTAAACTTCAAGTATTCTTCATCTTTGGTTTGAGAGATGGAAACATCCCTATGAAATGTGGGTTCAACATTTATATTGGTTAATATTGAACTCATAACCTTACTTCAAATAGGAATAATTCCCATTTTTTTGAAATTCTTCTATTAATGAACTCATAGTGATCAATGCTGATAAAGTTGCACTACGGCTAAGGGCATCTGCCACCACATTTGCTTTACCCGGGTGGTATTGAATTTCTACATCATAATCACTTAACAACTCAAGCCACCTTCTTTGGCGACAATTCAATTCACGTTGAGTAAATATATAATTACAAAATATCAATGAATACAATTACAAATTTATCTAAGAATGGTTTTAGGACTCGCTGCATTAAGTCCATAAAAATAGATGGTGCATTTGTGAGTCCAAAGAACATTACAAGAAATTTGTAGTGTCCATATCGAGTTCTAAATGCTGTCTTCTCCATGTCAGAATCTTTAACTTGAAGTTGATGATATCCCGATCTTAAATCAATCTTTGAGAATACTATTGCTCCGGACAACTGATTGAATAAGTCATCGATCCTGGGAAGTGGGTATTTATTCTTAATAGTGACTTTATTTAATTCTCTGTAGTCTATACACATTCGCATAGACCCATCTTTCTTCTTTACAAATAATACCGGAGCACCCCATGGTGACATACTTGGTTTAATAAACCCTTTATCCAATAGTTCTTTTAATTGCTCACTAAGTTCATGAAGTTCCTTAGGAGCCATTCTGTAAGGTGCTTTTGAAATTGGTTGGGTACCTGGTACTAAATTTATTGCCATTTCAACTTCTCTTGGTGGAGGTAACCCAGGTAGCTCTTCAGGAAAAACATCAGCAAATTCATTAACCACCTTAATCTCATAAAGTGGTATCTCCTTTTTACTTTCTCCTAGCATAGTAACTAGGTGTGCTGCATAACCCTTGTTCACTAACTTAGTTGCTATTATTGCATTAATAAGTGAACTCAAAGTACTAAACCTTCCTATGAATGTTGATATAGTGTCTGGTGATCGAAGTGATATCTTCTTTTGTTGACAGTTAACAGTAGCATTGTGAGAACTGAGCCAGTTCATACCCAAGATTATATCAAAGTTTTCTATTGGTAAAATTATTAACTTAGCTTGAAACACTTGCTCATTTAAGGGTACTTGAAGGTTACAGAAGTGGGTGGTATTGAGTTGAGTTCCGGATGGTAGCCCAACTGCTAAAGATCTTGCCATTTTGTAACGAGGCAAATTTAAACCTTTAACAAAATTTTCAAATATAAATGAATGGCTTGCTCCCGTATCAAATAGCAATTTGCACGGATGATCATTAATACTTATAGTGCCTAAGCAAAATAATAATTACTTAGAACTTATTAACAGCTTGAAAATAAATGCAATATGAATTATGTGTACCTGATATCACATTATTACCCTCTGTAGCTTCCACAGGAGTAAGGGTATATACTTTAGCTGGTCCTGTAGTCTTCTTAATAACCACCTACTTTTGAGGATTTTTGGATGTACTGGGTTGATTTGATCTTCCTTTATCATTCCTCTGGAGCATTCTTTCAGTTTGGGGAGTAGGCATAATGGTCAGTGGTTGATCTCGTTGATTGATTGGAGTTGGATTTAACAATTGTTTGCGTCTAGAATGATCAATACGAACTCCATCTATAGTCTCCTCATAATTACATTGCTGATAGAAGTGTCTTTTGTGACCACATGTATAACAACATTGTTTATTATGATAGCATCTTCCATATGGATGTGGTCTTGTACATCCATTGTAAGGATCTTTTGGTGGACTATCAGCTTTCATTTGATATACTTTTCCATAAAAAAGCCTAATTCTTCTAGGATCATTGTTTCTTTGAGAGGATAAATTGAAAGTTCTCTTACTTTTTTTTAGGCTAGATTTCAATCGATCACACGAGCTGTTTCTATAAGTTCCATAAAGTTGGATAGTCTTAATGGAATGATTGATCTCTTATTAATTCTTTAAGACCACTAAGGAATCGATGACATCGAGATCCTTCTGTTTGTACCATGATAGGTGCAAATCTGGATAATTTTCTGAATTCTGTCTCATACTCCGATAAGGTCCGATTACCTTGTTTGAGATTTAAGAACATATCTCCCAAATTATTTTGTACAGAGGGAGGCACATATTCAGCCATAAATGCTTCTACAAACTTACTCCAAGGAATTGTATTAATCCTGTACCCGGCGAATACTGACTGGCGGATATGATCCCACCAAAATTCTGCTTCTTCTTGAAACATGTGTGTAGTTAAACGAACAGATTCTGATTCTGGATAGTTCAAACTTGTAAGGTTCTTTTCAACTATTTTTATCCAGTTAACTGTATCCATTGCAGACATAGTCCCATTGAATACTAGACTTTTTAATCTAATGAAACTATGTAATAATCCATCCATATTTTGTTGATATTGTTGAGAAGAAAGATTAGAAGTTGGGTTAACTGAGGCAGGAGAAGGGTTGCTCTATATAGCCATTAGCCTTTCTATTTTTTCTGCCTGTCTGGCATTGGCTTCCACTAGTGTTTTGACAGTTTCTAATAATGCACTAATTTCTGATGATTGACTGCTTGATGCAGCTGGAGTTGATGAAGATTGACTGGGGTTCATTATTATACATGTATTTAGATAATAACATTCTATTTAGAAGAATAAAAGGGTATTTTATTCAGTTATCCTAATCATGTAATATTGGAAAATATTCCTATGTTAATTTATTCTTAAAGTTCCTACTAAGTTTAAGTATCTTTGTGTTCTTGCTCTAAGTATTTTATTCCTGCTATTCTGAATATTGGATGATGAAAATATGGATGTTCATTCTAGTATTCATTCAGTGATTGTAAGGCAGAAGAACTATCCATTAGGTAGATAGGAATACAAATTCCAATCTGACACCTTATGGAGTTCTCTGATACCAACTGTGGCGGCCGCCCCTTTCTAATCACCAGGCTTAAGGAGAGGTCGTCACTAAGCACATCTCATACTTAACATTAGGTTGGAATTTAGGACTCCAATCCAATCTTAAGGAAAAGAGGTACTTTTCTGAATAAAGTAAATGTTAACAATCACTTAATGAGTATCAGAGTGCGGAAGAAAAGTAACAACTGAAAGTACATCCATACATAAAAATAAAGACATCCAGCTCATAATATATATACAATGCAGGAAAGTAAAGTACAAAGTTCTGAATTATTATAAACATTTAAAGTTTAAAGATAACTGAAATCAAAAGAGTCACTCATCCTCACAGAGTAAAAGTAAGTAAACTAGTAAGTAAACTAAGGTCCCTCAGTAGTCTGGACCTCCTCCTGGATCTGCTCCTCAGAAGGCTCTATCTCCTCAAAAAGCTTAGAATCTACCATTATCAGTTTCATAATGGTAGGGCCCCAGCCAAAAAAATAAAAATCTTGTTAGACAAAATGTCTGAGTACATTTTAAGGTAATAAATTTTAATGTATTTTAATGACATCACAACTTTAAGTTAGGTAAAATATAGCGGTAAGCACAAAGAAAGAAAGAACAAGTATTGAGGTAGAAACATACCTCAACTCACGCTGCAAAACAAGGTAAGTAAAGCACAAGATAATTCTACTAAGTACAAAGAAAAGTCCTAAAGAATATTATCAAACTAACATGCCAGTATAATATAAGTAAAAGTACTGTACTGAAAGTATAAGACTAGCATCCTAGCATGCTCTCAAGTAGGTAAAATGGCTCACATATAAAAAGTTCTAAAATGAAAAGGAACTGCAGAAAATGAAAAATATGAAAGAAAGAAAAGTGTACTGAAACAGTAAGGTAAAGTAAGTCTAAAATGTAAGGAAAGTATGTAAGTACTGAAAAATGTCTGAAATGTAAATGTAAGTAATGTTTATTATTTTGTTGTACTTGTGAGATATTCTTACTTAATCTGTCAAAAAGTAAAGTCCATCTGGTAATCTAGGAGAAATATCCCAGATTAAAGTAAAGGTTGTCAAAAAGAGGCATCTAGGAGAAACATCCCAGATCCTAAAGTAAATCCACAAAGTATCTAAAGGGCAAATAGGAGAAACATCCCAATGCCAAAGTAAAGTACCATAGGGGAAATTCCCTAGGCAAAAGCAGTCCTAAAGTAAGTCATACTAAGTGGCAGGCTAAGTAAAACATAACCCACAAGTATAATATAAAGTAAGTAACAAGTATTTAAGTATGTCTCAAGGTATAAAAGGCTCAAAAGCAAGGAAAACATAGCACTTTCAAATTCAAGGGAATAGCACTACACGAACTTTGTGATATCACCTATTTTCTAATTTAAACATTCTAACTACTCTAAGTTACATAAGATTCAGAATCAACAATTCCTACACTGTCTGTAACTTAGAATCACGAACCTACATGTTGAACATAATTAGGACTGGCCACATCCTAATTATAAATAAATCCAAGTCGCCTACAAAATTGAATAAGCAAATTAATCATCCTAAGTTATGATTTTATAAATCCCAAATAACCTTGATTAGCCAAATCAAGATTTAAAGAATTAAGAATCAACTTCAAAGAATGAAATTCAATTCTTAATCACAAAATTATCCTAATGGGCTAAGGTTTAATCCCATCTTACTGATTAAAGGTTAAGGAAAATCCTATTGAATTAAGTCAAATTCAATAGAATAGATTTCTAATCCTAATTCTAATGTTAAAAGATCAAATAATCAGTTAATAAACTATGAAAAATCTAATAAACTAGTAAAATCAAGGTTTCACCTTAATGAGTAACCCATTTTACCCATTATATGAATTCTAACCTAAGATCTAATCTTAGTCTTAGGAATTAAGGCTCTTAAATACTAAGAGTATCACTCGGACACACATCCTAACTAAGGTTATAAGACCTAAAGGATGGTCTAAGAAGTTCAAAAGAATGGAGAAGAATTCATTTTTTTACTTAAGATTTTCTCATCATGCTAAATTTAGGTTTTCCTTCTAATATCTAATTTAAGGCTTAGAATTATTTAAATTATAGTTTAAATCACTTTAATTAGTATTTGTTATAATTTTGAGATAAAATTAGGTCTTAATTTCATTAAACCCTAATTTTGCCCCTCCTTAAGGGTCTAAAACTCATTTTTATGAATTAACACTAAATTCTGAATTTTAATGATGTGGAATGATTACTTATTGTCTGATATGAGTTTAGACAGTAAATTCATTAAATTTGGTTAAGTATTAAGCCTTATAAGGTCAAATTAAGGAATTTGACCTATAAATGTATTTTGGTAATTTTACCCTAATAATATATAATTTTTCTATTAGTTTATTAAAGGTTATACTCTAAGGTTTTCATAGAACCTAAGTTTATTGAATTTTGATGTGTATTGGCTAAGTTATAGCCAAAACAAATTCTAGGGTTTAAAGGGTAATTAAGGATTCTTATTAAGGGTTAAAAATCATAACTTTGTCATTTGATGTTCAAATTGAATAATTTTAGTGGCTGTATGTCACAATTGATCCACTAATTCTAATGACTAGTGGTATGTTCAATTTGGACTCCATTTGGCTAAGTTATGGCTTAATTAGGGTTTAGGGTGATTAGTGAGTTATTAGTGAAATTAATCACCTAATCACTAATCCAACCTAATAGTTAGGTTCCAATAGGTTCTAGGAGTTCTCTGAAACTTAGTTTGTTAAATTTGGATTATTAAATTTGCTAATATTTACTAATCAAGTTTTAGGGTAATTAAGGATGATTAGCAAATCTAACCGTTGGATCCTAAATATTTTTTAGATCTCTATAAATTAGGTTTTTCTGATCTAACTTGGTGTTTGGATTACCTAATTTGGAGCTAAGATGGTCAACTTATAGTCATTTGAAGTTCTAGGTCAAATTGGCTAATTAGAGTTAGGTCCCTAATGTCATTAGGCTCAAATTAATCCAAACAGTAAGATTAAGCCTATTAAAATATTCCTTAGAGTTTTGTAAGTATTTTAAGACCTATTTTGGGTATGTTTGAATTATTGGTTTCAAAGTTATGGTTAAATGAAGGTTTGTAATATATTTTACTCTAATTAATACCCCTAAATTTCATTATGTTAAATATTTATCCAAATGGAATTTTGATTGTTCTAATAAATTCCTTGATTTATTCTGATTTATTTGGTATATATATTTGCATGATTTGGATGTATATTTTACAAGTTATGAATTCCTAAAGTTTGAAATTAAAAATACTTAATTTAAAGGTATAATCGTTATATTATACTTTACTGTTTATTTAATTAAATCAATTTAACTTTAATTAATATATTCTACTATAGATTCTATTATTAATTGATTATATGTATTATTCTGTGTATGAATTTACATATATGTATAAATATATGTATAATTATAAGCACATAAATATAACATTTAAGTTAAATATTATATAAGTTTATATATTTATTTTTTTATTTTTTTTTTCTCTGCAGATGGTGGGCTCCACGGTTACGGCGCCTCACGGATAACAGTCCCGCGATCCACGTGGCAGTCTATCACAGGTCGAGGTGTTTCCGAGCGGGTCCCACAACGACCTCGATGGCGCTGCGCGATGGCGACAGGTGGCCTGACGCGACGCGGGCACCACCTAGACGTGCGAGGCCTTCCTCCTCACGCGACGCATCGACACGTGGCCGGTTCACAGCAAAACGGTTCGACCAGTTTGGCCCGGTTCGGGTCGGGACGACTCTTCGTCTTCCCTCACGCGGCGAAGGAGCAAATTAGGTTTTACGAGAGGCGAAACTTCGATCGACGAGTCCTTTTGATTGAAGGATTCTTAACTTAATCGAACCGTATAGATGGTTTATTAACACATGGATTACATATAGAAACAATAAATTTTGAAATCGAATAAGGATCGGATGAGATCGGGTACCTTAATCCGTCGATAAAAGCTAGGGTTCGAGTCCGAGAGCTTTGCTAGCTTTGAGAAGAGATAGTGAGGTAATAATTCAACCTGGAGGAGTCTTCTAACATCTTAAACCTAGATCTAAAGCGGTGATTTGATGAAAGACCGCCATTTGGCGAGAGGAGAAGATGGCACAGGCTCTCTGTCTTGCCACGCTCGACACACGCGGCGTGTGTCGGCAGAGACGACGGATCGACCGTCCGATTTCAAATCGGACGGTTGAGATCAACCGTTATCTTCTTATTTATCAAAGCGGACGGCGTTAGGGATAAGGTGACAGAACTATAAGTAACTGACGGTGTCGTTTTAATAATATTTTATATTATTTATTTAATTTAGCATATTTTATTAATTACTTTTAATTATATATAGCTAAAAATAAAATACATAAAAAATATTTTCCAATATATCACTCCTAGCTAATTGAAGGGTGCTAAACGCAATGGTGCACTCGGATTTTTGATCCGACGAGTATTTAATTATTCAAATTTCATGTATTTAAATAATTTTAAAATATTCGCCGAAAATTTAATGACTTCCAAATGCATTCAAAATTTCACTCCTAGCTAATTTGGGGGTGGTGACCGCAATGGCAAAGTCAGATTTTGAATCTGAGGTCTAAATAAAAAGTCAATTTCTAGGGTTTTGGATTTTCCTAGAAATCAAGTTTGACTCAATTGACTTCTTGTTTGACCTAGGTTTAAGAGATGAGTTCTAAATTACTTAATTAGTAACTTAGAATCTTAATTAGAACTTAGATTAATCTTAATTAACCAAAGTAACAACTTGGGTTGTTACAGTCTGGCACTGTGGATCTTCGTCTCCGCCAGATTCCCTCGCTCGACAGGGAAATTTCCCGTACCACCAGCTGCCAGCCCTGTCCCCACTCGCCCCTCCAGCTCAACAAGCCGTTGCTGAGCTTTCCCTAATGGCCAAGGGACCCCAATTGGGCCTCGAGACCCGGCCGAGCTCAAAATAGAATTTTGAGAGCTCGGCCATGGCCCGACCTCTCGGGCCGTCTCCAGCCCGAGCCAACCCTCCAGAATCTTCCCTGAGCTCGCCTAGGGCTATAAATAGCCTCAGCAACCCTTTTTCTGCCCTTTTGCTGATCAATTGACCCTGAATTCCCTCAGTTTTCATTTCGCCATTGCCGCCTGTCCGAGCTTGCATAGGTGATTAGGGAGCCTCTGAACCACTGATAGTAGGCTCTCCTAATGTTCAGGATCCTTTACGGCATTTTGAATCGTAGCTAGAGCCAGTCGAGCCTTCAGTCGAGCGTCCCGAACCAATCCGTCAAAACCAGGTATCCTCCTTACTGGATTCGAGCCAATGAGGCTCAAACCCTTCTCCTTTTGATGTGTGAGAGTCAGTATTGTCGAGATTAAGATCTAGGTTAGCCCCGATCGATTGAATCGATCGATCGGATTAAATTTCCCAAGGGTCGCCTCGATCGAGTAAGGACCCGGCGATCCAGACCACCCCATACCCTCAGACCAGAGGGCTTCGATCCGCCTCACCTCCCAGATGGTGTAGGGATCGAGCCTGGGTCTAGCATGGCCTCTGTGGGGAGAATTATCTCCCCACAGTAACTCTAATAGAGTAATCCTCTGGTGAGTAAGGTCTGGCCGATCCAGACCGACTCACAGGGGGATTCGAGTCCCAATCGATGCGTCTAACCACGGTGATCGTGTATCGATCAAGTTCTGGCCAAGCCGTGGGCTGGATGTGGCAAAATTTGGTGATTAGGGTTTCCCTAATCGATCCCCTCCTTCGAGACAATAGAGCGGGGATGACGGCACTGTGCGGACCGGGTCGACCCACTACCCGCGCTGTGCAACAGTGCCGGGTCTCCTAGGCCACGGTCGACCCGCGCGTTTTGAATTTGGGCCAACCCGTTTTAATTAAATCAGAATTTTGGAATTATTTTCCTTAAGGAAAATAATTCAATTATTCAAATCATAGGATTTTGATTAAATAAAAATATAGAATGTAGTAATTTTAATTATTTCAGAAAAATCTCAGGAACCTAAATATAAAATAAAATCATGCATCTGATGGTTAGATCTTTAATTATTTCCTAATTACAGTGGATCCTAATTATGATAAATTAGTAATTTTACTTACCCAAATTGCATGTTTAGGGTGCCATTAGTTCACTTATGATGACTATAATGCATGTGCTAAGTAGATTATTTTTCTGAGCTCTGTAATTTTAGCTATACCCTAATTTGTTAAAACATGATTAGTAAATATTAGGGTTTATACTCATTGGATCTTAGCAAACTTAGGTTTTGATTACTTGTATGATTAATTAGAACTTACATGCCAAATATCATGTGATTTGAATAGTTGGATTTATACTTATGTGCTAATCCTTTTTGATTGGAATTAGGGTTTGATTAGCACTAAGTAACCCTTATTTTAGAACTTGATTTATCAATCTGACTTATAACAGTAAGCTAAATGAAATGAATTCATCCTTATAAACTTATTAAGTATGCTTGAATAAATTCAAAGATATAGAATCTTAATTATCTTAATTAACTTAAGAAATCTTAAGATTTTGATCAAGCTTCTAAGACTTGATCTACGTCTGAGATTGCCACCAATAATACATAAATAATCCACTGATTTGACATTGATCTTAAATACATAACTTGATTTTTCTTAAGGCATGAGAAGGGATCAAACCCTAATCTACTTAAGGAGAATCCAAATCCTTAAGAAACCTAACTTAATTGATTTGATTTCAAAATTATGAATTGAACATTCTCCAATAATGCATTTGATTTAATATTGATTCTAAACATTGAATTAGACAAATTAGGGTTAATAATAATCATATGTGACTTCTTGATCTGAATCAAATCTTAAGATCCCTGATTTTCTCTTAAATAAGAGGACTAGCATAAGAAGATTAATAAAATCATATTGATTAATCAAGTGATCTAAGTCTTTAAAATATTCCTGATTTAGATCCCATAATCTTAGTTTGAGTGGAATCAAATGACTTAATTATCTAATCTAATCATCCTAAACCTAATTATGAATCAGAACCTAAGAGATTAATATCAAAATTTAGAAGGGAGATCTTGGGTATCTCTTCATAAGATCATCTTGAATTATTTAAAAGACCTAAATTCATATATCATGAGGTAGGAGGCCTTGTATGATTCCTTGAGGTAGAAGTATAGAAGATCCCATCACCTTAGAAATTAATCTACTCTCCTTGTGGTAGTAATCCATTAAGGCACTAGAAAAGATACTTCTCCTTGTGATAGAATCCATATTAAGTGATCCTTGATCACACTTGAATGGTGAACCCTTGTATAAGACTTGCCTATTAATTCAGAACTTGTAGTTTTGATCAATCCTTGTTCTATTAAATAAACTTGATTGAACCATGATTATTGGGTAGTACAGTATGGTATACCCATATTACTAGTCCCCAGTAATATTCGGGATTAGTTGAGTCACTCTAAGTAAGATTTATCTTTGTTGCTATCCTGCAGGCTTAGGCGGATACAACCTCTCTTAGAGTAAATCAATCGATCCTAAGAGTGTATTAAATGGGTACCCATTCCTTAGTTTAATTGAAAGACAAGTTTCCATCGGGCAATGCCTCCTAGTGAAGATCGCTTCAATAGGTATGGCTCAAATAAACTAAGTAATGGGATCCACCTTTCTTAAGACACTAAGTATGATTATGAGTTTAGTGACTTAATACTTAGCTTGAGATACAAAATGATCATCGGATGATGCCTCCTAATGAAGATCGCTTTGTTAAGGTGGCTTAATCAAACTAAGTAATAAGAACTCTATTCTTGTAACATATTTAATATGTGTATACAATCACCCCGTCTAGTGATCTTTAAGTAAATAAGCAACTTTAACCAACCCTCACTTTAGAGATTTGGAGTCATAATCCTCTTAGCAGGATTATGCACGGTGGAGACTTAGGATTCATTATTGTTTCTTACTAAATTCCTTCATGGATTTCGGGATTTTTCATTCATTCAATATAATGGCATAAGCATAAGCATAAACATGAGTTGAACTCATTCTTTCTGTTATGACACATGGTTATCAGTGATACAGTATGAGATACGGAATGTTATATACACGGATTGGGGAATTTCAAGGTGCATCTGCGTCACCATACTGACTTCCTAACTGTTGTACTTACATTGGACCGTACTACTTATAAACCTTCAGTGATAGTTCTGTGATATACCATGGTATGGCATATTTGTGAGCATTATTTCAGTGGCATGTAGTGCAGTTTATAGCATCTTTTTCAGCATAATGTTTGTTGCACTTTCAGTCTTATTTGGGGGCAGTTTCACATTTCATATCCCTTTTACTGTTTTGTTTATTCAGTACTTATAGTTTTCCTCGCTTACATATTTTTCGTTAGTCTATTACGGCTTTACTTTACTTGTATACTTTGTTATGTATAGTTTAGCTTTGCATAGCTAGTTTTGATGTGTTAGACTTCTTGTCTAATGTGGGGTACTTTTGGGATTCGGCAATTTGCTAGATCCTGAGCAGTTTTTAGAGATAGGTCAAGATGACGTACCGGAGACTCAAGAGGAGCATTTGGAGCTGTAGTGGACCGAGCATCTACTTTTACTTACTAGCTCTTTTTAGCAATTTAGATAGACTCTTTATAATTCTGCATTTAAATGGCTTGTAATAAACTCTGGATGTACTCTACTTTTCTTTTCTAAGATGGATATTTACTACTGCTTGAGATGAATGTATTCTGGATGTTTTGCTTTTAGCTTTTGCACTCTGTTATACCGCTGTACTTAGTATTGTGATGCGACCAGCATACTGGAAGTGCTGATATATTTTCAATGTACACGGGTTTTCCCCACTTCCTTGAACCTTGTGTATGTACTAGCCTAATACCTAAGATAAGTATTTCAGTCTTATTTAGATATTGGCTCTCGATCCTATTCTTAGGATTCGAGTTAGCAGCCTTTAGTTTGGCGCAGTCTCTCTCTCTAGCATATTTTGGATGATGGGTTTTGTTTGTATGGCCCACCATTCCCGAGTAACGCACCATTCCGCCGCCAAAATATGTTTTACACTTGTCCTTTTGCACCCGACGACGGGACGTGGCGCTACAGACACCCATACTTATTCTAAAAGTGGAGAATCTTAGAAGCTGAAAGATTAAGAAACTAAGATCTTAAAGAAAGGCTAAGTCTATAATTATAAGACAAGATAATTCAATAAGAATTTAAGAATATAAGATCTAAATTCAATCTGTAGAATAATCACATTACTCTATAAGTTGAATCAACCTAAACCCACTAAAAAGATTCAAAAGAATTAAATCAAACAAGAATTTCAAGAATAAGCTGGAGCAATTCAAATGAATTACTATAGAAAAATTACTAAGGATCTAAGATCTAAGTCTTAGGTCTAATCACTTAAGACATCATATTTGATTTAAACTTAGGACTTTCATTAAGGCTTTCTCTTAGGAGTATTAATTATGATTAATTTTGCTAAGATAATTAATACTGGTTTCATGAGGTTAGATTCCATTATTTAAGATTAAGAGAAGGGTTTAAGATCACTTTAAGATCTTTATGACTTACTTAAGAGAAAATTTAAGAAGGATTTAACTTAAGCCATTTAGATTGATCAATTAAGTATAAAAGCTAAATGAATTATATTAATATATTTTATTACTGATTAAAAGCACATTAATAATATTTCTAAGGTTTAAGGGTTCTTAAGCAAACTTTTGATCAAAATGACCAAAATACCCTTCTTAAAACTACATGGGATTGTAAGATTTAAGCATCCAATTGACTCTAATCAGTTCTAATAGGCTTAATATTGACTAATAAGAGAAATGAGACACTTAAATTAAAATTTGAACTTAAGATTAAATTAATTTACTCTAATCACTTCTTAAGGATAAGAAAAGTGATTAAGAGGATTATGGTTTAATATATGCTTTTAAGTTCATAGGTAGGTTCCAATATACCTAAGTAAGTAATAGGAACTTAGTTCACCAAAATTAGAGAATTAATTAGGCCATTAAACACTAATTAATATTTAGGGTGATTAAGAGGTGATTAATAACTTTAAAATTCTTAAATTATTTTTAAAGGCAAAATTAAGTTCTCCTCCATCTTATGAACAATCAGAGACCTTAATTATTGATTTTGGTTACTAAATGAATTATTTATTTACTAATTAAAATTACAGAAAGATTATCCTAATATAAAAAATCTAACTATCTGATCTAGAATTTTATTACATATTATTATTTTTTATGGTTTTCTAATCAAAATGGTATATTGGATCATACCATTTAGATAAGTATTGCTAAAGTTATTCAATTAATTTAGTTTGAATGTTTTTAATTAAATAAACCATAGGTTAATTAATTAAAGCTATTTTTTCCCTTAAGTTTCCTTTAGGAATTTAATTCCATAATTCAGATAATTAGCCCGACCCAAAATCAAAATGATGCAGGTCTGATCGGGGCCCAACTTGGTCGGCACTATTACACCACACGAGCCTGGGCTAGCCTGGCCTAAAGCGATAGTGTCGTTGTCCCCGCTCTCCCCTCGTGATAAGCCAATTAGGGGAGAGCTTAAATGTAATAACCCAGGCTGTTACTTAGGATAATTAAGACTAATCCAAGTTCTAATTATGGTTCCAATACACTAATTAAGTCATTAGGAACTCACCACTAAGACCTAGTCCAAATAAGGAATCAAATGGATCAAATCCTAATTTTGGGAATTTCCAAAAACCCTTAAAATTGACCTATTTATTTTGACCTCAAATCAAAAATCTGACTTTATTATTGCAATTACCACCCAAAAATTAGGTATGGGTGAAGTTTTGGATGCATTTGAAAGTCGTTGGTATTTATCGAATATTTTAATATTATTTAAATACCCCAAAAATTCAAATAATTAAATAATTATCAAATTAAAAATCCGAGTATGCCATTGCGTTTCTCACCCCTCAATTAGCTATGGGTGAAGTATTGTAAATTTTTGGAATACATCTAGATGGTTAGTTTTAATTAATTAAATTAGGTTAAATCAAATTAATATTTAAAATATTTAAATTTATTTAAACGGCGTTGTCGCATAACTTTGACGCCGTCACCCTAAAATTTTATCCACGCCGTCTATCTTGACGAGCAATCTACGCCGTCTGATCGCAGGATCAGACAGCTGTGGCTCGTCGTCCCCGTGGGTTTGACGCATGGATGTGAAGGCTCAATACTCGTCGAATGGTTTGACAGATGGCCGTTCGCACCGCTGTGGAGCAACCTTAAGTCTTCATCTCCTTTGTGTCAATTGGTTTCATGTTTTGGATCGGGTGAGAGCGAGCTGAGTCAGGATCTTTCGCACCCTAATTTTCTTTCGACAAATCTGAGGTACCTCATACCCTCTCATATCTTCAGATCTATGCTAAGTAAATTAGTATTAATGCTTAGTTATGTTTAATTGTTCAATCAAACGTTCGTTCGATCGATTTCGCCTCTGATGCGATCCCTAGGGCGCTTGGTAGAAGACGAAGGGTCTTCGGGTCGGACCAGGTCGACCCGGCCCGACCCGCGTGTCTTCTGGCTAGCTTGCATGGCATCATCTCATTGGCCATTTAATTTCTTCGTGGATCACTGACTCAACTGGTGGGGTCCACCCGGCAGTGCTAATGATTCTTTTACTCAGCGCTGTGGGGGCCGCCGTTGCATCCTTCGACTGGCGTGGGTCCCACCTGCAAAAAAAATAATAAAATAAAATAATAAATAATTTAATTTATTTAAATGATAAATATTTATATATATATTTACTTTAGTATATATATTTATGCATATATGGATATATATATATATATATATAAGATTTTTAAAATAGAAATGAATAATTAACTATAACAAATTGTAATATTAAGCATTAATCAAATTAATAATCAGTGAATTATTATACAGGTTTAATTAATTTAAATTAAATAAATGGCAAGTTATAAAACTTAATATCTCCTAATATATAATTCCAAACATAACAAAATTATAGGTCATTTTAATCAGCAAAAATTAAGGATCATAATGGCACTGTCCAATTCTCCTTAGAAGCTGTATTGAACATAGTAACATTTAGAATCCCTCATATTTGCCCTAAATGTCCCAAAACTTCAAATTACCATAACTTTGCACACACTCACCTAAACACACCCAATATGGGTCTTAAATTAATCAGCAAACTCCCAGGAATGTTTTAGTAGTATCAATTTTGTTGTTTGAAGAATAATTTGACTAATCACTTTTGGACCCAAACCCTAACCTTTCATGGCTCTTAATTTTTTACACACTAGTCCAAACATAGGCAATATAGGTCTTAAAGTGATCATGAAAACCTCTAGAATAACCTAGTAGTATTCTTTTCTCTGTTTGGATTAGAATTTGCTTAATCACTTTTAGGATCTAACCCTAATTAACCCTTGAACTTCAATTGACCATATCTTGGTCAATTGAGCTCCAAATTGGGTCTTCCAATATACCATTTTGATCAATAATATCTAATTAATAGTAAACTATAAAAATATTTCAGATCCAATAGCTAGATCTCTTAATCAACCCTAATCACCTTAAAACTTGATCAATAAAGTTTAGCATAGTTAATGATTCAAAATGAGAAATTTCAATTTCTAATAACTCCTAGAGTATAATAGAACCTAGTGGTGTGGTTGGTTTAGTGATTCTGTGATTAATTTTATTAATCACTTACTAATTACCTAAACCCTAATTAAGCCATAATTTAACCAAATGAGGTTCAATTTAGGTCTACTCCCTATTAAAGTACTTAGTGGATTATAAGGAAGCTATAGCCACTGAGTTTAATTTATTAGAACTTCAAATGGAAAAGTTAGGTTTTTGACCTCATTTATGAAACCCTAATTTTCCATTTTTAGCCTTTAGCTTGTATTGGCTATAAATTAGCCAATACTTATCAAAATTTAGTGACTTTAGGTTCTATATAATACTTAGATAATAAGCTTTAATAAACTAATAGAAAAATTAGATTTCATTAAAACAAATTACCAAATTGTCCTTATGAGTCAAATTCCTTAATTTGATCTCATAAGGCTTAATAATTATCCAAAATTGATGTACTTACTATCTATTCTCATATTAGATAGTAAGTAATCATTTTTCATTGAAAATTTCCAATTTTGAGTCCTAAAAAAAAAGTAGACTTTTAGACCCTTAAAGAGGGGCAAAATGATCATTTTGCCCAAATTTAGGGTATGTGCTTTTAAGCCTTAATTTCATATTTTAACCCCTAAAATCAGTAAATAAAGTGGTTTTGAATTTAATTCAATTATTTTAAGCTATTAATTAGGTTTTAAATCAAAAACCCTTAATTTCATTCTTAGGAACTTTTTAAGAAATTATTTAGATGCATGATGTGAGATTCATTTCATATCATGCTCTTTTCTAAACCCCCTTAATCTATCCTCAATCCCTCTTATAACATTAGTTCGGATTGGAGCTTGAGTGTTCATCTTAGTCCCTTAAGATCTTCCTTAAGAGTTAGGATTAGTCCTTAGGATAAATTTCATCTATTGAGTAAGTTGTGTTACTCAATAGGTAAAGCCTTGATTTTGATAGTTTATAGATTTTTCATAGTTTATTAATGATTATTAGATCTTTTAATTTTATATTTAAGCCTAGAGATCCATCCTATTAAGTGTGATTTAACTTAATAGGATTTGCCTTAAATCTTAGTTTGTGAGGTTGGGTTATAAAACCTTAGTCCCTTAGGTTCACCTTTGGATAAAGTAATTAAACCCCACTATTTGGAGTTTAATTCTTAATCCTTTCATCTTGATTTTGGCTAATCAAGATGGCTTGTGATTGCTTAATTCAACAAATTAGGTCGATTGATTTATTTTATTTAACTTATAGTCGACAGTGATTAATCAAATTAGGACTTGGCATGTTCTAATTATTTTCAACTCATAAGGTCGTGAATCTGAGTTACACTCGATAGTAAGAATTGGAGATCCTGAACTTGTGTAACTTATAGTAGATAGAATGAATAAATTAGACAACAATGGATATCACCTATGTCCTAGTAGAGTCTCTTGCCCTCTTGAACATTGATGCTTTACTTACCTTGTATTGAGCTTTATACCTTGGTCACATATATTGGACATAGAATATTTGATGAGTATCTCGTGTCAACTTTGAATTTTTATAAATATCATTCATATTTTTATCGATGTTTTCAATTTTCAGATTTTTAGTTTAGCAGGTTGTGAGCTAAATAGTGTGCCTCTTCAATCCATTGGGTCCGGCATAGCACAGTGGAGGCTAGTGTCCGGTAAGTCTATCCATGCCTAGTTGAGCATTGGTTTCCTAGGGTGGTGAGAAATAGATTTTGCGCCCATTTGACTTTATTAGTCAGGATCTTATATGGTAATACTAGTTGTGGTGCACTTCTACTCAGTGATATTCAATTCAGTACTTTCTGCCTTAGCTCATCAGGCTAAGTGATTTCAGTGATATTCAGTTCAGTATTTCTGCTTTAGCTCATCAGGCTAAGTGATGTTGGTACTTTCAGTTCAGAGCTTCTACCTTAGCCCATCATGCTAAGTGATATTATGTTTACTTTTAGTGTTAAATGGTTAATATAGCCATGACAATTTTCAATTCTCCTCACAAAGACCACAAAACTGATGGGGTTCGATCCCTACACCATCAGTGAGGTGAGGTACATCAAAATCCCAAGGTTATGCAACATAGGGTGCAGTCAATAGCTGGGTCCTTACTTAGGCTCAGGTCTTGGCTTGGCTGCTAGCTCGATTGATTGATATGATCAATCAGAGCTAGAACAGACCCTGGCATCAATCTAATTAAGTTCGACTAACCCATAGTAGAAGGTTCGAGACTGAATTGGGTGGAATTTGGCCTCAGTGTTCAGTGAGGAGGCTCCAACCTAACTAAGCACGAATGCTGCCCAGACACTAAGCAACGATTGTCTAAGCCGAGCTTAAACAATTCCAATCCATGGTACTGACTTCCTAGGAGGCTAAGGAAAGCTAGACGGCATCCAGAGGCTCTCATAGCAGCTTAATTAGACATCAAGTTCACATGACTCGACTTGATTAGGCGAGTACCTAAAATTGGTGATGGCAAAGATGACTGAGAGGCAGTTACAGTGAACTAGAGTTTCTAAGTGACTCAAGGAGAAGCACAAGGAGTCTGAACACTAGACTTAGCCCTATATCAGCAGTTCACAGCAGTGGGAGTCACCGAAAGTGCTGAGAGCTCTAGAGAATTCAACTGGGAAAATTAAGGGATCTTAGTGAGCAAAAGGGCTCAATGTGATGTCCTAGGGGCATTTATGGTGAATGGGGAGGTCTAGGGGTGGTTATCATGGCTGAGAGCCATGGTTTAGGCTCAATCTGAGGGTGCTTCATTACTTACCTCAATTGGAGTGGGTCGGGCCTCGACCTCAGCTGGGAGTACTGGATGCGCAATGGTAAGGATTTTAACTGCCTCCCTGATGTGGCGTGAGAGTTGCAGATTGGCCTGGCAACATGGCTGTACAAATGGATTTCCCTGTCGGGCGCGAGCTCAGGAAGGGGATGATCCACAGTGGCGGGGGAAGGCATAGCCGTCTGATGGATCATCGGTTGGAACGGGACAGCCCTGTTCGGACTGCTAACGGTTGAACGTGGGGGCCAGATCGTCCATCGGATTAGATCTAAAGATGCAACAGGCGATCAGGGATACTTAAGGCGGATGGCTAGTTGTCGTCAGATCCCATCTCAGAACCGCAGAACGGTCGAGATGAGATGGATCCGATCAAAGACACGGTCCGTTAGATCCGATCCGTGGGATCAACAGTCCGGATGGTCTCCACGGTTTGGAGGCAGCTAACCAATGGAGTGAGGATATATTTGCAATTAGGAAATGTTATAAACTTTAATGTGTAATTAAACTAATTTAAATTAAATCCAAAATAGGCCTAAATGATCTTCAAAAATTATCAAAATTTCACCCTTAACAAGAATACAAGGAATTCAAAAATATAATCAAATTTTTATTTGGAAATCAAATTATTTTTGTTAATATTTAGGATCCAAAAATAGGCAAAATAGCAAAAATGCTCAAATGAGCTCTAATTAATTTCAAACTTCTATAATTATGTTAAAATGACCCATTGAGTCTAATGGAATGAAAATTCAAGACTTGTTTAGCTAAAATTCACTTGGATTAGCTTGGGTAACAACTAGAGTTATTATATAATGTCTAACTAGATTTTTTTTTTCTTAGCTGGGGCCCTGGCATTGTGAAACCGAAAATATCAAGTTCTGAGCAATTTGAGAATTTTGTGCCTGAAGAGGATCCATTCTTGGAGGAGCATCAGGTTGGAGTTAAGGAGTAGTAGAGTAGTTGTCTTCTTAATTCTATGAAGATGAGTGATATATTTTTCTTTTAAACTTATTTAATTGATGTAATAAGAATTCAAGTACCCATGTATATTCTTTTATTATATTGTTTTATTCTGAACTACATATTTATTTCTTATCTTGTATTGTAGTGGATTTGGATGTAACCTTTTTTTTTTTTCTTGCTTTCGCACTTTGTTGATATGTATGTACTTAGTGAATGACCCCGCTGCATTATTCAGGGCACATCCTTCCCTTATTAGCGGATTGAGGATTACACCTTAATCTAATAAATAGTGAGAAATTTGTCAAAGTGTTATTTTCAAGCATTAAACAATTCAAACATTTGTAGATGTAGTGACTTACCACCTTAGTGACTCAATTGATAACATTAAGATTGCTACAATGTTCATTTCATTTTTTGTTGCCATACTTATTTCAAATACATCATTGTGACTTTCATCCATTCAAAATACAAAAAAAAAATTATCATTTTGAGCTTACTCGAGGACGAGCAAGAATTTAAGTGTGGGGGTGTGATGAATCCATAAATTACATCTAAAATAAAGGGGAAAATTCATTTATTTAAGATATTTTTTGCTGTTCCTAAATCAAATTTCTCTATCTTTTTCAGAAAATGGAATCCAAAGGAGCTCTAGGGCATTTCTGCAATTTTTCTAAAAATATAACAATAAATTCCGCTTCAGCGCGCTGCAGCGCGCGGTCGCGTGCCGCAGCGAGCTGCAGCGGAAACATTTAAACTATATTAAAACGGGGAGCTCAACTAATTGAATAGTGTTTTTTGCAGAATTTACCGCTACAGCGCGCGATCGCGCGCTGCAGCGGTTGTTCGCGGAAACATAAGATTGTTAAATAGGCTCCCAACTAATTGAATTGTGCTTTTCGCTGAATTCACCACTACAGCGCGCGGTCGCGCGCTGCAGCGGTCTACCGCGGAAATATTTATGATTATTAAATGGGAGCTCAACTAATTGAATAGTGTTTTTTGCAGAATTTACCACTACAGCGCGCGGTCGCGCGCTGCAGCGGTTCATCGCGAAAAACTTGGCAATATAAATCGAGTCACCCAACTAATTGAACAGTGTTTTTTGCGGAATTAACTGCTACAGCGCGCGGTCGCGTGCTGCAGCGGGCAGCCACGGAAATATTTCTCTATACAATCGGAGAAAATGAACTAATTGAACAATGTTTTCCACGGAATTCCCCGCTACAGCGCACGGTCGGGCGTTGTAGCGGTCTACAGCGTAGGACTTAGCTAAAATTGCTTGGAACCAAGGTATGCTAAGGCATGCAGCAGGGCGCTACAGCGGCCCGCCAAATTTTTTTCCAGTCAGAGCATTTAATGCGGCTGGAGACATGACCTCTATCCTGAGTGTTGTCTCCAGCCACCATATCCTGCAGCAGCCGTTTTTATAAAGCTTTGAGGTGATGTGTGGCTTAAGAAATGGGATCATTGTCACCTCACCCTAAATTAAAAATTAATGCAATGATGAATTCAGAATTTTTAAAGGAGAAATCTGGTTGCTTATGAGGAGGAGCATGCTGCCCCCCCCCCCCTTCCTATAAATACCCCTCCTCTTGGCTAGAGGAGGGTTCACAATTTTAGCAAGAATTTCCTAAGTAAAGAGGAGAGCCAAAGGAAGAGAGAACTCCCCAAGGGTGACAAAGCAAGCTTTTACAAAGCGAGAAGAGGAAGAAGGCAGCACTAGCATCCTAAGGGGAAGGTAATTAGAAGGAGAAGAAGAATCCTGGAGAACTTTTACAGAGCGTTCCTAGTATCTTCTAAACTCAATCTTATATTTTCTTTTTAGTGATCATGAAAGGGTCTTTTGCTATGTATAAATTTTCCTTATTTTCTTGTGTAATGAGTAGCTAAACTCCCCTTGGGGAGGAGGGTTGGGATGAAGTCCCATTTTGTATGATGTAATATTTTTGTGTGAATGTTTTCCCTCAAGCATGATGTAATTATAATTTAATGGTCTTACTAAGAAATTATTATCAAATTAGTCTTGATGTGTTTATAAGAAAAGAACTAAAGAATCCAAGATCTAATAGTCTTGTGCTCCTTAGCTCACCTTTGGTTGGATGCTAGATTTTGAGTGCATGGACGCTTAGAACTATGTGAGAAGGATCTTGAGCTCAATGCACCTCAATCTAAGCTCAACCAAAGAGTTGATGCAAGTGATGCTAAGACCCACTAATTGAGCTCCTTAGCTCCACATAATTGAGATTGAGAAATGAAGTGTTGAGTGCTCATGAACTAAGTGACATAGTCATTGAGCCCAACATGTGATTCTCTCATCTCAACTATATGAGAAGCAAAGTGATACTCATAGTGGAAAATCAATGCTTGTGAGATCTTGAGATTTAAGAAAATTTAAACTCTCCTTAGATAAGGAGAAAATGAATTAACTTTAATTCTCAAAAATCTTACAAGAATCTTTGTGCTAAAGTAGAACCGAATGTGAGTTCATTTTGTTTACGAGATTTGAACTTGTAAGCCTTTGAGCTAGACTAAAGGACAATAATGTGCACTTGATTTCAATTAAACTAAATGATAAAGCTTGTGAAACAAATCCACACAAGTATTATATTATTGCATGTGGGATGGGCCCAACTCTCCTCTTTCTTTAAATCTTGTTATTTACTTAGTGAATATACGTGTTAATTTTAGACGAACCAACCAATATAAACTATAGCTTAAATATTAGTGAGAATAGATATACTTTAGTGCCAAATCAACCAATTCTCTGTGGTTCGATAAATTTCCGGAAAGTCACACTTTCCACTTATTACTTCAGACCACGTACACTTGCGTGCAAGCGCAGACGTGTATTTACAGTCTGTCACCTTGCATGAAGGGGCGGGGCACCACAACATTATATATATAAGCAGAAAGTATGGAATTAAATTTGTAATTTATAGGAAACAAAGTAATAGGTACTGAAAAAATAATTATATTAGCTTTCTTTGTAAATCAATATTAAATAATAATTAAAGCAGTGATAAAAGTAATCAACCACTAGTAAGTAATATTACATCAAAAATTGAATCCTTTTAGCTCAAACTGGATAAATAATAATAATACCATTCGAGTGTCATGATGAATCAAGTATATTTGCTTGATTATCATAATATGGGTTTTAACGTAGCATATATATATATATTCATCTATGCTAACCCCCTCGTGGTATAGTCATAATATTTTTTATATCTTCCAAAGCATGATGTTAGTGAACTAACTCCATTTTAAATATAAAATTACATAATGTATAGTTATAAATAACTTCAACAGAATCTCATTTTTATTCGTTCAAGTATGTTAACTATTTTTGATAGTACCTCAAATAGTAATAATATACTTAAATCATAGAATTTGCAAGACTAATAAGCATGTAAATAAATTAATGAAATTTTGTGAATTCTAAAGCGGAGCATATGGCATGTAATTAAATCAGCATATATAAATATACTTCATGATATCCGGGGTACCTGTTTTTCTTGCTAAATTGATCTATTGTAAATCTGTGTGTAAAATTTTTCTATTAACAAATAAATAAATGAATTTTTTTATAAAAATACATATTTTTATTACCTTCTCTCGATCATTGTGTGTTTTAATGTTAATAAGAAGAATAAATAAAAATAAGGAGAGAGTATGATGATTGGGATGACGAAGAAATAGGGTAACATACATAGTAATGATGGCAGGAAAAATCATGATAATACTAATAATAATAATAATTAAATTAATATTATCATTATCATTATTTATATTATAAGTAAAGAATAAAATAGGAATATTGTTTTTATTTAGAAAGAGAATAATATATATATATATATAAGTAGAAATAATAACTTGAAATAATAATAATAATAATATAATATTATTATTATCAACATCATTTATATGATATTCATATGTAAAGTGTATTATTTTTATTTATCGGAGTGAGAGAATACGTTAATGAGAAGAAAATAATGTTATTAATTTTTATGATAATTTTATATGCATATGTTTTTTAAGAGAAAGAATATTAAGATAATAATATGATGATAATTATTATTATTTTATTATTATTATCGTGTTATTATCCTTATTATTTTATGCTATGATAATAATAATAAGTATAATAATATACTTATTGTTATTATTACTGTATCTAATAATAATATTTATTTAATATTATTAATATTATTATTATATACATAATAATAAATATAGTAATTTATATACTTATTATTATTATCATTATCCTTAGTTATTTAATGATAATAACAATGATATTTATAAATTATTATTATTATTATTATTATAGCATAATATAGCGAAAAATAACATAACTATAATATATATATATATATATATATTAAATAAATGAAAAATGAAAAATAAAGAACATAAAATTGCATAAAGAAGATGTTAAAAGTATAAAATAAAAGTTTGTTGCAAAAATAAAAATGTTAGGAGCATAAATTAAACTTAGTAGCAAGAATAAATGTTATAAGCAAAAATAAAAATTAGTAGTTAGTAAGTTAGTGATATTATGAGTCAAATTAATATTTAATTTTTTTAAATCTCTCACTTAAATTTTAATTTATCAATTAGCATATTCATTTTTTCTCGCTCACATTTTTTTTAATATTTGTGGTCCTTCCTCCCGTTCAAAGGGGGCTTGCCAAAGGGAGTTAGTGGTGGCTTGCCGAGGAGGTGGGGGAAGACTCGGGATAATTTTGGCAACGTGCCGGCAAGGCATCGGCACGGCGAGGTGGCAGGGTGAGGGGTGGTCGTTGGTCGGGGAGGAAGAAGAAGAGGAGGAGAATCGGGGGGAGGCCTTGGTGTTGCCGAAGGGAAAGACAGAGCGAGGCTAGGGACTACTGGCAAGGTATGTGGGGCCTCGCACACTCCGTGGCTATACAAATACTGATATTAACATAATCACGAAGGATGTCATCTCCAACTGTGGCAAATCCCCAACTCAAGTAGAGTCAGGTATAAACCCAACCCGCTTTAAGTAGAAGACTTGTCATCTGAAACTGAAGAACATACATCAAAATATCAAAGTAGTGAAAGCAGAAAAATAGTATAACATCCACAATACAACATAGTATAAAAAATAGAACAGTATCTCAACTCAATAATTATTAAAAATAAATACATCTGGATAATAAAATTATTATTACAAACTAAATATTTAAAGAAAAAGAAACTCTCGTCCTCATAGCAAAAAATAAACCTTAACTAAGCAACATCATGAAGATCCTCCTCCTAGCCAAGCTCCTCCCCAGAAGAACCTCCAACGAACAGCTCTGAATCTAACATTTACCAGTATCACAAATGTTAGGGCCCCATCCAAAAAAGAAAAAATGTTACAGTTAAACAATTATCTAAGCTATTTTAGGCTGATTTAATGAAACTAAATATTTAAGATATCACATTATTACTTAAGCATACAAGTAATTTAGGTGCAACAAATTACAAAAAATAGGATAGTTATAAACTAACATTTATAACTGAATGAGACAAAGTATGCAAAACAATATACATCAACTAGCAACTATTATAAGGTAAGGTTAAAAAGTATAAATAACTGCATGGTACTGAAAATAAACTCATCATAACATGCTTATAATCACATGAATACATGTTGATTACATAAAAGAAAACTGCACTGAAACATATAGAAATGACAGTAAGACTAGCATCCTAAACATACAAGTACAAAATAAATGCTGAACTAAACAAATGAAATGAAATAAATATAACAACGTGCAAAAAATAGTAAAATAAAAACTGGTGAAGCATGTGGCAAAGCGAGCCAAGTACTGTAACTAAACTGAAAGTAGAAGTATGTTTAAACATAGTACTGTCATAATAGAAACGAGCTAAAATAGGACCACTAAATAGAAAATTCAACATGTATCCATCCTAGGCATCATCAGAGCTCGGTCTGAGTTGAACTTATAGAATCAGACATGTATCCATCCTAGCCAAGCACTGAGCTATGCCCGAGTCTATTCTATTGCAGAATAGAACTAAAGAGGTAGACTAAGCTAGGACGCACTCTACTGAACTGATAATTGAACGAACTGAATGAACTGAAATCATGTTTATGCTATTCGAAAACTAACTTAAGATATTATCCATCAAATATCATAAGTCCATCTATTATGTCCAAGTAAAAAAGGCTCAAATTATAAGGTGTGTGAAGCAATAATAATCAAAGCAAGCAAGAGACTCAACTAGACATATATGATATATGTTTTGTCTAATTTAACTCGTTCTAACTATTCTGAGAGGATGCAAGTTTAGGATCTCTAATATCCAACTATTGAGTATAATCCCAGATTTATGACCTTAAAGTTAACATTAGAACTTGACAAGTTCTAATTTATAATCAGATGTCGACTACAAAGGTTAAATAAACAAATTAATGTCTTAATTAATGTATTTTAATAACTCAACCCAAATCTTAATTATGTCAATCAAGATTAAGGATTATGGACTTAAATTCCATATTTGGGGTTCAAATCCTGAATACAATGTACTAATCTACTAAGGATCTAAGGTTCACACCCAACCTTATTCTAAAAGTAGGAAATATTAGAAGCTAAAAGATTAAGAACTAGGATCTCAAAGAAAAGCTACTTCTATTATTATAAGTCAAAATAATCAATTAAGAATATATAAATCTAAGATATATATTCAATCTATAGAATAATCACATCATTCCATAGATTGAATTATCCTAAACCCATAAGAAAGCTTCAAGGGATTCAAGAGAGTTAAATCAAATAAGGATTTCATGGGTAAGATGGCACAATTCAAATGGATGATAAGGATCTAAGATCTAAATCTTAGGTTTTAAATCACTTTAGACTTTAACTGAAAATTAGACATAAGATTTTCTTAAGACATTTTCTTAAGGTTAACTGATTGATGTTGATAAGGTATTAAGATTAGATACCTGAAAGAAGGTCTTAAGATCACTTTTAAGACCTTAGGATCTTATTTAAGAGAATTTAAAAGGATTTAGGACTTAAGCATTTAGACTAATCAATTAGATTTAAAAGCTGAATAAATGGTACTAATGCATTTCATTATTGATTAAAAACATATTACTAAAATTTCTAAGGTTTAAAAGTTTTTAAATAATATTTTGGTCAAACTAATCAAAATACCCCTCTTAAGGTTAAAATTAGAACTTTAGGTTTTAAGCATTCAAATTGATTCAAATTAGTTTTAATGAACTTTTAATATTGACTAATGAATGAGACGCTTAAATTTAAGATTTAACATATGATTATCTTCATTAGCATTAAACACACTTTAAGGCTAATTAAGGTGATTAAAGGAATTAAGGTTCAATAAAAGAATCCAAGCACATAGGTGAGATCTAATACACATAAGAAAGCAATAGGAACATAAATTGCCAAAATAAGAGGGTTAATCATGGCTTAATTAACTAATCAATATCTAGGGTAATTAAGAAGTGATTAGTAAATTTAACATTCTTAAATTATTTTCAAAATGCATAATTAAGTTCTCTACTATCTCATGAACAATCAGAGACCTTAATCATAATTTTTGGACATTAAATGAATTAATTGTGCATTAATTAAGATCAGAGAAAGGTTAGGCTAAATTAAAAAATCTAAGCATTGGATCATTAATTTAAACCATAGGATATTTCATTAATATCATTTATGATTTATTTTCCTTTAAGAAATTAATTCCTAATTCAAAATAATAGCCCGACCCAAAATCAAAAAGGTGCGGGTCGGACCGGAGCCCGACTGGGTCGGTAGTGTCGCACCGCGCAGGCCTGGGTTGGCCCGGCCCGCAGTGACAGTGTCATCGTCCCCGCACTCTCCTTCAACAAGCCAAAGGGGGACAACATTCCAGAGGAAACTTTTTGGCACACAGGGCATGCTAGCGCCAGATCTCGATCACTACACACTCACAAAGGTCAGGCATATCGATTAACCTAGAAGCCACATCCGAGGCATGGTGGGACGCCAGATGGCTACTCTACCGGGACGGCCTATGGTGGGGTGATTAGGGTTTACTGTGAGGAGCAAATTATAACAACCCTAGGTTGTTACTTAACTTAATTATAGCTTAATTGTATCATATTTATATTTTCATTAAGTTCATCTAGTCATTAGAACCAACCCCTAGAGATTTGGAGCGATTTAGAGCTCAATCAAATAATTAGAGTATTTAATAATATTTAATTAATTAGAAAAATAAGATATTTATTTTGACCTCAAAATCAAAATTCGACTTCGCCATTGCGCTCATCACCCCCAAATTAGCTAGGGGTGATGTTTTGGGCGTGTTTGGAAGTCATCGAATTTTCACGAATATTTTTAATGTAATTAAATACCCCGAAAAATAAGAAAATGTAAATACTCGTCGGAATTGAAATCTGACTTCGTCGTTGAATTCCTCACCCACAAATTAGCTAGGAGTGAATTTTTGAAATTTTTCGGAGATCGTCTATAAAATTTGATTTTATAGATTAATTAATCCATTTTTATTTTTCCTCCTTTTTTTCTAGCTAAACCCCACCCCCCTTTAATTCCTTCTAAAAATCCAGTGCCTCCCTCTTCTCTTTTTCTTTTCCTCTGCTCCAGCCCTGCCTTTGTCCCCCTCTCCTCTCAACTTCCTACCACCCCCTTATCTCCACAACTGGGATGGGATAACTCATGCCCATCCCATCCAAAGCCAGGCCTTCTCCTCCGTTAAAACAAACTGAGCTCCTCTCCTCTCTTGCTTACTCCATTGCTGTGCTACTGAAGAAGCCCTCAAGCTCCCAAGTTCTGTAGAAAATAGAGCTCTCTTCTTCCATTTGGAAGCCAAGATATCTCCTTTCCCCCATTGAATTGATTCAATAGCTAATTTATTTTAATCTTAAGCTTATGTTGCATCCTGAAAGAATCTGTGTTGAGAATATGGAGTCAATTAGAGCTCATTAGACTTGTGAATTTAGGAAGTTGTAGCAGCTCTGTTTTTCTTACTTTCTGCACACCTAAGCCTTTAACTCCATTTTTAGCATAGTTAAGATAATCACTTTGTGCGAATTTTGGTATTGATAGAAAGGTCTCAAAAATACCTTTCCATCGGTATATCGCACCGCACGTGAAGTGCTCTAGCTTGAGATTATTTGAGCTCAAAAGATGACCCATTACGGTTTTCGCACAGGCAAAATCACCGCCCGGCGCTGTCGCGTGCCGCAGCACCCGAAGTTTCAAATTCAGGTCTTCCGCAGCGCGCCACAGTAGCATAATAGTTTAATGAAGCGTAAAAACATTTTTATTGAAATTAAATTTACCCGTCATTTCGCGCCGCAGCGCCTGAAAGTGTTGTAGCACGCCACAGCACCAAAATCCGCTACAGCGCCCGAAAGCGCTGCAGCACACCGTCACGGTCGCGCTTCAAAAAAACAGGCACCCCCAGCGCGCCGCCGCACCTGGCTATTGGCCAGAAGGAGCTACAGCGCGCTGTAGCGCCCAGAACTGTCCGGATTGGTCCAGAACCAGCTAAAATAGTCAAAACTTCACAGTTTCTGAATTTTAAAGACCCTAGGACCCTGGTGGGGCATAAATATATCAAATTTAAACCTTGTCTAAGTAAAATTAAGCATTATATTAGTGTGTGGGTGAATTTTAATTTACCTTAGATGATAATTAATCTATAATCGCCCATAAAACCCTAGATATTGATTTGACAATATCTTAGTTAATTAAACTCTAAATTAAGAAATTCAAGATATTTAACTATGTTAGAAATTTAGCTCCTGTATTTACTTAGTGACTGATTAACATAGCATGTATGCATTGGCTTATCTCTCCCTTACTAGTGGAAAAGGATTTACACCTAATCCAATGGTAAGTAAGGGGTTTACCAAAGTGACACACCACCCTTTAGCTTAATCTTGTGAATTAGGGGGCGGGGCTCCACAGTTGATATCAGAGAATTCCATAAGGTGTCAGATTGGAATTTGCATTCCTCTCTACCTAATGGATTATTCTTCTGACAAGTCAATTACAAAATAAAGGCATTAGAGTTTACATCCAAGTTACTACAATATCCTACTCAAATAAAGAGGTATAAGAATGAGAAATACATATATGAGTAAGATAAAATACTCAAGTATAAAGAATATAGACTAAGGAAAATCAATATGATATAACTGAACTAATTTAACTTATGGAATCGTTAGACACTCAAGGATATCATTTTGGTGGTATTAAAGGCAATTTAAGGCCACGTGGGAGTATGTCTCCTTATTCCATCAGAGGTACGGGAGATATGTAGAAGGGGTATCGGATCCAGGCATCCAAGTACTAGACCAATTACTTCAGCACGGCATCTTCAGTGGATTTGACCTCCCGGCATTAGCCAAGGAGTGGCTGAAGCGGGGCGACCTTCATATTTGAAGCAATTGACTGTCCAGACGATGTTTGACTCTCCATAGTATTTCTCCTCCTTCAGGACTAGGCTGAGGATTGGTGGGATGTCACCTCATGGGCACTCACCCACAGTCGTGCTTTCACCGTGGAGTACATTAGATATATGTTTTAGTGTTTCTCTTTCATGTTCTCTATTGTATCTTTCTATTTTATATATTCCAAATTAAAATGGTTAATGCAAGAACTAGTATATTTTATTTCCTCAAATTCTAAAAAGATGATATTTTCTAAACTCAAATTTAAAGAATGAATCCTGGACAAAGCTCTTTCCCAGTTGTATCTAGCTACTCATCCTCTGAACTAAATGCACTACTTGAAGCAGTCAAAATGATGGTAGATTCCCACCACAAGAAATCCGAACAAATAGCAGACTCTCAACCAAACATGCTAAGAGGATGGAACGGCTACTGATAGCCTAATTGAATCAAAATCACGCTACCTCTAAAGTAGCCCCTACACCATACTACTCCTTCTAACACCATGTGCATTCCGCAGACGGACTATTACACAGTTTTCTTCATCTGAGACCCCCTAACTTCAATGAGAGCCTTTCCGCAATTGACACTGCCAGCTGGATTAAGATGGAGGAAAAGAACCTCACCAGTATTAAAAGTCCAAATTTTGAGGTGATCCGTCTTACCACCCACCTCCTTCAGGACGAAGCTGAGTATTGGTGGGATACCACCCGCAACACTCAGTTTGTCGATGTCGAGCTTGAAGACATTACATGGGACGAATTTATGGAAGCATTCCAAGCTCGATACATCCCCTTGTCTGCCAAACTCAACTTAGGGGCATGTTCTTAAAGCTACATCAGGGAAACCGTTATGTATCTGCATATAAAGCTGAGTTCCGACACCTTATGTGGGGTCCCCCATACTAACTGTAAGGAAGTAGGGTACTCCAACTGTGGCAAATCCCTAATTTAAGTAAAGTTAGGTGAAACCCAACCTGCCTTAAGCCAAGGACTTGTCACCTGAATAATGTAAACATTCATCAATATATATACATAGATCAAAGTGGCGGAAGCATAAAATATAAGGTAACATCCAGATGCACAATATAGTAGGAAATAGGAAACCAAGCAGTAACTCAGCACAAGTGCAGAAAGTAAAGTACATCCAGAATTTAATTATTACAAACTAAATTAAATAAAATAAAATAGTCTCTCAATCTCACTGAAATGAAAAAATCTATCTAAACTGCTGCAGCATGATCCTCCTCCTGAACTAGCTCCTCTCTTGCAGTACTGCCCACGAACAAGTCCAATTCTGACATTTGTTGGTATCACAAATGCCAAGGCCCCAGCCAACAAAATAAAAAGGTTACAGTTAGATAATTTTCTAAGTACATTTTAGGCTATTTTAAATGAACTGATTAATTAAAGATATCACATTTGATTAATCTAACATGCAAGCAATTATGGGGTGCAACAAGCTATATAAGAAATGGGGTAACTATAAACTATCCATTTATAGTAATCAACAAGTATGTGTAATAACATACAAAATATAAAAGTAGACAAGGTAAGGCTAAAAGCAAAGGTAACTGCAACTACTGTGATAAATCTGATTCTAACATGCTTATGTTCACATTGAAATATGCTGAGTATAAAAGAACACAAGTGCTGAAAATAACATACAACTCTAGCATCCTAAACATGCCAATATATATAGTAAATCCATAAGAGTATACATACAATATGCAGATAAATATAAAAAAGAAAACCATTAAGACATGTGGCAAAAGCAAAACAATCAATGCACCATAAAGCCACTGAGACATGTGGCAAAGCAAGCAAGTACTGTAACAAAGACCACTAAAGCATGTGGCACAACAATCAATACTGAAAACTGAACTAAAGTAGCAGTAAGCTTAACACATAGTTCTGTCATACCAAATAATAGGCCATACAGGGCCTCCGAACTGAGAGTTCAACTATAACCATCCTAGACATCCAATATGCTAGGCCTAAGTTGAACTCATAGAATAAGTCTATAACCATCCTAGAAATCCATATCCACTAGGTCTGAGACTATTCTATAACAATACAAGAACTAAAGAGGCAGACTAAGCTAGGACATACTCTACTAACTAAAAGCACTGTAAGAACTAGATGAATGATATGCTTTACAAATGCTAACTTAGGATGTATCATCCATATCCTAAGTTTTATTATGCTCAAGAAATAAGGCTTAATATCCAAGGTATGCCAAGCTATCAAGTTAAAGTAAGTAAGAGACTCAATCTAGACTTATATGATATCTATTGTTATCTAATTTGTCCAATCTAACTATTCTGAGAAGATACAAGTTTAGGATCTCCAATATCCAGCTATCGAATAAAATCTCAGATTTACGATCTTAAAGTTAATATTAGAACTTAACAAGTTCTAATTCATAATCATGTGACGACTATAAGGATTAAATAAATAAATCAACGACTTAATTATTAATATTTTCTCTCTTGCCCCAAATCTTGATTAAGTATATCAAGATTTAAGGATTTTGGGCTTAAACTCCACCTTGGTGTTCAAGTCCTAAATCTAAGGTGATGTCCTAATAAGGTTCTAGGGTTCACACTTTATTCCCAAGTTAAGGATAAAGAATCCTATAAGATGAAAGATCCAAGAGCTAAGAACTTAGTGACAGGCTACTCTACTGATTATAAGATAAAATAATTAATTAAGAACTAGAGAATCTAAGATCTATATCTAATCTTTTAGGATAATTTCATTATCCTATAGATTGAATCAATCATATACCCACATGGAAGGCTTCAAAAGATTTAGATAATAAATCATTTAAGGAATTTCAATTAGAGATAATTTGATTCAAGTAGAAGATCTAGAGTCTAAGATCTAAGATCTAAGGTTTGATTACTTTAGACTTAACTTAGGTTTTCAACTTAGACTTTCTAAATGTGTTTCCCTTAGAGTTTAAACTCATGAACTAACTTAATTGCACTTATTAAATTTAGATTTAACTTCTAAAATTATTAGATTCAATTATTAAGGTAAAGTGACTCATTTATGATCACTTAATATCTAAGTATTTTAATTAAGACTAAATGAATATTTCTTAACTTAATATGAATATTTTATAACTTAAGAATTCAGAGAGATACTAATAATCTAACTAAGGATAATCTACTAAATTTTCCAAGGTTTAAGGGGCACTTAAACACATTTTGGTCAAAATAACCAAAATACCCCTCTCAAGGCTAAATATGGGATTTTAGGATTTAATTATCCAAATTACTTATGATCTATCCTAATGTGTTTCATATTGATTAATAGAGTGGGAAACACACTTATCTTAGGTTTTGACAACCTAATTAAGCTAGTTAGCACTAATCACTTATTTAGGCCAATTAGGGTGATTAAGGAATTTAGGGCATTCTAGGGCAATCCAACCTTATACATAGGTTCTATTATACTTAAAATAGTATTAGGAACAATACTCATCAAAATCAAAGGCTTAAGTAGGGTTTAATTCACTAATCCCTAATTAGGGTAATTAAGGAGTGATTAAGAGAATTACATACCCTAATTTAGTTTTAAGGGTCTCTAATTATTCCCTAGGGTCATATGAGCAATTAGAGCCCTTAATCAACTAATTTGGATATTTATTGGATTTACTATGATTTAATTAAAAACAAAAAAGAATTTATGCAATTATTTTAAATCCAACCATTGGATTTGTGATTTTATTTTATATTTAGATTCCTTGCATTTTTCTGATACAAATGGTATATCATATCATTTGGATCAGTATAGCTAAAGTTATTAAGTTAATTTATTATGTATTTTTATTTAAATAAAAACTATAGGAATTTGATTTATTAAATAATAATCATAGAAAATTTAATCCTATAATTCATTTATTAACCGCGGACCAGAATCAAAAGACGCTGGTCACGGATCAGCCCGACCCAAACTTCGTCTTCCTCCTCTCGATGGGCTCCACCTTAATGGAACTTCCACACCGAAATTCTCCATGCTCCAGCAACGCCATGCCTAGCTCTCGATGGCTACACCTTCAGGAGACTCAGATGCATCAACTAAGGTAAGAACCCCCATCTGGGTCCTTCTGGACTAATGGGGTGCTACTCGACCGAGACACCTTCTTCATAGACAATTAGGATTTGCTGTGAGGAGTAAATTCTCCTCACAGAGGCAACTATTTGGCCAGAGCTCAGTCCCTACACCATCCTGGTGGTGAGGCAGATTGAAACCCTTTGGCCAGATGCCTTGGGATGCCCTGGATCGTCGGGTCCTTACTCGAGCTCGACTGTGAGATCGAGGCGTAAACTAGATGATCAAAGGATCGAATTAGGCTAGCCCATACCCGATGGACAATCACACTAGGTTTCCTAAGTGACTACGGCTACCTAGATGACATCCAGAGGCTTAATTCAAAGGTAAAATGGAGGATTGAATCAACAGAATTCAATGGCAGAAGGTTGTACCTGGGAACAGGTTGCAGGCTCGGTTGAGGAAAATTAAAGTGCCACCGAGCTTCCTGGACACAGATGAAGGTTCACAGGGGTCTGAATACCAGACGGGCCCTCTATCAGCGGTTCTAAGCTTCAAAAAATGCCAGGAATTTGCTGAGGTGAGACGGGAGCTCCATGGACTTCAGCTGCCAATTGAGGGTTCACGGTGAGCAAAGGGACTCACTGTGAATCTCTGGAGGTATTTAAAGGCCGAAGGAGCTATGGGGGTGGCTTCCAGAGCTCGGGCTTGGGAGAAGAGGCTCGGCCGAGGGTTCTCACCATTTTCTGAAATTGGGAGGGTCCAAGGCCTCTTGGGTCGCACTACTATGCTCGACCATTCTCAGAAGATCCTAACGGTCTAGGGGACTAGATAGGAGAGAGTGGGGGGTAGCGCTGGCATGGCACGGTACGAGCAGATTTATTGTCGGGCTGGCGATCTGGTGAAGACTGATGATCCACAGTGGCAGGGTCCGTCTCCAGCATCTGATCGCGAGACCGTGGAGGATCGACGGTCTGATGCGGCTCTTGATTAACAAAATTGTGGAGACGATCTCGAATGTTGGATGCTAGATACCGATTGAGCGGGTAGGATTTGATCACGGTGCGTGTTATAAGAGCCGTTGGATCAAGAGCGCTAAGATGCGTGCTATCGCATCAGGTGGCTCCACTTGGTGCCCCGCTGTTGGGACCCGCAGCGGATTTGCCGCGGTCCCGACAGCAAATCCTGCCATTTTATTTTTAATTATAATTTAATTTAAATATAATAAAAACTAATTAAATAATATATAATTATTCATAAATATTCAAAATCCAATTTAGGACCAAATGAGCTCTAAAAATTCCCAAAAATTCACCCTTAGCTAATAGGGTATGAGGAATTCAAAAATGCAATCAATTTTTAATTTGGAGGTCAAATTAATTTAGGTATTTCCCAGGGCTTAAAAATAGCCAAAAATATCAAAATTCTCAATTTAACTCCGATTGATTTCAAACTTTTAGGGTTAGGTTTAAATGACCCATTGAATCCAATGGAATCAAAATCAAGGCTTGATTTAGCTTAATTAATCTATATTTAGCTAGAATAATAACTAGGGTTGTTATACCTTATGAGGTTATCTACTAACTTAGTTCCCACCGAATCAAATCGTTGCCACTGATTCCAAAGTGGCATGCGGGCTTCCATCAGAAGCCCAGTTGTTCCTCTCCGTTTATCGAACTTTGCCGAACTCCTGGAGTCCGCCAAAGTGGTGGAGCAGGACCATGCAATGGAAGGACCCAAAATGAGTCTTGGGTCAACTTCTTTCCAACATGATCATCCAAAGCAAGCTAGGGTGTATCAGCTCGAATCAGAAAGTCCACTCGCTGACCACTTCAATGGCTTCACAAGGCCTCATTTGTATGGTCGATGCTACCATGGGAGTTGCGCCTGCTACACTTGCAGAAGGCCAAGCCACATTTATTTTCAATGTGCCACCAAAGAAACCATCAATAGTAATCATATTGATCACTCCAAGTGTCGATAAGTCTTCAACCTGTTCCAAAAACCCACAACAGCCCATCCAGTACTACCTCCTTTTATAGCTCCACGGTACGAGACAACCATTGTCCCTCGCCCAAATGCTCCAAGGCCACCCCCACGGCAGACCTACAATGACAGGCCTGCCGGCCCTGCTCATATTTATACCCTCACTCCAATTGAGGCTGCTAGGATAACCACGTGGTGTCAGGTACACACTTTTGAACCCCTCTATTTTTACAGTTACTACTTTCTTAATGTAGTTAGTAATTATTGCATCTATAAGTACAATTTGTATAAATGACAAACCTTGTAAGATACTATTCGATAATGGAGCTAGTCACTCCTTTGTTTCTAAAAATTTGGCAAGGTCACTCAACCTACCTCTATATCTCATAGCCAATCCGTTAAGCGTCAGGTTACCTTCTGGAGCCCAAATGCTTGCTCATCAATTCTGTAAATACTAATTCCCATAGAGGATGAAGAATTTGAAGCCAAGCTAGTAGTCCTTCCTATAGCTAACTTCGATGAAATATTAGGCATAAACTGGTTTGAGCCAACATAATGCCACTATCAACTACACGTAGAAGAAAAATCATCCTAGGTAGTGGTAGTCAAGCCAAAGCCTTCATCGATAACCTTATCACCCAAGCTTTATTAATTAATGCTATAGAAGCAGAAAGGCTAGTCAAGAAAGGTTGTGATGTCTACCTAGTGACAATATTAGGTGAAAAGAAGGATGATGTTCACATAACTATAAATCCTATCATTTGTGAATTTCCTGATGTCTACTCTGAAGCTCTACCAGGACTTCCACCCACTTGGGATGTGGAGTTTGCAATAGATACAATTCTTGGAACCCAACCCATATCTAAAGCCCCTTATCGTATGGCTCCCAAGGAATTACAAAAGCTGAATAAACAGTTGCAGGAATTGCTAGAGAAGGGTCTCATTAAACCAAACTCGTCCCCTTGGGGAGAACCGGTACTATTCGTAAAGAATAAAGACAGCTCGATGCGTATGTGTTTTGACTACCGTGAGCTAAATAAAGTAACAATCAAGAACAAGTATCTGTTGCCGTGCATAGATGACTTGTTCAATTAGCTGTTAGGAGCCAAAGTATTCTCAAAGATTGATTTGCAATTAGGTTATCGTCAACTACAAGTCAAGGACTGGGATATCGAGAAGACAGTCTTTAGAATTTATTATGGGCACTACGAGTTCTTAGTAATATCATTTGGATTAATGAATGCACCATCAATATTCATGGATCTAATGTAGCGTATCTTCAAACGCTACCTTGATAAATTTGTTATCATCTTCATCGATGACATTCTGATATATTCCAAGAATAAAAAGGAACACAGAGATCACTTAAGAATAGTGCTAGAAGAATTACGTGATCACGAGCTTTATGCTAAGTATTCCAAATGTAAATTCTGGCTCGATTCAGTAGCTTTTCTGGGGCATGTTGTAGATGCCCAAGGTATTAGAATCGATTTAAACAAGGTTAGCACCATTCAGGTATGGATTCAACACAAGTCAGTAACCGACATCATGAGTTTCTTGGGCTTAGCCCGTTACTACATAAAGTTTGTGAAGGGCTTCTCCCAGATAGCCTCTCCACTGACCAAGTTAACCTAAAAGCCCGTACAATTTGAATGGTCTTCAGCATGTGAAGAAGCATTTCAAGCACTGAAGAATGCACTATCCACTGATCCTATTCTAGTTCTTCCTAAGGAAGGTGTGAACTACCAAGTCTATATTGATGCTTCTGGTATAGGCTTGGGTGTTGTGCTAATACAAGAAGGAAAGGTCATTGCTTATGCTTCTCGCTAGTTGAAGCCACATGAAAAGAACTATTCCATCCATGATCTTGAACTCGCCGCAGTCATTTTTGCTTTGAAAATATGGCGTCACTATCTTTATGGAGCTCAATGCTCTATCTTCACCAATCACCAGAGTCTAAAGTATATATTCACTCAGAGAGAGTTGAATTGCTGACACAAATGATGGCTATAACTGATAAGTGATTATGATCTAGATATCCAGTATCATCCAGGAAAGGTGAATGTTGTAGTTAATGTGCTTAGCCGTCATGCTACTCTCAATTCCATTATTTCTGTGAGCCCATTAGAGGAAGTGTTCCGTAAGTTTGACATCAAGCCTGTGCTTGGATATCTATTAAGTGAGATGATCACCATGAGCAATGTAGAGCTAACCTTCCACCGAGACATTTCTATATCCCAAACAAAGGATGAGGACTACTTGAACTTTAAGATCGCAATCGAAAGTGGTCGCCGTCCTGAGCTGAACTTTAAGAAGGGTGCTATATACTTAAATAATCATATCTGGATCTCTAAATCAATGCACAATGAAATTCTAATTGAAGGCCATAACTCCAGATATTAGGTGCATCCAGTAAGCTCAAAGATGTACCAAGACCTGAAACAATCCTTTTGGTGGCCATGAATGAAGAAAAGTGGAGCTGAGTTCATTGAAAAGTGCCACGCTTGCAATTTAGTTAAGGCAGAGCATCAAAAACCCAGTGGTCTGCTTCATCCGCTTGAGATTCCTGAATGAAAGTGGCTAGATATATCGATGGACTTTGTTATGGGATTGCCTCGTGCGAAGTCTGAAGCCGATATTATTTGGGTCATAGTTGACCAATTGACCAAGTCCACTCATTTCATCCCTATTCGACAAACATACTCAGTCGAGAAACTTGCCAAGCTTTATATCAAAGAGATAATCAAGTTGCATGGAATTCCCAAATCAATTATATCTAATAGAGACAATCGATTTACCTCCAAGTTCTGGCAGGCGATATGACAGACGGAAATACATGTCTGCATTTGCACGCAAGTGTACGTGGTCTGAAGTAATAAGTAAAAAGTTTTAATTTCCAGGATTTATCGATCCTCATGGAACGCTGGTTCTAATAAATATATTTTCTTTTACTAATATTTTGATGTCAATTTTTGGTTGATTTTTGGTTCTTAGTTTAGCGATACAAATGACCTTAAGTTAAGATATGATTTAATTAAAAAGGAGAGAGTTGAAAATTCATTGTAATAGTTGCACGGGTTGGTAATATAACTTTATTGTTGAATGTATATTCTCTGTTTACTCATTTTATTAAATCAAGTGAACACCATTAGAATCGGAGTACCCTTCAATTACATTAGGTTCAAGTTTAGTGCATAAAGAGAACTCCTTTTGGGTTCTTCCTTAGCACATAAACTCTCATGAGTTCATAACCCATTAATTAGATTTTGATCCCTTGCATCTAGGTTACCAACGGATATCTTTTATTTCTTATGATCTCACAAGAAAGACTTCCATTAACCATGCATCATGTGCATCACTCGCAGTTTAGCTAGATAGGTGGATGCGTTGGGTCAAGGGATTATGTCACATCATCTATTGACTCTTCCCAATATCCTCTCATCTCTTCTACCTTACTGAGCAGTAGAGCAAGGTTAATGGAGAATTTGGTTCACCAGTATCAATCTCTTGGTAGAGCTGTTAAGGAAGGGTGCAAATGAGGTTGAGAATTTTGTCACATAATTCTCAGCTCTACTTGCACTACCTTCCTTGCTCTTACCCAATTGATGAACCTTGGAACACAAGTTCTTTTAAATAAAATAATTTAGATTTTAGATCATCCAAGCATTTATTTTAGCATAAAATATAAAATGATAAAAACATTTTTTTTATACATTCAAACAGATTCATCATACACCATCATACCCTTATATATTCTTACAACTACATCTCAACCCTCTCCAATGGGTTTTAGCCTTCTATTACTAAATAAATATCAGCATAAATACAAGGAAAAGTGAACCTCACCATCAGTTCATAATAGAAATAAATCAAGGGAGTTTAGGAAGAAATACTAGGAATCACCCGGAGGTTTTCTGGGGTTCTATTAGACTCTTTCTGCCCTTCCTCTTGAAGCTTCACTTTTTTTCCCTTGTTGTCTTCTTTGTCTTCTTGTTCTTGGTCGGCCTTTTTCCCTTTGGAGAGTTCTCCTTTCTCCTCTAGCTGTAGCTTTTCCTTTTAGAAGACTTGAATATCAAAAGTTGGAACCCTCTTAAAGTCTGAGATTGGCCCTTAAATAAGGATGTACTCAGTCTAAGTATTAATGTTGTGGCTTTTCCTCTTCCTTGGCCTTAAATCCCAATCTCTTTTAATGTTTCATTCATTTATTCTATTGGGATTCAGCAGTAATAATATTATTCAGGTTTTCAAGACGCTCGGAAAGGCCAAAGGTTGCATTTTGTGGCCTTCCTTATGCTACAATTATTGTTGTTTTAATATTTTCTAGATCATCCGCTGCAGTGCACTATGGCAGCAGTGTTCAAAACACTGTTCCTCTATGGTGCACTGTGGCAGCAGCACTCCAAACACTATTTCATGCATAAAGATTTGTATTTTTCTTTCGGTCGCTGCAACGTCTGTTGTGGCGCGCTGCCGCGCGCTATAGCGGATAAACCTTTGTAATCACAATTTAAATAGTTCACCTATAGTTTAAATATTAATAAAATATTCCATTGTAGTGCACTGCAGTGGAACATTCTTCGAAAACACAGATAATTAGTTAACCTATAGTTTTATAAAATGACAATTTACCCGCTGCGGTGCGCTGCAGCAGAACATTCTTTGAAAATGTGGATCATTAGTTAACATATAATTTATAAAATGATAATTTACCCACTGTGGTGCGCTACAGTAGAAGTTTTTTCAAAAGCGCTGTTCAATTTCTCTTTTATATAGTTTAAATATTTCCTCGAGAAATGATATTGTGGCGCACTACAGAGCGCTGTGGTGCGCTGCAGCGGACTGGCTTTTGAAAACACTACAATTACTCTTCTATATGATTTTAATTTAACTTCAGCAAAATGATGCCGTAGCGCGCTAGCGCTGCAGTGGTCTTTCTTCCAGGTCTGCAGTTTACTTCCATGTTCAGAATTTTTCATAAGCCGCCATGGCGCGTTGTGGTGCGTTGTGGCGGTTTTGACTCAGAATTTGGTCATTCAGTCCATGCATTCCATTTTCTTAATTTTTCTACAAAAGTACTATTTTCCATTCAAAGTATATGGATATATATGATGATTTGAATGCTTATTCACAATATTTTTGCTATAAATTATGGATGTATCTTACCCCCACACTTAATTTCTTGCTTGTCCTCGAGTAAGCTCAAAATGTGATTTTTTGAATTTTGTTTTGTTTAGGGATTCAATGTAGTATGCCAATGTGAAATGAATGTAGTTACCAAGTATGCTCTATTTAAGATTACTTCTTGCCTTTTAATTTCTACTACCCCTCTCATCAAGTTCATATTTCTACTCTCATTTAGTTTCACATCAAAATTTTATACTCAATGTTTAATATATGAGAGATGATCCTAGAATTCAAACCTTAATGATACAATTGGTGAGTTTTTGAGCATTGTGCCATGTGTGCCCCTTCTTATGATTCATAAGAAATATTTTAACATTTTAGGAGAGATATTTTTTTTCATCCTAAATGTTCAATTTCTTAGCTTAGGAGAGATATTTTCAGCATCCCTATATATTTTTTCCTTTTGGAATTTCAGCTTTAAGGGAGAGCCATTTTTCTTCATCCCTTGATTTAGTTCCTTGTGGTCATTAACTCATGCAGGAACCTAGCACCTCAATTTCTCACTCACGTCTTGCCATCTAGGTTTAACTTCTCTGATTCTCTCCCCCCCACACTTAAACTTCAGCTCATTTCATTTTAAGTTCTGGAAACTAAGCTTAGTAGAGCCTTAAGCATGAATAAGGAGTGTATGATTAAAGTTCATTTTCCTCTTAAATTCAAGCATACTTGAATACTAAGTTCCACACTATTGATTTTTGACATTGAACCCAGAAATTTATCTCATTCAGAAAATTATCTTTCAAGTTTAATTTTAGAAAAAATGAGAGTGCGCTAGATATGAAATTCACTTTATTAACTAAAATCAAATTTACAAAAAGAGAAAAAAAATGAAACATAAAGCAGAAAATAGCACAACCTAATAACACATCAGGCTCATCTTCCTCCCCTGCGTAGGGATAGGTATAATTCGTCGGCCAGTCATCATCTAGAAATGGTTCTCCTACAGGAGGGCACGGCAGCCTTGACCCACCCGGTCCTCCATGCAAACTCCACTCTTGGAACACTGTTCCGAGAGCTTCGTGGAATTCAGTTTAGAATTTGTATTGCTGAGCCACTTCTCCTTTGATGAAGCGCATGTCACGCTCTAAGGAGATGCCCAAATCCTGCTGATGCGTGTACATGTGTAACATCATTCTATTGGTTAACATTCAGCCAGCTGACGTTGAAGCTTCGCATTCTTCTCTCCTCCTCTTCTTAAATCGCACCCCCTCTTGGGTGCGAGCGCTCAAGTTTGTCAGTTCTAGAGGAGCGCGGGGCAAAATCGGAATATCGAAAGGGAGGAGTTTCACTACTTGGGCCCTACAAATACTTAAAATCAGCGACCCAAAAGCAATAGCGGCACATGGCCAGGTCAAGGCATTGTAGAGCTGCTCCTTTATAATGCTAGAGATGAGAATATCTCCCTCCATTTGTAGTGCACAAAGGAGCAGCACCCGTGATCGAGTTACCTCGCTGAGATGCCCAGATGGCATAACAAAATTGGAGAGAAACACATGCCAAGCATTGCTCGGCTCCATGATGAGTGCTTGAGGAATGTTGGCTAAGTTCCCTCTCCATCCTGACTTAGAGTGGGTAACCTCACTTGCTATTTCTGCTGGGTCATATTGGGAGCTCAACAGTTGAAATAAATACATCTCTCTACTTCACCCAATATTAAAACATTTCGATGTCCTTAAGCCCGAACTCCACAACCTTACCCCTCACAAAAAATTTATTCCCCACCACATTGATCGTGTTGGCATAAACTTCTTGCACTATGGAGAGGTAAGTGGAGCCTGTGGGAGTCACTAAGTTAACCTATCCCCGGTTCAGAATTTGATCCGGGTTTACCGGGTATGGGAGCTCAAATCCTCGCTCAGGGATTAGTTTCCTTTATATGATAACTTGGTTGAAGCGTTGTTCTGCTTCAACCGAATAGAATCATTTCTTATTGAAGACTCCACTAGCTGTGGAGTTTGAAGCTCCCTTGCTTGCAATTATTTTCTTCCCTAAAGACAATGCTCTCTCTTAATGATAAAAAGAATGGGTTGAGACAAATGATGCTTGAGAATAGTTAGAAGATGCTAGAGCTGAGGAGCTTAAGTTTTCAATGAGGTGCAGCCTTTAACTCCCAGCTCTCAGCCCTCTTTATAGGTGTTAGAAAAGAAATTTTTGGAATGTGCTAGAGTAAATCACACTTATGACACATTAATTCTTGTTCAAAGATAGATTTAATTCATGGCATAAGTGTGACTTGATTTCTGTTCAAAATAAATGGAAATTTTTAGCTTTTTCAGCACAATCTGCAGTTTGGGAGTTCCAAGGCGCGTTGTAGAGTCTTTGACTGCCTTGGGAATCCAAGGCAGTCAATTTTTGCTTCAGCTAGGCATTTTCTATCGTGACGTGCTGTGGCGCCTTGAAATATTTATGCTGAGATATTCGCTAGAGCGCGTTGTAGCAACGAAATCCGCTGCAACGCGCTGTAGCGAATGAATCCGCTACAGCGCGCTGTAGCGAAAATATCCGTTGCGGCGCGCCGCGGCGGTACTTAAGCAGAAATTTTCAGAATTTAATTTCACTTCCAAAATTACTTTCACAGAAGTTTTTTGGTTGTTTATTTACATAATACTACTCCTAAAAGCAAAAACTTCAAATAAAACAAAAAGGATTGGGTTGCCTCCCAAAAAGCGCTTGGTTTAATGTCATCAGCCCGACACATTAAAGATCAAATTTGATTTAAATCATTTGGTGGTTTCTTCAACCATATTTTAGAATGAAATGAGTGAGCACCAATCAAAATTGGGCTCAAAATCATTAGTTCATTGTTGGATTTTTTTTTCACCTCATTTTCCTTGTTAACAAAAGGAGCTCCCTTTTTCTTCTTTTTTCCTCTTCTAGTCTTTTTCTTCTTCTTCTCTCCCTTTGTGTCACTTCCTCCAAATGAGGTATCATAGTGACCAGCAAATTTTGCAGTGCTTCCAATCTCCTTTTCTTCTTCCAACTCCTTATTATCTTTTTCCCATTTTTTCTTTATTATCTACTCTTTAAATAATGAAGGAATTAAGTTTATAACTTCTTCTAGACCTTTAACTCTTACCATCATGAATCCCCTTTCCACATCAATGATAGCTTAAGAGCTGGCAAAGAATGGTTTCCCAAAAATTACAGTAGAGTTTTCACTCCAACTATCCCATTCACACACCACAAAATCAGTGGGGATCTCAAAACTCCCTATACCTACGGGGACATCCTTCACAATTCCTAAGGGGGTTTGAGATGCTAGATTTGCAAATTCAAAAATTCTTGGTGTCTCCTCCATCCCCCTTATTCCTAATTTAGTGTGAGTATGCCATGGCATAACATTCACCGAAGCCCCTAGATCACACAAAGGATCTAAAAGGACTTCGCCTTCAATCACGCATGGGATGTTCAATCTACCGGGGTCCCCCTTCTTAGTTGCTACTCTATCTTTTTCCTTCTTAAGATTAGGAATTTTTGTTGGTTTTTTTTTTCCTCATTGCTAAGATCAATACAATTCAATTTCTTAGTGTCTACATCAATTATGCTCATCATTTCTCTAGGATTTAATTCAGCTGAGCTAGGGAGCATACCTTGCTATCAAGAACAAAGCTGTTTGGAAATATATCCTAATTAAACTTCAATGTTCCTCAAAGATACCTCAATTCCCTGAATGGAGGTTTCATGACAGTTCATGGTCATTTCCATTCTTTTCATGAATTGCATTGCTTCTATTTTAAAAGCCCAAAATGATTCTTTTAAACTGGATTCTTGTTTATTATTTTGATTTTGCTTATAAGAATTATTGCCATTTTAAATTGGTCAATTTTGTTGTTGGGCGTTGAAGTTTCCTTGAGCATTTCCCTCACTCCAAGAGAAGTTTGGATCGTTTCTCCATCCAAGATTGTAAGAGTTAGAGTAGGGGTTGTTATGGGAGTTGTTGTTCATGTTGTTGTTTCTTACAAAGTTAACTTGTTCCGTTTGTGAATGGGAAAATGGATTGTTTAAATTACAGCACTCACTACTATGACTCCCTCCACACAACTCACAATTAACTTCGTGAACAGCACTTAGATTCAAGTTCTCAATTTTATTGGTTAGCATTTCCACTTCCCTTTACAAGGAGGCCAATTGGGTTGATTCATTCAGATTGCTTACCTCTTTTTTGTTAGAGTTCAGCCGCTTAGTCGGCCATTGGTATGCATTGTTAGCCATTTCCTCAAGGAGATCAAAAGACTCTTCAATGGTTTTACTACTTAACGACCCTCTTATGGCTGCATCAATAAGGGTACTTGTGAGTGCATTTAATCCATTATAAGAAATTTGCACTTGCATCCACAAAGGGAACCCATAATACAGGCAACACCTTAAGCAGTCCTTAAATCGCTCCCAGCCATCATACAAATTCTCCCCATACTGCTGAGAGAAGTTTGAGATTTCATTCCTCAACCTGGCTGTCTTGGCAGGTGGGAAATACTTGGCTAGGAATTTCCTAGCCAAGTCATCCCAAGTCCTAATAGACTCACCAAGTAAAAAACTGAGCCAAACTTTAGCTCTATCTCTCAGTGAGAATGGGAATAATCTTAATCTCAAAGCATCATCGAATACCCCATTAAATCGGAAGGTGTCGCATATTTCCAGAAAGTTTGAAATATGCGCTGTTCGGGTCATCCGATAATAAGCAATGAGAAATAACTTTCAGCACTAGATCTTCTTAGAATATTTTCAAATTTTTCTCAAAAGCAAGTAAATACAGAAATTAATTACGACTATGTAAGAAAATATGCACAAATTAATTAGTTCCAAATCATTAGTTATTAGAAAATTATACTTAATACAAAATGAAACTGTTACCCGGCAACAACGCTAAAAACTTGACACACGGAAATACACGTCTGTGTTTGCACGCAAGTGTACGTGGTCTGAAGTAATTAGTGGAAAGTTTTAATTTTTGAGATTTAATTATCCTCAGGGAATTATGGTTCTAATACCAAGTTATATTTTCTTTTACTAATATTTAGATGTCAAATTTTGGTTGATTTTTGGTTCCTAGTTTAGCGATACAAATGACCTTAAGTTAAGATACGATTTGATTGAAAATAAGAGAGTTGAGAATTCATTATAATAGTTACAAGGGTTGGTAATATAGCTTTATTATTGAATGCATATTATCAGTTTACTTGCCTTATTAAATCAAGTGAACACCATTGGAATCGAAGTACTCTCCAATTACATTAGGTTCAAGTTTAGTGCATAAAGAGAACTCCTTTTGGGTTCTTCCTTAGCACAGAAACTCTCATGAGATCATGACCCAATATATAGATTTTGATCCCCTGCGTCTAGGCTACCAATAAATATTTTTTATTTTTGATGATCTCACAAGCAAGACTTCCATTAACAATGCATCATGCGCGTCACTCGTAGTTTAGCTAGATGGGAGGATGCATTGCGTCAAGGGATTATGTCACATCATCCATTAAGTCTTCCCAATAGCCTCTCATCCCTTCTACCTTGCTAAGCAGGAGAGCAAGGTTAATGGATAATTTGGTTCACAATCATCAATCTCGTGGTAGAGCCGTTAAGGGAGGGTGCAAATGAGCTTGAGAATTTTGTCACATAATTCTTAGCTCTACTTGCACTACCTTCCTTGCTCTTACCCAATTTATGAGCCTTGGAACACAAGTTCTTTTAAATAAAATAATTTAGATTTTAGTTCATCCAAGCATTTATTTCAGCATAAAATATAAAATGATAAGAACATTTTTTTTATACATTCAAATAGATTGATCATACCCCTTCATACCCTTACATGTTCTTACAACTACATCTCAACCCTCTCCAAAGGGGTTTTAGCCTTTTATTACTAAATAAACATTAGCATAGATACAAGAAAAAGTGAACCTCGCCATCAGTTCACAGCAGAAATAAATCAAGGGAGTTTAGAAAGAAATACTAAGAATCACCTGGAGGTTTTCTGGGGTTCTCTTGAACTCTTCCTGCCATTCCTCTTGAAGCTCCACTTTTTTTCCCTTGATGTCTTCTTCGTCTTCTTGTTCTTGGTTGGCCTTCTTCCCTTTGAAGAGTACTCCTTTCTCCTCTTGCTGCAGCTTTTCCTTTTAATGGACTTGAATATCAAAAGTTGGAACCCTCTTAAGGTCTGAGATTGGCCCTTAAATAAGGATGCACTCAGCCTTAAAGTATTAATGATATGGCTTTTCCTCTTCCTTGGCCTTAAATCCCAATCCCTTTTAATGTTTCATTCATTTATTCTGTTGGGATTCAGCAGTAATAATGTTCTTCAGGTTTCAAGACACTGGGGAAGGCCAAAGGTTGCATTTTTTGGCCTTCCCTATACTGCAATTATTGTTGTTCTGGAAATTTCTGGATCGTCTGCTACGGCACGCTGTGGCAGCAGTGTTCCAAACACTATTTAGCTGTACCGCGTAGCTGCAGCAGCGCTCCAAACACTGTTTCCTACATAAAGATTAGTATTTTTCCTTCGGTCGCCGTAGCGTCCACTGTGGTGCGATGCGGCACGCTATAGCGGATAAATCTTTGTAATCACTATTCAAATAGTTCACTTATAGTTTAAATGATTAATAAAATATTCCACTATGGCGCACTGTAGCAGAACATTCTTCAAAAATGCGGATCATTAGTTAACATATAGTTTTATAAAATGATAATTTACCCGCTGCGGTGCGCTGCAGCGGAAGTATTTTCGAAAGCACTGTTCAATTTCACTTTTGTATAGTTTAAATATTTCCTTGAGTAATGCCGCTGTGTCGCGCTTCAACGCGCTGTGGGGTGCTGCAGTGGACTGACTTTCGAAAACACTACAATTACTCTTCTATGGTTTTAATTTAAATTCAGCGAAATGACATTATGGCGCATTGGAGCGGTCTTTCTTCCAGGTCTGCAGTTTGCTTCTAGGTTCAGAATTTTACATAAGCTGCCATGGCGCTCTATGGTGGTTTTGACCTAGAATTTGGTCATTCAGTCCATGCATTCCATTTTCTTCATTTTCCTACAAAAGTACTATTTTCCACTCCAAGTATATGGATGTATATCATAATTTGAATGCTTAATCACTACATGTTTGCTATAAATTCCAGATAGATCACAGTACATCAGGACATGCGAACCACCTTAGTAATGAGTACAGCTTTTCATCCACAAACGAATGGTCAGACAGAGCGAGTAAACCAATTTCTTGAAGATCTACTTGGATTATGTATCCTTGATTTTGCTGGATCCTAGGAAGATCACCTTTCGCTGGTGGACTTTGCATATAACAACATTTTTGAAGCCATCTTAAAGATGGCTCCATATGAAGCCCTGTATGGTAGAAAATGTAGTACTCTATTTGTATAGTCATAAATAGGTAGTGTTCAATTATATGGATCTAAATTAGTAGAAGAAACTAACAAGAAGGCTCAGTTGATTCAACAGCGAATTCATACAGCCTAAGATTGTCAGAGTAAATACCATGACACTCATCACCGTCCTCTAGAATTTAAAGTTAGAGATTTTGCTTACTTGAAGGTTGGTCCAATGAAAAGAGTCTTCAGATTTGGCATAGCAGGAAAGCTTAGCCCCCGTTATGTTGGTCTGCTTGAAGTAGCAGCCAAAATAGGTTCTTCTGCCTACAGACTAAATCTTCCCGATGATTTTGCAGCTGTGCACAATATGTTCCATGTATCGTCATTGAGAAGATACCTCAAGGATCCCTCTCATTTGATTCAATTTCCAGAAATTGAAATCCATGTCGACTTGCCTTATACTGAAGAGCCAATCCAAATCTTAGCCTGTGATCAAAAACAACTAAGAAACTGCTCCATCCCGATGGTTAATATAATAACCCTAGTTATTATCTTAGATAAATCTAGATTTAATTAAGCCAAACCAAGCTTTGATTTTAATTCCATTGGACTCAATGGGTCATTTAAACCTAACCCTGGAAGTTTGAAATCAATCAGAGCTAAATTAGAAATTTTGGTATTTTTGGCTATTTTTAAGCCCTGGAAAATACCTAAATTAAATTAATCTCCAAATCAAAATTTGATTTCATTTTTGAATTCCTCATGCCCTAATTAGCTCAGAGTAAATTTTTGGGAATTTTTAGAGCTCATCTAAGCCTAAATTGGATTTATAAAATTAATAGGAATTAAATTAATAATTAAATGCATTTAATTAATTAATTTAAATATTTAATTAAAAATTAAGAGCGGGATTTGCTGTTGGGACTACGGTAGATCCGCTGCGGGGTCCCGACAGCGGCGCATAGCTATGGACCCGTAGGATGCCTAGCACGCATCTTAGCGCTCTCGATCCAACGGCTCCCATCCCCCGAGCTGTGATTGAATCTTACCCGCCCGATCGACATCTGGCATCTGACGCCAGAGATCTTCTCCATGGTTTCGTTAATCAGGAGCCGCATCAGACCGTCTATCACCAACAGCTTTGTGGATCAGACGGTGGAGGCGAACCCTACCACTGTGGATCATCGTTTCCGCTCGATCGAAGGCCCGACAGGAAATTTTTGCTCGTACCGTGCCATGCCAGCATTATCCCCCACTCCCTCCTGCCTTGTCCCCTAGGCTATTAGTATCCTTCCGAGAGTGGTCGAACCCAGTAGGATGGCACGGGAGGCTTGGACCCTCCCAATTTTGAGAAAAATGGAAAGGGCCTAGGCCCGAGCCTCCACTACAGGCCCGAGCTCAGGAAGCCACCCCCATAGCTCCTCATGCCTATAAATACCCTCGGGACTTCACAGTGAGTCCCTTTCCACACTGTGAATCCCCAATTGCCTAGCTGAAGGCCTGCTGGAGCTCCCATCCCCTCGATAAATTCGCAGCGTTTCTGGAGCTTATGACTGCTGATAGAGGGCCCGTCTGGTGTTCAAACCCCCTGTGAACCTTCGTCTATCATCCAGGAAGCTCGAAGGCACTTCAATTCCCTCGGCCGAGCCTGCGACCTTGATTTCAGGTACAGCCTTCCTCCATTAAAATTTCCAGATTCAATTCTTCATATGGTCTTGAATTGAACCTCTGGATGTCACCTAACTAACCATAGCCACTTATAAAACCCAATGTGATCATCCTCAGGGTCTGGGCTAGCCTACTTTGATCGTTTGATCATCGGGTTTGTGCCTCGAGCTCACAGCCGAGCTCGAGTAAGGACCCAACAATCCAGGGCTTCCCAAGGCATGTGGCCATAGGGCTTCGATCTGCCTCACCACCAGGATGGTGTAAGGATCGAGCTCTAGCCAAATGGTCATCTCTGTGAGGAGAATTGCTCCTCACAGTGAACCCTAATCGTCCGTAAAGGGGATGGTTCGCCCGAGTAGCACTTCGGTGATCCACCGCCTCCCCGTTAGGGATTCATAGTCCCTTCGATGCGTCTTGACCCATGGAGCATGTGGGGATTTCTCGGAGCCATCGGCGAGGTCTAGGTATGGCGAATTTAGATCTGGAAGGTAGCCCTATAGAACCAGCGTCGGGGGCCGTCGTGAGGAAGAAGATGAAGTCATGGGTCGGGCCGACCCGTGACCCGCGCATTTTGTAATCGGGCCGACAGAATAATAAATAGAATTTTGGATTTAAAATCCTTAAGGAAATTAATTTATAAATAGAATCCTATGGTTTTAATTTAAATAAACAATCAGAATAAATTAACTTAATAACTTAGCTATACTGATCTAAATGGTATGATCCAATATACCATTTGAATCAAAAAAATACAATGAATTTAAATATAAAATAAAATAACATATCCAATGGTTGGATTTAAAATAATTGATCAAACTTTTTTTGTTTGTAACTAAATCATAATAAATTCAATAAAAGTTCAAATTAATTGATTAAGGGCTCTGATTACTCAGTAAACCCTAAAGAATAATTGTAGACCCATAAAACCAATTTTGGATAATAAATTCCCTTAATCACTCCTTAATCACCCTAATTAAAGATTTGTGAATTAAACCCTAAATTAGTCTCTAATTTTGGGTAGGATAGTTCTTAATGCCATCTTAAGCCTATTAGAACCTAAGTGTAAGGTTAGAATGCCCTGAATTCACTAATTACTCTAATTGGCCTAAAAATGTGATTAGGGTTAATTAGCTTAATTAGGTTGTCAAAACTTAAGATAAGGGTGTTTCCCACTTCATTAATCAATATGAAACACATTAAAATAGATTAGATTTAATTTGGATAACTAAATCTTAAAATCCCAATTTTTGCCTTAAGAGGGGCATTTTGGTCATTTTGACCAAAATGTATTTAAGTACTCCTTAAACCTTGGAAAAGTCAGTAAACTACCCTTAGATAGATTATAAATGTTTTACTGGACTCTTAGATTAATAATATTGATCATGTGGAAGTTATTTAAGAAATTCTCAATTAGCCTTAATTAAGACACTTAGACCTTAAGTGATCATAAGGAAGTCACCTAGCCTTAATAATTGAATTTAATAATTTTAGATGTTAAATTTCAATTAATAAGCTTAACTAAGTTAGTTTATGAGCTTAAATTCTAAAAGAGACATATTTAGGGAATCCTAAGTTAGAAAACTAGTTAAGTATAAAGTGATTAGATCTTAGATCTTAGACTTTAGATCTTCTACTTGAATTAAACTATCTCCAATTGAATTTCTTTAAATGATTTAATATTTAATCTTTTGAAGCCTTCCAGGTGGGTATAGGTTGATTCAATCTATAAGATAATAATATTATCTTAAAGATTGAATATAGATCTTAGATTCTCAAGTTCTGAATTGATTATTTTATCTTATAATCAGTAGAATAACCTTTCATTAAGTTCTTAGCTCTTGGATCTTTCAGCTTATAGGATTCTTTACCTTTAATTTGGGTAGTAAATGGGAACCCTAGATCCTTAATAGGACTTGTACCTTGGACTTAGGATTTGAACACCAGAGTGGACTTCAAGTCCTAAATCCCTAAATCTTGATTTACTTAATCAAGATTTGGGTAAGAGAGTAAAATATTAATAAATTAGTCATTAATTTATTTACTTAAACCCTAGAGTTATCACATGATTTTGGATTAGAACTTGTTAAGTTCTAATATTAACTATAAGGACATAAATCTGAGATTCTACTCGATAGCTGGATATTGGAGATCCTAAACTTGTATCTTCTCAGAGTAGCTAGATTGGGTAATTAGATAACAATATATATCACATAAGTCTAGATTGAGTCTCTTGCTTACTTTGACTAGATTTGCTTTGCATACCTTGGATATTGAGCCTTATTGCTTGCAGTTGATAGAATATGTCCTAGTGTGGTCTGCCTCTTTAGTAATAGTATTGTATAGAATTGACCTAGGCCTAGAGGATTGGGATGGACTATTGGCTGGGTATTGATTGATATTTCAGTATTGGGGGCCCAGGATAGCCTATTGGCTGATATGGCAGTACTATGTCTTAGGTTTATTGCTACTTTAGCTAGATTATTTAGTATATTTTCTGTTTTGCTTTGTCACATGCTTCAGTGGCCTTACTTTCAGTACTTGATCATTTTGCCACATGTCTTAGTAGCTTTGCATTATATTACTTGCCTTGCTATTGCCACATGTCTTAGTGACTTTATATTTCATAGATTGCTCAGCTTTTGCCACATATCTTAGTGGCCCTTTTCCTATCTTTTCTTTTGTATCAATTAGCATGTTGTATGTATACTCTTATGGCTTACTTATATATATTGACATGTTAGGATGCTAGAATTGTATATTTATTTTCAGCAATTATGTCCTTTATGTACTCAGCATATGTTAAATATGATCATAAGTATGTTAGATTCAGAATTTGTATTATAGCTGTTGTTGTTTTTAGCTTTAACATCACCTTTTCTCTTTGGTATTGTATATTACTTTTCATACTAGTTATTGGCTATAAATGGATAGTTTATAGTCACCCATTTCTTTCATAGCTTGTCGCACCCATTATTGCTCGCGTGTTTAGATAATTTAAATGTGGTATCTTTAAATAATTAGTTCATTAAAATAGCCTAAAATATACTTAGACAATTGTCTAACTGTAACTTTTTTAGTTTGTTGGCTGGGGCCCTGGCATTTGTGATACTGACAAATGTCAGATTCAGACTTGTTCGTGGGCAGTGTCGCAGAAGAGGAGCAGGTTCAGGATGAGGATCATGCTACTACTGTTTAGATAGATCTTGCATTTTATTTCAGTGAGATTGAGAGATATTTTCATTCTCTTTAAAACTCAGTTTGTAATAATTAATTTTAGATGTATTTCATTTCTGCATTATGATGAGTTACTATATTGTCTATTTTCCTTTCTACTATGTTGTGCTTATGGATGTTACTACTCGCCTATTGCTTCCACTACTTTGATATCTATATGTATATTGATGAATGTTTGTAGGATTCTGGTGACAAGTTCTTGGCTTAAGGCAAGTTGGGTTTTCACCTGATTTTACTTAAGCTGGGGATTTGCCACAGTTGGAGCACTGTACTTCCTATTATCAGTACGGGGGCCCCACAGTTAAACTTTAGTGGAAGAACTGCTTGTCTGCTGAAGTCACTTGGGAAAATGAATCTAATATGCAGTCCAAGTATCCAAGGATATTTGAAAATCTAGGTACTTCTTTAGCTCCTTGTCATTTCAATTCATTTCCTTAAAATCTGCTTTATTCTTTTCACTTGAGTGATGTCGAGAATAATATCATTCTTAAGTGGTGGAGTTTGTAACAAGCATACGTTGTTACTTAGCTTACTTTTAGCTTAATCGCATTCTAATTATCATTTCATTGAGTTCATCTAGTCATCAAAACCAATCTCTGAAGATTTGGAGCGATTCGGAGCTCAATCAAATAATTAAAAAATTTAATAATATTTAATTAATTAGAAAATTGAGATATTTAGTTTGACCTCGAAATCAAAATTCGACTTCGCCATTGCGCTCGTCACCCCTAAATTAGCTAGGGGTGATGTTTTGGATGTGTTTGGAAGTCATTGGATTTTCACGAATATTTTAATATAATTAAATACCCCAAAAAATAAGAAAAGTAAATACTCGTCGGAATCAAAATCCGACTTTGTCGTCGAATTTCTCACCCCCCAAATTAGATAGGGATGAATTTTTGGGATTTTTCGGAGATCGTCTATAAAATTTGATTTTAGAGATTAATTAATTTAAATAATTTAAAAATCATTTTTATTTTTCCTCCTTTTTTTTCCAGGCTAGACCCCACCTCCCTTTAATTCCTTCTGAAAATTTGATGCCTCCCTCTTTTCTTTTTCTTTTCCTTTGCTCCAGCCCTGCTTTTGTCCCCCTCTCCTCTCAACCTCCTACCACCCCCCTTATCTCCACAACTAGGATGGGACAACTCATGCCCATCCCATTCAAAGTCATGCTTTCTCCTCCATTGAAACAAACTGAGCTCTCCTCCTTCCTCCATTATTGTGCTACTGAAGAAGCCCTCAAGCTCCCAAGTTCTTGCAAAATATAGAGCTCTCTTCCTCCATCTTCTTCCATTTGAAAGCCAAGGTACCTTCTTTCTCCCATTGAATGGATTCAATAGCTAATTCATTTTACTCTTAAGCTTATGTTTCATCCTTAAAGAATCTGTGTTGAGGTTATGGAGTTCATTAGAGCTCATTAGACTTGGGATTTTAGAAAGTTGTAACAGCTCAATTTTTCTTACTTTCTGCACACCTAGAGCTTTAACTCCATTGTCTACATAGTTAAGATAATCGCTTTGTGCCAATTTTAATATCAATGGAAAGGTCTCGAAAATACCTTTCCATCAGTATATGGCACCGCACGTGAAGTGTTCTAGGTTGAGAGTATTTAAGCCTGAAAGATGACTCGTTACAATTTTCACACAGGCAAAATTACCGCCAAGCGCTGCAGCGCGCCGCAGTGCCCAAAGTTTTGAATTTGGGTCCACCGCAGCGCGCCGCAGTGGCATAATAGTTTGATGAAGTGTAAAAGCATTTTTTACGATATTAAATTTACCCGCCATAGATCTCCGCAGCGCCTAAAAGCGTTGCCGCATGCCACTGCGCCAAAATCCGCTACAGCACGCCCTAGCGGCAGTGCGCAAAAGACCTGCAACGCGCCGTAGCAGTCGCGCTTCGAAAAAATAACTTTTGGCCAGAAGGCACTACCGTGCGTCGTAGCGCCCAGAACTGTCCGGATTGGTCCAGAATTGGCTGAAAACCTCATTTGGCCAAGTTATGACCTAATTAGGATTATGAGTATTTTGATCAACCTAGGATTTATAGAGGTCAGAACCCAAATTTTATTTTAGTTTACTGTTACCACTAAATTTCTTACCTAGTTAGCATCTTTAATTTCTTAATTTGGAGTTTAATTGACCAAGATATGGTCAAATCAATATCTAGGGTATTAGGGGCTATGGATTAATTATCATCTAAGGTAAATTAAAATTCACCCACACACTTATACAGTACTTAATTTTACTTATACTAAGTTCAAGTTTACTATATTTCAGCCCCACTAGGGTTCTAAGGTCTTCAAAATTCAAAAACTGTGATGAATTTGGATTAATCCCAGTTAAAGTACTCAGTGTGATATAAAGAAGCTATAGCCACTGAGTTTGATGAATTTGGATCTCTAATAGAGAGGTTAGGTTTTAAACCCCTCTTAACCCTAGAAATGACATGCCAGACGAAAAATACACATCTGAGTTTACATGCAAGTATACGTGGTCTAAAGTAATAGGTGAAAGTTTTAATTCTGGGATTTATCATCCTCTATGAATGATGGTTTTGTTACTAAGTTATATTTTCTTTCAATAATGTTTAAAAGATTGAATTTTGGTTTATGATTTGGTTCCTAAATTATCAATATAAATGACTTTAAGATAAGATATCATTTGTTCAAAGAGAGAGAGTTGGGGTTTCATTGTAGTACTTGTAACGACTTTGTGTTGTCACTTCTTTGTTTAAATATATAAATTGATTTATATATGCCGAATTAAATAATGTGATCACTGTTAGAATTGGAGCAATCCTCCAATTATAACAGGTTCAGATTTAATGCAATAAGGAGAACTCCCATTGGGGTTCTACCTCAACACTTCAACCTCTATGAGATCGTAATTTAAATGACCTTTGATTTCCTACGTCTAGGTTACCAAATATCTTCTTTTACTTCCTAGATCTCACAATTATGATTTCCATCAACAATGTGTCATGCGCTTATAAATGCGGTTTAGCTAAATTAGAGGATGCATTTGCTTCAATGGACTATGTCACATCATCCATTAGGTTTCCAAGTCCTCTCATTCCTTCTACATTGCTGAGCCGCAGAGCATTGAGTTGATGAGAACTTGGTTCACATGTATCAAATCTCTTGGTAGAGCTCTTAAGGAAAAGGTGCAAGTGAGCTTTGAGAACTTGTTACATAGTTCTCAGCTCTACCTGCACTACCCACCTTGCTCTTGTCCAATTGATGAGCTCCAAACTCAAGTTCTTTAATTAATAATTCCTTGAAGTTTTATTTACTAGAAAAAATGGTTTGACATGAAGTTCATCTAGGCATTCCACCACAATAATAAATATAGACAGTTAAAATGGAAATCACTTTTATTCATTTAATCATTTCCATCACAACACCATAATATCCTTGCATTTTCCTACAACTACATTCCAACCCTCCCCAAGAGAGTTTAGCTTTCCATTACAAGATGAATATGAGCATACATGCCAAGGGAAATAAACCTTATCATCAGTTTATTACAAAAAATAATCAAAAAGGAAGTTAGAAAAAATACTATGAAGCACCTAGAGATTTTCTAGGGTTCTCTTGAATTTCCTTCTACACTTCTGCTTGACTTCTCTTCCTTCTCCCTTGCTGTCCACTTCCCTTCTCTCTTCATAGATCATGGTTGTCCCCTGTGAGAGTTATCCTTCTATTCCTTGCTGTAACCTCTCTTTTAGACTTTTGAATATCATAATTTGGAACCCTCTTAAGGCCTAAGATTAGCCCTTAAATAGGGAAGTTCTCAGCCCCCAATCATGTGACTCTTCACCTTCCTTGGTTTTCATTCAAACCCTTTAAATGTTTGTCTTATTTATTCTATTAGGATGCAGTAGGAATAATGCAATTTAGTTTTCAAGAGGTTGGGGAAGGCTAAAAGTTGCATATTGTGGCCTTCCCTATACTGCATTTATGGCTGTTCTTAAAAATTCTGGATCGACTGCTACGGCGCGCTTCAGTGCGCTGTGGCGTGCTGTGGTAGCAGCGTTCCAAACACTGTTCTATTGTGGCACGATATGGCAACAAATTTCCAAACACTGTTCCGTTGTGGCGTGCTGTGGAAACAGCGTTCACAACACTGTTTCGCAGTGGCAGCGGTGTTCCGAACACTGTTCCTACTGTAAGTTAGTAACTTTACCTGGGGTCGCCGTTGTGTCTGCTATGGTGCGCTACAGCGCACTGCGACAGTTTTATCTTCGAAGAGGCAGAATAGTAATTGTTTCATTAAATCATATATAGTTTCTATGAATAATCAGAAATGCCACCGTGGAGCGCTGTGGCGCACCGCGGTAGTTGAAAGTTTAAAATGCGGATTATTGACTACTCCATTAGTTCACATAAAGTTTGCATAAATAATCAGAAATGCCGCTGCGGCGCACTGTGACGCACTGCGGCGGTTGAAAGTTCGTGAACGTGAAATATTCACTGTTTAATTAGTTCATATAAAGTTCTTAAAGATTAATTAAATATGTCATTGAGGCGCGCTGCGGCGAGCTATAGTGGTTTTGTTCCAAGTCAGTACAAATCCTTATGGGGGATCGCGCTGCAGTAGTTTATTTTATGAGAAAGTGGATTTGCACTGTTTAATTAATCCGCATATGATTCTGATTTTTCTCTGGGGAAATGATGTTGTGGCCCGCTGTAGCGCGCTGCAGTGGGCTTCCTTCCATGTCCTCAGATATGCATCCAAGTGAAGGAATGGGATCGCCCTGGCACACCACGGTGCACTGTCGCAGTTTTCACCCAGAATTTATGTAAATTACTCAGATCTTTGCTGTCCTCCATTTTCCCTAAAAACATATAATTCCATTCAAAGTACTTTATTTCATATGATGTTTAGTGATGTTTTGATACTAGATTTAGCTACAAATTTCGTATATATCATGACACATTTACCCTTAAGTTTAGAACACTCGTAACCAATCCAATAGACCTCAAAATTTACTGTTCTTGGACTCTATGAAATTCTTGAACAGCAAGCAACAATAAACTGTATAATTTTTAGATTCCATTAGGATAAAATTACTAAATTGCTCCTTGGGTTAAATTCTTTAGTTTGGACCTATATAACCTATTTCTTATCCAAATTTGGTGTACTTACTGTCTATTTTCATATTAGACAGTAAGGAATTATTTGGTAGCAAGAAAATTCAATTTGGAACCCTAAATCAAAAGGTAGCTTTTTGAACCCTTAAGTAGAGGCAAAATGGGCATTTTGCCAAAATTTAACTTAAGTGTTCTTAACCTTTAAAATATCTCTTAATCATTAAAAATAGTATTAAAACTAATTTAGGATCAATTTAAGTTTTAAATCTCATAATTTGAATAATTTGTCAAACATCCTAATTTAGGCTTGAAAATTACCAAGTAAGGATAATATGCCTTACTAAGCTAAAATTTATTCTTAACTTTCCTAATTAAATAAAAACAACAGATTAAGTTAAATTGAAATAAATTCAATCAATTCTTAGAATCTCTCTAAGTCTTTACATTATGAGCTTCTTAGGATCTACACCTCACCTTAAGATCTTTTCCTTAAGATTAGGAATAGATGCTAGGTTAGATTTCATTCATTAAATAAGTAGGTTATTCAATGAATGGAACCTTAGTTTTATTAGTTTCTAGATTTTCATGCTTTAATTCTGATTATTTTATTTTTCAGCTTTAGATTAAGATTAGGAGAATCATTCTATTTAGCTCGATTGTGCTTAATATAATTTTCCTTGATTATTGGTTCACATTTAGACTCAAACCTTAGTCCTTAAGACTTACCCTTTGGATTATGTGATTAACTCCAATCTCGCGGTGTTTAATTCATAATTCCTAGCTTAGTAGATCTTGATCAGATCTTAGTTTAGAATGTCTAAAGTCATCAATTAAGGATGTGATGATTTATTATTTAACTTATAGTCATTATTGATTGATTTAAATTAGAACCTGATCTGTTCTAATTACTTTTAACTTATAAGGTCGTGCCTCTAAGTTACACTCAATAGTAGGAATTGAAGATCCTGAACTTGTGTAAATTGGAATAGTTAGAATTGTATAATAGACAACAACTGATGTCACATTGTATAGTAGAGTCCCTTACTCACTATTATTTTACTTGTACTTTCGTATTCCTTATAATTTGTGCCATATTCCTTGAACATGTCATATAAGATAATATTATTGCATGAAATGAAAACATAGAATATTAGGATAATATTTGCATTGGGTTCAGTTACTTATTGATCTGGCGCATTTTACCATACTAGACAGGGGTAAGGAGAAATAAGGAGTACTTGGCATTACTCATTGAGAAGTGTTGTGCAAAGTTTGGAACCTGTATAATCTTGCAGATGTGCTTGACTCCTCAGCTGCTTCTGGACGTACCAATAGAAGTAAAAGTAAAATAACTAAAATATTTCTGTATTTGTGATTACTACATATTCAGTTTAGTTTTTGTTCTATTATTCTGGCCTATCCTCAGATGATGCTGAGAATAGTTTGTCATCTTAGCCTCTGTGTTGATGTTAAGAATTCTTTTGATATTAGCAGGCTAGATTAGTCCTCTTCTAATATGGCAATACTCACATACATGTTCACTGTTTATTATTTATTATTCGTTGTTTCCTGTTTACAATCATACTTGACTTTAATATACCTTGATTTACTTGTATATTATAGGATGCTAGACTTTTGTTGCTTACTTATATGTCCATTGTTGGATTAATTTCTTTTAAATCAGTATATGTCATATGATCATCAGCATGTTTATGATTATATTTTTCTTTCAGTACTTTACTTACTGTATTATATATGTATGTCTATCCTTGCTTAGTTTGCTTGAGATGTGCCTTTTTTTCCTCAAATCTTATTTAGTTATAAATGTTATATTTATAACTTTTCATTCTCCTTGTATGCTTACTGCTCTTATGTTAGTTAGAATTTTTGTTTTGTTTAAGAAAAATAGTGACATTAATAACATATGAAAAATATTCTGCCTAAAATATATTTAGATATTTGTCTAATAAGATTTTTCTTTTATTGGTTGGGGCCCTATTATTAAGAAACAAACAATGGTAGATTCTGAGTTATTCGAGGTAATCGAGCCTCCTGAAGATCAGATTTAGGAGGAGGAGCGTATTGCCGCTGAAGATCCATAGCTTAACTCCCTTTTATTTTATGAGGATGAGAGCTTTATCTTTTTCATTTAAACTTAATTAATGTTGTAATAATATAGGTACCGTTTGACTGTGTTTTTCTTAAAGTACTATTTATTCTGAGTTGTATGCTACATTTTTCTCTATTTATTGTGGTAAATTGGATGAATATTTAATTTACCTTGCTTCTACACTCTGATTCTGTATTTGCTTAGTGACTGATTAACATAGCATGTATGCATTGGCTTATCTCTCCCTTACTAGTGGAATAGGATTTACACCTAATATAGTGTTAAGTGAGGGGTTTGCTAAAGTGACACACCACCCCTCAGCTTAATATTGTGAATTAAGGGGTGGGGCACTACACAAATTCTCCTCATAGACACCACCAATTGGCCAGAGCTTGATCCCTACACCATCCTAGTGGTGAGACGGATTGAAGCCTTAAGGATATGCAACCTGGGGTGCAGCCAAATGTTGGGTTCTTAGTCAGACTCATCCATGACTCGGCCACTAGCTTGATCGATCAATGCGATCGATCAGAGCTACCTCATTCCATGGAGATAATCAAAATAGGTTCCCTAGGAGGCTAAGGCAAGCTAGATGATATACAGAGGCTCTACTAGAAGCTTAATTGATGATGAGCCCACACAACTCGATGGGGAGAAGGCAGTACCTAGAAATGGAATTACACGCATGACCAAGGATAATTAGAGCTGGTTGGAGCTTCTAGAAGATCACAACAACCTAGCAGGGGGTCTGAACACTAGACACACACCCTCTATCAGTAGTTCACCTTAGCAGAAGCAGCCGAGAGTGCCGGGAGCTCCAAGGGATTCAACTGGATAATTAAGGGGTAACAGTGAGCAAAGGAATTCACTGTGATGCCCTAGGGATATTTATATGTGGAAGGGAGCTCTAGGGATGGATGCTAGAGTTGGGAGGCTATGGCATAGGCTCGGGCAAAGGCTAGGACTTGGGCCACCATAATTAGGGCTAACGGGTTCCCTACGACCTGCCAGGGCTCACCCTACCATAATGGAAGGGTATGTAACAACCCTAATATTTTTACCTATCAATTAGTGACTTAATTGACTATAATCTTATTTCATTACTCTCATAATAATATAAAGAGTCTCCACCTTAAAATTCATACAATTTGGAGACCATTTGATAATTTTCAGCATTTCTTGGTTTTCTGATAATTCAAAAAATTCTTAATTTATTTAGACCTCAAAATAAAAAACAGAGTCCGCCATTGGACTCACCACACCCAAATTAGTTAGGGGTGGTATTTTGGAAATATTTGGGAATCGTCAAAAATTTCACGAATATTTTAATATTATTTAAATACCCAAAAAATTATGTAAATTAAATATTCATCCGATAAAAAATTTGATCGTATTTTTGAGTTTCTCACCTCTCAAATAGGTAAGGATGAAAATTTGGGATTTTTCGGAGTGCGTTTAGGTATTTAAATTTAAGAAATTAATTAAGATAAATAAATATTTAAATATTCTATACGAATTAATTAATACATAATATATAAATAATAAATCAAATGGATAATTAACAAAAAGGCAAAAATCCACCGAGTTCTACAAAACACGGAACATGCGTTTAAACCTATAAGATTATTTTCAGTCTCATTCTTTAAAATCAAATCATTGATTTCAATTAAAATGATTCAACGGCCTAATCATTGTAGATTATTCATTAACCCACAAATTACATCAGCTGTCAGATGGATCCTAAGCATAATTACGCACATCCAATGACCTGTAAAGACTCCATTGTACGTCTTCCCATCTGCTGAAGGTGTGGCTAGTCGAAAAGGACTAAAGGCATCCTTCCTCTACGAGGCACGACCTTCTGCTACCCCCCGGCTCCCCCAGTAGCTCCCTATCGGCCTTATCCTTCTTATGTCTCCTCAACTTCCCATTTTTTCTTACATTCACTTCCTTTGCTAAGGCAAACTGCTGAGGAGTGGAAGAGAGCGGCGTGAGGCCAAGTCTTACTCAATAAGGATCGGCCACAATCGAAATCCTAAATCCTTAACTTCCGTCGGCAGCTCGAAGGCTAGAGGTACCACCTTCATCTTCATTTGCTATTTCTTTGTATCTTAGATCTTACAAATCTTTTTTTTTTTTAGTATTCAATTAATATAAATAGTCGAATCGAGCCTATCCATTTGCGTATACTTAAGGCGGATGGCTAGATGATGAGCCGCAGAATGGTCGAGTTGAGACGAATCTGATCGAAGGCATGGGCCGTTAGATCAGATTCGCGGAATCAATGGCCTGGATGACGCTCGCGGTTTGGAGGCATCCGACTGTTAGAGGGAGGGTATATTTGCAATTATGAATTATTTTAAACCCTAATATGCAACTGAACCAGCTTAAATAAAATTCAAAATACGCCTAAGTGAGCTCCAAAATTTCCCAAACTTTCACCCTTAGCTAATTAGGGTATGAGGAATTTAAAAATAAAATTAGCTTTTAATTTGGAGATCAAATTAATTTAGATAATTTTCAAGATCCAAAAATAGGCAAAAATAGCTAGATTGATCAAATTAGCTCCAATTAACTCCAAACTTCTCAGGTTAGGTTTAGATGACCTAATGAGTCTAATGGAATGAAAATTATAGCTTATATTAACTTAAATTAATCTTGGTTTAGTTAGGGTAATAATTAGGGTTGTTATAAGGTAGGTGGAGGACTGTAACAACCCTAAGTTGTTACCCTAGCTAGATCTGGATTAATTAAGATAAACTAGGCTTGATTTTGATTCTATTGGATTCAATGGGTCATTTAAATCTAACCCTAGAAGTTTGGGATCATTTGGAGCTAAAATGGAAAATTTAGTAATTTTAACTATTTTTAAGCCCTGAAAAATACCTAAATTATTTTGATCCCCAAATTAAAATCTGATTTCATTTTTGAATTCCTCATACCCTAATTAGCTAAGGGTGAAATTTTGAGAATTGTTAGAGCTCATTTTGTCATAAATTAGATTTGGATAATTTAAGAATAATTATATATTATTTAATTAATTTAATTTATATTTAAAATTAATTTTTATTTAAAAAAAAACCCAGGATTTGCTGTCTTGATCGCGGCAAATCCGCTGCGGGGTCCCGATAGCGGCGCACGCATTTCGGCCACCCGATGCGTTAGCACGCATCCTGGCGCAAGCCATCAAACAGCGGGATCTCCTCCGTGTTAAGATTAAATCGTAGGCATTGAATCCATCACGCGTATCCAATGGCTACCAACCTATTCCGTTAAGTAACGCATCAGAGTCGTTCAAGACCAACGGTCGCTCCATCAGATGGCGGAGACGAACCCGAGCACTGTGGATCATCTCCCTCGCCTCGCCTGTCTGCATCTTGTCCCCCCCAACAGCCAGGATCCTCCCTGTCGCGTGGCAGTACGGGAAAACCACCGAATTTCCTCTCCTGGCCTCGGCGCGTTTGTCTGGCCGGCTGTCTTCTCCCCAAATTGCCCATAGCCGTTGGCCCGAGCCATTCCTTTCGGCCCGAGCCTCCTGCCATTGCCAAGCTCTAGAAACCACCCCCAGAGCTCCCTCAGGCATATAAATACCCCCAGTGATTCATAGTGAGTCCCTTTGCTCACTGTGAACCCTCAATTTCCCCAATTGAAGTCTCTATAGCTTCCGTCTTCCTCGGCGAATCCCGGCATTCCCGAAGCTTGAACCGCTGATAGAGGGCCCGTCTGGTGTTCAGACCCCCTGTGAAGCTTTGTCTGCTGTCCAGGAAGCTTTAGTGCACCTCAATTCCTCTCGGCTAAGCCTGCAGCCCGACTTGAGGTACAGCCTTTGCCCATGGAAATTTCTTCAAGCTCCATTTGGTTTCTGCCCTCTGAATGAGCTCTGGATGTCGTCTAGGTTACCTTAGCCACCTAGGAAACCTAGTGTGATTATCATCTGGGCTAAGCTAGCTCGAGTCGATCGTACCAATTGACTGAGCTAGCAACCGAGCCAATGGCTGAGTCCGAGTAAGGACCCAGTGATTGGCTGCGCCTCAGGTTAAGATAGGTTGGGGGTTCGACGCGTCTCGACTCCCTGAATGTGTAGGGATCAAACCCCGGTTGAATCGAGACCTCTGTGAGGAGAATTGCCCCCTCACAGTCGGCCTGAGACGCCCGTATCGAAGGCGTCTCAGTCGAGTAGCACCTCGTCGATCCAAAGGGATCTAGATGGGGGTTCTTGGTCCAATTGACGAGTCTTGACTCAGGAAACGTGTAGGGATCAAGCCGAGCCGCCATCGTGCTCTGTGCGCCGAGAATTTCAGCGCCAAAGTTCGGCTGGGTCGGGACCCGTCGAGAGGAAGAAGATGAAGTCGTGGGCCTTGGGTCGGGCCGGCCCCCGGCCCGCGCCTTTTGATTTTGGGCCGCAGCTAATAAAATAATTATTGGATGACATTTTCTATGGTTGTGAATTAAATTAATTAAAACCTATGACTCCAATTTAAATAAACATTTAAATTAAATTATTTGATTAACTTCAGTTATATAAATCCAAATAGTTTGATACAATATACCATTTGAATCAGAAAAATTCAAGGAATCTAAATATAAAATAAAATCTCAAATCCAATGGTTGGATTTAAGAATATTTGCCAAACTCCTTACTGTCATTAATCAAATCATATAAAATCATGTAAATATCCAATTAATGGGATTAAAGGCTCTGATTGCTCCTTATACCCTAAGAAACAATATCAGATCCTTAAGTTTAGTTTTGGATATTAATTTTTCTTAATCACTCCTTAATCACCCTAATTAGGGATTAGTAAAATTAAACCTAATTAAGCCACTGATCTTGATAAAGATTGTCGCTAATGCTACCCTAAGTATACTAGAACCATTTGGAAAGGTTGGATTGCCCTAAGATGCCCTAAATTACTAATCCCCAAATTGGCTTAAATAAGTGATTAGTGCTAATTAGATTAATTAAGGGGTCAAAACTTAAGAAAAGTGTATTTTCTACTCTATTACCCAATATGAAGCACATTAAAATAGATTTGGATTAAATTGGATAAGTAAAACCTAAGATCCCAAGTTTAAGCTTAAGTGGGGGTATTTTGGTCATTTAGACCAAATTGTGCTTAAATACCCTAAAACTTTGGGAAATTTCAGTGAACTACCCTAAGTTAGATTAGAAATGTTCTATGAACTCTTAGATTAATAATAATGTTAATGGGATCATTGATTTGAGAAATCTTCAATTTAGCACTAATTAAGACACTTATATCTTAAGTGACCCTGAAGAAGTCACTTAAGCTTAACCCTTAAATGTAATCATTTCAATTATCAAAACCACTTTGATAAGTTCAATTTAGTTAACTTATGAGCTTAAAATTCTAAAAGAAATAATAATGGAAAATTCTAAGTTAAAATCTAGCTTAAAGTCTAAAGTGATCAAACATCAGATCCTTATATTTTAAGTAGCCTAAAAGGATCAATATGAGTTTGATGTTTAATCTAATGCTTAAAATTGTCAATTTCAACCTTAATAAGCTCCATATAGTTTAACTATGAACTTAGATTCTAAAAGAATCACAAATGGAAGCTCTTAAGATAAAACTCTAATTTAGAGATCTAAAGTGATCAAACCTCAGATCTTTAGATCTTAAGATCTTAGACTTAGATTTTCAATTTGAAATTGAACCATCTCCAATTGAAATTCTTTAATGATTGATTGTTTAATCCTTTGAAACCTTCCATGTGGGTATAGGATGATTCAATCTATAAGATAATGAAATTATCTTAAAGATTAAATATAGATCTTAGATTCTCAAGTTCTTAATCGATTATTTTATCTTATAATTAGTAGAATAGTCTTTCACTAAGTTCTTAGATCCTGAATCTTTCAGCTTATAGGATCCTTTACCTTTAATTTGGGTAATAAGTATGAACCCTAGATCCTAGTTAAATCATTACCTTGGATTTAAGATTTGAACTCAACATAGGGTTTAAGTTCTAAATCCTTAAATCTTGATTTACTTAATCAAGATTTGGGTAAGAGAGTAAGATATTAATAAATTAGGTCATTGATTTACTTACTTAAACTATATAGTCATCACATGATTTTGGATTAGAACTTATTAAGTTCTAATATTAACTTTAAGGACGTAAATCTGAGATTCTACTCGATAGCTAGATATTGGAGATCATAAACTTCTACCTTCTCAGAGTAGTTAGATTGGGTAATTAGATAATATCAGATGTCATATAGTCTAGATTGAGTCTCTTGCTTACTTTGACTAGATTGCTTTGCAAACCTTGTATATTGAGCCTTATTCCTTGAGCATAATAGGAAAACTTAGGATATGGATGATATATCCTAAGTTAGTATTTGAATTTCATATCATTAAGTTATTGTATTATTTTCAGTTGGTAGAATATGTCCTAGATTAGTCTGACTCTTCAGTAGTAGTATTATATAGACTTGACCCAGACTTAGCATATTTAGATGGCTAGGTTGGGGATTGATTGATTGATATTGGAGGCCATAGATGGCCTATTGGCTGGTATGGTAGTACTATGACTTAGGCTTATTGCTACTTTAGCTGGATTGTTCGATATTATTTTTTTGATTTGCTTTGCCACATGTTTCAGTGGCCTTATTTTCAGTATTTGCTCGCTTTGCCACATGTCTCAGTGGCTTTATAAATTGCTTTGATTTTGCCACATGTCTCAGCGGCTTTTCTTTTCCCGTTCTTGACTAGCATGTTGTATGTATACTCATATGGCTTACTTATATATATTTTGGCATGTTTAGGATGCTAGAATTACATATTTTCAGTATTTGTGTTCTTTTATATACTCAGCATGTGTAACATGATCATAAGTATGTTAGGTTCAGAATTGTATTATAGTTGTTATTTCTCTTAGCTTTTAGCCTCACCTTATTTATTTTGTATTGTATGCTGGCTATAAATGGATAGTTTATAGTTACTCGTTTCTTTCATAGCTTGTTGCACCATTTACTGCTTGCATGTGTAGTTAAATTAAAAATGTGACATCTTTAAATGTTCAGTTCATTAAAATAGCCTAAAATGTACTTAGACAATTGTCTAACTTTAACCTTTTTGTTTTGTTGGTTGGGGCCCTAGCATTTGTGATACCGACAAATGTCAGATTCAGACGTGTTCGCGGGCACTGTCGCAGAAGAGGAGCAGGTTCAAGAGGAGGATCGTGCTACTGCTGTTTAGTTAGATTTTGCCTTTGTTTCAGTGATATTGAGAGACATTTTCATTTTCTTTAAACTTTAGTTTGTAATAATTAATTTTGGATGTATTTTATTTCTGCATTGTGAGGAGTTACTATATTGCATTCTCTTTTCTTACTATGTATACTTGTGGATGTTACTCTATTATTCATTGCTTCCGCCACTTTGATACTTGTATTTTGATGATGTTATAGTACGTGGTGATGAGTCCTTGGCTTAAGGCAGGTTGGGTTTACCTAACTTTACTTAAGTTGGGAATTTGCCATAGTTGGACCCCACAGTTGGTATTAGAGAACACCATAAGGTGTCAAAATGGGATAAATGATTCCTTTCTACCTAATGAACTGTTCTTCTGAAATACAAACATCAACATAAGTGACATCCATAGCATAGTAGTGTCAGTAACTCTATGCAAAATGTAGGAGGAAAATACTCCATCCTAATAATTTAGTCATCTGGAGTCTAACACAAATGTAATAAAATTCTGTCCTCATAGTCAAATGGATTCTGAAGAGTCCGATATAGACTATTATCAGCATGCCTTCAAGAGAGTTTGGAGCTGTAGCTTCAAATGGAGGTAGGAAAGCAACTGGCAGATTGAAGGAGTTTCAGCAAAAGGGATTTTGGTCCTGGAGAAGCTTCTACAGCAAGCTGTATATCGAGGGCTCAACTTTCCCATATACGCACAAGAATGGTTGAGCCGGGTGGAGTCCATTCTAATACACATAGAGTGTTCTGAGTCACTTTATGTAGATGTTGTGACAGACCTGATGGTGGACTATGCCGGAGTTTGGTGGTATGAGACCAATGCAAGGCTCGAGAAGAAATGTAACAGGAAGCGTCGGGAAGTCACTTTTGAGGACTTTTGTGTAGCCTTTAGGGCAGAGTACATTGATAATGTTTGAATAATACTTAGGATAAATGTTATTTCATTTTCAAGCAACTCCATTGATTTACAGTTTTGGTATTATAATCCCTTATTTCTATAATTAATGAAAGATTTTGATTTCTCTTCCTTAGAGTAAAATCTGAGTTTGTCTTTTCTTTAAACTTAAACTAAATGGATTCTGGATCACCACCTACTGTTACTCCTATCAAAAACACTATTGCCTCTAGTAGTTCTAACAATGAGGTGGCTCATCTGCGAGCCATGGTGGCGACTCTGCTGGAAAACCAAGCTCAACAGGCGCTCGTTATGCAGAAATTACTGAATGATCGTACAACTCCAGTCACTGTCGCTGCTCCAACAGTCCAAGCTCCACAAGTTGCTTCTTCTTCATATCATTTGGCAGATAATCTCCTCCACAATTTTCTGAGGTTAAGACCTCCAACCTTTGGTGGGAACCTGTCCCCAATGGATACAGCCGACTGGTTGAAGGCTGTGGAAAGGGATCTCGTTAGTCTTAAGGTCCCGAACTCAGAAGCTGTTCATCTCGCCACCCGTCTGTTTCATGCGGAAGCAGAATTTTGGTGGGAAGAGATCCGAAACACCAAGTTCGTTGACTACGAGTTAGAAGACATCCCCTGGGATGAGTTCGTCGAGGCCTTCAAGACTGAATTCATTCCCCCATCTGCACAAAATATTATTGCAGATACAATCATGAGGTTGACTCAAGGAAGTCGTTCAGTGGCGGAATACGAAAGAGAATTTTGTAGATTGATTCGTTTCATGCCAGAAGTCACTCATTCCGAGTCAACAAAGTGCCATCGCTTCCTTTGTGGACTCCGAAGTTCACTGAAGAACCAGATCGTGCCGCTCTGTCTGACTAGCTTTTTCAAACTAGTGGAAATGGCTAAGGTGATTGAGCATCACCAATCTGAAGAGGATCTTAAGCAAAAAGCACAAACAACTCTGAACCCGCGAGAAAACTTCAAGAGACACGGATCCAACCCCGTGAAAGTATATCAGCTGGAAGTAGCACCTACTGCCGAACAAGTTCAAAACTGTACTAAGCCACATTCGTATGGCAAGTGTTACCATTTTGGCCAAAGGTGTTTTAATTGTGGGCGTACAGGCCACCGGTTCCATCAATGTGACCACACGGAAATGGTAGACGGAGTTCAAATGAAGCCTTACTATAAGAATCAAGTGTTCCGAGCAACTCCACTGAACCGGAGGGAACCAAATCTGGCTATAATGCCAGCCCCTGCTTCTAAAGTTGCTCACACGCAACCACCAGTCCCCAATTCTCAGAACTATCAATAACGACAGTCTAACAATCATCCTGCTGGACCTGCACGAGTATATGCCTTAACTCCTATTGAAGCCTCCAAAAATAACAATGTGGTTTCAGGTACACACTCCTAAACCTCTCTCCTATTGCATTTCTGTATTTTAATTATTTTCAAGTTATTAATGCGAAACTGTGTAAATTTAGGCACACTTTACTTCAATAACCAACCTTGTAACGTATTATTCGATACTGGTGCCAGTCACTCGTTTATCTCTGAACGATTTGCTAATAACCTTAAACTTCACGTATGCAACCTAGCATAAAAGTTGAGTGTTGGACTTCCATCGGGAATCCAACTAAGTGCCCATAAATTTTGCAATATTGAAGTCCCAATAAATGATCAGGAATTTTAGGCCAAACTAATCATCCTGCCAATAGCTAACTTTGATATCATCCTCGGGATGAATTGGCTCAGTGACAATAATGCGGTGATAAACTGTCATAAAACGAGAGTCACTCTCCATTCTCAGGGCAAGCTTGAAACGTTTGTAGGAAAAACCAGCACACAGTTATCCTTAATAAATGCCATTAGAGCCGAACACTTGATTGTCAAGGGTTGTAATGCCTACTTAGTCACCATGATGGGTGAAACAAAAAAAAATATCTCTCTTGCTGATTGTAAGGTGGTCAAAGAATTCGCCGATGTATTTCCAGAAGATTTGCCTGGTGTACCTCCTTTCAGAGAAGTAGAATTCTATATTGAATTGATCCCTGGTACCCAACCGATATCCAAAGCACCTTATAGAATGGCACCTAAGGAGCTTCGGGAACTCAACGAGTAGTTACAAGAACTCTTGAATAAAGGTTTCAGTAGGCCAAGTATGTCTTCTTAGGGAGCGCTAGTTTTATTTGTGAAAAAGAAGGATGGATCTATGTGTATGTGTATAGACTATCGTGAGTTGAATAAGGTCACCATAAAGAACAAATACCCACTGCCTAGAATTGATGACTTGTTCGACCAGTTATCCAGAGCCGTTATATTTCTAAGATTGATTTAAAGTCTGGATACCATCAGTTGCAAGTAAAAGAAGATGATGTAGGGAAGACCGCTTTTCGTACCCGTTATGGCCACTTTGAGTTTTTGGTGATGTCATTCGGACTCACCAATGCACCATCGATCTTTATGGATTTGATGTAGCGAGTGCTAAAACCATATTTGGACAAGTTTGTAATCGTCTTTATTGACGATATCCTCATTTATTCTAAAACTCTGAGAGATCACGAAGAACATCTGAGGTTAGTGTTGGAAACTATGCGTGAGCATCAACTTTATGCCAAGTTCTCCAAATGCGAGTTCTGGCTTAACTCCATTGCATTTTTGGGGCACGTAGTTGATGCCCAAGGTATTCGGGTAGATCAGAATAAAATAAGAGCTATTCAGGACTGGGCTCAACCTAAGTCTGTCATCGACATTAAAAGTTTCCTGGGATTAGCGAGATACTACAGGAAGTTTGTTAAGGGCTTTTCCCAGATTGCTTCGCCGTTGACTAAATTGACTCAAAAGGCCGTTCCGTTCATTTGGAGTCCAGAGTGCGATGAAGCATTTCAAACTCTAAAGGATGCTCTTCCTACCGCTCCAGTTCTTGTTCTACCTAAAGAAGGTTTGAACTATCAAGTACATACTGATGCCTCTGGAATCGATCTAGGTTGTGTTTTAATGCAAGAGGGTAAGGTAATTACCTACGCCTCTTGTCAATTAAAATCCCACGAGCGAAATTATCCAGTTCATGATCTTGAACTTGCAGCCGTAATATTTGCCTTGAAAATATGGCGTCACTATCTGTACGGAGTGCAATGTTCAATTTTCAATGATCATCAAAGTATGAAGTATATCTTCACCCAGAGAGAGTTAAATTATTGCCAGAGAAGATGGTTGGAACTCATCAGCGATTATGATCTCAGTATCCAATATCATCCAGGAAAAGCTAATATAGTGGTCGATGCTCTTAGTCGTCATGCTACTTTAACCTCTATGATTGCCTCCAGTTTCTTAGAATTGAATTTCGTAAGCTCGAGATTTCTCCGGTAAGTGGCGATATGTTGAGTTCGCTATTATCAAATATTAATGTGGAACCCACTTTCCACCGAGATGTCTCTATCTCGCAAACCAAAGACGATGAGTATCTGAAATTTAAAGCAGATATTGAAGGTGGTCTTCATCAGTATTTACAGTTGCGAAGTGGTGTAGTTTATCAAGGTAATCGATTGTGGATTCCTAAGTCCATGCATCAAGAAGTTTTAGTCAAATGCCATAATTCTGGGTATCACGTTCACCCAGGCAGTACTAAGATGTACCAAGATTTGAAGCAATCATTTTGGTGGCCAGGTTTGAAGAAAGATGTAGCTGACTTTTTGGCCAAATGTCATGCCTATAATTTAGTGAAGGCCGAACACCAAAGACTTGGTGGTCTTCTGCATCCATTAGATATCCCTGAATAGAAATGGTTTGATATATCTATGAACTTTGTCATGGGATTACCTCGTGCAAAATCAGGTGCCGATGCGATCTGGGTGATAGTAGACCGCTTAACTAAATCAGCGTATTTTCTTCCTATCCGTCAAACTGATTTAGTAGAAAAGTTAGCGAAACTCTACATCAAAGAAATTGTCAGATTGCATGGAATCCCAAAGTCAATTATATCGGATAGAGATAGCAGGTTTACTTCTAAGTTTTGGCAAGCTGTGCATCAAGATCTGGGTACGACTCTAGCCATGAGTACAGCTTTTCATCCTCAAACGGATGGTCAAACTGAAAGAGTGAACCAAGTGTTGGAAGATTTGCTTAGGCTATATATTCTTGATCTTGTTGGTTCTTGGGAAGATCACATCCCGTTAGTGGAGTTTGCTTACAATAACAATTTTTAAGCCAGTATTAAGATTGCCCCTCATTAAGCGTTGTATGGAAGAAAATGTAGTACTCCGCTAGCCTGGTCAGAAACAAGAAGCATTCAGCTTTTTGGTTCAGAATTAGTTGAAGATCCAGTAATAAGATCAAAGTAATTCAGCAGAGAATTTGTTCAGCTCAAGATCGTCAAAGCAAGTATCATGATTCTCATCAGCGTCTCCTAGAATTTAATGTGGGAGATTCTGCTTATCTAAAAGTTAGTCCAATGAAAGGTGTCTTCAGATTTGGCATAGCTGGGAAACTTAGTCCCCACTATGTTGGACCTTTCCAAGTTTTGGCCAAAGTAGGATCATCTGCCTACCGGTTAAGTCTTCCTGATGGCTTTGCAGCTATTCACAATGTATTTCATGTATCATCATTGATAAGATGTCTTCGAGACCCTTCTCACCTCATTCAACTTCCGGCAGTAGAGATTCAACCTGATCTTTCATATGCCGAAGAACCTATCAGAATCTTAGCTCATGATCAAAAGCAGCTGAGGAATCGTTCGATTCCTATGGTTAAAATTCAGTGGAAGAATCAATCGTTAGAAGAATCTACTTGGGAGAAAGAGGTGGATATGTGCAATAAATATCCCCAGCTCTTTGCAAATCCAGGTACTGTTCTTTTCTCCACTATCAATTATATTTAAACTCGTATTGTCTCAGTAGAATAATTCTTCACTTAGGTGATGTCGGGGACGACATCGTTCTTAAGTGGGGGAGTCTATAACAACCCTAAGTATTACCCTAGCTAGACTTGGATTAATTAAGCTAAACCAAGGATTGATTTTGATTCCATTGGATTTAATGGGTCATTTAAACCTAACCCTAGAAGTTTGGGATCATTTGGAGCTAAAATGGAAAATTTTGTATTTTTGGCTATTTTTAAGCCCTGAAAAATACCTAAATTATTTTGATCTTCAAATTAAAATCTGATTTCATTTTTGAATTCCTCATACCCTAATTAGCTAAGGGTGAAATTTTAGAAATTTTTGGAGCTCATTTGGTCCTAAACTGGATTTGGATAATTTAAGAATAATTATATATTATTTAATTAATTTTATTTATATTTAAAATTAATTTTTATTTAAAATAAAACCCGGGATTTGTTGTCGGGACCGCGGCAGATCCGCTGCGGGGTCCCGACAGCGGCGCACGCGTTTCGGCCACCCGATGCATTAGCACGCATCCTGGCGCAAGCCATCGAACGGCGGGATCTCCTCCGTGTTAAGATTAAATCGTAGGCGTTGAATCCATTGCGCGTATCCAACGGCTACCATCATATTCCGTTAAGTAACGCATTAGAGCCGTTTGAGACCAACGGTTGCTCCATCAGACAGCGGAGACGAACCCGAGCACTGTGGATCGTCTCCCTCGCCTCGCCCGCCTGCGTCTGGTCCCCCCCCCCCCCCCCGATAGCCAGGATCCTCCCTGTCGCGTGGCAGTATAGGAAAACCACCGAATTTCCTCTCCTGCCCTCGGCGCGTTCGTCTGGTCGGCTGTCTTCTCCCCAAATTGCCCATAGCCGTTGGCCCGAGCCATTCCTTTTGGCCCGAGCCTCCTGCCATTGCCAAGCTCTGGAAACCACCCCCAGAGCTCCCTCAGGCCTATAAATACCCCCAGTGATTCATAGTGAGTCCCTTTGCTCATTGTGAACCCTCAATTTCCCCAATTGAAGTCTCTGGAGCTTCCGTCTTCCTCGGCGAATCCCGGCATTCCCGAAGCTTGAACTGCTGATAGAGGGCCCGTCTGGTATTCAGACCCCCTGTGAAGCTTCGTCTGCTGTCCAGGAAGCTTCAGCGCACCTCAATTCCCCTCGGCTAAGCCTACAGCCTGACTTGAGGTACAGCCTTCCCCCATGAAAATTTCTTCAAGCTCCATTTGGTTTCTGCCCTCTGAATGAGCTCTGGATGTCGTCTAGGTTACCTTAGCCACCTAGGAAACCTAGTGTGATTGTCGTCTGGGCTAAGCTAGCTCAAGTCGATCGTATCGATCTACTGAGCTAGCAACCGAGCCAATGGTTGAGTCCAAGTAAGGACCCAGCAATTGGCTGCGCCTCAGGTTAAGATATGTTGGGGTTTCGATGCATCTCAACTCCCTGAACGTGTAGGAATCGAACCCCGGTCGAATCGAGGCATCTGTGAGGCGAATTGCCCCCTCACAGTCGGCCTGAGACTCCCGTATCGAAGGCGTCTCGGTCGAGTAGCACCATGTTGATCCAAAGGGATCTAGATGGGGGTTCTTTGTCCAATCAACGCGTCTTGACTCAGGGAACGTGCAGGGATCAAGCTGAGCCGCCATCGTCGTCTGTGCGCCGAGAATTTCAGTGCCGAAGTTCGGCTGGGTCGGGACCCCGCCTTTTGATTTTGGGCCGCGACTAATTAAATAATTATTGGATGACATTTTCTATGGTTGTGAATTAAATTAATTAAAACCTACGATTCCAATTTAAATAAACATTTAGATTAAATTATTTGAATAACTTTAGTTATATAAATCCAAATGGTATGATCCAATATACTATTTGAATCAGAAAAATCAAGGAATCTAAATATAAAATAAAATATCAGATACAATAGTTGGATTTAAGAATATTTGCCAAACTCCTTATTGTCATTAATTAAATCATATAAAATAATATAAATATCCAATTAATGAGATTAAAGGCTCTGATTGCTCCTTGTACCCTAAGAAACAAGATCAGATCCTTAAGTTGAGTTTTTGATATAAATTTTTCTTAATCACTCAATCACCCTAATTAGGGATTAGTAAAATTAAACTTAATTAAGCCTCTAATCTTAATAAAGATTGTCTCTAATGCTACCTTAAGTATACTAGAACCATTTGGAAAGGTTGGATTGCCCTAAGATGCCCTAAATTACTAATCCCCAAAATTGGGTTAAATAAGTGATTAGTACTAATTAGATTAATTAAGGGGTCAAAACTTAAGATAAGTGTATTTTCTATTCTATTAACCAATATGAAGCACATTAAAATAAATTTAGATTAAATTGGATAAGTAAAACCTAAGATCCCAAGTTTAAGCTTAAGTGGGGGTATTTTTGTCATTTAGACCAAATTGTGCTTAAATGCCCTAAAACCTTGGGAAATTTTAGTGAACTACCCTAAGTTAGATTAGAAATGTTCTATGAACTCTTAGATTAATAATAATGTTAATGAGATCATTGATTTGAGAAATCTTCAATTTAGCCCTAATTAAGACACTTAGATCTTAAGTGACCCTGAAGAAGTCACTTAAGCTTAACCCTTAAATTTAATCATTTCAATTATCAAAATCACTTTGATAAGTTCAATTTAGTTAACTTATGAGCTTAATATTCTAAAAAAAATAATAATGGAAAATTCTAAGTTTAAATCTTGCTTAAAGTCTAAATTGATCAAACATCAGATCCTTAGATTTTAAGTAGCCTAAAAGGATCAATATGAGTTTGATGTTTAATCTAATGCTTAAAATTGTCAATTTCAACCTTAATAAGCTCCATATAGTTTAACTATGAACTTAGATTCTAAAAGATTCACAAATGGAAGCTTTTAAGATAAAACTCTAATTTAGAGATCTAAAGTGATCAAACCATAGATCTTTTGATCTTAAGATCTTAGACTTAGATCTTCAATTTGAAATTGAACCATCTCCAATTGAAATTTTTTAATGATTGATTGTTTAATCCTTTGAAATCTTCCATGTGAGTAAAGGATGATTCAATCTATAAGATAATGAAATTATCTTAAAGATTGAATATAGATCTTAGATTCTCAAGTTCTTAATCGATTATTTTATCTTATAATCAGTAGAATAGCCTTTCACAAAGTTCTTAGTTCTTGAATATTTCAGCTTATAAGATCCTTTACCTTTAATTTGGGTAATAAGTATGAACCCTAGATCCTAATTAGAATATTACCTTGGATTTAGGATTTGAACTCAACATAAGATTTAAGTTCTAAATCCTTAAATCTTGATTTACTTAATCAAGATTTGGGTAAGAGAGTAAGATATTAATAAATTAGGTCGTTGATTTACTTACTTAAACTATGTAGTCATCACATAATTTTGGATTAGAACTTGTTAAGTTCTAATATTAACTTTAAGGATGTAAATCTGAGATTCTACTCGATAACTAGATATTGGAGATCCTAAACTTGTACCTTCTCAGAGTAGTTAGATTGGGTAATTAGATAACATCAGATGTCATATAGTCTAGATTGAGTCTCTTGCTTACTTTGACTAGATTGCTTTGCATACCTTGTATATTGAGCCTTATTCCTTGAGCATAATAGGAAAACTTAGGATATGGATGATACATCCTAAGTTAGTATTTGAATTTCATATCATTCAGTTATTGTATTACTTGCAGTTGGTAGAATATGTCATAGCTTAGTCTGCCTCTTTAATAGTAGTATTGTATAGACTGGACCCAGACCTAGCATATTTGGATGGCTAGGCTGGGGATTGATTGATTAATATTGGAGGCCTTGGATGGCCTATTGGCTGATATGGCAGTACTATGACTTAGGCTTATTGCTACTTTAGCTGAATTGTTCAATATTATTTTTCTTATTTGCTTTGCCACATGTTTTAGTGGCCTTATTTTCAGTATTTACTCGCTTTGCCACATGTCTCAGTGGCTTTATAGATTGCTTTGATTTTGCCACATGTCTCAGTGGCTTTTATTTTCTCATTCTTAACTAGCATGTTGTATGTATACTCATATGACTTACTTATATATATTTTGGCATGTTTATGATGCTAGAATTGCACATTTTTAATACTTGTGTTCTTTTATATACTCAGCATGTGTAACATGATCATAAGCATGTTAAGTTCAGAATTGTATTATAGTTGCTATTTCTTTTAGCTTTTAGCCTTACCTTATTTATTTTGTATTGTATGCTGGCTATAAATGCATAGTTTATAGTTACCCATTTCTTTCATAGCTTGTTGCACCCTTTACTGATTGTATGTGTAGTTAAATTAAAAATGTGACATCTTTAAATGTTCAGTTTATTAAAATAGCCTAAAATATACTTAGACAATTGTTTAACTGTAACACTTTTATTTTGTTGGCTGGGGCCATGGCATTTGTGATACCAACAAATGTCAGATTCAGACGTGTTCATGGGCACTATCGCATAAGAGGAGCAGGTTCATGAGGAGGATCGTGCTGCTGATGTTTAGTTAGATTTTGCCTTTGTTTCAGTGAGATTGAGAGACATTTTTATTTTCTTTAAACTTCAGTTTGTAATAATTAATTCTATATGTATTTTATTTCTGCATTATGAGGAGTTACTATATTGTATTCTCTTTTCCTACTATGTATGCTTGTGGATGTTACTCTATTATTCATTGCTTCCGCCACTTTGATACTTGTATTTTGATGATGTTATAGTACGTGGTGACGAGTCCTTGGCTTAAGGCAGGTTGGGTTTACCTAACTTTACTTAAGTTAGGGATTTGCCACAGTTGGAGCACCGTACTTCCATGTTGCCAGTACGGGGGCCCCATAAGGAGAGAGAAGGTTAGCGGCCTGCCAAAGGTGGAGACGGACGTGGGTGCTTTTGGGAAGATGAAGGAGGGGGTTTATAGGAGAGGAAGGGGGAGGGGAGGGCAGCTCGCCCGGAGTCGGGCAGCATCAGATAGCCCTTGGGCAGGGGTCACGTGGCCACCCAAAGGGGGGCTGGCCCCTGCCACTGCGTGCAAAGGCACGCGGCGTGCCTTTAGGGTACAAGGGCCCTAGCGACGGGAATCTGGGGGAGAGGAAAGAAATTAAATGCATTTTTCATCGTCAAATTTCCAAATTTGACGAAACTTGACCAGGAGGTTCCTCTTGATGAGACGAACGTCCTCAATCAAAAATTTCTCAATTCAGAGTTATATATTTAGTTTTAATTAATTTTTGAAGGTAAAAACTTCAAAAAAATAATTATAGATAATTTGACGTTCAAAATTTGTTGAAAATTTTTGTGTAATATTATTTTATTATTACAAATCTAACAACACCAAAATTTTTGAATTTAGACTTACATTTTATTTATCTAAATTTTTGTATTTAAAAATTTTAAAAATTAATATAAGAATATCTGTTGGTCGAATTGCTTCAAAATTTGGGCATTACGATCATAAAAATATACTCTTTTCAATAGTATATTTGGTTTGATTTAATTTTGAAATTGCGCGGGATCCTGATTTTGTGTTAATTGAGTCGACAAATTGGCCCCAATTATTATAGTTAAGATTTGGACTATTACATTACTACCAGAGATAGGTCAGACTATAACACTTCAATTGGTATTTGAATTGGATGATTAGGGTCTACCAGTCATTTTCCTAGAGGTACCATAAGAATGACACATGCACTGCTACAAATATCTACTCGCATATTCAACCTAATTGCTAACACTTTTACTTTCAAAGTTAAATCAAATGATTCAACAAGCTAGGATTCCCTCTACCTGATACTCCAGCTCTTAACACTAGCTGCTTGGACTAATCTGGAAATCATTCTTTGCTCACCAAAATGTCAATTGATGGTGATAAACTCCACAATATATTACTTAACTATCATGAGTTACCAACCGTCTCCTCTTAATTAAATTAGATTTGCTACCTGCTTCAACACTGAATTTATCCTATATAGGCTGAACACTAACTATCATAAACCAAACCAACGGGGTATTATACTCTTACTATAAAAGATTCTTATAAGGAATCTTACTTAGTGTTGGTTAGGTAGCTACTGCTACAAGCTCTAATAAAGATAGATGCTCTTCTTAATTTTATTTTGAGGTTTAGGACAACACAACAGATCTTTTAGATTCTGGTTTCCTCATCAATCTTGCAATAGCCAAAGCTCTCAAACATCAAGGTATTTGCCCATTTTATCCTGAAATACCTCATGATTTTATTCTCACAAGATAACTACCGAGTATGTCACTGATAGACCTAATTTATGTTGTCTATGCTTACACACAAGTGAACATGATTTGAAATAATATGAGATAATGAGATCCCTAGATTTACCATCCTTTGAGAACGATTTGTGTTTGTTACTAAAGTATATTTATTTTTAATAATATTTAAACTTCCAAAAATTGGGAGTTTTGTTCTATAATAAATCTAGATTTTTCCTAAATTTATTTTTTAATCAATTTGATAAAGTGGAGAGAGTTGGGTTTCAAACATGCAATTTGTAATAAATTTGTGTGCAAAACTTTTTCTCCTAAAATCATGTCATATTTCAGTCATTTTATAATTTCCTTAATCAAGTGTCCTAATTTTATCATTTAAACATCAATTTTAGTATGACCCTATCTAGTGCTATCATGAACACTCTAGGGTTAAAATCAACACATAGATACCTTTGTGATTTTTTATAAATGAAAGTTATCATTACGTCTGAGCGATTAAATTTATATTTTATCTTATGATCACTCAATCTCGATTCCTTCTATGGCTCACACGCTTCTACTTTTGATTTAGCCAAGTTAATGAGCTGCAAAGTTAAATGAGATTGTCCATCGCTCATAGCATAATATGCTCTATTATCTTGTATAAATCACAAGTGAGTAATGGAGCTCAACAAGTGGGTCTCGGTTCACATGCATCAAATCTATAACTTAACTCAGAGTCAGCAATGACCTACATGTTCACTACATAACATGCCTTCTCTAGTTTTATGGATTGAGCTATGGAGCTTAGATATTTACTTAATTTATTTTATGGCTCAGATGATTAAGTCTATGATTTATACCTTATGAACAAGAAGTTATGCTCAGCAAATTATGTCACATTCATTCGCGGTGTGGACACTCTAGGTGCACAAGTTTTAAATCAAGACAATGGCATTCAATGGATTTGCACAACATCAGTTTTGTAACCTTAAAAGAATTAGTTATCAATTAGCTGAGTCATGACCAAGTGGATTAATGCAAGGATTTCTAAGAATCATATTTAGTTAAGCCATGCAGAAAACCAATCCAAGTTAAAGTAAGCATATTCACAATGGGCTTTCAAAACAACAAAAAATATTGTCGCAATTGTGCCACACAGAATTATCCATATCATGACATCATAAATTAACATTCAAGTACAAGATTGTGATAGTAAATTTCTTGATAAGTTAAGGTACAAGTACTGTCAAATGGAATCAAAAGCAATCCAAAATATTTTATTAATTCAACTGTCAAAAATTATGCACGTAATTTTTACCAAAATAAAGCTTAACATGGTTATATATGAATGATAAGATAATGTAAACTGCATAAAGCATTGTATGATCATAAGCAATCTCCTCGTGCATGGTTCTCAAAACTCTCAGAGTTTCTTCTCAAGCAGGGATTTTGACAAAACATTGCAGACAACTCACTATTCTTCTATTGAAACAAACATATTATTTTGTTCTTTCTCATATATGTCGACGACATCACTCTTACAAGAAATGATTCAGCTACTATACTTCAACTAATTCAGTTCCTTAGTGATAACTTCGCACTTAAATATCTTGGTCAAGCACAAATTTTTTCGAGATTCAACTCCATCACAAGTCTACATCGCTTTATCTCTCACAATCTCAATACATTTCAACATTACTTCAATAAATGGATATGAAAAATTCGAAATCATGTCAAAGTCCCATGTACCATATGTCATTCTCCTCATCAGCTACACCACTATCTAATGCAGAAGCAAAGGATTTCTAAAGCATTGCTGGCGCTTTACAGTATATTCTTCTCGCACAGCCAGATCTTTCATTTAGTGTCAATCACATCTATCAATTTATGCATTATCCCATTATTAAACACTTGCATTATCTCAAGTGCATTCTTTGCTACTTAAAATGCATCATTAGTCATTGTTATGCCATTCATCTAGCTACTCATCGTTAGGTATATACCAATGCCGATTGGGCTAGTTGCACGATTGATAAGAAATCTATAGGTGGATATTTCATCTTTCTTGGACCCACACTTATCTCTTGGCCTTCCAAAAAGCAAACCAATATTGCTCTCTCCAATGAAAGAAGTTGATTTCTAAATGTTCTTTGGGTAGTCATCTTCTGCAAGAAATCAACTTCTCTCGTGCGTCAATACTCACAATATGGTGCGATAATCTAGGGACGACCTATCTACCTGTAAATCATGTGCTACACACTGGCATGAAACATGTGTATCTTGATATTCATTTTGTTCGTGAGTTAGTTGCCAAAAAAAAGTCTCTCACGATGCCACTATCTCCTAAGAACATTTAGAAGTACATCTGAAAGCTCATAGTTCCATCCAGCACGCCTCATTTTGCGGGAGTATAATAAGATTACTAATTCCACATGAGTTTAATCTCATTCGTTAATCACATTCTTGATATGTGGATGTGATCATTTGTTTTATTTACTATTAGACTTTCCCTATTTAAAGAGAGTTGCACTTCTTGTAAACATTATGTGTGAAAATATATTATAATTCTAGATTTTATCGGTCTCAATTCTTCACTCTTTATTGGGCATTTTAGCAGCACAAAATAGTGTATTTAAAAAAGAAAAAATTATTAAAATGATCCACACTTAAACTTTTTTTTCTTAATTATTCATTAACTCTTATAATTGTTCTTTTTGGTCAACTGATTTTTGTTCAAGTGTTATTTTTGTCATTCTCATTAATTCGTCGTCTTTTTCGTTAAATTTGACTTTTCAAGCTAAATCAGCTTTCCGGCGAGAATCGGCCGTTGAATCCAGCAGTCAAGTAATTATAGCGGGAATCGATCACAGGATTCAACAGAAGGAAATGGTCCCTGAATCATGTGGCCGATTCCAGCTGCGATTCCAGTGGGAATCGACCGTTAGATTGGAGGAACTGAATCCCGTTGGAAAGTCGATTCTAGCTTAAAATTCGGAAGGGTTGGGTGAGTTATTGAAAAATATCAAAATTATTTAAAATAATAAATTAAGAGTAAAAAATATTTACAAAAGTAAAAAACTATTTTAAATATTTTTTTTCCTAATTAAAAAAATAATCTCGAGAGTGTTTTCTGCCCGTTCCTCTTTTCGAACAGTACATTAAGGGGCTCTTAGTCGGCTGTCTCAGTCTCTCCTTCCTTCGCTCATCTCAATTTTAGCAGGAATACAACCAGAAACGAAACTGTGAGTGGGAGCTGTGCCATGCGAATTCCGGACCAATTCCAGTGATTCCGTCTCTCTCTGTCCTGCACCACTCTTCACTATATCTGAAAAGAGAACGCACAACTATTATTGGGTTATCTCTCAGAAGTTCTCAGTCATCATTTTCCAGATTGCGATATTCTCTTTTGAGGTACTGTTTTACCCTGTGTCATTTTCTCCCTTTTTTAATTTATACTAATGAAGGGAATCCGTGTCGTTTCTTTAATAATATACGTCAATATTAGACTTTTGATACTTACATTGATGAAAGCAGAAGGACGCATGGTGCAAATGGCTGTATCCATCATTACAGTGAAACTGAAATAGGAAATTCTGGTAAGAAGAAACATTGCTGACAAACAGCCGATCATTCTTCATTAATTTGATTGAAGTACACTGAGTGTATATTTATAAACAGTAAGATTGTTATTGCTGAACGGTTTGATCAGATTATTACATTTCTGTGGCTGGATTCCGTTGTGCTATTAGTTCTCTTCTGGTTTTTTTTTGGCGGGAGTGCGCTTACATAAATAACTTGAACGGCATGGAGGACAAGCTACTTTAGAAATTCTTACTTTATTGGTTGAACTCCGGTAATTTCTAGTTTGCCATTGGCTTTGGTGATTGAACTGGAGGGAATTGCTCGATTACAAAATTTTGAAGCAAAGATTGGTTAAAATGCACATATTCTTGAGTCAAAATTGGATGACCTTTTCTGCACACTATAAATGAAAGAAATTAGAATTGTCCCTGTTCTCATTATTATTTTGCTGCTATTTTATGAAGTTCTGTATCAAAATTTTTTCCAGTAGGAAATAATATTTCCAACTATTTTGTGAACTCATCTTCATTTATAATTTTAATGATTTGAAGAACGCATAGAGATGTTTAGCCCATGAATGCCTGCTGTAATTTAATTACAAAAACTGAACTCGAATTGGTGCGTATGGGATTTTGATTTTAACTATTACAATTTTGGGCTTTCAAGCTTATGGTTTCATTTTCATTTACTATTTCTGTCAATTTGTCTTTGTAGGGAATGAACCTTGTATCATGCTACCACACTCATGCTGTTCTGTCAAGTGACAAAAATCAAGGGAAGATGAAGTTGCTTCTCATAGTATTTTTGCTTGCAACACTTCTTTTAATTGTTATATCTAATCCTGAAGGTATATACTGCTTTCCGTTTTCTTGTGTGGTACATACCTTCTTGCTACAAAATTCTCATGATAATTGTTTTATTGTCGGAACATTATTTTTAATCCTTTATTCTGATTATTGACTGTGTTAGTAATGTTAACATTCTAATTTCTATTGTTGTGAGCTCAAAGTTCTGTACTAGTTGTTGGGGAATGAGTGTAATGGTCGGATATGAATGTAATGTACAAACGGCCTATGAAACAACACTAAGAAAATAAGACAAACAAATTATGTGATGCAGTATATATCTTTTGTATCCAAAGTTCCTCAAAGATAAACTATTAACTAGAGCTAAAATACATGATACAATGTTTATATACCCCAAATATACCTCCATCTCTCATTTTTTCCTTTCCTCTTAGTAAAACCACGCATTGTATATTATATTATTCCTTGCTGTGAGCCTTTTTTTCTCAACTCAATGCCCACTTCTGCTTCTCATGCTTTACCATAGGAGCAACGAAATTCACTTTATTTTTATTATGCATAATTCATTGTACTTAAAGACATTTGTGAGATTCTCTCAAATCTCACTCTCAAATAAAATTATACACATAAATTTATATGTATATGTACCTCAATGAACCTTCTTTTTAGCACATCCTTCTTTGCTATTTATACAACCAAGCATCTAGTTCCACTCCAAGCACTGCACGCAGACAACATTTTTTTCTCAATGACTTGCTCCTCATGCATACACTTCATGAGCACAAAAATTTGATAAAGAGCAGAATATAGAACATGTTATATATCTCATTGCTGGCTACCTGCATTGCAGCCATCATCATCTTCTTTGGTAACCTCATTGCTGTCTCCTGGCACTATGACCAGTGGTCTTTTTGCCAATCCATCCTCAACTTTCGGTGCTATACTCCCATTGTCTTCACTACTAGCTTCATCACTACAATGACCGCTCTAATGCTAGGAGCCTCCCTGCTAGAGTTTGTCTTTGGTATCTTTTGAATTGAGATAGGCATTCAGTTCTCTTTATAATAAGTGAAGTTTTGATCTAGATGATAATTTACATTATTTTATCATTCATATATAAACATGCTAAGTTTTATTTTGGTAAAATATTACGTGCATAATTTTTGACATTTGAATTAGACAAAATACTTTTTGACTCCATTTGATAGTACCTGTACCTTAACTTGTCAAGAAATTTACTAGCACAATCTTGTATCTGAATGTTAATTTATAATGTCATGATGTGGATAATTCTGTGGCACAATTGCGACAATGCTTTTTGTTATTCTGAAAGCCCATTGTGAATATGCCTACTTTAACTTAGATTGGTTTCTGCATGATCATAACTAAATATGATTCTTAACAATCCTTGCATGATTCCACTTGATCATGACTCAGCTAATTGATAACTAATTCTTTTAAGGTTACAAAATGCTTGCTGTGCAAATCCATCGAATGCCATTGTCTTGAAGCCATCTTCAAGGACACCTACCTCATTCTACACTATACCATGGTGTAGTATCCAAGTTTCCTAGTTTCATACCGCATACCATTCATGTTCCACATAACTGCTCTATTTTCAACAAACTCTCATTGTTCACCAACTCTTTAGTGAACTTAATCAAATTCGATATGGCTACAAATGTTTTTCTTCGAACATTACTGAATTTTCAATAACTGCATCTTTCAGCACTAACAGATTGGAGCAATTAAATGGTCATCTGCACCCAATAAACTTAGCTGACTTTCCACAACTGTTTCTCACAACATTTCCATGACTTAAAGGGAATAAAAAGATATAAGTCAAAGATGAAAACTTTTTTGGGATTTGTGTTGATTTTATTTGAATTTTTAAGTACAAATGCTACCCAAAAGGGGTGTGAATTGGGTTTTAATTTTGAGGAATTTAAGACTTAACCACACAAATTTTTGAGGTATTTTAATATTTACTTAACCACTAAAAGAAAAAAAATATTGTAGTAAATAAAAGAATAGATATCAATTTATGATAGTTTGGGTCAAATTATACTCTACATCCACCTTTTGAAGGTTTGCCTCATTCAAAAATTCACTCATATCCTGGAGTAGCTCCTTTGCTATTCCACAGAAGGCAAAGCAGCCTTTATCCCTCATTTGTGCAAACTTTGGCTGCAGAGCAGCAAAGGTTCTATCTTTCCCAGAGATTTACAGAGGCAGAGCTACTTGAAAAATTTGCATGCACTAGATCGTGCTTCCTAAACTTCAAGAAATTGAGAATGCTAAATTAGCGATTCTTAGATGAGACCTTGAAAGTTTTTATTGGTTTTGGAGCATCTTGGAACACGTTAGAGATGCTTCTAGAGCCTAGGAATTGACATCAATTTATAGGTGAAAAGAGCGCATTGTCTAGGCAACTTCTGGTTTTGGGCAGGCTGATGCTTCTGAGTGTGAGACTAAGGCATGGGCGCATGAACTTACAATTTTTGGCTGAAACTATTCCTTATTCGACCCACTCAGTCATAGGTTTTCCCCAACTGGGCACATTTAGGCGGGACGCTTAGGTGGCAGCCTGCCTTCTCACGGATTGTCCCTCATCAATCATGAAGGGCTTGAGTGCGCGATTAATGCACGCTTGACTTCGTGCACCTGGATGAATGTTCAACTTGCAACTGGGTGCAAACATAGAAAATGGGATTAAATCTTATTTGCCAAGCTCTCTCTAATGCTTTTGTTTTTTCAAAATGTAGTAGCCTAAGTCGGAGCCTATTTTTAGCACAAGCACAAATACAAATAAGTACAATAAAATAACTAAAACTAAAGTTTTCAACTTGTTGGAGTCTTCTTGTTCTTGTAGTTTTGAATCTTTAAGTTGAGTCCATCTTCAGCTTTGCTTTAGTAACTTTCTTTGGTTTGATTGTTTTGTGCTTCTAGTATTTGACTCTTTTATCAACTGAATCTATTTGAGCAGTTGTTAGCTGATGCTAAAGTTTGAGCTATTCTAAAACACAACATTAAATATTTTAGTATATCAAAAGTTAAATTCTAAGTCTTATTATCACCAAAATTAGGATATCCAAACTTCAGCTGGATATGCACACGACTCCTTTAGTCAACATTACTAAATGTTTCTTCTCTTGAAAGTTCTTTCATACGATTCCATTGTGATCGTACTTTACTTATCTTTGGACTATGTCTTCCATCCCATTTGTTGTTTCTTTTGGCCCATACAAGTAGAGAATCTCCCATTGTTCAACTTTAGGGACACACCTCCTAATGTGCAATCGACTGCAGATACATTGTTTGAGCAACTCCTAGACAATTTTGAGCTCATCAATTTTGCTTTTTCCACCAGGATTTGTTGAACAAAAACTCACATCTTGGTCCCTCTTGGCCAAAAACTTTGGCTCATGGCCAGTGCACATTTTGCAACTACGCTCTGACAATAGTTATTAAAAATCTCAACACTAATATGAGATATATGGCTCAAAATTTTGATACCAATTATTGGGGTATTGAGTGCAGTGGTTAGATAAATATGCGGTGTATGAATAGCCTGAAAAATTAGTACTAAGAAAATAAGATGAGAAATTACGTGGCTTAGTGAAATTCACTTAGCATTTACAGTCATGAAAACAAGATATTCACTAGATTAAATTACATGATACAATGTTTGTAAGCCCTATATATATATATAGTTTCTTTTTCACTCCACTCATCACCTATGCTGGCTTTCTCAAGATTTTAACAAAAGAGCAACTCATTTCACTCTTTTTATGCTATACATAGTCTATCATGCTTAGAAATCCTTGAATTTTCGCCAAATCTATTTAATACAATATACATAAAAATTTATATGCATGTGTGACCTTGGCGAACTTCCTCTCGACACAACCTTCTGCACACACATGAATGATCATTTTCATTACAATTGCTGTGCTTAGGCAACTTCTCTTTCTCCACAATGCTCACTCATGCAATTTAAGAGCCGAATAAATAGAACATGTTGTCACACCACCGGCTACCAGTGTTACAACCAACGTTGTCTATTTTGTGATGGAACCTCAAGTGCGTTGAGACGTGCACACGGAGGTCATAGATCAATTTGAAGCAATTTAGATGGAGATCGAACTTGAAATCATCAAGGTGCCGATCTGGGCGCATCCAACTGCAGGATTGTTATAAGGTCGTCGAGAGTTCGATGCTTGGGCGCCCCCAAGCGCGGTATTATGCAGCAGGTAGAGTAGGAAGAATCTTGGGAGCGCCCAAGCACTGTGAACATCCCAATAAAGGTCATGAAGGCAAGGGCTTGGGCGTGCCTAAGCGCTGGACACTTGAAGCTATGACTCGGCGGCCTGAGCGCCCAAGTGCCCGTTGTTTTGAAGAATTCAAATTTGTTCTATACTCCACCCAAGCGCTGAGGTCCAAAACCCTTCACAGCCCAGAGGCAGGAAGATTGGAGCTTGGGTAGGCCGAAGCGCCGGACGAAGAGTAACATGTGCATAATTAATTTTTGGCGCAAAATTGGGCTTATTTTTGGTATCTGGGGTTTGGAAAGCTTTAGGGGGTATTTAAGACATCATTTGTGATGGCCCGATGCTGGTTCAGCGGGAACTATCTTGACATTAGGTATTCACAAATCGCAGGATCCTATTGAGCAATTTAAAAAAGAAGGGATACACATATAAAAGCCAAATGATATTTCTCATTCATCATAATTTCATAATACAAAATAGCTAACTAATGCTTCTTACAAAGTTCATCTTTTAAAACAAAAGATAAACTGAAACAAAAATAAAATAAAAAGTAAAGTAGCGTCATAGATCTATCAGTAATTTGAAAATTTATGATTTAAAGTTTTCTTTCTAGTTCTCCCAAAAGTATATGACATAGTATTGTAAAGAAAATAATATCGAGATTGAAATTCCCAGTAATTAGAGAATACTCTAAGTATCGCAGTAAACAATAAAATATTACATTTTATATTAGCAGAGATGTAATTAGCGAAAAAAGAATGTGATAAAAATGCCATAAAATAAGGCAATAACGCAAAAGGGATAATTAATTTCCTACAAAAAGTATTATCACAAAAATGTATGTTATTGAGGTCATTTTTTTCAGTAACCAACCAACATATGTTATTGATATCATTTTTTTATTAATCAACCAACGTATGTTACTGATATCATTTTTCTAATAATTAGCGTATGTTACTAATGTCATTTTTTCAGTAATTAACGTATGTTACTGATGTCATTTTTCTAGTAACCAACCAACGTACGTTACTGATGTCATTTTTTGAGTAACTAACCATTTTTTTATAAAAGGAAGTTGGTTTCAAATAACTAACCAAGTATCAAATATGAATCTAGCTCAAAGCGAAGCTAAGCAATAATAAAGTACAAAAAAAATAATACATGTATATATACTGGGTACCTTTTTTTTTAAGTTCCAAAAATGCAATAGTTGATTGAATCTGCATAAGTTTTTTATATTTAAATTAGTCTTTTTAGCCAATACTTAGATATTTATAAAACTAAGATGAAAACAAAGTAATATGATATATTTTAGGAATATTTACTTTCTTCTTTTCTATTCTATTTTTCTTTCACTCTCTCTTCTTGATAGAAGATAGAATTTTAAGTTACTAAGGGTAGCAATAATATTTATAATTATATTATTATTATCATTATTTAATAATAATAATGATAATAATAATGTATGAAAGAAAAAATAGAATGAAAATGATTGAATTGAAATTGACAGAATGAAAATAACAGTCATAATATAATATTTGTATTGTTATCATTATTAATTAATGACAACAATAATGATGCTAATGATATATTAGAGATAATATAATTATTATTATTATGAACAAAAATAAAGAAAATAAAATAAACATAAAAAAAACAAATGTCTTCTCTTTTCCTTCTGTCACCTAGGTTTAGGATTGCTGGAAGTCGAAGGGAGGCTGGACGTGGCTGAAGGGGGTCGGAGGGAGGCTGGACGTGGCTGAAGGGGGTCGGAGGGGGTGGTCGGAGTGGGGTGGCCGGACGACTAGCTGGTGGCTAGCTGACTGGCTGGCTGAGGGTGGGTTGAGGGAGGAGAAGAGAGTTTGCTGTTGGGAGAGGTGAAGGACTAGGGGGGTATATATAGAGAAGGGAAGGAGAGGGAGGGGGGAAATAGAGAAAACTTAAGTAAATATTTTCAATTAAATTTTTTGCATTCTTTTATTGTTTGGCTTCCAAAAATGACGAAACTTGACACAGATGTATGTTACGATGAGATGAATACCCTCACGCCAAATTTTTTTGATTCAGAGCAATATTTTATTTTAAAATAATTTTTGTAGTTTGAAATTTTAAAAATTAATTGAGATCGAACCGGAGCTCCAAATTCGATGAAATTTTTAGCGTAGCCTTTAAATAATATACTTAATCCAATGACACAAAAATCAATGAATTTGAACTTGTATTTAATTTTCTAAATTTATTGAATTTAAATAAGTCATAAATTAAAGCATGAGTTTTTGTTATCCGGATTGTTCCCAAACTAAGGCATTTTGATCTAAAAACTATTCCTATCCAATGATATTTTGGTTTGCTCTAATTTGAAGTTCCCCGAGATTCTGATTTTTGAGTCGGGATTTGACATAATTTGCAAAGTAACGACATTGGGTTGTTACATCATTGCTCTAGGATATTATATGAAATTAATTGCTTTCTTTTGAGTATTGGCTGCTTTAGAGTCTTCTTCTTTTGTAAGCTGAGAGCCAAATTTATTGCTGCATTGTAAGTTTATACTCCCTGTTTTCATTAGTGGATGTTTCTCATGGTGGTGACTTCGTGGTTTTTTCTTGTCTTGGGATTTTCCACGTAAAGGATTGTGTTTAAATGTGCTTATTTTGTGTGCTGTGATTTGTTGTTTGGACTGCATTTCATGTGTCTTTTGGTTTCGTGTGGTCGTTGTTCTCCAAGGTAATCAACTCCGGGTCCTTATCAGGAGTGCTGCAAAAGTGAACTCAAGGTGGTATCAGGAGTATCCGCAACACCGTCTTCATTTCCAACCTCACCTTTATCTACCCGTTAGCATCATCTTCTTTGTCAACTTCTGATGCCATGGTTTTAGCTGTTCAAACCATTCCTCTGGCTATATTTAATAAAATTGCTCTCTATCTGCGTGGTCTTGTGTGCCACAATACACTTATTTTAAGAACTTCTGATCTTCCATATGTGATGGCCTTATTTTGTATGATAACTAAGATCTTTTTGTCTGTTTTAGGTGATGCGTTGATTGATATGAAAACTAATTTAAATGCTTCCAGCAATCAGCTTACTGATTGGAATCAGAACCAAGTTAACCCTTGCACTTGGAATTCTGTTATTTGTGATGATAACAACAATGTCATTCAAGTGTAAGTCTGGAAGTACCTAGAACCTAGTATTTTTATCAATATTTTTTAATATGCAAATTGCATCTGTTCAAAATGGCTTTCCATGAATTAAATTCTTCAAAGCTGTTTTTGTGATATTAAAAAAGCTTAACCTTTTTTGTTTTTTTTTTCTTATCTTTGACTTGCTACAATTTCTATATTTTTTCTTCTGCAGAACTTTGGCTAACATGGGTTTTAATGGTTCCTTGTCACCAAGAATTGGGGTCTTGACTTACCTCACCGCTCTGTAAGTTCATATATTTTTGTATTAGTGTCCTTTTTCTAATGTATCTAATTCCAAAGATCACTCACATTAGTACATATCCACCGCACAAAATTGTTTAACTTTGTGCTTTGTTTAGTAACCTAGTTTCAACTTTAATCCATTTGCTAATGGTGACTATGTTTAGATTTTTCATACTTTGCAATTATTCTATCTCAAAATTTTGATATTTGTTGTAGTCCTCGTTTATGCTCTATTGCAGCTTAGATTTATTAAATTGAGCATTTTGATTTGGTTTATACATTGTTCAAGTTCTTGCATATTGTCTTAGATGTTCTTGTTGTCTTTGACAATGAATAATTCAGAATTTTGATGTATGTTGTATCAATTTCAAGTAAAAAGATGGAGCTACAACCTTTTATGGGAAGGTGCAATCAAGTGAGGTTAATTGTGCGTACTTCATTCTTAAATTGAGTTGGTGAAATTAAGTGTTTTGGTGGCTCGGACTTTGGAGCATGGTTGATTCGTGTTTCGGTGTCCTTTTTACTAGGTAGTTAAGATCTGGCATTAGAAAGTCGATTGCTTCAGCTCTTATTGATATTAGAATAGAATTGAGTTAATAAAACTATAAACTTTGTGGTTAGTTTGCCTAGTTCAAGATAGAGCCATGATGCTATATGAGTGATTTTGGTCAGATTGACTTAGTCAACACAATTTTTGGTAATTTGATAAATTAACTCAGTGAAGAATTTAACCAAACAGTATGTTGATGAGATCATTAACTACATGGTGTGTTGAAATCCATTATGTCAAATGCTCTTAGTCATCTGATTTTCGGTGCTGCTTTCTACCCTCAGATTTATGAACAGTTAGAGAGAACCATTTAAATTTTAGCAGATTTGCTTAGGTTATGTGTTCTCTACTTAGAATGAGGTTGATTAAAGTACGTACCCTTGATTAAACTTTTGGTAATTTGATAAATTAACTCAGTGAAGAATTTAACCAAACAGTATGTTGATGAGATCAACTACATGGTGTGTTGAAATCCATTATGTCAAATGCTCTTAGTCATCTGATTTTCGGTACTGCTTTCTACCCTCAGATTTATGAACAGTTAGAAAGCACCATTTAAATTTTAGCAGATTTGCTTAGGTTATGTGTTCTCTACTTAGACTGAGGTTGTTTAAAGTACGTACCCTTGATTAAGTTTGTCTACAATTATTATTTTTAGTTGAGCTTTGAAATGATTTCCTATAAGGCTTTGTATGAAAAAAGGTGCAAAACATCTCTTTGTTGGATAATATAAAGAATATCAGATTGATCAAAGGTAAAATTCATAGCTGTCCACGCCGTAGGAAGTATTACAACTCAAAGCACATGCAAAAAACTTGTGTTGGAGACTTTATCTTTCTCAAGGTTAACCCAATGAAAGATGTCTTTAGATTTGGCTAGATTGACAAGCTTAGTTTGAGCTATATTGGTCCTTTTGTGATCTTTGAGAGAGTTGAAAATGTGGCATGATTGAATTTTTTAGATCGTGTGATTGGTGTTCATTACACATTTCCCATCTCCTCTCCGTGAAAGTTCATTTCAAACAAGTCTAAGAGGATCGAGACAGTCGCCCTGCAAGTTTAACAATATTTAACTTATGTAGTCATAGTGTATTCTAAATAGGTATGTGTGACAGCCAAATAATTGAAATATTTCTCATGTTAGAGTTCATTCAAGAAATGAACTTACATGTAATGTTACTTGGGAGAATTAACCTGATATGCACGAATGCTACCCCTATCTTTTCAAGTTAGGCATGATTATTTTATTCCCTAATTTTTTAGGACAATGTTTCTAAGAATGATTGTAAAGTTCTTGTATTAAAATTGTTCAAAATTAAATTTAAGATATTTTCTTGAATTATGTGTTAATTTGACAATTTTCAAAAATTTGTTAATTCTATCTATTATGGGCTATTTTATGAAAATAGAAACTATGCATAAAAAATTTAAAAGTTTATCTTGTCACGTGAAAAAAGAAATTAAAAGAATAGATGTGAGTTTTCATCAAATCAAAATTACAATTAATTTTTGGTGAATTTTTGAATGCAACCCATTTTATAAATTATAAAATAACCCTAAATTCTTCTAATAACCTAACCTGCTCTTCATATTCCACTCAATTTTTTTTTTCATAAAACTCTTTCCACCGGAGGAAACGTGTGAATCCAACTGAACTTTCAAGTTTCCTTCAAACTGACCCTTTCTCTGCACCGTAGGCAACCAAGATCAGCTTTTATCCTCTATGCCGGCTTGTGTACGCCACCATGGATGAATCAGAATGACATTCGCCAAACCTTAATTGTATGCCCTCCCCTTAAGTTTAATCGATGTCGAGCACCACACTATATAATATTTCTTATGAAATTCACCAAGATCTAATGTATAATTCTTATTTATTTATGTTTAATTAATTGAATTATCAAATAAATCTTTGATTAAACCTAAACTTTCAAATTAGGTTAAATTTTGTTGGAGAATAATCGTTCATGGGATTGACAATATCAAATGTCTAAACCTTAAATTATAGTGAGTAATAATGTTTTTTTCTTGATTAATTAATTTTACACTAAAATTTAATGGTAGAAACATATTTTATGTAGTCATAATCTAGTATGAGGAAATGCATATCTCAACTTACATATTTTTAAATAAATATGAGCCATAGATTATTGTCGTTGTATATTAAAAATATGTTTAAATAAAATGTTCAATTTTCTTAACTATAAGATAATTATTTGCATTGAAAAAAATATGTCATATGATACAATTATATAACTTATTTTACATCTTTGGTGATTTTACATGATTTACCAAAACTATTGAAATTAAAGCATATTAAAGGAAAAAGTCAATGCAAATGTTAGTATTTATGAATATATTAAAATACTAATGCCTAATTATAGGATGCAGCATTTACTTTTATATAAATATTTGTGGCAGAGACCTACGAGCATATTACTTTTATGAGAAATCTTCTTTAGGGATATGGTTTTTCCTAGATTTAAAATGACTTCTCATTACAAGCCCTTAGGCGTGGGTTGCTCAATTTTATATGAAACTTCATCTATATTACAAATAAAAATGTAAGGTAAATGATTAATATGTTTATAAAATTTAATCTATATTGACTGTTGCTATATGTTTCATATTATAATTTTTTCTAGTTAGAATGCTATATATTTTTAACTGTTAGTCTTTTTACTATTATCCTTTACTGTTTTGAGCCTATTTGCATTTTAATGGAGCAGGCATTCTTTCTTTTCTTCATTATTAATTATTAAAACATAAACTATCTTATTCATTCTAAGTATCTTATATTAATATTCTTAAGGTTATGATTAAATGGTTGATAAATTTATTAATTTGCCTACACATCACTCTGTTCGATGCATGTGCATTTATTTCTTTTAGTTATATTTTTTCTTTTATGCACTTTTTGTACTGTTTGTACTTTTACTAGTTTTGCGAGATATAAGATTTCATTATCAATTCTATTTAATTAAAAATATAAACGCTTAGTTGTTTTTATTGTTTGAATAATTTTTTTTGACTCTTTAATGTAAAACGCTCAATTCACATTTTCGCAGTTTGACCTCCGTTTCCCGGCACAAATTGAGTTTGGTCGTGATAGAGTGACTTTGGTGTATAGATTCCCTATGCTTGCATGAGTTAGATAGTGAGGCAGGGGGACTAGTTGATATTAGGGAGTGGGGTCACATAGTTTTGGTAAATAATTGGGATCACTTAAGAAAGATAATAGAAATTAAAAAAATGCCCAAAGTAATATTGAAATTTCAAAAAATTTATTTTGATTGTGCCAAAAATTTAAATTTATTTTCATTACCTTATATGTAAAATAACAAAAATACCCTTAGGATAATTTTGTAAAAATTGCCATAATATTTTAAATTTTAAAATTAAAATAAAATTGGGTTAAACTAGGTGATTATAGTATGAGAACTCGATTATGGATTGTCGTTAGGATTGTTCGAGTCAAGTAGTCGAGTCAGCCCAGACTCAAACTCGACTCAAATTTTTTCGAGTTCAAGTTCGAGTCTAGTTCGAGCCGAGTTCGAGTAACTGGAGGAGTTTTTATTGCCAAATTTTATTTTAGTCTCATCCATATCTCTAGATTGTTCAACTAATTATTAATAGCTGATTTTGCAGCTGTCATTATATCCAGAGCGTTCTTACTATCTTTAGGCCATCAAGCTTAATGTATTGTTCTCTAATCAAGATCAGATTGCTCTTATTGCTTGCGCAAAAGGAAATCAGGATAAACTTGATCGTAGTGGTGAATTTAATCGTGCTCCTACCTCTATCTAACTTACTAGCACTATTAGAGAACTATTCACTCATCTGGTAAAACTTTGCCATCCTCCAACTTTTCAGCATGTTACTACTAATGCCTCTTATCCCACCGACATTTTTGTTTGGGCTTTTTTTTCTTGAAGAAAATAGTCATGTACAATAGTGCCTTTGTTTTTACAGCTTCCCACATGGATTAGTTTTTAAAGTTCAATTGTAAATATACACTAGTATTTATTATGATATAGCTCATATCACATGCCAATCAGCTCAGTTATTGTTCTATCACCATGCAACGCTATTGATGCACTACGAAAGCCTATACGAGAGCGTGTGGTGATAAGAGCATACTCAAGAAGCTTGAATGATGGTATCGGATAATGACGGGATACGTTCTTGGATCCATCATATTTATATTTTATTTGCTTATGTTTGCTTTTGTAATTTTTTTTCTTAAAAACATTTGTGTTTTTATGATGGTTTATTTTGTGTGTTGGGAATATAAAAGGTCACCCGAGAAAATGTAATGGGACCTTATTATCATTATTATCACCGTTGGGTAGAATTATGGGATGTCTGCTATATATACATCATGTTAACCTTAATTTTGAATAGTGAAATGTAAACACAGAATTTTGACTTGAGAGTTTGCATGGTGTGGATAACCAAGGAAAACCCTCTTCGGTGTGCATAACCGAAGGCCTTGAAGGTGTGCATAGCTTTCAAGAATTCAAGTTGTGGATAGTCTTGGAGTTTTCTTTCTTTTTTTTTCTTTTTTTTTTCTATTTGGATTTATAGTATTCTCTGTTAGCTTTCATTTCCATTTTTTTTTGTTCAAATCCGCCCCTTTTTGGTCTCAAACGTCGCTCCTACGAAACTTATGCATAATCCGACATCATCTTTGCATAACTTTCTGAAACAACAACCAAATCATACAAAACAAAATCCTACAGATTTTTGACATTTACCACAACATTCTCCTAAAATTTCGTGTCAATCTGAGATCATTTTTAACATTCACATCGCATTATTCCTTTTTAGTGCCAATATTTTCATATAGTAATGCTATTTTTAGACTAGGCACATATAGGCATATGGTCTCCAAATACTATGTTCATTCAGTTTGTTTTTTATTATTTTGTTTCTTTTATGATTGACGACGTGAATATTATGTGGTTGTACTTGTAAAGCCTGAGTTCAAAGTTTTTGCTGCATTTATAAAATTATTTTAGATATGGCAAATTTAATGTTTATGAAATCCATTTTTAAATGCTAAAAATCCTTTTTTTTAAAATAATATATCTTATAGTAAAGAGTCTATGGTTCTACATCAGCCTAATACTTAAATGTATATCGTATTTCAAATCCAATCTTTAAATATAGCATATACAAATCATCTAAATGGGCTAAAATTAATAAACTTAGTTTTATAGCAATGTTATGGTTTTGCCCATCCCTGTTAGAGTGCCAACAATGTCGGTGTGAGGGAATATGTCATTGAGGTTGACGCTAGTGGAGGCATGCTACTAGCAGTTTTGAGTTGGAATAGTTGAATGCTTACTGGTAAAGACTGATCTAAGGTGTGGCATGGTTTAGTGGCTATCTATGAGCTTGAGGGAGGTAGCATGTGCGGCAGTGCTTGATGTTGTCAGTAAGGCTGGAGTTGGTAAGGTTCGGCTATGCTGCCCTACTCACAGTCTCCCTTGAGTCCATGAACAGTGGTAGACCTTACCATGCTTAGATGGTTGACATTATTCTAAGAATCATCCCCAACCTCAATAATGTCTATACGGCTCTCTCTTAATGCCATCAGTGCTATGACGAGGAATGAACAATAATACTTTCGATATTTAGATGCTTTTTATTCTATATTTAAAGTTTGGATGTGAAATTTGTTTTATTTAAAGATTATGGTACTGTAATTGCAAAAGCCTTTTTATTTATTACTAGCCTTTGTCACTAATGCTTTTGTATGCATTTAACCATTTGACTTGTGTATGTACTCAGCAATTGCTCCTATTGTTTATAAATGTTGCTATTTATTTTTGCCTATTAGGCAATCAATCTCCTTTCATTTTACAAGGAGAATAATTCATGAAAGAAATTTAAATGTTTCAGTTTCTTGTCAAATTTTGGAATCTGTTATTTTTGTCAAATTGTGTTTATTTACTCATCATTTTATTATGTATCAGATGAATTTTGTATTTGATTACTTTTGTAAATATTTATGAACTCTATTCATTTTTAGGTTGTAATGTATGTTAGAAGCTATTATGTGTTTTCACGAACACTTGGATGCTCCCTAGAAGCATTTAAGGTCTATATGCAAAAATAAACAATAAAAAAGCATAGCACAAGGAGCACACAAATTTACATGATTTGGTGAGATTGCATCGCTTGTAGGGAGAAGAGGAAGATTTCACTATTTTGAAGAAGTTACAGATTGCCTTGTCCCTTTTCCTCACAAATTCACTCTGCAGCCAAGAATGGTTGCTCTTACAATTGTCACAACTTCTTGATCACACATAACCCAAAATATTATGGGTAATGTATACCTTAGTTTAATCCATCCCTCAAAGCTACCTCCAAAGGTAAATGCTAGGGCCATTCAATGCTTGGTGTGACCCAGGCATTGTTTGCATTTTGTCAGGCATTTTGTCAGGCGCTTGTGCACATCTAGGCACTGGGCTTTTGGCTTGGTTGACTTACAACGGAGTGCCTGCGCATCCCCAAGCACCTAGGGCTCTATCTAGATGTTATTCAACGGGCACCTAGACGGGCATAAGCGTCAAGGCTTCTGTCTGCCAACTGCTGCTTCCTTAAAAAGAAATGTAGTTATTACTTTACCAAGCTTCCTGTTACCCTTGATCCATTTAGCTCCTCCACCTTTAATTTTCCCTCCTTTTGAGCATATCCCAGTTTCTAAACCATCTACCTCGGCATCTGCCCCTTCTAGCTCTTGCACTACTCGCTCCTGTCAGGATTATAACCTACTGGACATCTACAATAGTTTGTAAACCATATATATATATATATATATATATATATATATCATTCATTTTAAAGGATAGTTGCACTTTTTCTTTTACACATTCTAACATCTATCGGTTATCCTGAAAGATATTAATTAAAGTGCTCTATTAGACAAAAGTCCCATTGCGTGATGTGGCGTTGTCTTTCTATGTTTTAACTTGTGATGTGTGTGTGTGTGTGAAATTACTATTGATATAACCTTTACTAGTATAGGACTTGATTCCTTTTTTCATATATGTGGCATGCTTCTCCCCAGATTTTATTTTACCATGGAGTTCCAATCAATTATTATGAAAATGATGATAATCTTTCCTTAAACTCTTGACTTTTACTGTTTCGCTCTTTCACCAGCTATGAACTTAGCTGTTGCAAAAAAAACTTCTTTTGATGGAATATAGATTGATTGCATTACGTTTGCAGATCATTGGCAGGTAATGAGATTGTGGGTCAAATTCCTGAAGAGTTTGGAAATCTTACGAGCTTAAAGAGCTTAATCTTAGAAAATAATCAACTGACTGGACAAATACCAGATTCTCTTGGCAGGCTTTCTAAGCTGCAGACTTTGTAAGTAGTTTATTTATAACAATGACTTGATCTTTTAGTTATTTAGATTTTGTCCTAATAAGATTTGCTTTTGATGTTGTTGCAAATAGGATTTTAAGTGACAACAACCTCAGTGGAAACATTCCTGTATCCCTTTCTAGTCTTTCAAATTTAATCGACATGTAAGTTTAGCATCAACAACTTATCCGTCATTTTTGTATTACATCGTGCTCTTTTTTATTTCTTTACGCCCCTATAGATGTATGGAAATATTTGGGTGACGATGGAATTTTTTGGCTTACAAGTTATTTAGTATTATTTTGAAAACTAAAGAGATGTCAGATGAGTGGATAAATAGTATTTTTATACCTATTTACAAGAATAAAGGTGATACTCAAGATTGTATTGTTTATAGATGAATCAAGCTAATATGTCGTACGTTGAAATTTTGGGATAGAGTAATTGAATACAGATTACAAAAGGATACTTGGTTTTCTCAAAATCAATTTGGTTTAATGCTAGGTAGATCTACTATGAAAGTCATACATATATTAAGAGGTTTGATGGAGAAATTTAGAGAAATTTTTTTTTTTATTAATTTTTATTAATCTTGAAAAGACTTTTGATAGAGTGCCAAGTTTTTTGGAGAGCTTTGGAGAGAAAAGTGATTTGTGTTGCTTATATTTTTTATTAGAGATTTGTAATAGCGTTGTAATATGGTTTAATCACAAGGTGGCTTGTCTAATTATTTTACTGTTATTATTATATTACATCAAGGCTCAACTCTCGGCCCATATCTTTTTTATTTAATTATGGATGTTATTATTGAGCACTCAAGAGGAGAATCCTTGGTGTATATTATTTGTAGATAATATTCTCTTATTTGATAAGACTAAGAATGGAGTTAAAGCAACTTGAGTTGTGAAGGACTACTTTAGAACTAAAGGTTTTCATCTTAATAGGTCTAAAACAAAATGTATGGAGCATAAGTTCAACTGTATTAGAAGCCTTAATCTCAAGGACATAACTATTGAGGACCATGTGATCTAGAAGAATGAGAGGCTCAAATACCTTGGCTCAAGTATTCAAATAATAGCGACATAGAGAGCGCTGTGATTAATAGGATCCATGTTAGTTGGAAGAAATGAAGGAGCGCTTTTGGAGTATTGTATGATCCAAAATTTCACTCAAATTAAAGGGAAAAAAAATTTATAGCAACTATACTATCAATTGTGTTATATGGGGTTGAATGTTGGCCAAAAAAGAAGAAACATACCCATAAAAAAGTGTTATAGAGATGAGGATGCTTAGGTGGATGAGTGGGTACATAAGAATAGAATGTGAAATTAATTTATTTGTAGCAAGGTTGGAGTGGCTCCAATAGTGGATAAGATTAGAGAATGTGGTTCAGCATAGACCGTGCAACGGCCCTGTTAGAAAAACTGAGTTTATGAAATTCACTATTTTAAAAACGGAAGAGGATGGCCAAAAAAGACGTGAAGAAACTATTAGGAAGGGATCTTCTCTATTTGGAATTTTGGGAGGGGCTTTTATTCAATTGTGTACAATGGAAACAAAGGATTCATGTAGCTGACCCCACTTAGTGGGATTGAGGCTTGATATCGTTGTTGTTGTTTATTGACTTTTTAATTTTTTTGGCAGTCGCCTTGCATTTAATCATCTTTTTGGACGGATACCTGATCGACTTTATCAGGTTGCTAGATACAAGTATGGACAGCTACTTGCTTGATTACGAAACTCAACATGAGCACATTGATATTCTTATGAAGTTTGATATTCTTCAAATTTCATGATTATCTAAAATTGAGCTGACTTTTTTATTGGAACAGTTTTACAGGAAATAACCTGAATTGTGGGGGAAACTTCCCTTTACTTTGTGCATCCAATACAGTTGAGTCTGGTAAACTCTCATTGAAGGATAAATATTTTGTTTGGTTATACAGTTTTATCCACTCCATATGAAACAAAATTACTAAGTGTTGCCTTTGATTCTTGAAACATCACTTCTTATGTCCTTATTTTGATCCTTGACAGGAGAATCTGGCAGTTCAAAGTTGAAAGTGATTCTTGGAAGCATTGGAGGAGCAATTGTACTAATTTTGGCCGTTGCTCTGTTTCTACTTTACAGAAGGAGGAAAGAGGGTTTCCAGCAGGAAGCATTTGTAGATGTCACAGGTATGAATTTTTTCTTATTGCTAGACAAATGATATAGTTAACACGGTGATTTATAGTGTTAAATATGCATGATTTGAGGAAATGCTCCTTATGCTAAATGTTTCTGTTGAAGTGCTCTGTACATTTTTTTATTGCACTCGTGCATTTGGTATTAAACTTTTGATTGATAGTCATTCAGATGTCACTAAAATGTACGTTTAGATTGTAGAATTGTTACCATCCCCTAATCTTCCCAAAAGCTGACATTTTTAAATTGTCTGTGTTTTCTCCAACTGGGCTGCCAGGAGAAGATGACCGCAGAATTGCATTTGGGCAGTTGAAAAGATTTTCATGGCGTGAACTAGAAATTGCAACTGACAGCTTCAGTGAGAAAAATATACTTGGGCAGGGTGGTTTTGGGAAAGTATATAAAGGAATACTTCATGATGGTACTAAAATTGCAGTAAAGCGGCTAATTGATTATGAAAGTCCTGGAGGGGAAGCTGCTTTTCTCCGTGAAGTGGAGTTGATAAGTGTAGCTGTCCATAGAAACCTTTTAAGGCTGATTGGATTTTGTACTACATTAACAGAACGACTTCTAGTATATCCTTTCATGCAAAATTTGAGTGTTGCTTACCGCTTAAGAGGTACATGTTCTATATTTCTATTGATTTAATTTTTCTTGAGAAAATTATCAAAATAATCACTTGACTCTTGCAAAATATTCAAACTAGCTCTTTACTCTTGTAAATTTTTTTTGGTTCATTAACTTTTGTTTCAGTATTTTTTTTTTATCTCTGATGTTAAGACTCCCCCGTCCCTTCCATTAAATTTGCGTCTTTCAGCTGCAAGTGGCTGATTTCAGCTTTTGGAACAGGTCGCTTGCAGCATTCTAGCGGCCAATTCCGGCTGAAAGACACAAATTTAACGAAAGGTAGGGGAGTCTTAATGACAGATATAAAAAACAAACTTAAAAAAAAGTTATGGGGCCAAAAAAATACTTACAAGTGAAGGACTATTTTGAACATTTTGCAAGTGCCAATTGGACTATTTTGATAATTTTTTTAATTGTTCTTTTACTACTAAGCATGAAAATAAATAAATTATTGAAATCAAATTAATTCTAAATACTCTTAAGGAAATGATTATGATTACAAAAAATATTCCTATGAAAGTCTTAACAAGAAATTTTAATGTTGAATATATGATGATACTAAATGAATTTATGAATTGAAGTTGTAAAATTTAAATCAGATGGTTAATTGTGATCTATCTAAACCCTAAAAGCTTTTTTGCACAAATTTAAAAAAATCAAGTTCTATAAAAGTTAACTCGTAAAAATTAAGTTCTAGAAAAGCTATAAAGTAGGTGATATAAATACTAGTAAACTACAAATTTGAAATATTCCAAATCTTAAACCATAATAACTATGGCTTTATTTCTTCTTTGTTTTTCTTATCAAAAATTTCATCCAACCCCTCTCCTAAACATTTTTCAGAAATGAAACTTTTACTTGAAATCATTATTGGTGGTGATATTTTATCTGTCTTTGGGATTCCATTTGCTGTTGTAGGACCTTCAGCACTATCTACCTTTGGTTTCCTTAAGACTTTACTGGGATTTTGGGCACTCTTGGTATCCGTGCTTTGTTTCAACTTGTTGGATGTTTCATTGTAATGAAACATTCATGTGAGTTTAGTTCTTTTGGGTTGTGAGACATTTTTGGTGTTTGAATTGTGGCTATTTTATGACATCTAATTTTGGTTATGACTATGATTATGTGTGGTTCTTTTTTTTGTATGAAACTTATATTTTCAAGCATGAATAATTCAATGATATGAAGCTCACTATTTTTGTCCATTCAAAATTGATATAGTAAAGTTAGGCACTCAATTTTTGACAAATAATTTTCTCATATGGCTGCCCCAGTTTGTCAAATTAGGCACTTAATTTTAACAAATTATACCCTCTTTTATGGCTACAAAAGGAGGAGTAAATAGAGAAAATGAAGATGCAAACCACACAACCAAGCTCAAGAACAAGAGGAAGAGAAAAATAGAGAGAGAGAGGGAGAAATAGCATAAGAAAGGGAGAGGGGAAAATATTTATTATCCAAGAATTCTCTTGTTGTTTGAAGCTAAGATCCTTGGCCTCTTTAAAGATGTAGTGCTCTGATAAGAAATATATTTATGAGAGAAAAAATTCTTGATGTATTCTCCTGTCCAAGTCTCGCTTTGAAACATGAGGTTGTGTCCTCTCAATATAGAGACACTCATGATGTATCTCTTATTTTAAGTTTAATGATGTACTTTATCTGTGTGACTTTGCACATTGGTGGATCTCACCAAACTACAAATATTTTGTGTCATGTGTTTGCACTTTTTGGCGTGATTACAAAGTCATTATTTTCTTATCATGAAATCATACTATACACTTAATAACTAGTATTATAGTGTTAGTTCAAAAGATTATCATATTCAACCATTGAGGATGGAAAGATTTAGGTTGAAAATTTGATGGCTAGAACTTTGGGTTCTAGAAAATGAAGATAGAAGACTATCTGTACTAGAGGTAATTCCAGCTGTTGTTAGGAGAAAATCCAATCAGTTAAGCAGGAGGATTAGGATTTATTGGATAAGCTCTTTAAGTCATCCTTCTTTCATTGAGCATGAATGTTTCTTTCAACATTTTAAATGAGACTGCCGCAAGAGGTTTCACAAAGGCGTTATACGATTTGTATGAAAAGCCCACCGCTATTAACAAAGTATGCATAATGCGTAAATTTTTAAATTTCGAGATGTTAAAGGGAGTTTTGGTTCTTGCATACATCAACTAGTTTTATTCAATCAAAAGGCAATTGAGTTTGGTGAATATCAAGTTTGATTAGTAACCTATGCTATAAGCTTGTTCTCTTTATTGCAGAGAGTTGGGATGACATAGTAGTGGTCATCTGTAATTCCTTTGGATCATTTACTATGTAACTTAGCGGCATTAGAGATCTTATTTTTGGTGAATGTGTTCTTCAGCTATTTTAAACAGTAACAATAGAGGCGAGTTCCAATTTAAGAGAAGCAATAAATAGAGACAAATCGAATTGATAGCCAATTCATGCTAAATGTAAGCCCCAAGATTGTCCAAGTGGTTGTTGGTATTGTGGTAAGTCGTGTAACATATTAACAGTTTATAGAAATAAAAAATATGAAAAAGGACAACCCAAGCCAAGAAGTAGCAATATGAGAAAGGAAGATATTAGGAATGTGCTATTACTTAGTGTATATAGTACAAAGTAGACTTGAATGTTGGATTCAGTTGCATCTTTTTTGTTTCTTTTTAATAAAATCTTTGTCTAGTTAATGTGCAGGAGATTATGATAAATCTTTGCTTGTGGATGATGAGCTACTAAGCATTGATGGTATTGTCAATGTTATGTTAAAGGCAAAAATAAAAATATATGGAAGCTAAGCAAAGTTAGGCATATTTCTATTCTAGGAAGAAATATGATATCTATTTGACATCTTATAAGTGAAGTATGTCATGTGATTAATAATGTCAATTCTTGAAAAGTAATAGAGAGTGTTTAGTGATTACTCGAAGTAGTTAGATGATAACCCTCTGTACTACCACTATAAGAACAGTGATAGCCACCCCCGACAAAAGAACTCAAATTTATGGTATCAAAGATTAGGTTGTACCAATGAAAATGACTTGAAAGCTCTTTTACCTCAAGCTTAAAATTCAAAGTTTGAAGTCTATTGAATCAATAATTTGTGAGGACAATATCTTAGGAAAACAAAGACATTAGTTTTTTCTAGAACATGAAGGAGCTAAAGACTAGAGTATTGGGAATGGTATATACATAGAGATTTGGGGACCATCCCTCATTGTTTCCATTGTAGGATAATCATACTAAATCACTTCTAGCTATAACAATTCTAGTATGAAAATTCAGTTGCTATGTTGCTTAAGTAGCCTTTTTCACCACGAATATATAGTTATTAGTAGCCAAGTTGTCCAAAAAATGTTGCTTAAACAATAATTGTTGGGTTATGGTACAAAACTACAAAGATTTTAATCGAGCGTGATATTATTAGTGCGATTAGTCTTACTAGGAATCCCGCACTATACTCATAAACAAAACACATTGACGATAGACATCAATTTCTTAGGATCACATGCGTTAAGGCGACATCAAGTTAGACTGAGGACCAACGTGTGGGCATATCATTGAACCATTACCTCGAGATAGATATCATCAATTAAGGCATGAACTAAGTGTAATATTCCATTCTTATATTTTATTATGTTTATATAGCTAAAATTCTTTTTATTTTCATTTTTATTCACACTATCCCTTACACGTGGCATGATGTGTGCTCAAGTGCATACGCCCATGCACACAAAGCTCATGTGCCCTTGCGTGAATCTCCCACCCATGTGCGTTTCTTTTGTCCAGTTGTTGGTTTGTGGTTTTATGATAATGATTGCATTAAATATTGTGTACCGGCTCCCACGCCCATGTGTTTTAGGCACGCACTTGGGCATGTGTTAGAAGCTTATAAATGGATCTGATTCCCCTTTTTTCTTACCAGTCACTCAATCTCTTGATATTTCTGTAAAACTTTTTCTTCTCATCTGATGGAATTTAAGTTTGGGAAACCTTTGAAGAAAGCTTTTGGGTCGTCCTCCTTCCTATGATGTGAAACTTTAACCTCTCATGCAAAATAGATGAATCTCGGTGATGATTAACTTTTAGGATGAGGATGTGGGGATTGCTTTTGACGCATTACAAGAGATAACTCACACCAGTTCTTGTCACATCCTTCAGAACTTCACTTACAATGTGCTTGCTCCTTTTTCCAGCAGCTTTCTCAGCTCATTAAGCTCTCCCATGTTTAGTCTCTAATATCCATCCTTGAATTTATGCAAAATTATACTCGGCTAATTTCATGACCTACTCATACTTTGGCAGTCAAATTCTTAAAAAATTACAGCAGACTGGGAAGCAACTAATAAAGAAATTTCTCTTGTTATAATTAACTTTCACAATGGCATTATTCTCAACGTTAAACTTAGCGCCCGTGCTATTCAAGTCTTTCATTGAAATACTTTATTACTGAAAATTGGAGATAAGAGGAATATCACCATCGTTCTTTCCCTTATTACCTACTATATTTAGCTTTATATACTTGGGAGCCCCTTGAATAATAAGAAAATCTATGTTATAAGCATTGCATTTGTTATATTTTAGAAAAAAAATATAACATTGAGTTTATCAACCTTCTCGTTACTCTCACCTCTTTAAGCAAGTCCGCCTTTGATTCTATCCGCCTTTGATTCTACTAGCACCAAGTTGGCTCAACCTCATCACAACCAGCCTCCTAGATTTTTATTAAAATTTTTATGGTATCAAAGAAGGCCAATCATCAAAATTAACATATTAGGATTTAAGTCCCAGCAAATTTAAAGAAAAACTACTAGAAGGACTACGAGGGAATTATGTAGCAATTTCCATGTCCTTTTGTGTTCTTTCGACATTGTGGCTTTGAGTCCTTCATTTCTCTATTAGTATTTTCTTTTGTGCTTGCAATTCTTCTTGGCCATGACAAGAAGGAGAGTGCCAACTTTAGCGCTTTTGTATTTTATTTTACATTCTCTTTTTTTTTTTCTTTTTTTTTTTTTTGTATGTATTATATATTTATTTTTATAAAGCACCTTGAATATTTTTATACTTGTATAAAAATTATATTCAATTTATGGCATTATCAATAAGGGGAGATTATAGATTCTTGATGCATATTTAGTATAGTTTTGATGATAATAACATTTAAAATATAACTTTTGATATTTTGATAACTTTTCTATGTTTCAAGCTACTTTAGATGTAATATTTCATGATCATTTTGCACTAGCATATTAGAATGCTTTTTGTCCTATACTGAAATGAATGCTAAGCTTAGATGCACCTTGGATCAAATTCAACTTATCGGTCAATTCATTAGCACATTATTTTGAATCAATTATCAAAAGAATGAGATCATCTTGAACTTACTGCTAAAAACATAATTAACTTTTAAAAGATCTATTTTACTCTTTTCTTAAGCTTATAACATAATCTCTATAATTCTTATGTATATTTGTATTGATAAGGCTTGTCTAACTGTCGTGGAATAATTAAATATTTGGAGTATTTGAGCTAATTTTAACTATGCACCCGAGTGCATGTATAATTATGCTCAAACAAACATCCAACAAATGATTCACCCAAGCTCATTCTATAGCCTCTCAGATGCATCTAGATCATAGGCGATTGAGATTCATTTAATCTAGGCAACCTGATTGAACAAATGACGGATAATGTATCTAGATATTTTGTCAAATGTGCCTATGCACATTTATATGGGAAAATAACATCCACAACCAAGGACGTGTGCCCAAGCATGCATTGAGGTATGTGCTCAGGCATGTCCTGATAGATTCAATTTTTAACCTTTCTTAAGTCGACCCCCTCGCTTAGGATTATATATCATAGAGCTTTTTAGCATTCTAAGCAACACTTATGAGGACCTCTTTGCTCACACTAATAGTCTAGATTTTGATTGGCAGCAAGCCAACAAATTTGTTATAGGATTAAGAGCTGAAATTAGAAATCAAGTTGAATTGAATGATCCTCAAACTTTAGAAGAAGCTATCCATGATGCTCTTTTAATTGAAGCTCAAAATAAGGCCTCTTCATCCAAAGTCAAATTCTCCCAAATTGCAGCACCTTGCTAACTAGCTCCCAAGCCTTCCACCCTATCAACTCTTGTTAAGGCTTTAGGAACCCCGACAATCAAAACCCTTCGAGATGTTTGCTACAAGTGCAATAAGAAAGGGCACTACAAACATTAGTGCAAATATATCTTAACCACTCGCATCACAGAGGATGAAGAAGACAAAGTAGAAGTACTTTACAATGGAGGTGAAGTTGAGATAAATGAACTAGATCCGGAGAAAATTCACCTAGGAGTTGTTAGATGCCTTAGCACTTCAATGGAAGAAGAAGATTGGAGGAGAAGAAATATGTTTAGTGTAGCAATGACTTGTAATGGTGTAGGCTATAGGTTAGTAATTGATGGAGGCTGTGTTATGAATGTAGTCTCCACTCAAACCTTAGCCAAAGCTAAACTTCAAGCTGAACCTCACCCCAATCCTTTCCATGTTAGCTGGGTCAACACCACTTTACTACCTGCAACACACTGTTGCTTAGTGCCAATTAGAATGGATAGTACGAAGACTAGATTTTGTGTGATGTTTTGCCTATGGGCGTAGCCCATATTCTTTTAGGAAGGACAATGGCTTTATGATATAGACGTCATCCATTATGGGAGAGACAACAACCTCTAGTATCAAATTCTATGGAAAACAATAAAACTCTATCCCACTAAGCCCACATCTAAGAAATCAACTCAAAACTCTTTTAGAGCTATGTAACGACCCAATGTCGTTACTTCGCGAAATTATGTCAAATCCCGACTCAGAAATCAGGATCCGGAGAACTTCAATTTAGGGCAAACTAAGTTACTAGTGGATAAAATTAATTTTTATATCAAAATACCTTAGTTTGGGAAAAATCCAGATAACGAAACTTTTGCTTTAATTTCTAAATTATTTAAATTCAATAAATTGAGAAATTAAATACAAGTCCAAATTCATCAATTTTCATGTCATCGGGTTAAGCATATTATTTAAAGGCTATGCTAAAAGTTTCATCAAATTCGGAGCTCCGATTCGATCATGATTAATTTTTGAAGTTTCTAACTCCAGAAATTATTTTAAAATAAAATATTGCTCCTAATCGAAAATTTTTGGCGCGAGGGTGTTCTTCTCATCATAACACACCTCAGTGTTTTCCTGTTTTTCTTCTTCTTTAATTTAATTTTTCAAGTTAAACGGCAGAAAAATGCGAAAAATTTAATTGAAATTATATTTTCCTATTTTCCTGTTTTTCTTCCCCCGCCACCCCCCGACGCCACGCGCTAGGGTGCAGGCTCTGTCGCTCGACAGAGCCTGCCAAGCGCTGCCAGACGAACACATACGGACTGCCAGAGCCCGCGCTCGCCACCCCGGTCGGCGGCCGACCGACCTATCAGCTAGCCGATCGTCCCCTCCCTCCCTCTCCTTCCCTTCCCTATTTATACCCCCTCACTCCCTTACATTCTCCCATAGCAAACTCCTTCTCCTCAGCTACCTGCTAGCTAGCTAGCAGCCTCCGATCGCCCCCGTCGGCCCCTTCAGCCACGTTCGGCTCCCGGCAACCCTAACCCTAGGTGAGAGGAGGAAGAAAAATGTGAAGAAAATAGGAGAAATTATTTTGCATTTTTTTTGTTTATTTCTTTTTCATTTTTCTATATTATCTCTATTACGTCATTGCATTAGCATTGTTGTTTTTAATCAATAATGATAACAGTACAAATGTTATATTTGACTGCTATTTCCATATCGTCAATTTCAATTCAGTCATTTCCATTCTGTATTTTTTTTTCATACATTATTAATATCATTATTATTATTAAATAATGATGATAATAACATTATTATAAATATTATCTTTACCCTCAATAACTTAAAACTATGTCTTCTATCAAGAAGAGAGAACAAAAGAAAACTAAATAGAAGAGAAGATAATAAATACTCCTAAAAATATCATACTACTTTGTTGGCTAAAAAGGCTAATTAAAATATTAAAACTTATGCAAATTCAATCAAACTTGCAAGTACCCAATATATAAATTGCTTAGTTTTGCTTTGAGCCAAATTCATATTGATGCTTGGTTGGTTGTTTGAAATCAACATCCATTTATATGTTGTTAGTTACTGGAAAAATGACATCAGTAATATTCGTGGTTAGTTACTGGAAACATGACATCAGTAACATTCGTAGGTTGGTTACTAGAAATATGACATCAGTAACATTCGTGGTTGGTTACTGGAAAAATATCATCAGTAATATACGTGGTTGGTTACTAGAATAATGACATCAATAATGTACATGGTTGATTGCTGGAGAAACGATATCAGTAACTTACATCTTTGTGATAATACTTGTAGGAAATTAACTATCTCGTTACGCTATTGCCTTATTTTTCTTGCATTTTTATCACATTATTTTTCCGCTAATCGCATCTCTGCCAATATAAAATGTATTATTTTATTGTTTATTGCGATATTTAGAGTATTCTCTAATTACTGGGAATTTCAATCATGATATTATTTTTTTTACAATACCAAGTCAGGTACTTCTTGGAGAATTTGAACGAGAACCTTAATTCATAAATTTTCAAATCTGTTGATGGATCTACAACTCTATTTTACTTATCATTTATAATTTATTTTTGTTTCAGTTTCACTTTTGTTTTAAAAAGTTGAACATTGTACGAGATATACGTTGGCTATTTTTGTAATATGGAATTTTGATGAGAAATTCAATTGGCCTTTATATGTATATCCCTTCTCTTTTAAATTGCTTAATAGGATCCTGCCGTATGTGAATGCCTGATGCCGGGATAGTTCTCGCTGAACCGACATTCGGGCCTTTACAAGCTAGCACCCCCAAAGCCATCATCCCACATAAAATTCCTAAGAATGACAAAACTCAATCTAAACATGAAGCGAAGCTTCAGCACATCACCTTTTCCCTTTACACATCTCATCCTTCGCTTGTTGAATCTCATCCTTCACTTGTTTAACAAGAGAAAATATTTCCCTTACTCACATTTAAGGCTTTATGATTCAAGGGACTTAGGAAGGAATTTTCTAATTTACTAACCATCCATCTTCTTGATGTCAAAGAAATCTCCCCCAACCCTTCTAAAATCCACATTCTACTTGCAGTTGTTAAACTGCTTAAAGAATACCTTAAAATTATCCTGGAAGAGTTACCTAACCAACTACCTCCCCTTAGAGACATCTAACATATCATTGATCTAGTTCTCAGTGCTCAACTTCCTAATCTATCTCACTGTCGCATGAACCCCACCAAACAAGCTGAACTTCAAAGGCAAGTCAACGAACTTCTCCAAAAGGGCCTCCTTAGGGTAAGTTTAAGCCCATATATAATCCCTACCCTTCTAACCCCTAAGAAAGATGGCTCTTGGAGAATGTGTGTGGATAGTAGAGCTATAAATAAAATTATTGTCAAGTACTGAATCCCCATTCCCCATTTAGATGATATGTTGAACCTGGTATCCGGCTCAAGCTTATTTTCAATGATTGATTTAAGAAGTGGATACCACCAAATTTGAATTAGATCAGGGGATGAATGGAAAACTGCCTTTAAAACATCTGAAGGACTGTATGAATGGCTTGTCATGCCTTTTGGCATGTCAAATGCCCCAAGTACCTTTATGAGATTAATGAACACAGTTCTAAAACCTTAGAAAAATTCGTGGTAATTTATTTTGATGACATTTTGATTTTTAGCCCTGACGAAAAGCATCACTTATCCCACATTAGACTTGTGCTAGACAAACTAAGGGGGTAACAACTTTATATCAATAAAAAGATATGTTTGTTCATGCAATCAGAAGTGATATTGTTTTATCTTCCGTAATCAAACCTGATCCCATTGAAGTCTAGTAATTTGTGACTGGCCAACCCCAAAGAGCTTTACTGATATTAGGAACTTCCATGGATTAGCCACATTTTATCGTAGATTCATTAGAAATTTTAGCGCGATCGTGGTTCCAATAACTGAAACCTTAAAAAGTAGCAAGTTTGTTTGGACTTCCGTCGCTGATAAATCTTTCATTTAAATCACAGGACTTATGACAGCTGCCCCTATTCTTAGACTACCTAATTTCTCTAAAGTTTTTGAGATTGCCTGTGATGCTTCAGGGGTAGGAATAGTAGTACTTTCACAAAATGGCCACGTTGTTTCCTACTTTAGTAAGAAATTAAACGACGCCAAACAACGATACTCCACCTACGCTCGAGAATTCTATGCCATTATCCAATCCCTCAAATACTGGCGACACTACTTCCTACATCAAGAATTTATTCTCCACATGGACCATCATGCCTTGAAATACATTAACACGCAGAAGAAACCCAACTAACGCCACATCAAATGGATTGAATACCTTCAAAACTCACTTTTACTCTGAAGCATAAACTTGAAATTGAGAACAAATCTGCGGATGCACTTTCTCGAGTCATGTTAATTGTCACATCTCTGACCTCTCAAATTCCAAAAATCGACAGACTTAAGGATGACTATTCCACATGTCCTGACTTTCATCTCATCTACACTGGATCTTAATATCAAATCCTTTCTACCCATTCATCATATCACTTAGTCGATTGATACCTATTTCGAGGACTATTGTGTATTCCCCTCACCTCACTTCAAGATATTTTTGATTCAAGAATTGTATTCAGGAGAGATTGTTGGACACCTAAGACATGACAAAGCAATTCATTAAGTAAAGAGTAAATTTTTCTGCCCCTCTTTGAATAAAGAGGTAGGAAAATTTGTAACCAAATGCTACACCCGCCGAGCTTCAAAAATAACAAAACAAAAACCTGAGAAATATGCTGCCCTACCTGTTCCTTATTATTGACCTTAGGAAGATATTTTGATGGATTTTGTCTTAGGACTTCCTTGAACTAGTAGATAACATGACAATATCTATGTTGTAGTTGATCGATTCTTGAAGATAGCCCATTTTATCCTATGTTCCAAAACCAATGATGCCTAACATAGACAAATTGCTCTTTAGGGAAATTGTTAAACTTCATGGGTTTCCCAACACTATAGTGTCTGATAGAGATGTTAAGTTTGTATTATATTCTTGGAAAATTCTTTGGAAATTCCCAGGAACCGAACTAAAATTCTTATCCGCCTTTCACCCTCACTAACGGACAAACAGAGGTTGTCAATAGGAGCTTAGGAAATCTTTAAGTATGGATCCGCACGCATGATAAAATTTGAAGCTTATAACTAAATCATTATTTAATATTTTTCACATGATATCCCATTATACTAGCCAAAAACTTAGATTCATATATATAAAGCAACACAAATTTCATATAGCATCGTGTGGTAACGTTAACTAGTTTTAAGGATCTTAGTAAACCAAAACATATTCAAATAATTATCTAAAGGCATTGCAGACATCTCCATTTCTTGTTTCCAAAAGTATATTAAATAATATGCATAAAATTTGTCGGTATGGCTGCATGGTCCTTGTACATTCACATGTATTGACCTGCATGTTATCATGTGGAGTGTCAAGGCCAATCCAAGGGAACCGTAACCCCCCTCCGAAAAAATATCTTGCAAGAGCCAGAGTTTGGATAATGCATATTCATTGTCTGCTTTTTTAGAAAGACTGTGCCAATAGAATGCAGATTCTTTTATATTAATCATAATTTTTGTTTTTTTTTTTAATTTGCTTTCCCTCTTTTTCGGTTTTTCATCTTTAACAGTTTTCTGGTAAATTGATTAATTCATTGGAGCAGATCAACTTGTTGTCTAGGCTACATAATTATAACTCCCATTTACATGTGGTTGTGCAGATTTTAAGCCCGGGGAGACCGGGATAGATTGGGATGCTCGAAAACGTGTGGCTTTAGGAACAGCTCGTGGATTGGAGTATCTTCATGAGCATTGTAATCCTAAAATTATTCATCGTGATGTAAAAGCTGCTAATGTCTTACTTGATGAGGATTTTGAAGCTGTTGTTGGAGACTTTGGGCTAGCCAAACTTGTAGATGTGAGGAAGACCTCTGTGACAACTCAGGTTCGAGGGACTATGGGACATATAGCTCCCGAATATTTATCAACAGGGAAATCATCTGAGAGGACTGATGTTTTTGGTTATGGGATCATGCTTCTTGAACTTGTCACAGGACAGCGAGCGATAGATTTTTCACGCTTGGAGGGGGAAGACGATGTTCTGCTCTTGGACCATGTAAGTTCGGTTATCTCTTTTCTTCATATTTTCAAAAACTGCATTAAGTTTCAATGAACTATTCTACTGCCCCAGTTCCAAATATACTTGTTTATTAATTTTGTTGGCTGTTTATGCTCATTGATCAACCAATTGTTGAACCTGTGCGCTGCATTCATGCCCTAGTTGTTATAATAATGCCTGATGATTAAAAGATAACTAGCTAGCTGTTTCACAATTTTTGGGGCTGGGGGTGCTTGCATATAATCAGCATCCATTGGATGATTAGTGCTTTAGAATAACGGTTGAGATTATTTGTGATCCAAATGTTTAAACATTTGTTTATTATTTTAATAATCAAAATTGAATTACAAATTAATTGAAACTTTAGCCTATTTATTTAAATATATATTTAGTATTTCTACCATTAATAAAAATTAATATTAAAATTTTAATGTTCCCATCTTACTATATCAATATTTTCAATTATATAAATGAATAAATATAAATTAGCCACCCTCGTGTTGCATTGGTTTACTCATCACGTATAGTACCTATTAAAAAGCTGAATTAAAGCCTTAAATAAGTTTGTTAGTGCGCCTTAAGATGCTATAAAATATATTGCTCAATATTACAAATGAACTTAACACCAAATTGGTCAAGATTGTTTATTTATTAGTTGATTATTTATAAATTTGCTCAGGCTATTATACTACTGAGAAGATTGTGAGTCATTTTTTTAGCTAAGCTGTAGAAGGTTGTTGAGCGCATTGGTTCATTTGCATCCTTATTGGATTTGCATATGAATGGATAAATTGGTATGGCCTAATGACATTAGTCAAAAATCACAAAGATTATCATGTCAAACAATCAAATTTTGATGTTTCTAAAACTATCATACAATCTTATCTCATTTATGAAGTCCTTTCCACTAGTAATTATTATAAATTAAGTGAGATAGTTTAGATGCAATATCTTTGATGACCATTTAGTGAATAACGTAATTTTAGTGTTTGATATTTAAGCAGGGAAATTTTGAGTAGTAAGTATGAAATTCACCCCAAATTACCAGCAGGTATTTAAGAGAATTGCAAAATCTAGATCAAGGATCTTCATTGATTTAGAAAATGTTTATGATAATGTACCAAGAGATTTTTTGAGGTTAATGAAAAAAGGGGCTTCTGTTGATTGAAGCTATTAAAGTTGTGCATATTTGGGCAATTACCTATGTTTGAATGCAAGGTGATTTGTCAAATGGTTCTCTTGGTTCCATTGGGCTACATTAATGATTAGCTCTAAGTTTATACTTTAATTTTAGATGCTCTTATCGAACATATTAGATGAAGGTTCCTTGGTGATTTTTTTCATATGAACTTCTTTTTGATAATAAGACTAGAAACTCGATCAATCAAAAACTATACTAGAGTTTGAAAGTCTTTGTCTTTGCATATTCAAAATGGAATATATGGAGTGCAAGTTTAATATAGGATATAATAGTTGAAGTTCATATTAATAAGATGAATAAGAAATTCAAATATCATAATTTACCATACAAAATCATTGTAAAATAGAGGGCAATGCGGATGAAATGGTATGATTCACAAAATTTTCTCAAACTAAAAGAAAATTTTTATTAAACATCTACAAGGCCATCTATGTTAGAGGTAGAATGTTGACTTGAAAAATATAAAGAAGCATTTGAGTAAGAATTATTGTTGTGGTTGCAAATTCTAAGGTGAATGAAATGAATAGGTATACCTCAAAATATATGTGAAATGAGTTCAACTATAGCATGGTTGGAGTAGCTCAAATTCATGATAACCTTAGAGAAAGTTATTTTAGATGGTAGACAATTTAATCATATAGCTAGTTATATTTTAAGTTAGGAAAGTTGATATTATAAATTGTATCCATGTTAAAAGAGGAAGACTCAAAAAAGAATGCAAGAAATTATTATGAATAATCTTATATTGTTGGAGCTTTGAGCTTAATGAGATTAATGTATGTTGTTGTTGTTGTTATTATACGAATAGAATCTAGAACAAATTTTGTTAAGATTGAATTTTGTAACTCAAAGTACATGTGATAAAGAAAGTTGATAATTCAAGAGTATAAGAAACATTGTTACTCTCTATAATCATAGTAATATTTTGAGTACAGTTTACAGTTATATGCAGACAGAATGAACTGGGTTCACTACAGTGCTATGGTTGATTTATTCTCTAATAATTTTCTTGACTTTTTTTCAATAAAGGTAGAGTATAGATTTAGTGTCCACAACTTTGTAATTGATTTAAACAAATCTGATGTTTTCCCTAAGATAAAATCATAAGTGATACAGGGCAAGAGGGGTAGGTTTTTGATAACTAGGATGATTATAGAAATCTCAACATCACCCTAAAAACAGCAAGAGAATGTTTCAAGTTGAAACAAAAAACTCTATACATTGAAAATTTCATCTAAGAAAACAATTTTTTATTTGGAAAGAATAAGGAATAAGAGTTCATTGGTGAAGAGCATTTATGAATAGTTATGTTGTCAAGATATTTGCGCTCTAACAAGGAACTTTCTTACTAAAAATTTAAATTGCCGCAGGTTTTTGCTTTAATAAGGAGGTTAAAGTTGGAGTGATAAAAAAAGATTCTTTAAATCCAACGTCCTTCTTTGCCATAAGCAGCAATTCCAAATTGGAATCAGCAATAGTGAGTCAGCATTAGCTTTTGAAGGAACTATTTGTAAGCCTGATCAATCAATCCCTAAAATGGGAGCTGTCATTCTAATTCTGAGAAGCACTAACTGGTATAATTAATTGATAAATGAAACACTTTGTGACCATAAATCAGGACAGTAATTTATCAAATAATCAAGTAGTCAATTAAAGGACCTGACCCTAAAGGAATATTTCATCTTGATTTATTTAGAATAAATAATAACTCTTTTATTTGTTCTAGGTAAAATTGCCTGTAAGTATAAAAACATATATACTTTATTTCAATTTTTTTTTAGTGAAAGAAATTTGAGATGCTATTTTTAATTAAAACAAATTGTGTGAATTTTATTATTTCTATTTAGTTCAAAAAGTCATCTCCAGCCCCACATATCTCCTCTTTTCTCAAAGTAGTTTTCTTTTCCCTCTCCTAACTTCCAGCCTTTTTATCAATCGCAGAGAATAATTAATAACCAATGGAGCTGCTGGTCTTTGCTGTCCATAAGGTTTTCTACCGTCCAAAGGGTCTTTAAATGTCTAGAATTGTTGCCTTACATAAATAATTGCCACCGCTTGCTTGTTCTTCTCTCCCATGCAACACTATTCTTCTGTTGGGAATATTAAAATAAATACGTTTCAGCACTTACCTAAACTGATCGATACGTATCCCGTCGTGTTGTAATCCTTCCTGCCTTTGCTTTTTGCTTTTCCGAATCTTACATTACTTTACAGTCGCTATATATATCGGGTAGAGCTCGTGTAATACATCAGAGAAGAGTATCGCGAGTTCGCTTCTTTAGTTCACTTCTTCCGCCGGTTCTTGATAAATCATACATTTACACCAAATTAACCTCAATTATTTGTGTTGCTTGTGTTAGAATAAGTTACTATTAATATATTTTTGTATATTTTGTTTGTATTTTTTATTTTGTAACAATTCAAAACAATCCAAATACTTCATCATTGAAATTGGCAAAGGAGAGCAGTCAGACCCTCAATCGCGCCTACGCGCTTCAAGCCAGCACTTGAACAGCAGTGGACAGAGAGCTTGACGCTCAGGTGCACCCCAAGCACTAACCAAACAGAGAGTCACATGCTTAGGCGCACCCTGGGCGCCAGACATGCAAAGAGTCACGCGCTCAGGCGCGCCAGACATTCAAAGAGTCATGCTCAGGTGCACCCCAAGCACCAACCAGATAGACATATAGAAAGACAAGCGCTCAAGCGCGCCTCGGGCTCCAACTAGACAAAAACATAATGCTCAAGCGTGCCCCGGGCACCAATCAAACATAAAGCTTCACGCTCAAGCGCGCCCCAGTGTCTAGACAGGTAGAAAGCTCAGCGCCCAGGCGCCAGACGCATCTATACCAAAGCAAGCCACGCGCCCCAGGAGCACCCAAGCGTCCAATGGGGTTTATAATACCAAGCACCTAAATTCAATAACAGAAGGAGGCGACTCTTGGCCTTCCAAGGGCATTTTTAAGGATGTATAAAAGCAACATAATGAAACCTTAAAGGAAGAGAACCATTTGGTAGGATTATTGAGGGAAATACTTGGAGACTTTTCAGCCGCCTCAAGAGGGAAAAGGGTGAAAGCCTAAAATTGTCATTTGAAAGCTATAAAAGGAGGAAGAAGAAGAAGGCGAAGGAGAAGAGTACGCTCAAGAGTCATTCCTTTAATAAACTTTTTTCTTCTCTCTTTTATCTCTTTAGCAATTTATTGTTGTAAGAACCACGGTCTCTTTGAAAGTTCAAACATTTGTTATTTTTTATTCATTTGTAATGGCAATCTAAACTCCCCTTTTGGGGATGTTTAAGCTAGACTTATATAATAATTTTTTCATGTTTAATGCTGAGTTTAAGCTTGTGATAATCTTGTGATGGAATCTTGTTGTTGTCATTATAAAATCATTGAATGTTTGTGTTACAAATTCACTATCTTTTCTTGACACCATTCATATTGCACTCTTACCTTTGATCGAATCAAAAGTTCTGATCAAGGGATTATGTGCACATGAATGTTTGTCTCTCATATTGCACTAATGTTTTGATAGAAACAAAAGTTTTGATCGTGAGTTTATGTGCATATGAATGTTTCTTGTTCTTTCATGTTTTGGTTAAATGCAATCTCTCACTTAGATATAAGGTTAGATTGAGTAAATAGATGTTGGAGTAGAGACATCTATACACTTCCTTTTTAGCACAAGTCTGTCTATATGCATGTGAGAATAGAGATGAAAATCTAGTTCCATTTGCACTAGATATGGATTGACAATAAATCATTAAGAAACCATCGTTAGGACGTTAAGGTCTGAAGTCAAGGGGTCTCGTAGGTTCAGCGGTGAGTTACCCATGTGCGTGAGACATAACTAGTGGGTTCACAAATATGTCACCCCTTGAAACAATAATTATGATTTGCAAGTTATTCAAATAAAGCTCAGCATGTATTGAAACTCATGACCATAGTTGATCGGTCTAATTCTCCCCGATGATAATCGTAAATTTTGTTTTATTTGCATCATAGAGTAATTTTAGTTTAAAACCAAAACCATTCATCGACCGTTTAGGCATTAACAGTAAATCAGTAGCTAGTAACCATCACTTGATCTCTGAAGACAATAAATCCGGAACTCACCATTCCTTTATCACTTAAAGTCACTATTTTGTGGCCTGTCAGTTCTTCAACATGGTATCAGAGAGATTGGTAACGCTCTGTTGTTTCTCATCTTCGCCAATCTCCACCATATCTCACCTCCTGCTAAATGAGATCCTCTTCTCCGCTGATCCTCTCAGGTCTCGTCTCTACTGAACGAGACACTCCTCTCCGCCTACCTCCCTCAATCTTGCCTCTGCTCGACTCTCGTTCGAAGACTTCCATCGGAGGAGAAACCGACGACTTCCTTCCTTCATCTTCCACGACGCTATAGATCGGTAACGCTACGTACATCACGTTCTAAATGTCAAGTTCAACAAATCCAACTATGCCATCTGGAGATCGCATTTCATCCCAATTTTTGGCCCTCATAATCTTATGGGGTACGCAGACGGAACTCTCACCCCTCTCTTGCAGACTCTACCGAGCGGTCTTCTCAATCCCGATTGCAAAACTTGGTTCTCCACCGATCAATTGATCCTGAGTTGGATCATCTCTTCCCTCACTGAATCTACGCCACAATATGGTGTGCTCTTGCTACAATCTCACTACCTCTGTCATAGCCCGCTTGGACCCCATCTCCGTGGACGTACTTTGTGGCATCCTTCTCAACCACAAGCTCCTCTACCCAGCAGAATTCCCGCTCACGGTCCCTGCTGTTGCCAATCACATCACTGTAGAGCAGTGACCGAGCTGTGTCCAACCCGTTGTTCCTTCAGCTCAGTCCGTTCCTCCATTCTTTTGACGTTGTGGCTGAGCCAGACACCGTTGTTGTTCGTCTGGACGTGGACAAAACAACATTGTTTGCCAAGTATGCAATCGAACCTGTCACTCTGCTGTTAAATGTTACCACCTTCAAAACATCAACTCTTATCTACCTCAACGCCCACTGCCAACACCTCATGACTTTCACACTACTTCAGACGGTTGGTTCCCAGATTTAAGTGCAACTCATCATATGACATCCAATATGCAACGCCTTCATCTAACGCAACCTTCCACAGAAATTGAGGGTGTTCATGTGGGAAATGGTCACGCTCTTGACATCCACCATACATGCAGTTCTTCTATACACACTTATAATTCTAACTTTCTTTTATCCAATACACACTTATAATTCTAACTTTCTTTTATCCAATGTGTTACATGTGCCTCAAATTACAATGAACTTACTCTCTATTAGTCAGTTTACTAAAGATAACCGAGTTTTTATTAAATTCCATCCAAATTTTTGTGTTGTGAAGGATATATGCAGCAGAAAGGAACTCCTCCGAGGGATGCTTGAGCAAGGCTTGCACAGGTTTCCAATGCACCAAGCCTCGTCTTCTCCTCATGCTTACCATTGCACCAGCCTGCTCGCATCGATGTGGCACAACCGTCTTGGTCATCCCAATATTTATTCATCGCGAAAAGCTCTTCCAAAAATTATTGTTTCTTTTTCTTCATTTATTTTCCATTCTTCTATTCAAGCTAAAAGTCATAGATCCCATTTACCTCATTCTACAAATGCTTACACAGCCTTTAGAGCTTATATATATATTGATGTTTGGGGCCCTTGTTCTACCCCGTCCATTACTGATCATCAATATTACATTATTTTTATAGATACTTGCACTCATTTTTATTGGTTCTATCCGCTTAAAAACAAAAGGGACACTCTTTCTGCTTTCATAAAATTCAAAACTATGGTAGAAAACTTATATGAGCATCTCGCATATTGCAATTCGGTAACAGAGGAGAATTTTAAATTTTATCTCTATTCTTTATAAATTTGGCATCATTCATCGCTTTGGTGCTCCATACACTTCTCAACAAAATGGAACTGCTGAACGCAAACATCAGCTCATTTCTAAAATCAGCCTCACTTTGCTCACCACCTCCACCTTACCCAAAACCTGCTAGATTTATGCTTTCCGAACTGCAAATTATTTAATCAATTGACAACCTTCACAAAATCTCCATAAAAAATCTTCGTTTGAACTTTCCCGCAACAAACTCCCTGATTACTCTAAACTTCGTAATTTCGGCTGCCTCTGTTTCCTCTGGCTTCACCCTCACACAAAATCCAAAATCGACAGATCCACACCCTGCATATTTATTGGCTACAATGGATCCCATGCTGCATACATGTGTCTTGACCCTCGTACCAATCGTATTTTTATTTTCACTCATATTGTCTTTGATGAACTACACTTTTCCAGTATCCCTTCCACAATTGCCATTCCGCCCTTCTCAAACTTCACTCATGTTCATATATCTATTCATCTCTAGCAATCCCCAACACCTACACCATCTTCATTCTCAATCTGCCCCACAATCCCTTCCATAGGATTGTTACCTACTCCTGCACACCCTCCCTCATATTCATTTTCTACATCCCATCGACTTCTAGCATATACTTACAGGAAAAGAAAAGTCCCATCAAGTGCTCCCAACACTAATCTTACTCCTACTCAACATCCATTACAATCTCCACATCCTCCTACCGTTCTTTAGTCATCTACTTCCATCTCAACTTCTCCTGCTACTACCGCATCCCACAGATCCCCTCCACTACCAACATTCCGCCTTACCATCACAACCCTCCATCATCTACCAGTTCTCATTCAATGATTACTAAACTCAAATTTGGAAACTCAAAACCCATATCCACAAAACACCCCCCATGTCAATGTTACATTGCCCATGTTGTTCCCCCTTCTACCCATTTTTCAAAGCATCTCAACATCCTGAATGACTTGCTGCTATGAACATGAATTCAAGCCATTTAAGTTCTTTAAACAAGCTCCATGTGCTTGGTTTCATAAATTGTCTTCCTTTCTTTCAACAAATCGCTTCCACCTAGGATGACATTATCTAATCTTATCCATTATTGGAGCCAATCCAACTTTGTTATGGATGAACTCATTTCTTGTCCTATTCTTACTAGAATACCCACTCATCCACTTTCACATCCTCACTTTGTAACACTTATTTTTTTGGTAAATTTCTTCTTTGTTGGACAATATTCAGCCCCATAGAATATTGCCATTCGTATATCTACTCTATGAAATTTTCATTAATTTTGAGTGGATTTTTTTTATCACACTGCATTCTGGAAGTGCTCCTCCATTTCATCAAACCGGCTTGGATCCTATTAATCACATGGCTCTTTATTTCATTGCTATTTTGAATAATTGAACTAAAGTATTTGAACCTCTTGCTCTTCTTAATCACATAGTTGTTGATAGTTATGTTTTTGTGATTAGGACTTCTATTGCAATTAATTTTACACTTCATATATCTTATTTTAGATTTACTAATATGAAAGCATTTAATTTCTAAAGTAGTTCTTTATAACTTGAGTTTTGCTTTAACTCTATCTCTAATCTTATCAATTTGTATAATGTCATATGCAAATAATATGCACCAAAAAACCTCTTCTTGAATGTCTTCTGCAAAAAATATTAATAATTAAGGGGTTGTTTGGCATAAGGTAAAAGAACTGTCAAGTAAAATTTTATTGGGTAAACTGAGATTACTGGTATTAGGCACAAAGTAAAATAGGTTAAAAACTTTACACTGTATTTTGAGTTTTCGTTAATATATAAGAGAATAAACAGATTACGCTCGAATTGGGCAAATTTGGAAATTACGCGGAAGCACGCAGCTGAGCGTAAGGATCGTGGAACCCTGAACTTTCGTTCGATAATTCGAACAAACGCCTAAACCCTGAATGACCGTCATTCATCCATGACTTTGTCGTTCAAGTCCATCTTCTCTGTCCACAGCTTGGTTATTTGTCCATGACTTCGACGTCTGAACGAAATCGATTTCGAATGCAATCAATTTCGTTCAGGGATTAAAAAAAATTGGAACATAAAAAAATGTTAATTTTCTTGAGTAATTTTACCCCCTCAATTTACTCAAAACACCACTCATAGATTTTCTTATAAGATTATTTTATTTTAAACATAAGATTATTTTATTTTAAACAAAAAATATTATATTCCTTATAAAACTACCAAATAATAATAAAGTAACATAATTATATGGTAATTAGATTTCATTGTAATCAGATTACTTTACACTCAAATTTTCAGATTTCCTCATGCTAAACAGCCCCTAAAACAAAAAGATATAGATGGCGATGAGAGCTTGATATAATCCAATAGTAATTATAAAATCACTAGACAAGACACCTTATGATTGAACACATGTTATAGCTCCTTATACGTATCTTTAATTACATCAATATATCCTACACAAATACTTTTTTTTCACTCTTCAAAGAACTTCTCTTGGCACCCTATCAAGAGAGTTTATATCAATAAATATTAAACGAAGATCTTTTTATTCTCTAAATTTTTCATCAAACTTTTCACTAAATGCATAACTTTCATGGTAATTCTACTTAAAATAAAGCCAAATTAATTTTATGAAATATGAGTATCTCTTTGTAATCTATATTTAATTACAGTCTCCCAAAGTTTCAACATATAGCACATTAATTTTCTCTTATAAATTGCTCTATTATGATATCAATTTCTTTCTTGTAAATAGGTACAATAACATCATTTCTCTACTCATCCAACACCTTTTTTTTTTAAATAATATTAAATAGCTTAACAAGCTAAGAAATTCTTTCATCACCCAAATATTTCCACATATCGATAGGAATATCATTGGATCCTACTATTTTTCCACTCTATCATCTTTAAAGCATTCAAAATCTCAGCTTTATTAACATATGAAAGTGTAATTGATTTTATTTTTTTTCCATAAAATTGAATTATTTTAATTGAATTTATACAAGCTTCATTAAAATGTTCATTAAAATAATCCATCTTTTATATTAGATATACTCATCCTTAAAATTGATTTTCTAATTAGCTTTGTTAATTTTTACTAGAGACAAAAGCTCCTTTAACATTTGAATTAGGATTGTTTATATATGTCTCCTTTATCATATAAATCTTAGCATCGCAAATTGATATTATGGATTCCTGACATGCTATTTTATAATTTTCTCTAATTCTTCTCATTCTTTGCTAAAACCATTCTTATAATATATATGTATATATATTACTTGAACATTTTGTTTTTATCTTTATGTATTTTTTTATTAGGTGTTCTCCTTTTTGATTCATTAAGTATATTATTAGTTATGTTATACTTAATATTATTAGTTATGTTATGAATACAACTAGTGATCAAATTCTACATAAGGTGGGCTTCATCTTTAAAATTTATTGTATATATTTTGAAACCAATATTTTTATTGCCCTTCTTAAAATTATATTATTTAGTTGTAGGATATATTTTAGATTTAATATTACTTTTCTTAACTTTTGGTTTAGAACAATAATTGATGTTGGGCAATTAATTTCTTAAAATAATCTTACAGTCTTTATTATATAAACAATTTTTTTTCTAGAAGAAAAACTAATCAATCTAAATTTTAGAAGCTCTACTTTTGTAAGGGATAACATTTTTTTTTTAAATAAATAATTACAATCACAAGATGATGAGCTAAAGAAAATTTCAAATTCACTACGTTCTAATTATCTCTTCAAAACCAAAATAGCATGCATATTAGTAAAATTTTCCATCACTCTTCTAACATATCCATTAAATTTTCTATAAATAATATATCTTCTTTAGGTATTCCTTGATTCAACTCCTTCAAATCATACCGAAAGTTTTCTTTTGTACTCATATTCAATCTTATTTGAGAGGCATACACACTAGCAATATTAAAAGTTATTTAGTCAATCATATTATTTAAAATTATAAATTTATCTCTTAATCTCTTAACTTTCACTATATTATCTTTAAAATTCTTATTTGAATGATACTCATATGGGATGATACTCACACCGTTTCTATGTAATTCTTAACTAAGCACTAGAGGTGAAAGCCTAAACTATCAATTTCTTTTGTTTTCTCTCGCACTTACTTTGTCTTTTATAAGCATTAAGTAGTAATCATCCTAATTTTCATAATATCAACAAACTCAAAAAGCTTGCTAGTGAATGTCAATATTTTAGCTACCTAATCTTAATTTAGACAATACTAGTTTCTTCACATGTATATATCCATAATACTGGAACTCTTACTTATTTGACACTACTCATGTGTCGATGTAGCGGCCTTGGCACACTTTTAATTATATTCAAGTAATTTTGTGTCTGTTTCAGGGGATGCCCTTGCTATAAAAAATTATTTAAACAATTCATATCATAAGAAATTCAATAGAGTTCTATGTTGGTAGTCAACTACCTAATACAACCCTCTTACTTTCTCATCCAAAACTTAAGTTGTCGCAGTAGTCAAGTTCAGGTATGCAAAACAATGCTAGAATCTAAATGTTCTTGTCTTTGGTAATCCAAATTGGTATATGTAGAGTACAAGTTTAATAATACTAATAGAAGTTATAATTTCTCAATGACATGAAAATTGAAGATATTATCCGGAAGAATAAGCCAATAAAGTATCATTGTTCTATCATACCAAACAAAGTAAAACTAAAAGCAATGTGATTAACAAGAGTGTATGCTAGCTGGATGGAATGGAGGAGCATTTATTGGGCATTGTGCAATTGAAATTTTCTTAAAAAGAAAGCTTAATAGAACAAATATCGAACTAGCAGGGGCAGAATGTATGCTTGCAAAGAAGTCATACTAACAAAATAATTGTTGTGAAGATGATGATCTAAAGTGGATGAATGGGTATGTGCCAAAGGATATGTGGAAAAATACGTTTATTTGTTGTATGGCTGGAGGAGCTCCAGTTAAGCATAATTTTGGGAAAAGTCTTAGTATGCTTGGATATGTTAAACATAGATTGTTAGATGCTCCCATTGGAAAGAAGTTAAAGAAAATAAATTTAGCCAATGTTAAAAGAGTACGATAAAAATACTGAAAGGGTTCGATCAAGGACAAAGAATTACATGACAAGAGATTATTAGGAATGCTCTGACAGTGTATTCAGCGGGACTAAGATTTGGTGGTACAGATTTGATGTTTTAAAAAACATCAGACCTAGTATACATTGGAATTAATTTAGGAACCTTCTAATTTAACCTAGTAGGGGCACTAAGCATCTAATTTAAACCTTTTTATTTTTATGCCCCACCCTTTAAACAGTGCTCTGAGTTTCACATGAGTTCATAAAGTTGACCCCATGAAGCTGTTTGACTACTAGTAACTCTTTTTAAATTCTAGCTAAATCACTTTGCCTAACAGCCTCATAAATGGTTCAGATAAACTATTGTTGAAATGATGATTTGATTTTCTTTTTTCTTCTCTCTCTCGCGTTCGACAGGTCAAAAAATTGGTGAGAGAAAAGAGGCTCGATTCGATTGTTGATCGCAACTTGAACAAGAATTATGCTGTTGAGGAAGTGGAGAAGATAATTCAAGTAGCTCTCTTGTGCACCCAAGCAACGCCAGAAGATCGTCCATCCATGTCTGATGTGGTGCGGATGCTTGAAGGCGAGGGCTTATCGGAGAGATGGGAGGAATGGCAGCAGGTTGAGGTCAACAGGAGGCAAGAATATGAAATGCTTCAGAGGAGATTCGATTGGGGCGAAGATTCCATCTACAACCAGGATGCCATAGAGCTGTCTGGTGGAAGATGAAACCTGCTGCCGTTCAGTTTGGATTGAAAGTGCAAGTTTAGCTGTCTGGTGGAAGAGGAAACCTGCTGCCGTTCAGTTTGGATTGAAAGTGCTGTCTGGTGGAAGATGAAACCTGCTGCCGTTCAGTTTGGATTGAAAGTGCAAGTTTTGTATTGCAAATATATTTCATTAAGGTTGTTTTGTAAGCAAAACAGCCTTTTATTTTATGTTAGATTTTAGTTTTTTTTTTTTTTTTCTTCTTCCTTTTTCCGGCATGGTTTATATGCTATAGGATAAGTTGTTATTTAAACTTAATAATGTGGCAAAGCCTATGTTTAAGATAGGATTTTGTACGGCGCATTTTGCTAATGTGGGTCATGGATTCTCATTATTTATTTTAACTATTATCTAATTATTTATTTAATTTTTTGGATATATTTTTCTTTCAATAATTGAATTTTATTAAATGTAAAATTCTAGTTAAAATTGTTTTAAGAGATTTTAGCTCGATTGATAAATTAGTGAACCAGACTTTGCCACATTATATTGCGTTTGCTCGAAGAAAATGGTTTGATTATAAATTTAAATATATTATCATATTATTTATTATTGTATAGCCCCAAAATCTTTATACATGCTTCAATATTTATATATAAATATTATTATTATATCTTTATTTTATTTTAAATTTTATATATTCTAAGAAAATATGATGAAAAGAATTTGGGTATTTTTATATATAAAAAAGTATATTTAAATATAAGTATTATTTATTTAAATTATATATAATATTAGTTGCTTGAATATAAATGAGCCGAACACAATTTTATGAATTTGTTGTTCATAAATGAACTGGTAAAGATCCAGCTTGACTATGTAGGTTAAGATCATTCAAGTTAAGGAATTTTTGATTTTTCTAGTTTCCATTATTGATTGATTAGAAGGATTTATCCAAGAGAGCTGTACTTTGTGAATGGTGGGCATTTAGAAGGCACAGCTCTTATGCCACTGAAGTTCTCTGATTAAAATAAGTTGTGCATCTTTTATATTATTTTTTTGGAATATTTTATCCTTAATTAGATCCATTAGAATTGCCTTAATGAGAGTTGATTGTGATTTTAATATGCAGCTAATTTTAGTTTTTTTTTTTTTTTTTTTTTTTTTTTTTGGCAAAATATTTGAGGTACTTAATTTTGTCTATTTCTGTGAATATGAGTTAGTTTTGTATAACTTGATTATTTCTGAATTATTAGTTAATCTGAATTTATTAAGTGGCATGATGAGTAAAGTGTGATTTGTGGTAGACAATGGTCTAGTAATTGTATCTAAATTTTGATGTTTGAGTATCTTACAAGCAAATATAAGAGGGCTATAATGGGCTCTTAATGTTGGCATCAAGTGAGAGTGAGCTTTTGAATCTTATTATTCGTAAGTACATTGTATTGAAGTGTTCAACTGTGGTGATGATTGTTGTTACACAATTAAATAAAATCTTATTTTTTGGTGCTTTTTGTTAGTGCTATGGTGGTAGATGTATGTTTCTGCAATATTGTTGTATGTTAATCTAATTTGCTTTCACCTCTTAAATTAATTGATTTATGCTATATTTAGTAGATGGATATTTGAATGAAGGAACATACACAAAGTTTTTTTATATATAACATATGATGTTTATATAAATAAACTTTTTGGTTGACATTATAGAAAATATAGTGCCTCGTGATAAACTCTCGTGTGAAGTACTACCTATTAAGCTTAGCTTAACCTTCAATTAATTAAAAATAACTCTAATTACACATATATGATTGAAATTGATATGACATAGTTTACATTCCTTCATCTTATTAATTTACTAGTCTTTATTCATTTTGTTTACCCTATCAGTGGCAGTTTAAGTAGGCATGAGACCTCTATTGAACTTCATTTAGCATCCTATTATTTTATAACCAGTGCTGATAGAAATGATAGGCAAGAGGCTAGTTGTGCGAGTACTTATAAAGAAAGGAATTGTGTGAGGCTCAAGAGCATTGAATTTTTAAGCAAATAAACGTTGTAATTTTTAAAATAATGCAATAGTGACATTTTAGTGAAAGCTTACCAATGACATGATGAGGCTCCATACTATGAATGATTATGATGCTATGTAAATATTTGTTATTGGTTGAATTGATACTCGCTACATATTATTGTGAGATATGTTTAGATTGTATGTCAATAGCAAGTAGGTTACTGTATGGAAAAAACAAATTAGATAATAAAAATTTGATCTAGTCTAGCTCACATCTCATATTAGATTTAACCAAATTGTAACAACTACATTGTTTGTATGATGGATCTTTGAGTGCATTAGAGCAAACACATGAGCTGTAGATCGATTAGTGGTCATTCAGATGAAGGAAAAACTCAAAAGAATCAAAGAGGTTAGCTCGGAACTCTTGGGCTCGCCAAAGCGCTAGATCAAAACTAAGCACCTGAGAGTTCTATGCTTAGGCTCTCCCAAGTGTTGAGGCACTATGCAACAGATGGATCAAATCGAGGCTTGGGAGTCTGGGTGCGCCCCCAAGCACTATGAAAAATCTCAGCAAATAATTTGGAGGCAAAAGCTTTAGATGCTTGGACCCCAAGCGTCGTGGATGATACAACCAAACCTTTGAAGACCAAGGCTTGTGCTCATGGGCGAACCAATGCATTTAACTGGAAGACCTTGGTGCAGTGGGTCAAGAAGGAAATGCTTTGGTACGCCCAAGCGCCCATGTTATGTGAAGTTCATGATTCTACCAAAGAGCCTGGGGCTTGGGCGTGCCCAAGCTCCACTGCCCAGATTTGTCTTTAGCCACGGACAGGCAGCCCAAGTGCTAGGCGGAGCACAAGTTACGTTGAAGCAAAATCTATGTAGAATTTTAGAGGTTATTTGGTCCATTTGAGGGACCAAATGCTTAGGTAAAGCAACATCGCTTTAGAGTTATGGGTAAGATTTTTTGCATTTAAGGGGTGTTTGACTATTGAAGTTGGAGAATAGAGGTTTCATCTTTTTTGTATAGATGGGTATTCTCTGAGCTATTGTATAAATTTGTAATATTCTTCTTCATTTTAATGGATTTTGTTTATAGTTTTTCATCATCTTAGGGTTTTCTATTAAAAATCTTGGAGTTTGGATATGCTTTTTTGTGATGTGTTTGTGGATTGCTTGGATTTATTTTGTGATCTTACATTGCTTTGGCTTTCTATATAACTATAGCTTGAAGTCCTATAAGTAGGAGAGCTCAATGAGGTGAACAATCAAGTTCTTCATCTACATAATCATAATAAATGGTATCATAGCATTCTTTATTGCTAAGTGAAGTTCTAGTGAGAGCAATGATGAGATTAAAATCAACAATTTCGTTAGGACAAACTTTGCAATGTGGAATATGCAAATAGAGGATCTTCTTTGCCAAAAGAAGTTGAACCAGCCTCTCTGAGTAATGGAGAATAAACCCTCCTACATAAGCGAAGAAGAATGAAAAGTCTTGGATAGAGTAGCCATCAATTTTATTTGTTTATCCATCGCATCCTTTGTACATTTAATATAATCAATAAAAATATAATATGGTTAAGATATAAATATATGATTCATAAGATACATTTTCCATAGTTGAATATTTCTTTGTAAGTGGATTTTAAATTGATCAAAATTTTAAAATATTTATATAAGCATTTAGAGGTAAATTTCAAGACTGAATATTGAAAAGCTCACCAATTTAAGATCTATTATGCAACAAAACTCAATTCACCTCTTACTTTTTGTGTGCAGGGATAAATATATTTAGATATATGGCAAGTGTATATATTTTATTCCCATTTTTTATTAATATGATTAGATGGTGACTGTTATAGTAATTCGTCAACCTGCGTGTTTCTGAAAGAGAATATTGCATATATAATAAACATATTTAACTGAAACCTTAGTAACTTAATTTAAATTGTATTTTTGCAATAACTTGATGAATATAAATCCAAATTTTATGGAATTTGGATTTGAATGGTTAGTAAGCTGTGAGGAAGAGAAAATGATAAAAAGAAAGACATAATTGATCAAGATTATGCACACATTTTATGAAGGACAGCAAGTACATGCAAAGAGGAGATCCATGATTCGAGCTTTTGTATAAAGCGGTGTGCATAATCACTTCAACCTTATTTGCGAACATAGCGGCAAGGTCATCGGGGTGTGTATAATCCCGGTAATCTTTCTTGTGTTGGCATGGATAGTCATCACTTCTTTTTGGTGTTCATAACCGAAAGTCTTGAAGGGTGTGCATAATCTTCAAGAACCCAATGTGTGGATAATCTTGAGATTCATCTGTGTTTGTTTTATTTTCTTTTTCATTATGTTTTCATTTTCTTTGTCTACCATCCCAAACATAAACCCCCCAAAATTAAAAAAAAAATTACTATCAAAAGTTCTCAACTTAATAATCGACTCCACCAAATTTTGTGTCAATTCGACATTGTTTGGTCCACCAAAATCCTTTTCAAAATCCTCCAAATCATATTTACAATCCTACCACCATAACCCATCATTTTTGGTATGCCATATTTTCTTGGCTAGGATTGCATAACATTTTGTGCTGATAATTTACATTTTTTTCATAATTTTTGAAATTTGTTTAACCCTATTTCGACCCAAAATACCCAAAGGGGGTCAATTTCTAGCCCCCGCCTGTGCGCTGTAAGCGCACGCTGGCACGTGCGTGCATGCGTGCCATCCTGCGCGAGAGAATTCCTTCGACACACCTGACTTCCAACGCTCTGTTCTCTGTCGTCCGACCACCAATTTCAGTGTTGTTGGTGTCATTATCCTCTATTACATTCAAGTGACGTCAAAACCGATGTTTGATCGGCCTTGCGCCCGAGAGGCTGGCGTACAGCACCCATAGTCCAAAAATTCCACCTATATATATTATTAACCCATATTTTATGGTTACAGATGAGGTAAAATTCGAAATGTTGAGCCTCCATTAGTTTAGTGTAGTGGCTGCTCTATTTGCTAGGAAGAAGAGTTCCAAGAGGTTTTGTAAGGGTTTGTAAACCCTAAAGCTCATTGTACTCCCTTCTCTACATAGTAAAATTTTTTTCTCTCCTCCCTGTGGATGTAGGTGTTAGCACCGAACCACGTAAATTTTTTATGTGTGTTGTGTTAGTGATTGCATATGATTATTTCTTGCTTTATTTGATTTTTCTCATCATCTCAAGTTTTGTTCTGCATTGATTTATAACCCTAAGAAATCCCAACAAGTAGTATCAGAGAGAGGTTGTCTTATTTATTCTTGAAGGCTAGTATTTGCTTGAGCTGCTTATTATTTTGTGTTTGAGGTTTTTAAAGCAAGGAGAAAGGCATGACAGAAAGAGGAGAAGAGGTTGTTGGAACCTCGTCATCGTCGGTGGTGGAGAAGAGACCTCCACCAAGTTGTGATACATCCGACAAAAATAGATGTCGTCAAATTTAATGGGAAGAATAACTTTGGTATGTGACAGTGCGAGGTGACAAACGAACTATGCACCATAAATCTAGAGAATGTTTTTGACAACTGAGAAAAAATCGGAAATAATTTTAGAGAGGATTTGGATCAAGATGAACTGCAGTGCATGCAGCTTGATCTGGAATTGTTTGACTCAGGAAATAAAATGTGAAGTTATAATAGAGACATCGGCGTGGAAATCATGGAAATTCCTAGAAGCCAAGTATTTGACAAAGAGCGTGGAGAATCTACTCCACATGAAAATGCGAGCTACATGTTTCAAATGAGAAGGGGAATTTCTATATATGAACACCTAAATGAGTTCATAAAATTGCTAGCAAATTTGATGAATCTGGATAAAATTGTGGAGGATGAAGATAAGGCCCTGTTATTGTTGAACTCATTACTAGATGAGTATGAGCACTTCACCGTGACTGATTCATGGGAAGGAGGTTTTAAAATATGAGAAGATGATAGCAGTCCTAGTGAACCATGAGTTTAGAAGAAGGAATAAAGAGTCCACCAAATCAAATATGGCAGAGACTCTTACACTTCAAAGAGGAAGACCAGAGATAAAGAAGCAATGGCCAAAGAAAAATACCAAATTCTAGAAAAGAGAGAAATTCAGAGGCCGGAGTATTGGGTGTAATCAATGCGCATTCTGTTTGGAAACAGCACATTGGAAGAAAGACTACCCAAAATTGAAAGACAAGCAGCATGCGAGTGGATCTTCCGAGGATAAGGCCAACGTGATTCAAAATGCAATTGAGAGTTTAGACTTCGATGTATCTTTTGTTACCATTTTAATGGGAGTAGTAGCTGACAGCTCCAGTTGGATTGTGGATACTGGCGTGATGTATCACATATGCTCCCAGAATGATTGGTTTTATTCATATAGAAAAATGGACAGTGGTGCCATCACAATATGGAACGATGCCACATGTCAAATTACAAGAGTTGGAAGTGTACTGATCAAAACACATGCAGGAACAGTGCAATAACTGAAAGAAGTTAGACTTGTGCTAGAGATCAAGAAGAACATGGTATCTATTGGGGTCTTAGAAGTCAAGATATTTAAGGTGGTGATTAAAGTTGGGGTCCTAAAGATCAGCAAGGGTGCTTTGACTTTTCGAGGAGGAGTCAGACAACAAAATCTTTACTACCTATAGGGAAGTACAATGACAGGTTCAGTAGCTATAGCTGAAGACTCTGATGATGTCATGACATTGTGGCATATGAAGCTAGTACATGTAGAGGAACCTTTACTGAGAGCATTGGAGAAGGAAGGACTTGTTAAAGATATAAATTCTTGCAAACTATAATTTTGTGAGCATTGTATTTTTGGCAAGAAAACATGCAAGCCCTTTGGTGTCGACCTCCACAACACTAAAGATATATTAGAATATATACACACTGATGTTTGGGGACCAATGAAGACTGCATCATTCGGTGGTCAAAAGTATTTTATATCTTTTATAGATGATTAATCCAAATTTGTATGGGTGCGCACTTTAAAAAGAAAAGCAAATATACTGGAGGTTTTTATAAACTGGAAGAAGATGATGGAAAATCAAATGGGCAAGAGAATCAAGATGATCCAATTGGATAATGATGGAGAATTTATATATGACTCATTTGTAAGAGAATGAGAGAATTCAGGGATAGAACACCACTTTACAATAAAAGAAACACCGCAACAGTACGAGGTAGCAGAGCAAATGAACGGTACCTTAGTGGAAAGGTGCGGTGTATGTTGTCCAATGTTGGGTTGGAAAGAGTCTATTGGACGGAAGCCCTAGACTATGCATGCTACTTGGTGAATTGTCTGCTATATGCAGCACTTGACAAGAAAACTCCAATTGAGTTGTGGTTTGGACATCCTGTCACAGATTATAATCAGCTAAAGATTTTTGACAGCCCAGCTTATTTCATAACAGAAAGGATAAGCTTGAACCACGGGCTAGAAAAGTAATTTTTGTGGGCTTTTGATGCAGAATGAAGGGATACAAATTGTATAATTTAGTTGATAAGAGGATTGTGGAGAGCAGAGATGTCACCTTTGATGAAGAGTTTTTCTTAAGATTGAGGAGTTCTCATCAGGTGGAGGAAAATACAGAGACTCCAGTAAGCAGGCAGAGAGTGGGGCTTGATGTGATCTCATTTATTCTATAGAAGTCTTCATGTTACATTGAGGGTATTCCTACAAATGAACACCAAATTAGTGATGATGAAAAGCAAATAAATATTGAAGGTGATGCTCTAAGCTAGAAGTTGATTTCTAGAAATAAACTCAAAAGGAATGCAACACAACAGCTAGCCTGGCTCAAAGAATACAACATATATGCATTGTCCGTATTGGAGGATGAGATCCCCTATCATTACAAAGAAATTGTGACGGGCTCAGAAAGAAATTTATGGAAACAGGCTATGGATGAAGAGATAGAGTCTCTTTAAGAAAATGAAACATAGAGATTAGAGAAACTCCCTCTAGGAAGAAAGGTTATTGGGTACAAGTGGGTGCATGCAAAGAAAGAAGGATCCTCATAAGATAATGTGCGCAACAAAGCTAAATTGGTGGTTAAAGGATTTGCTCAGAAAGAAGGGATTGATTATGATGAAGTGTATTCCCCAGTTGTCAAACACTCCTCGATCAGTGTGCTTCTGGCTTTTGTGGCATTATTTGATTTGTTGCTTGAGCTGCTTAATGTAAAAATGACGTTCTTACACTGAGAAGTTGAAGATGAGATCCTTATGGCGCATCCCTAAGGTGCAGTGAGCTGAGAAAAGGAGACTTGGTATGCAAACTAGATAAGTCTCTTTATGGACAAAAATAATCACTAAGATAATATAACAAGAAATTTGATCAGTTCATGCAAAAGGAGGAGCACCAAAGAAGCTAATTTAACCATTGTGTGTATTTCAAGAGATTGCCTCAATGTAACTTCATTTACTTATTATTGTATGTCGATGACATATTGATAGCTACTTCACATCAAACAGAGATGGAACACATATATGATCAACTGTCAACGAACTTTGAAATAAAGAGAGGTAAAGAAAATATTGGGAATGGAAATATATAGAGACAAAAGGGCAGGAAATATTTAGTTAACCCAAAAGGGGTATTTCAAGAAGGTGTTGAGGAGGTTTAGAATTGAACACACCAAGATAATATTACAAGAAATTTGATCAGTTCAAGCAAAAGAAGGAGCACCAAAGAAGCTAGTTTGACCATTGTGTGTATTTCAAGTGATTGCCTCAAGTTAACTTCATTTAATTATTATTGTATATCAATAGCATGTTGATAACTACTTCAGATTAGATAGAGATGGATCACATGAAGGATCAATAGTTAAAGAACTTTGAAATAAAGAACTTAGGAGAGGAAAAGAAAATATTAGGAATAGAAATATATAGAGACAAAAGGGCAGGAAAAATTTGGTTGACCCCAAAGGGGTATTTGGAGAAGGGGCTGAGGAGGTTTAGAATTGAACACACTATAAAGTTTGTGAGTATACCTCTAACATCTTACTTTTGCTTATCTGCTAAGCAATGTCCGAAGATAAGTTTTAATAAGAATAAATGCACTTAGTACCATATGCTAGTGCAGTTGAAAGCTTGATGTATATCATGGCTTGCACTATATCAGATTTGGCTCAAGCAGTTGGAGTTGCGAACGGATACATGCACAATCTGGGGAAGGATCACTAGCAAGTAATAATGGGAATTTCTTGGTACCTGAAAGGTACAATTATGTTTGGCCTATTATTTCAAAAGCAGTCGTCAATAGATGACTTATGCGATGGATACGTGGACTCCGATTATGTCAGAGATTTGTATCGAAGGCAATCAATAACTAGTTATGTATTCACTCTAGCAGGAGGTCCAGTAGGGTGGAGTTCAACTTTTCAGTCTACAGTTGCCTTGTCTATGAAAGAAGTTGAATTTATGGTAGTTACTGAAGCGTTCAAAGAAACTATCTAAATGAAAGGCTTGCTAGAAGACTTGGGAGCGAAGCAAAAGAAAGTAATAGTACATTGTGATATCTAAAACACTATATTCTTAACTAATAATTCAGTCTCTCATGCTCGCACAAAACATATTAATATTCGACACCATTTCGTTCGAGATATTATTGAAGAATGTGAGATCTTACTGGAGAAGATTGACACTAAAGTTAATCCCACGAATATGATGACAAAGGTGCTCACAGTTCAAAAATTCAGTAATTGCAAAATCTTGGTGAATTTTGAGAAGTATTTATAGGCTTCTCATTTGTTGGAACTACGAACGGCTTGATTCCCTTAGGAGGGGGATACGTAGACAACCAAATTGGTGCAGTTACATTGATAGAGAGCTTGAATCAGTCAGCTCTTATGTGGAGCACATGATATCTAAGGTGGAGATTGTTAACAATGAGCAAGTTGGAGGTGTGCCACAGCCGGTCTGGTGCCTGAGAAGCAGGCACTATAGAGCGTCGCAGCGGCCTTGTGCCCAAGAGGCGGGCGCGATGTAGCACCCGCGGTCTAGAAATTTCACCTATATATATTCTTAACATAGATTTTAGGATTACAGAAGAGGTAAAATCCAAATTTTTGAACTTCCATTAGTTTTGTGTTGTAGCTGCTTCATTTACAAGGAAGAAGGAAGTCTTCGAGAGGTTTTGTAAGTGTTTGTAAACCCTAAAGCTCATTGTACCCTTTTCTCTACATAGTGAAATTTTTTGCTCTTCTTCCCGTGGACATAGGTGTTAGTACCGAACCATATAAATCTCTTTGTTTGTACTGTGTTTGTGATTGCATGAAATTATTTCTTACTTTATTTAGTTTTGCTCATCATCTTTATTCTACATTGATTCATAACCCTAAGAAATTCCAACAGATTGAACTTGAACTACATGTGAACTGTAAATATTTATCAAAGAGTCAAACTGATTAGAAAAACTAGGCATAAATTCATGTTAAAAAAGGCATGCGGGGCCTCCAAGATATCTTTTCCTACAACTTGTGTGACCCTTTCAACATGATGAACAGTAACATTATAGCATGAATGCTATTCTTCCTACATGCCCATATAATAGCGCCGTACAACAGATGATTTGTTGAATCTGTATGAGTGTGTGGAGGATGAAGATAAGGCCCTATTAATGTTGAACTCATTATCAGATGAGTATGAGCACTTACCATGACTTTGATCCATGGGAAGGCAGTTCTAAAGTATGAGAAGGTGACGGTAGCCCTAGTGAACCATGAGTTTAGAAGAAGGAATAAAGAGTCCACCAAATCAGATATAGCAAAAAATATTACACTCCAAAGAGGAAAATCAAAGAGAAAGAAGCAATGGCCAAAGAAAAATGCTTACTTCCAGAAAAGAGAGAAATCTAGAGGCCAAAGAATTGGGTGTAATCAATGCGCATTCTATTTGGAAACAGGACATTGGAAGAAGGACTACCCAAAGTTGAAAGACAAGCAGTAGGCGAGTGAATCATGCGAGGCTAAGGACAATGTGATTCAGAATGTAGTGGAGAGTTCAGACTCCGATGTAACTCTAGTTACCATTTCAATGGGACTAGTAGATGATAGCTCTAGTTGGATTATGGATACGGGCACGATGTATCACATATGCTCCCATAATGTCTAGTTTTGTTCGTATAAAAAAATGGACAGCGATGTCGTCAGAATAGGGAACGATGCCACGTGTCGAATTGCAGGAGTTGGAAGTGTACTGATCAAAACACATGCATGAACAGTGCAAGGATTGAAAAAAGTTAAATATGTGCCAAAGATCAAGAACAACCTATTGTCTATTGGGGTCTTATAAGTCAAGGGCTTTACGATGGTGATTGAAGCAAGGGTCCTAAAATCAGCAAGGGTGCTTAGACATATCTAGGAGGAGTCAGGCAACAAAATCTTTACTACCTATAGGGAAGTACAATGACAGGTTTTTTAGCTGTAGCTAAAGACTCAGATGATATCATGACATTGTGGCATATGAAGCTAGTACGTGTAGGGTAACCTTTACAGAGAGCATTGGAGAAGGAAGGACTTATTAAAGGTATAAATTCTTGCAAACTATAATTTTGTGAGCATTATATTTTTGGCAAGAAAACACGCAAGCCCTTTGGTGTCGACCTCCACAACACTAAAGATATATTAGAATATATATACACTGATGTTTGGGGACCAACGAAGACTACATCATTCGGTGGTCAAAAGTATTTTATTTCTTTTATAGATGATTAATCCAGATTTGTATAAGTGTGCACTTTAAAAAGCAACGCAAATGTGCTGGAGGTTTTCATAAATTGGAAAAAGATGAAGGAAAATCAAATGGGCAAGAGAATCAAGATGGTCCGATTGGATAATGACGGAGAATTTATATCTGACTCTTTCGTAAGAGAATGTGAGAATTCAGAGATAGAACGCCACTTTACAGTAAGAGAAACACCGCAATAGTACGGGGTAGCAGAGCAAATGAATGGTACCTTGGTGGAAAGGTGCGGTGTATGTTGTCCAATAATGGGTTGGAGAGAGTCTATTGGATGGAAGCCCTAGACTATACATGCTACTTGGTGAATCATCTGCTATATGCAGCACTTGACAAGAAAACTCCAATTGAGTTATGGTTCGAACATCCTATCACATATTATGATCAGCTGAAGATTTTTGACAGCCCAGCTTTTTATCATGCCAGATAGGATAAGCTTGAATGGTGGGCTAGAAAAGCAATTTTCGTGAGCTTTCGATGCGGAATGAAGGGCTACAAATTGTATAATTTAGTTGACAAGAGGATTGTGGAGGGCAGAGATGTCACCTTTGATGAAGAGTTTTTCTTAAAATTGAGGAGTTCTCATCAGGTGGAGGAAAATACAGAGACTCCAGTAAGCAGGCAGAGAGTGGGGCTTGATGTGATCTCATTTATTCTATAGAAGTCTTCATGTTACATTGAGGGTATTCCTATAAATGAACACCAATTTAGTGATAATGAAAAGCAAACAAATATTGAAGGTGATGCTCTAAGCTAGAAGTTGATTTCTAGAAATAAACTCAAAGGGAATGCAACACAGCAGCTAGCCTGGCTCAAAGAATACGACACATATGCATTGTCCGTATTGGATGATGAGGTCCCCTCTCATTACAAAGAAACAGTGGCGGGCTCAGAAGGAAATTTATGGAAACAAGCTATGGATGAAGAGATAGAGTCTCTTAAAAAAAATGAAGCATGGCGATTAGAGAAACTCCCTCCATGAAGAAAGGCTATTGGGTACAAGTGGGTGCATGCAAAAAAAGAAGGATCCTCATAAGATGATGTGCGCAAAAAAGATAAACTGGTGGCTAAAGGACTTGCTCAGAAAGAAGGGATTGATTATGATGAAGTGTATTCCCCAATTGTCAAACACTTATCGATCCATGTGCTTCTGGTTTTCATGGCATTGTTTGATTTGTTGCTTGAGCAACTTAATGTAAAAATGACGTTCTTACACTGAGAAGTTGAAGATGAGATATTTATGGCGTAGCCCTAGGGTACAGAGAGCTCAGAAAAGGAGACTTGGTATGCAAACTAGACAAGTCTCTTTATGGACAAAAATAATCACCAAGATAATATAACAAGAAATTTGATCAGTTCATGCAAAAGAAGGAGCACCAAAGAAGCTAATTTGACCATTGTGTGTATTTCAAGAGATTGCCTCAAGGTAACTTTATTTATTTATTATTGTATGTCGATGACATATTGATAGCTACTTCACATCAAACAGAGATGGAACACATAAATGATCAACTGTCAACGAACTTTAAAATAAAGAGAGGTAAAGAAAATATTGGGAATGGAAATATAAAGAGACAGAAGGGCAGGCAATATTTGGTTGACCCCAAAGGGGTATTTGGAGAAGATGTTGAGGAGGTTTAGAATTGAACACACCAAGATAATGTTACAAGAAATTTGATCAGTTCATGCAATAGAAGGAGCACCAAAGAAGCCAGTTTGACTATTGTGTGTATTTCAAGTGATTGCCTCAAGGTAACTTCATTTAATTAATATTTTATGTCAATAGCATGTTGATAACTACTTCAAATTAGATAGAGATGGATCACATGAAGGATCAATAGTCAAATAACTTTGAAATATAGAACTTAGGAGAGGAAAAGAAAATAGTGGGAATAGAAATATATAGAGACAAAAAGGTAGGAAAGATTTGGTTGACCCAAAAGCGGTATTTGGAGAAGGTGCTGAGGAGGTTTAGAATTGAACACACTATAAAGTTTGTGAGTATACCTCTAACATCTTACTTTTGCTTATCTGCTGAGCAATGTCCGAAGATAGGTTTTGAAAAGAAGAAATGCACTCAGTACTATATGCTAGTGCAGTTGAAAGCTTGATGTATATCATGGCTTGCACTAGATCAGATTTGGCTCAATCAGTTGGAGTTGTGAGCTGATACATGCACAATCTGGGGAAGGATCACTAGCAAGCAATATTGGGAATTTTTTGGTACTTGAAATGTACAATTGGGGTTGGCCTATTATTTCAAAAGCAGTCGTCAATAGATGACTTATGCGATGGATCCGTGGACTCCAATTATGTCAGAGATTTGTATCGAAGACGATCAATAAGTGGTTATGTATTCACTCTAGCAGGAGGTCCAGTAGGGTGGAGCTCAACTTTTCAATCTATAGTTGCCTTGTCTACGAAAGAAGTTGAATTTTTGGCAGTTACTGAAGCATTCAAAGAAACTATCTAAATGAAAGGCTTGCTAGAAGACTTGGGAGCGAAGCAAAAGAAAGTAATTGTACATTGTGATATCTAGAACACTATATTTTTAAATACGAATTCAGTATGTCACGCTCGCACAAAACATATTGATATTCGACACTATTTCACTCGAGATGTTATTGAAGAATGTGAGATCTTACTGGAGAAGATTGACACTAAAGATAATCCCATGGATATGATGACAAAGGTGCTCACAGTTCAAAAATTCAGCAATTGCAAAATCTTGGTGAATTTTGAGAAGTATTTATAGGCTTCTCATTTGTTGGAACTACGGACGGCTGGATTCCCTTGGGAGGGGGATACGTAGACAACCAAGTTGGTGCAGTCACATTGATAGAGAGCTTGAATTAGTCAGCTCTTGTGTGGAGCACATGATATCTAAGGTGGAGATTGTTAACAATGAGCAAGTTGGAGGCGCGCCACAGCGCGTCTGGTGCCCGAGAAGCGGGTGCTATAGAGTGCCGCAGCGCCTTGCGGCCAAGAGGCGGGCGTGATGTAGCACCCGTGGTCTAGAAATTCTGCCTAGATATATTCTGAACCTAGATTTTAGGGTTATAGAAGAGGTAAAATCTAAAATTTTGAACTTCCATTGGTTTTGTGTGGTGGTTGCTCCATTTACAAAGAAGAAGGAAGGCTTTGATAGGTTTTGTAAGTATTTATAAACCCTAAAGCTCATTGTACCCCCCTTCTCTACATAGTGAAATTTTTTGCTCTTCACCCCGTGAACGTAGGTGTTAGTACCGAACCATGTAAATCCCTTTGTTTGTGTTGTGTTTATGATTGCATGTAATTGTTTCTTGCTTTATTTAGGTTTGCTCATCATCTAAAGTTTTATTCTGCATTGACTAATAACCCTAAGAAATTCCAACATATTGAACTTGAACTACATGTGAACTGTAAATATTCATCAAAGAGTCAAACTGATTAGAAAAACTAGGCATAAATTCATGTTAAAAAATGCATGCGGGGCCTCCAAGATATCTTTTCCTACTACTCATGCGACCCTTCCAACATGACGAACAGTAACGTTATAGCATGAATGATATTCTTCCTACATGCCCATATAATAGCGTCGTACAACAGATAATTTGTTGAATTTGGATGAGTGTGTGGAGCATGAAGATAAGGCCCTGTTATTGTTGAACTCATTATCAGATGAGTATGAGCACTTTATCATGACTTTGATCCATGAGAAGGAGGTGACGGCAGCCCTAGTGAACCATGAGTTTAGAAGAAGGAATAAAGAGTCCACCAAATCAGATATGGCAAAAACTCTTAGAGGAAAATCAGAGAGAAAGAAGCAATGATCAAAGAAAAATGCTTACTTCCAAAAAAGAGAGAAATCTAGAGGCCAAAGCATTGGGTGTAATCAATGCGCATTCTGTTTGGAAATAGGACATTGGAAGAAGGACTACTCAAAGTTGAATGACAAGCAGTAGGCGAGTGGATCTTCTGAGGCTAAGGACAATGTGATCCAGAATGCAGCGGAGAGTTCAGACTCCAATGTATCTCTTGTTACCATTTCAATGGGACTAGTAGATGATAGCTCTAGTTAGATCATGGATACGGGCACAATGTATCACATACGCTCCCATAATGTCTAGTTTTGTTCGTATAGAGAAATGGACAGCAATGCCGTCAGAATAGGGCCGATGCCACGTGTTGAATTACAGGAGTTGGAAGTGTATTAATCAAAACACATGCAAGAACAGTGCAATAACTAAAAAAAGTTAGACATGTGCTAAAGATCAAGAACAACCTGTTGTCTATTGGGGTCTTATAAGTCAAGGGCTTTACGGTGGTGATTGAGGCAAGGGTCCTAAATATCAGCAAGGGTGCTTTGACTTATCTAGGAGGAGTCAGGCAATAAAATCCTTACTTCCTATAGGGAAGTACAATGGCAGGTTCAGTAGCTGTAGCTGAAGACTCTGATGATGTCATGATATTATGGCATATGAAGCTAGTCTGTGTATGGGAGCCTTTACTGAGAGCATTGGAGAAGGAAGGACTTATTAAAGGTATAAATTCTTGCAACCTATAATTTTGTGAGCATTGTATTTTTGGCAAGAAAATACGCAAGCCCTTTGGTGTCGACCTCCACAACACTAAAGATATATTAGAACATATACATACTGATGTTTAGGGACCAACGAAGACTGCATCATTCGGTGGTCAAAAGTATTTTATTTCTTTTATAGATAATTAATCCAGATTTGTATGGGTGTGCACTTTAAAAAGCAAAGCAAATGTACTGGAGGTTTTCATAAATTGAAAGAAGACGATGAAAAATCAAATGGGCAAGATAATTAAGATGATCCGATTGGATAATGACGAAGAATTTATATCTGACTCTTTTGTAAGAGAATGTGAGAATTCAGGGATAGAACACCACTTTACAGTAAGAGAAACACCGCAACAGTACGGGGTAGCAGAGCAAATGAACGGTACCTTGGTGGAAAGGTGCGGTGTATGTTGTCCAATGCTAGGTTGGAGAGAGTCTATTGGACGGAAGCCCTAGACTATGCATGCTACTTGGTGAATCATCTGCTATATGCAGCACTTGACAAAAAAACTCCAATTGAGTTGTGTCTCAGACATCCTGTCACAGATTTTGATCAGCTGAAGATTTTTGACAGCCCAGCTTATTATCATGCTAGAAGGGATAAGCTTGAACCGCGGGCTAGAAAATCAATTTTCGTGGGCTTTCGATGCGGAACGAACAGCTATAAATTATATAATTTAGTTGACAAGAGGATTGTGGAGAGCAGAGATATCACCTTTGATGAAGAGCTTTTCTTAAGATTGAGAAGTTCTCATCAGATGGAGGAAAATATAGAGACTCCAGTAAGTAGGCAGAGAGTGGGGCTTGATGTGATCTTATTTATTCTATAGAAGTCTTCATGTTACATTGAGGATATTCCTACAAATGAACACCAAATTAGTGATGATGAAAAGCAAACAAATATTGAAGGTGATGCTCAAAGCCAGGAGTTGATTTCTAGAAACAAACTCAAAAGGAATGTAACACAACAGCTAGCTTGGCTCAAAGAATATGACACATATGCATTGTCCGTATTGGAGGATGAGGTCCCCTCTCATTACAAAGAAACGGTGACGGGCTCAGAAGGAAATTTATGGAAACAAGCTATGGATGAAGAGATAGAGTCTCTTAAAAAAATAAAGCATAGAGATTGGAGAAACTCCTCCAGGAAGAAAGGCTATTGGGTACAAGCGGGTGCATGCGAAGAAAGAATGATCCTTAGAAGATGATGTGCACTACAAAGCTAAACTGGTGGCTAAAGGATTTGCTCAGAAAGAAGGGATTGATTATGATAAAGTGTATTCCCCAGTTGTCAAACACTCACAGATCCGTATGCTTCTGGCTTTCGTGGCATTGTTTGATTTGTTGCTTGAGCAGCTTAATGTAAAAATGACGTTCTTACACTGAGAAGTTGAAGATGAGATCTTTATGGCGCAGCCCTTAGGTACAGTGAGCTAAGAAAAGGAGACTTGGTATTCAAACTGGACAAGTCTCTTTATGGAAACAAATAATCACTAAGATAATATTACAAGAAATTTGATCAGTTCATACAAAAGGAGGAGCACCAAAGAAGCTAATTTGACCATTATGTGTATTTCAAGAGATTGCTTCAAGGTAACTTCATTTACTTATTATTATATGTCGATGACATATTGATAGCTACTTCAGATCAAACAGAGATGAAACACATAAATGATCAACTGTTAATGAACTTTGAAATAAAGAGAGGTAAAGAAAATATTGGGAATGGAAATATATAGAGACAGAAGGGCGGGAAAGATTTGGTTAACCTAAAAGGAGTATTTGGAGAAGGTGTTGAGGAGGTTTAGGATTAAACACACTATAAAGTCTGTGAGTATACCTCTAACACCTCACTTTCATTTATCTGCAAAAAAATGTTCAAAGACAGATTTTGAAAAAGAAGAAATGCACTCAGTACCATATACTAGTGCAGTTGGAAGCTTGATGTATGTCATGGTTTGCATGAGACCAGATTTGGCTCAAGCTTTTGGAGTTGTGAGCCGATACATGCACAATCCGGGGAAGGATCACTAGCAAGCAATAATGGGGATTTTTCGGTACCTGAAAGGTACAATTGGGGCTGGCCTATTATTTCAAAATCAATCGTTAATAGATGACTTATGCATTGGATACGTGGACTCCAGTTATGTAGAAGATTTGTATTGAAGATGATCAATAATTTGTTATGTATTCACTCTATCAGGAGGTCCAGTAGGGTGGTGGTCAATTTTTTAGTTTATAGTTGCCCTGTCTATGATAGAAGAAGCTAAATATATGGCAATTACTAAAGTGTTTAAGGAAGCTATCTAAATGAAAGGTGTGTTAGAAGACTTGGGTGCGAAGCAAAAGAAAGTAGTAGTACATTGTGATCGCTAGAACTCTTTATTCTTAACTACTAATTCGGTCTGTGACGCTCACACAAAGCATATTGATATTCGACACCATTTCGTTCAAGATGTTATTGAAGAATATGAGATCTTATTGGAGAAGATCGACACTAAAAATAATCCCGTTGATATGATGACAAAGGTGCTCATAGTTCAAAAAATCATCAATTGCAAAATCTTGGTGAATTTGGAGAAGCAACTATAGGCTTCTCACTTGTTGGAACTACGGACGGCTTGAATCCCTTAGGAGGAGGATACATAGGCAACCAAGTTGGTGCAGCCGTATTGATAGAGAGCTTAAATGAGTTAGCTCTCGTATGGAGCATATGAGATCTGAGGTGGAGATTGTTAACAATGAGCAAGTTGGAGGCGTGCCACAGCGCGTCTGGCGCAGAGAAGTGGGCACTATAGCGCGCCGCAACGGCCTTGCGCCCGAGAGGCGGGCGCGCTGTAGCACCCGCGGTCCAGAAATTCAGCCTAGATATATTCTTATCCCAGATTTTAGGGTTACAGAAGAGGTAAAGTTCGAATTTTTGAACCTTCATTGGTTTTGTGTGGTGGCTGCTCCATTTGCAAGAAAGAAGAAAGGCTTCAAGAGGTTCTGTAAGTGTTTTTAATTTCTAAAGCTCATTGTACCCCCTTCTCTACATAATGAAATTTTTTGCACTTCTCCTCGTCGACGTAGGTGTTAGTACCGAACCACGTAAATCCCTTTGTTTGTGCTGTGTTTATGAATTGCATGTAATCGTTTCTTGCTTTATTTGATTTTGCTCATCATCTCAAATTTTGTTCTGCATTGATTCATAACTCTAAAAAATTCCAACAGATTGAATGTGAACGTGAATTGTAAATATTCATCAAAGAGTCAAACTGATTAGAAAAAGTGGGCATAAATTCATGTTAAAAAATGCATGCGGGGCCTCCGAATGATCTTTTCCTACTGCACGTGCGACCCTCTCAACAGGACGAACAGTAACGTTGTAGCATGAATGATATTCTTCCTACCTGCCCATATAATAACGTCGTACAACAGATGATCTGCACTTTCTGATTCCTTTTACCATTTCCTTGCAATCGTTTCATACGATTTCTTCCAGCATCGGAATCGCAATTGAATATAACACAGTTTTCCAATGAAATCAGTATCTTCTTAGCTTCCAGATTTAGATTTATATTCACTGGCAGCTTACGCATATAGAATGCACTGTTAAAGCACATTTGTGGTCAGTGTAAAGTTGTTTGAATTTAAATTTTTAACAGCTATCAGCCGCTTAAATGTCTTATACTTCTTCCAGATGAAAGTTGCATGACTAAATTATGCGTTTGAGAAAGCAATTCTGAAGCACGTTGCTGAGAATTCTCTTAGAAAAAATCAAGTCTTAATAAGATAAATTATATAATTGATGAAATTTAAATTTTTGATCTAAATTCAACGATACTAATCAGTGATTCGCAATACTATTCAGATAATCATCGGCTTGAGAATTGATCGCATGGATAATTCGCTCGAGCAGAGAATCCATGAACCAATTGACGTGGTGCAAACCAGAGACTTCTAAATAAAAAAGGCCTCCCTTTCACATACAGAATCACATTATAGTTAGCAGTTTTTTAGATATGAACTTGACTAATATAAGACACTGATGATTTACTAATAAGATACGTGATTATGAATGTGTAAGTGTAGCAATGTCATTGCTTTCTCCCATGCCTGAATATTTTAGATGGTGGACAACTGATTAGGCCAGAAAGTTTCAAAATAGTAGTCCCAGCTTCAAGTATCAAAATCAAGTCTTTCATAACACAATCCAAGGCATCTATCTAATGCCGAATACATATACTAAGACTTGTTTAGATTTTCTAGTAATCTGAATGGCAAACTCTATAGTTGCAATACAACTCTTCATTAAATTTTAGGTTTCTTATATTCATTTATTATCAAAAGATATACAGACCAAAATTTTCCGTTGATAAAAAGCTAGCGGGGACTCTCAACTTCCTTTGAATAACACTTTACTTCGTACCTACACTTATCATATTGCCGTACAAACAGATCATCTCCTCTTGCTGGTCCTACGCATTAGCTCAACTAAGATTCCTTTTTCTATTTCTTTGAATCATTTCATACGATTCTTCAGAATTAGAACCGCAATTTTGCAGCAGATTTCAGTGTCTTCATTGATTTCAAAACCATATCTAGCTTTAAATCCTTATTTGAAATCATACTCCTTTATGAACCATTTTTCTTCTGCAATCTCTATTGATCGAGTTTGTTACACTATCAATTACATCAATCTTAATATTTTAGTCTTTGATGAGTATTTTTTTCGTAACCGACAAAATATTAATGTTGGATTTCAATACCGATAAAAAATTAAAGACGATATTTCGAAACTGATGTCAAGTTAATATGCCATGATGGTTATTTTTGTAATCAACAAAAGTTATGATACATAATTATGGAAAAATTTGTAACCGACTATAATTATGAGTAAATTATGTCTAATTGTTATTTTTGTAATCGAGAGATGAGTGAAATTATTATAAATAGAATGATTGTGTTCATTCCTAGAGTGTGCTTGAAACTCTCTAGTAAAATTTTTCCTCTCATATAATGAAATTTATCCTCCACTCTCCCTGTGAATGTAAGTGTTTACATCGAATCACGTAAATTTTGTTGTTTCTAATTGTGTCTTGTGATTTTTTTTTCTAGTGCTTGCATTCTAGAATCTCAACAAATGGTACCAAAGATAGGTTCAAATTGGATTGAAGAGCAAGATTGAAGCCATGGGAGATAGAGGAGAAGAGGGTTCTTCATCATCGACGGTGGTGGAGAGGACACTCCACCAAGTGGTGATGCATCCAACGAAAATCAATGTCGTCAAGTTTGAAGGCAAGAACAACTTTGAGATGTGGAGATGTGAAGTGACGGATGCACTATGCGCATTGAACCTAAATGATGATCTTCACAGTGAAAGAAAACCAGAAGAAATCTCGAAGAGAGACTGGGTCAAGATGAATGGCATTGTGGCTAGATCCAGAATTGCTTAACCAAAGGCATCAAGTATGTCGTGATGTTAGAACCTTTGGCGTGGAAGTTATGGAAATTCCTAGAAAGAAAATACATGACGAAGAGCATGGAGAATCGTCTCTACATGAAAAGGCGGCTCTATCGATTTCGAATGAGAAGATGAATTTCTAATGATGAGCACATAAACGAATTCACAAAATTACTAGCAGATTTACTAAATATGGATGAGACTATAGAAATGAAGATAAAAAACTGCTCTTGCTAAACTCACTACCGGATGAGATTGAGACCTTCACCATGACGTTGATACATGAGAAGGATGCTCTGAGATACGATGAGGTAACAAAAACCCTTTTGAACTATGAGTTCTGGAGAAAGAATAAGGAGTCCACTAAATAAGAGATGGCAAAGGCACTTACCCTCATATAGGAAGACTAGAACGGAAGAAACAATGGCCAAAAAAGAATGTGGATCCTCATAAAAGGGGAAAATTTAGTGGTCGCAGTATTATGCACAACCAGTGCACATTTTGCTTAGAGCCTGGACACTGGAAGAAGGATTGCCCTAAACTGAAAGAAAAAAGGGCAAGTGGATCTTCAAATACAAAGACAAATGTGACTCATCATGTGGTGGAGAAGTCTGATTCAGAGATGTCTGTTATTACAATTTTTATGGGTCTGATAGCAAATAACTTTAGCTAGATTATGGATATGGGTGCGACGTATCATATATCTTCCCAAAGGGAATGGTTCTGTTCACACAAAGAAACGGACATCAGCGCAGTTACCATGGGAAATGATGTCATAAGCTGAATATCCATAGTTGGGAGTGTGCTGATCAGAATACATACTAGAACAGTTCAAGAGCTGAAGAAAGTAAGCCATGTATTGGAGATTAAGAAAAATCTATTGCCTGTTGGAACTTTAGAAGCCAGGATCTTTAAGGTGGTTATTGAAGCTGGTTTTATAAAGACCACTAAGGGTGAAATGACTTACTTGAGATGAGTTGGATAACATAATCTCTACTATCTTCAAGGGAGTATAGTCACAAGATCTACAACTATAGTAGAAAGTTCAAGGGATGCCATGATGCTATAGCATATGAGACTTGCACATATAGGAGAGCCATCACTAAAAGCTCTAGAGAAAGATGGACTCATAAATGGTATTGATTCTTATAAATTATAATTTTGTGAACATTATATTTTTGGCAAGAAGACACACAAATCCTTTAGTGTGGGCCTCCACAATACCAGGGGTATACTATAATATATACGTACAAATGTTAGGGGACCAACGGATACAACATCATTTGGTAGTCATAAATATTTTATCTCCTTTATTGATGATTACTCCAAGTTTGTATGGGTGTACACCATGAGAAACAAAACCAATATACTAAAGATATTCAAGAATTGGAATAAATGTGTGGAAAATCAAACTGGCAAACAAATTAAGAAGATCTGTTCTAACAATGGCAGATAATATAATTTTGATTTATTTTGCAGTAGTGCTAGAATTCTGGAATTCAACACCATTTCACCGTTAGAGAGACACCACAACAAAATGGGATAGCATGATGTATAAACCAAACTTTGGTGAAAAACGTTTGGTGTATGTTGTCCAATGCTATGTTTGAAAAAGTTTACAAGGTAGAGACCCTAAACTACACATGCTACTTGGTGAACTGTTTGCCCTCTGATGCACTTAATAAGAAGACTCCTATGGAATTGTGGTTTGGAAGACCTGCTGAAGATTATGATCAGTTAAAAATATTTAGGTGTCTGGCATATTATCATGTGAAAAGGGATAAACTGGAGCAAAGAGCATGAAATGTAATCTTCATTGGTTTTCAATGCGAGGTCAAATAATACAAACAATATGACCCGGTTGATAGGAAGATCTTCATCAGCAGTGTTGTTACATTTAATGAGGAGTTCTTCCTGAGACAGAGAAGTTTGTATCAATTGGAGAACACCATAGCAACTTCTATTAGCATATAAAGAGTAGGGTTTGATTCACCAAAGTTTGATCCTTAGGATTCTTCCTATGCTAAGAAAATTCCTACAACTAAAGACCACCTTAATGATAGTGAAGAAGAAAGAATCAATAGTGGTGATGAGACTTTTGTTCAAGAGTCAATTGAAATAAACAAAACCCGATGGCAGATTGAAAGACCTGCTTGGCTTAATGATTACATTACTTATGCACTAACAGTAGAAGAGGATGAGGTTTCATCCCACTGCAGGGAGGCAATGATAAGTTCGAAAAAGGATCAGTGGAGACAAGCCATGAATGAAAAGATGAATTCCCTTCATAAAAATAAATTATGGAGACTAGAGAAATTACCTTTAGAAAGGAAAACTATTGGCTGCAAATGGGTGTTTGTAAAGAAGGTGGGATCTCACTAAGTTGATGTTCGATACAAGGCAAGATTAGTGGAAAAGAGCTTTGCACAAAAGGAATGAATAAACTATGGTGATGTACTTTGCCCTATTGTCAAACACTCATCAATCAGTGTGCTTCTAGTCTTGGTAGTACAATTTGACTTATCATTGAAATAGCTCGATGTCAAAATTGTGTTCTTACACAGAGAACTAGAGGAGGAGATCTATATGGTGCAGCCCCCATTATTCATTGAAGCAAGAAAGGGGACTTGGTTGCAAACTAGAAAAGTCCCTTTATGGCTTAAAGTAATCACCAAGGCCATGGTACAAGAAAGTTGGCCACTTCATGTAAAAAAAGGATATATAAGAAGTCAGTTTGATCACTACATCTATTTAAAGAAGTTACCCCAATGTGATTATATTTACCTACACCTGTATGTTGATGACATGTTGGTGGCAACTTCTGTTGAATCTGAGTTGGAATATATTAAAGAAAAAGTATCAAAGAACTTTGAAATGAAGTTTTTGGAAAAGGCAAAGAAGATTTTGAGAATGGAAATTTGTATGGATAGGTATGGCTAACCCAAAAGAGTTATTTATAAAAGGTGTTGAAGAGGTACAGAGTTAATGACTTCACAAAGAATATAAGTATACCTCTTGCACCTCATTTTCATTTGTTTGTTGAGTTGTGCCCAAAGACAAATCTAGAAAAGGATGAAATGCACAAGGTGCCATATGCTAATATTGTAGGTAGTTTGATGTATGTCATGGTTTGCACTAGACCAGACCTAACACAAGCAGTTGGGAAGGTAAGCAGGTATATGCACAATCCGATAAAGGATCACTGGCAAGCAGTGATAAATATATTTTGATATATGAAAGGTACATTGGATGTTGGTCTATAGTTGCAAAAGCAATTATCAATAGCAAATCTTTGTGTTAGATATGTAGATTTTGACTATGCTGGGGATTCCCAATGAGTGGATATGCGTTCACTTTATCAAGAGGTCCAAATGGGTGGATATCTACTCTACAATCTATGGTTGCCCTGCCTACAACAAAAGCTAAATACATGACACTTACAAAGGCATTCAAAGAAGCAATATAGATGAAAGGCTTGATGAAAGATTTGAGTGTGAAATAAGAGAAAATGGTAATCTATTGTGATATCCAAATCGTTATATATTTAGCTACCAATCTGGTTTGTTAAGGTTGCATAAAACACATAGATGTGCGGCATCACTTTATACCGGATATCATAGAAGATAGAAATCTTTTGTTGAAAAAGATAAATACAAAAGACAATCCAGTGGAAATGTTTACAAAGGTGCTCACCATCCAAAAATTTACCCACTGCAAAGACTTGGTGAATATGGAGAAGCAGCTATAAGCTTCTCCTAAGGATGAACTACTGTAACAACCCAAGGTTGTTACCCAGCTAAATTTTAGCTTAACCGTATCTTAATTAAGTCCATCCAGTCACTAGACCCAATCACCAAAGACTTTGTGCGATTCGAAGATAAATCAAATATTTTGGATTATTTTAATATTTAATTAATTAGGAGATTGAGGAATTTAGTTTGACCTTGAAATCAAAATCTGACTTCACCGTTGCGATCGTCACCCCCCAAATTAGTTAGGGGTGATGTTTTGGATGTGTTTGGAAGTCATCGTATTTTCACAAATATTTTAATATAATTAAATGCACCAGAAAATAAAATAATTAAATAATCGTCAAAATCAAATTCTGACATAGCCGTTGATTTCCTCACCCCCAAATTAGCTTGGGGTAAATTTTTGGGAATTTTCGGAGTGCGTTTCAAAAATCTGAATTTTTAAATAATTAAGGAAAATAATTAAGTAATTATTCTGTCCCTAAATTATAATTTTCCCTAATTTTCTATTGCTTACCTGTCAGCCCCCTCACCATATTTGGCACCCCATGCCCCCCTTGGGCTGAATTATGATGACCTCTCCTCCTCCCATGCCTCCTCTCTCCCTAGGCTCATGATGGCCTATCCCCCTCACATCTCCTTCTCCTCCCTCTTTAAAGAAAGGCTCAGCCCCTCCTTTTCTTCCTTGTTGCAAAATCTGAAGGTTCTTCCTCCACTTTTGTGCTAAAAGAAGAAGTTTCTCTCTAAGGTTCTTGGAAAAAATAGAGTTTCCTCTCCCTCTTCCAAAGGCTAATATACCCAATTGCTACTCTTCCTTGCCTCCTTCACATTGCTATTATGCTTGAATGTATCATTAGAAATTTACAAGCATGTATGGAAGCCATTAAGGCTTCTTAAAGCATCACATTTTCCTTAAAATAGAACTGTTCTGTTTTTCGTCTATTCTGCACACCCATGCATTTATCACCATTTTTTATATAGTTAGGATGCTCTGTTTGTGCCAATTTTGGTATCAATGGAAAGGTATCAGAAAGACCTTTCCATTGATATATGGCACTGCTATAGAATACTCTGAATTGAGAGCATTTGAGCTCGAAATGAGGCCTTTATGTGTTTCGCACTAGCGAAAACATCGCCTGGCGCTGCAGCGCCCGAGTTGCAGAAACTGATCCGTTGTAACACGCCACAGTGCGCCGCAGCGGGCTGCAGCGTCATTTCAGGAAAAATCATATAAAATCAGTTAATAAACTAATTGAACAGTACCCCGCAAGTGGACTGCTGCAGCGTGTCATAGCGCGCCACAGCGGGCTGCAGTTCCATCCCAGGAAAACTATATAAAATCAAAAAAATAAATGAATTGAATAGTGTTTTCGTTAGTTAGTCCGCCACAGCGCGCCGTAGCGCACTACGCGCCGCAGTGTCTCAATAGCTTGCGATGTGTAATAAAAATACATTTTTGATGAAAAATAATATAAATCTGCCTCAGTGCGCTACGCCCGCCATAGCGTGCCATAGCGACCGCCTTTTGAAAAATTAAGCATCGAGAACCACCGTAGCGTGCCGCAGCATCTGAAAGCGCTGCAGCGCACCGCAGTGAGCCCCAGCGCGCTCCAGCGCCCAGAAACTATAAAACTGCCCAAAATTGGCTGGAATGGCCAGAATTTCTCTATTTTTGCATTTTAAGGTCCCTCAGACCCTAGTGGAACTGAATTATATCAAATTTGAACCTAGTTTAGTTAAAATTGAGCATTGCATAAAATTCTATATATAAATTAAGTTTGAAACTTTGTCATTTTTAATAAGTGCTCAAAACCTATTATGTATCTTAAATATCTTGTGCCAAATGCTAAATAATAGAATCCTTGAATGCTTATGTTGAATAGATATATCTTAATAACTAAATGGCATGAAACCTAAATCTTTAGATTTGTAATCAAGTGCTAACTTTTTTTATTTGATTTAGAATTTAGTTAGCTTTAATTACCTTCCATTTTATGTCAATTTTACATTTCTATGCTTTTATGATGATAAGATGTATGTTAGAGAACTTTAACATTTAATTGAATACCTAAATGTGCTTAGTAGACATTAAAATATAATGGAACATGAGAATCTTGAAAACTTAATTAAGTAAATGATACTTAATATAAACCTAAAATTTGCCTTCAATAATACACTAATAATACATTGATTTATCATTGACCTTTAAATTAACCTTTGATCTTAATGGTAGAAAGGCTAAGGGTTAAACCTTTACTTATCTTGATTAAGACCTAAATCTTAATCGCTTAATCAATTAACTTGATTGTAAGGTAATTCAACTTATATTATTCTAATAATGTATCTGATTTATTATTGATCTTAAATCATTGAATTAGAAGTGCTAAGGTTAATATTAAATCTGTGTGATTGACCTATCTGAATCTAAACTTTATATCCTTAATTTTCTCCTATATAGGACTATTAGCATAAAGATGAATAATAAAATTATAATGATTGATGAAACGATCTAACTCTAATAATATCCTTGATTTTATCCCATGATTGCAGAATAGGATAGGGTTTGATGAACTTTTAATTATCTAACCTGATCAATTTAATCCAAGTCAATTAAGTAAACTCTGAATATTAACTTAAGAAGTAAAAAAGTGAGATCCTAATGTTCTTACTTTAGGAACATTCTTAAGATGTTTCAAGACCCTAATTATTGATACCTTGAGGTCAGAAGAGCTTTTGTAACTTATTGAGGTAGAAACTTAGATGATCTTTTATAATTTTAGAAATTGAACTTGATACCTTGTAGTATGAATCACCTAAAGTACTTAAAATGGGACTTATTCCTTATGGTAGCAACCTACATTAAGTGATCTTTGATCATATCCTTGGAGCCTCGTGTCGGACTCACCTATATAGAGTGAGGATTAATAGCTTTGATAAATCCTTGTTGATTAAATAAAATTATCTAAACACAGATTATTAGTTGGGTGTAGTAGAGTATACCCATAGTACTGAGTTATTTTAGTAATATTCATGATTGGTTGATTCACTCCAATGTGGACTTATTACTAGGTGCTATCTCGAGGGATTAGACGAATACCAGTCCCGTTAGAGTAAATCTTCCAAGACTAAGAGTGTTACAATTAGTGAATAGGATCCTTAGTTTGAGATATAAACTGCGACTGGGTTCTGCCTCCTATCATAGTGTGCTTCGATAAGTGCAGTTTAAGCAAACTAAGTATCTCAAGTCACTTTGCGTAGAACACTAAGTATGCTTGTAATTATGATATTTAACGACTTAGCTTGAGATATAAACTGTGAACCGGGTTCTGCCTCCTATTGTAGTGCGCTTCGATAAGTGCAGTTTAAACAAGCTAAGGGTTAAATCCACCTTTCTTACAAATATGTTAAATATGTGTATACAATCATCCTAGCTAATAATTTTCAAGTAAACTCTCAACTTTAACCAATTATCAAAGTTAGAATTTTATGAGTCCAAATTCTTTTAGCAGGATTCTGCACAATGGAGACATTGAGTTCATTAACAGATTTTAAAGCATTTTTTTGGATTTCTAGATTTATCTCATGTGGCTTAGAAGCATGAGCATGAGCATAAGCATGATGTGTGAGTATCAAAATAATGTATGAGTATCAGTGATGATTTATGGGTTATGAAATTTTGCATATATTGACTGAGAAATTTTAGAATGCATCAGCATCATAGTAAACGGTATTCCCAATTTGATGTATGTATACATTGGACCGTACTATTTATAGCAATTCAGTAATATTTTAATTGCATATCAGTAGCATATAGTGTTGTAGCATATTCAGATGCACAGTTTTAGTGACATACAACATGGTTTTACAGATCATTACTCAGTTTCAAATTCATTACTATTTGGGTTTATTTTCAGTATTTAGTGTACACTTCAGTTTTACTTCACTTTACTTTAGTTTTGTATAGTTTTATACAATTTTATACTTTCAGTTATCTTTACAGTATTACTGCAGATTTACTTACATTATATAAATGTTAAGAGAATAACTAGAACTATTTAGATTAGTTTCGATGTGTTAGACTTATTGTTTAACACGGGGTACTTTGGGATCTGATAATTTGCTAGATCTTGAGCAGTATATTGAGCCAGGTTAGGAGGACACCCAGGAGATTCAGGAGGAGCCCGTGGAGCACTAGTGGACCCTCATCCAGTTTCACTACTTTTCTGTTTAGTTTATTTCAATTCAGTACTTAGCTTTTATGTATGTTTCAGTAAAATATTTATAATAATTATAGATATATTTTCTTTTCTTTTTTGAGATGAATATTTTCATACAGCTTCTGTGATGAATATTTCTAGATGTTTGCTTTAAGTTCTGCACTCTGTTATATATTATTTATATTTAGTATTGTGATGTGATCAGTATACTAGAAATACTGATATCTTATATATATTGGATTCCTCATGTGTTTACATCCAATATATTTATTAGTCTAATACTTAGGATAAGGATACTACCGTATCTCAAGTATTAGCTCTCAATCCTCCTTAAGGTTGAGTCAGCAGCCCTTCGACTGGGTTGGGTTGGCAGCCTTTCGGAGAGACGGGATATTCCTCCCCGAGTGGCGTGCCGCTCCGCCGCCGATCTGTTTCACCTCTTTTGCGTGCGGCGACGGGGCGGGGCTATACAACTACGCGATGCTTTGGGAGAATGATACATAGGCTACCCGTGCGGGTGCAGTCACTTTACTTTTGACTTGGGAGCTTGTTGGGATCAGCTTTCATGTGGCACACATGAGAAATGAGGTGGAAAATTGATGAGTATTTTTCGTAACCGACAAAAAATTAATGCGGGATTACAAAACTGACAAAAAGTTAAAGGCGACGTTTCGAAATCAATGTCAAGTTAATATGACATGATGACTATTTTTGTAATCGATAAAAGTTATGATACATAATTATGGGAAAATTCGTAACCGATCATAATTATGGGTAAATTATGCCTAATTGTTTTTTTTATAACCTATGGATGAGTGAAACCATTATAAATAGAATGTCAGTGTTCATTCCTAGGGTGTGCTTGAGCTCATGATTTCTTAGAAACTCTCTTGTAAATTATTTTCTCTCATATAGTAAAATTTCTTTTCTTCTCTTCAGTGAACGTAAGTATTTATACCAAACCACATAAATTATGATTGTCTTGTGATTTTCTTTTTGCATTTGCATTCTAGAATCTCAACAGCCCTCTCATAATATACTTTTATTTTTCTTAATCTCTTATTCAACGTTTTGTTAGACTCTCAACCGGATCAATTTGCCCCATTCTTTTGGCTGTCTAATATGATCTCATCTTTTATTCAACATTTTAATCCTGAGCAGATGATGATGCCTCCTCAAAAAATCTCCATTATATTTGAAATTAAGTCTTTGCATTCCTAACCAGATCCATACATGACGTCTGCTCTCCAAACAGTGCATCTACTTTATTAATTAATCTCTGGCTTAAAATTAGTGTGTATATATAAAAGAGATATTTATTTCTAGTTGATGTGGTACCTAAAACAATTTTTTTTGAATGTCACATCAACGATAAATATGAATAATATTATTTATAATATGTAGTATATATGTTCAAGAGTGAGGACTTGCTATAATTGGGATGGAGTGGAAGGTTTGTTAAGCGCACAGCCACATCCACAACACTTGTAAACAAAGAGAAGCATGGGTAGAGCGCCGTGTTGTGATGAAGCCACTGACCTCAAGAAAGGGCCTTGGACACCTGACGAAGACTTCAAGCTCATTCAGTACATAGAGAAGCATGGCCACGGAAAATGGAAAACCCTTCCCAAGTTTGCAGGTATCTTCCTCTCTCTTTCTCTCTTTCTCTCTCTCTCTCTCCCTTCAATGCTTCTCATTCAATCCACTAGAAATTATCAGGCTTCGAGTTTTGTTTTTGTTCAGCCCTTTTCACATCTAATTTCTCAGGACTGAATAGATGTGGCAAGAGCTGTCGGTTAAGATGGACCAATTATCTGAGACCAGATATCAAACGAGGGAAGTTCTCCCCTGAAGAAGAACAAAGCATCCTTCATTTCCATTCCATCCTCGGCAATAAGTTATAATCACTCCCTCCCTCTCTACGCATAGACATACTCATGCGCACACACGCTTCACATGTAGAACTCAGCAGTTGCTGGGCAACTTTTGCTGGACAGGTGCACCCAATCTCCCTCCCTCTCAACCCATAGACATACTTGGGAGCGCCACCTGAGCGGGTGGGCGCTTGGGTGCACCTGATGGACTAATTTTGCATCTAGCAGAAAAATCGATGCTTAGGCGCGTCCAAGCGTTGAGCCGACGGTGAAAAAGTGCACGCGAAATGCTATTTGGGTGATTTGGTATTACCATTTAGCTCCGAGTCAAGTTGCGAGTTATATTTAGAGATGACGCTTGCCACCGTGCCCAAGCACGGTAGGCCCAACCCGGGCAGAGGAGTTAATGATTTTACATACAAAATTAATTATTGATCAATGTGATTTGAATGTGATTTGATTATCATGTTAACCATAAAGGTAGGTGAATTTCACCATGACTTGCATCAATTTATTTGTTGATGCATCATCATCTAAATAAGCCAACCTGAGGGCAGGGCACTTGGACGCATCCGGTATATTGATTTTGCAGCTGATGCAAAAAAGACACATTGTTTTTGTTTTGTTTTGAGTGGTGGCTGAGCTGCAGAAGCATCCATTGTTAAGTAGTAAACCCTAGAATGCAAAAGCCCTTGATCTCTACATGACATAGATTCAAATTCATAATAAACATCATCAAATTTACGTTACAGGTGGTCAACAATAGCCAGCCATCTCTCTGGCCGGACAGACAATGAGATAAAGAATTTTTGGAACTCACACCTGAAAAAGAAACTGATTCAGATGGGTTTTGACCCGACCACCCATCGACCAAGGGCTGATCTACTTGCAGCCCTGCACCAGCTTAATGCTGCCCTCATGAAAATGGAGCCGGTAGCTGGCGGCTGGCCTGCAATGGGCGATCATGCATTGCATATAGCAAAGCTTCAGAATTTTCTGTATCTGCTTCATCCCACAGATGCAGTTAACAGCGTCAATTCTTGCTTTGATGCGGAACATTTGGGAGCCATATCAAACTCTAGTTCAAGCAAGGAGACACTGCACTTTCCAGTGAGCTTGGGAGCCAATATTGGTACTTCGGATTGCTGCGCAAACGATGGTTTTATTAATTTTGGTTCTGGTGAGGATGAGGCTTCTCCATTCTGGTATGAGCAGTTGCTGGATGAGCAATTTGGTGTATGAACTGTATCATTTAAGACCTATGTTTGGTGCTTCATGCTTTAATACTAACTGGTTGAGAAAAAAGAAAGATGTTTAATTTGGTTTTTATGCTGATTTCTTCAGTTCTTCTCTTGTAATTGGTCCATGAAAGATCATATAGTATATGCACTGAATGGAGATGATATGAGAATTGAAATTTGCAACAAATGCACTTCATCACATGATTATAAACTTCAAAATTTACAAAATTTTAATATAATTCCAAAGAAATGTCTTGACATTAATTTCTTGGATAGTTCTACGGCTTAAATCTAGTTCCATCTGATTAAATGGATATTTTGACAAATTAAATTTTTAAAGCAGAAGCAATCAACCCTCAAAACAAAATCATCAGTCAGTTGAGATTATAGTGCAGGAAGTTGTACCCAACAGGATCGTTTCAAAATATGCTATAAAACTTGTGAGAAAAAAAAAACTGCTGAATTCATAAAATAAGTGTCCCCGAGACAATGAATTTAGATGGATGAGTGGTATGTATGAAATGATATGATAAGAAATAAATATCTTTGTAGCATGATCGTTTATGATAGTTATTAGATGCAAATTATATAAAAAGCTATTAGACATGATCTAACATCTTTTACGAACTGATGAAGGGCAAAGAATATAAAGCTTCATAGAGCCTACCTCATTAAATTACAAGTTGTGCCTCCTAAGCATAAATGTCATCTTATTTGCACAGGTTAATTAAAATTTGTTGAGATCGATTATGGTTTAAATCAAAAGCGGACAAAATGAAACTTGAGCGAGCGTTGAGAAACCAAAAATTAAAGCAAGAAAATTAAACTTACAAAACAATCACAGCCACAAAACAGAAATAACGTGGTTCGGTGATCACACCTACGTCCACGAGGAGGAGAGCAAAGTTTCACTAAAATTAGAGAGGAATACAAATGATTATAGGGTTAAAAAACCCTTACAAGACCTTTTTCTTGGAGATTTCTTTTTCTATCTACATCTTAACTTGTATACCAATGCCTATTTATAAGCCATCATTAATTCCTAAGAGTTACAAATTCTCAATCTCAATAATTACGGTATTAAAATGGTCTAAAGAAAACTTCCAAATTCGGCCACCATAATTCCTAAAACGGAAGTTATTAATGCGGCAGTTTCTTAATGTCATAATTGAGAGATTTAATTCTATATAATGAAAAATAATTTCTTTTAATTTTTCTTCAATTAAAGAAACTTAATTTCCTTTAATTTTCCATTTATTAAGAGAAATTAATTTCCTTTAATTTTTCTTTAATTTTCCACCTCAGGTTTCATGTGTTTCACATGAGAACTGAAACCCTATACTCTCAATCAATGTGGTTGCACCAAGTTGGTTGCCTACGTATCCCCCTCCCAAGGGAATCAAACCACCCGTAGTTCCACCAAAAGGAGAAGTCTATTAATGCTTCTCTAAATTCACCAAAGATTTATAATGGGTGAATTTTTGAACAGTGAGCATCTTTGTCATCATATCCTCAGGGTTGTCTTTGGTATCGATCTTCTCCAGTAAGATCTCACCATCTTCGATAACATCTCGAACGAAATGATTGTCGGACATCAATATGCTTTGTGCGATGAGCATGACAAATCGGATTAGTAGCCAAAAATATAACGCTCTGGTTATCACAATGTACTACTATCTCCTTTTGCTCCGCACCCAGATCTTCCAGCAAGCCTTTCATCCAAATAGCTTCCTTGAATATCTCAATAACTCCATATATTCAGCTTCCTTTATTGACAGGGCAACTGTAGACTGAAAGGTTGACCTCCACCCTACTAAACCTCCTGCAAGTGTGAATACATAACCAGTTGTTGACCTTCTTCGATCCAAATCTTTGGCATAGTCAAAATCCACATATCCCACGCACAAGTCAGCTATTGAGGACTGTACCTAAAGATTCCATCACTACTTGCCAGTGATCCTTCCCCAGATTATGCATGTAGCGGCTCACAACTCCAATAGCTTGTGCCAAATCTGGTTTAGTGCAAACCATGGCATACATCAAGCTCCCAACTGCATTAACATACGGCACTGTGTGCATTTCTTCTTTTTCAAAATCTGACTTCAGACATTGCTCTGCAGATAAGAGAAAATAAGGTGCTATGGGTATACTTATAAACTTTGTATTTTCTTCAATCATAAACCTCTTTAGCTAGCACTCTCTCCAAATACCCCTTTTAGGTTAACCAAACCTTCCCTGCAATTTTGTCTCTACAAATTTCTATTCCTAATATTTTCTTTGCCTCTTCCAGATTCTTCATTTCAAAGTTCTTTGACAATTGATCATTTATATGATTCATTTATGACTGATCCGAAGTACCTACAACATATCATCAACATACAATAGCAAATAAATGAAGTTACCTTGAGGCAGCCTCTTGAAATACACACAATGGTCAAACTAGCTTCTGCAGTACTCTCTCTTTTTGCATAAACTGATCAAATTTTTTGTATCATTGTCTCAGTGATTGCTTTAGCCCATAGAGAGACTTGTCCAGTTTACATACCAAGTCTCCCTTTCCTGGCTCACTGTATCTTGGGGGCTGTGTCATATAGATCCCCTCTTCTAGTTCTCCATGCAAGAACTTTGTCTTCACATCAAGCTGCTCAAGCAGCAAGTCGAAATGTGCCACCAAAGCTAAAAGCACATGGATCAATGAGTGTTTGACAACTGGGGAAAACACCTCATCATAATCGGCCCATTCCTTCTGAGCAAAGCCCTTTGCCACAAGTCTAGCTTTATAGCACACATCAGCTTCTGATGAACCTTCTTTCTTCGCATACATCTATTTACACCCAATAACTTTCCTTCCTGGAGGGAGTTTCTCCAATCTCCATATCTCATTCCTCCACTACAGATAATGCAAATGTGATGTAGTTTCTGAGCCAGGCTGGCTATTGAGGTGCATTCTTTCTAGGTTTATTTCTAGCAATTGACTCCTGAGTTGGAGCCTCACCATTAATATCAGTTTGCTCTTCATCATCACCAACATGGTCTTCATCTGTATGAGTATCTTCAATGTGATGTGAAGTCTTCTGTGGAACAAATGGGATAGTATCAAACCCCACTCTCTGCCTTCCTGTAAGAACCTCAGTATTATCCTCCACCTGATGAGAACTCCTCTGTCTCAACAAATACTCTTCATCAAATATGACATCCATGCTCACCACGATCCTCTTGTCAATTAGATCATACAATTTGTAGCCCTTCACGTCGCATCTGAAGCCCACGAAAATTACTTTCCTGTCCCGCGATTTAAGCTTATCCTTCCTAACATTGTAGTAAGCTGGGCTGCCAAAGATCTTCGGCTGATCATAATCTGTAACAGGATGTCCAGACCACAACTCAATTGGAGTTTTCTTATTAAGTGTGGCAAATGACAGACGGTTCACCAAGTAGCAAGCATAGTCTAGGGCTTCCGCCCAATAGACTCTCTCCAACCCAGCATTGGACAACATACACCGCACCTTTTCCACCAAGGTACGGTTCATTCGCTCTACTACCACGTTCTACTGCAGTGTTTCTCTTATTGTGAAGTGGCGCTCAATCCCTGACTCTTGACATTCCTTCACAAAAGAGTCGGATGTGAATTCTTCGCCATTGTCCTAACGAATCATCTTGATTCTTTTGCCCGTTTGATTCTCCACCATCTTCTTCCAGTTAATGAATACCTCCAATACATTTTTTTTGCTCTTCAAAGTGTTCACCCATACAAATTTGGAGTAATCATCTATAAAAGAAACAAAATATCTTCGACCACCGAATGATGTAATCTTCATTGGTCCCCATACATCTGTGTGTATATATTCTACTATACCTTTGGTGTTGTGGAGGACAACACCAAAGGGCTTGCGTGTTTTCTTGCCAAAAATACAATGTTCACAAAATTATAATTTGCAAAAATTTTAACCTTTGATGAGCCCATCTTTCTCCAATGCCTTCAGTGATGGTTCCCCTACATGTGTTAATCTCATATACCACAGCATTATGGCATCTTCAGAGTCTTCAACTACAGCCATTGTACCTGTCACTATACTTCCTTGTAAGTAGTAGAGGTTCTGTTGTCTGACTCCTCTCAAGTAAGTCATTGAACCCTTGATGATCTTCAAAACTACTGCCTCAACCACCATCTTAAATCCCTTGGCTTCTAAGGCCCCAATATACAGTAGATTCTTCTTGATTTCTGGCACGTGTCTGACTTCCTTTAGTTCCTGAATGTGTCTTTATCGGCACACTACCAATTTCGACAAGTAGTATTATTTCCCATTGTGACTGCACCACTGTCCGTTTCCTTGTACAAGCAAAACCAATCCTTTTGGAAGCAAATATGATGCGTCGCACTAGTGTTCATGATCCAACTGGAGTTGTTTGCTACTAGACCCATAGAAACTGTCACAAGAGATACATCAAAGTCTGAACCCTCCACCACATTTTGAATCATATTGGCCTCTGAAGATCCACTCGCTCGCTGCTTGTCTTTCAACTTTGGGCAGTCTTTCATCCAATGTCCTGTCTCTAAACAAAATGCGCACTGATTGCTCCCAATGCTTCGGCCTCTAGATTTTCGTCTTTTCTGGAAGTCTGCATTCTTCTTTGACCATTACTTCTTCTTCTCTAATCTTCCCCTCTGGAGTGTAAGTGCCTCTACTATATCATATTTGGTAGACTCCTTATCCCTTCTTCTGAATTCGTGATTCACAAGGGTTGTAGTCACCTCCTTATACTTCAGAACATCCTTCCCATGGATCAACGTCATGGTGAAGTTCTCATACTCATCTGGCAATGAGTTCAACAATAACAAGGCCTTGTCTTCATCCTCCATTATCTCATCCAGATTTCTGCCAATAGCTTTGTGAATTCATTGAAGTGCTCATTAATGAAAATCCCTCTTCTCATCTGAAACCTGTAGAGCTGCCTTTTCATGTGGAGTCTATTCTCCACACTCTCCGTCAGATACTTAGCCTCTAGGAATTTTCATAATTTCCACGCTGATGTCTCCATCATAACTGCATACTTGATCTCTTGAGTTAAACAATTTCAGATCAAGCCGCATGCACTGCGATTCATCTTGATCCTGTCCCTCTCTGAAATTTCCTCTGATTTTTCTTCGCCATCCAGAGCATCTTCAAGATTTAGGGCACACAGTGCGTCTGTCATCTCGCAACGCCACATCCCAAAGTTGTACTTCCCATCAAATTTGACAACATCTATTTTAACTGGATGTGTCACAACTTGGTGGAGAGTCGTCTCCACTACCGGCGACCACGAAGGTCCAACCACCTCTTTTCCTCCTTCAGCCATGTTTATCTTCTTGAAAATAAAACTCAATCACAAAATAACAAGCAGCCCAAGCAAAAAAAAAACCCTAGCCCTTAAGAATGAATAAGGGAAAACAAACCTCGCTCTGATACCACTTGTTGAGATCGATTATGGTTTAAATCAAAAGCGGAACAAAATGAAACTTGAGCAAGCGTTGAGAACCCAAAAATTAAAGCAAGAAAATTAAACTTACAAAACAATCACAGCAAGACAGAAATTACGTGGTTTGGTGATCACATCTATGTCCACGGGGAGGAGAGCAAAGTTTTATTAAAATCAGAGAGGAATACAAATAGTTTTAGGGTTAGAGAACCCTTACATGACCTTTCTCTTGGAGATTTATTTTTCTATCTACATCTTAACTTGTATATCAAAGCCTATTTATAAATCATTCTTGATTCCCAAGAGTTACAAATTCTCAATCTCAATAATTAGACTATTAAAAGGGCCTAAAAAAACTTTCAAATTCGACCACCATAATTATTGAAACGGAAGTTATTAATGCGACAGTTTCTTAATGCCATAATTGAGAGATTTAATTCTATATAAAGAAAAATAATTTCCTTTAATCTTTTTTCAATTAAGAAAATATAATTTCTTTTAATTTTTCTTTAATTAAGAAAAATTAATTTCCTTTAATTTTCCTTTAAAATTTGTATCATCTAAAAAAATGATTTTATTCTGTCATGAGATGTATCTATTTGCCAATTTAGGTAAAATTTAATATTTATAACAGATTAATAATAAATTTGAATATTTAAATATAATACATGCAAATCTCTCTCTCTCTCTATATATATATATATATATATATATATATGCAAATTTTCTTAAAATGTAAAATATATTTGGTTGGCACCGTTAACATAAATATTTTAATTTATTCCATATAATCTTTTGTTTCAAAATAATTTGTATTTTGCTCTAGTTTTTGCCTACAGCACTTTCAATATTAATGGCTATTGCACAAGTTTTCGTAACGGTCACCTCATTTGAATATTTGTTCTAGTGGATCACATTTGAATTAATTTAATTTTTCTTTCATTGCATCTCATTAGCCATACTTTAATTCCTATAGCTAATGTTGTTTGAAAGCCCTTATAAATCAAATAAGAAAATTGCCACCCATGTTTATACAACCGTAAGTTTTTTACTCTCCCAAAAATTTAGGAACGGGTTTGATCATTGAGAATCATCGAAATAAATACGAAAAATACAAACAAAAGTATATATGAAACACTAAAGAATGAGAAAAATTACGAAGCCACACTACCATAAGAAATTCACAATATAACAAATGATTACAGAGTTAAGAAAAATTTATCAATCTTCTTGCGAAATTAGAGATTCAGAGCATTTTTCTTCTTCTTCTCTTTCAGATTTCTCCTTATTCTCAGTATATGGTTTCAACTTTAAACCTTCAAGAGCCCTCACAAAAAAATGGCATACTCTGAACCCTAACCCAATATGTTAAAATTTATACGGGATCTCAAATTAGCCCTCAAAGTGTCATAATGCTAGGCTTTTTGTCTGTTGGACACCTGAGCATTAGACACCTGAGCATTAGACATTCTATCTGCTAGGCGCTTGGGAGCATATTGACGCATCTGGGTGCTCCTGAGCGCCAGACTTTATCTACTGGGCATCTGGGAGTGACTAAGAGTCAGACTTTATGTTTACTGGGCGCCTAGGCGCACCGAGGCGCCAATCTTGTTTTTGTCTTCTATTGATCTATCTTGAAATTCGCTGGAACACCATTTGGTCTCTCTTTAAATAATCTAATTGATCTTCACACCATAACAACTCATAATAATTTACTTTTTTCTTTAGTGCTTGTTTCAGCCACTGTATTTTCAATTATAATTAAAATCTAGGTTGGATGAGCCTCTAATAGTAATTACCAAACAAATTTGTTACTAAATTCTTCTTAATTTCTCTTTCTTTCCTTTTAATTAAATTAGAAAAACAAGTGCTTCGATACTCAAGAATAAACATGTGAAGTTACTTCAACCTTCTAGAATTATATTCCTGATGAACCGCATTAACAATTCAGCCTATATTGAATTTAAATTTCCAAACCACCAAAAAAATCACTATTTATTAGTCAATACCCATTAAAAACACATTAAAATAAAAGAATATGGCCCTAACAAAAAAAAAATTATTTCAATATAAATTTTAAGAATAATATTTATATTATTTTAATATAAATAAATAAATATTAATGAGATGATGCACAAATCTTATTAGTTAAATTTTTTAGATACCACATCAATAAATTTAAATAATATTTCTCTTCAAAAAAATAGTGAGAATAAAAATTCATGGCTGATATAATTTTTTTTTTTTTTTTATACATAATTGGTATAAAAAAATATTTCATTAATTCATATCAACCATTTTTTTTTTTTTGAGAAATGCTATTTAGACTCGTTGATGTAGCACTCAAAAAAATTCATCTAATAAAATTTGAATATATTTTATTAGTGTATATTTATTTATATTAAAATAATACAAATACTCAAAAAATTTTATTAAATAAACTTTTTTTAAGTGTTACATCAACGGAATCAGCATTTTTTTTTTTTTTTTTTTTACTGCAGCAGCAACGCTCACGAAAAATATCATCGTCCAATACGATCAAGTCTGTCGGAGACGGCCTTCATTGTTGGTCGGACGTCAGGCTCGGGGTCGGTGCAAGCGAGCGCCAGGTGGAAAGCAGTCGTTGCTTCCTTCTTCGCATGAGCCTCTTGCAGTAACACGGGGTCTACTAACTCCGGAAACGGGCGAGCCTGCTGCACCCACTTCAGCAACTCATTCTCACCCGCAGAAGAGGCGGAGAGAAGTTCGAGGAGAACGATGCCGAAGGCGTAGACGTCCCCCTTTTGGGTTGGGGGGGCAAATGGAGGTCCAGCGCTAATGAAACCACGGCTACCGCTTGGCAATGATGTGGTTTCATTGGTTGTTGAGGTGATGGTGAAGAGGTGGGCGAGGCCGAAATCGGAGATGAAGGGGTTGTGTTCCGCGTCTAAAAGGATGTTAGACGGCTTTATGTCTCCATGGACCAATTTCCTAGGGCTGCAATCATGTATGTGAGCTAGCCCACGAGCCGCGCCCTTTGCGATATGGAGCCGAATTGACCAAGGCAGCCTCCCTTCACCAGATTTTCCTATATGAAAATTGCTATGGTTCATTTTTATTTAAATATTCTAAATATTATGAGATGTTGCAATAATTATATTTTACTGTTTGACAAAATTAAAAAATTTTGAAAAAATTCAAGACGTGTTAGTGTGACAAATAGTTTTGAGGTTATTTGGATTGAAGTAAAGCAATGAGTAAATATTTTTTGAGTAAACTGAAATTACTGATGTTTAAGAGAATATACGGAGTAGCTGAGCAAACAAGCGAATAAACACATCCATCTTCTCCGGTAAACGAACAATTTTACCAACAAATCCTCGAATAATTCGAAAGTATCTTTTGTTCGAACAATTCTTTCTATTCAAATAAATCATAAAAAATTTCAAATCAATTCGACAGAACAAATCATTCAAACGAATGAACAAATTGTTCATTAGTTTAGTTGACACAAAACCCTAAATATATATATATATATATTGATAATTTTATTCTCTAATTTATTCAAAATATCATACTCACAGATTAATTTATTTCAAAAAAAAAAATTTAAATTTTATGTATAACTATCAAAATAGCATAAAGTAACATGATTAAACTATAATTAAATTTCACAGTAATCAGATTAATTTATGCTCAAATTTTTTTATTTTTCTATTGCCAAACACTCCTTTATAAATTTCAAAAGTTATTCGTATTTGGGAATTATTATTCACAAAGACAAAATTAAGAAAAAGTTATAGAATGTAAAGAGACTCTTGTTGCATTTTATGTAATTTTTATTTTTATATAGGTACCACCTTAGTAGGTTTTAATTTCGAGCTGTTTAAGGAAACAATGGCTAATCTCTTAAATATTTAATTAGTTACATCAAAAATGTTGGAGCAAGCTGACAGGGACAGGGCACACCTAAATTATAGAGCTATGTTTTATGATAATATATATGTTTAATCTTATTGCAACCAGTAATTCCAAAAAAAATTCCAGTAAATGAGGGTCAGTAAAGTAATGTCTGGACGAGCAAGTGATGAGCATTAGAGAATGTTGTGAAAAAAGCAAATCAAAATAGAAGAATTTATGTGAAAAATTATTTACATGAAAAAATTATGAAATTACACCACACAAAATATTTTTATCAAGAATAAAAAAAATAATACAAGCTCTTATAAGCCTCACACTTAACTCAGAGCAAACTTTAACTTTTACAACATCACCCCTTAGCCTTTGCACCTATACAACAAAGCACACACCATGGGTTTATATAGATCCAAACAAGGTCATTGTCAACGCGCTAGAGCGCACCTAGACACATCATAGTGATTACTCCATTAGTTGTTGAACATTGTCCGCATGCGCCCTGACGGACCATATGCACTTGGACGAGAGCTTAATCAAGCCTAGGCGCTCAATTGCACAAGGGAGCGATCTCAATCATGACTTTACACGAGCTTAAGGTGCCCAGATGCAATGGTTATAGTTTTGCATTAACTGACGAACGATGTCAAAAAATCTCCGCATTCACTTTGTTTGATATGGAAGATTGGATGCAATCTTGATCACGCCTGGACTCGAGCTTGGTCACGCCTAGGCGCATGTCTGATCCCGTATGATGTTAATTATAATTTTAATATTAAAATTTACACTAAAATGGGTAATATTGTTGCCAAACATGTTATTAAGAATAGTCAAATATTAAATTATGACTTATGTTTTAATTTCAGGAGACAAGGCCACTTTGCAATGAATTCAAGATTTTTATCATAAAAAATGCAAAGCTAAGAACGAATCTGGCCTAATGTGCCTAAGCGCCTAGCTCAGAGCTCAATACAAAACTTCTAGCGTTTGAACGTGCATGTTAATTATAGTCTTCCATTAAAATTTGCATTAAAAAGGGTAATATTGGGCCAAATATATGCATGTTTTTATTGTGTACGAACAAATAAAAATTCTTTTAGGTTCCCTATTAAAATAACCTTTCTAATAATTTCTACTTGTCTCGTTTGATCAAAGTTCTTCTTTTAGCATATGCAAAATTCATAAATTCAAGTTTTCTAATAGGAAATCAAACAATCTATACTCATTATACATAAACCATTTAATAAAATACACTGTGATCTTTTCTTCCATAAGAGTTATTCCAATGAATTCGTTTCTCCTCATCTATTTTGAGAATACTCATTGAACATCTCATCCCCTTTAGCTCCTTAATTTTGGCATAATCAAGTTACCAGCAAGTTTATACTTTAAAAATTAATATTCTACTTTATATAATGTTGCTAGCCTTATTGTTGCCCTAAGAAGTTTTGTAAAATTTGAATAAAATTATTTAATTACACAATACATCTCCATTTCATTCGACCAAATTGGATCACAATAATGGCATCTTCTTCTAGGTCGTCATTATTATATAAACAAATCATGGCATTTGAGCTCACTCTTCTCCATCACAGGATCCCCTCAACAATTATTTCATAAAAAAAATTGAAATAAACCAAAATCTACTAAGCAGCTATAATAAAAAAATAAAAAATTGATGGTATTTCGGTTCAAATCTCTTGGCTTTAAGCCTTTTAACCTAATAATTTGTTGGGATCTTTAGAGATAGGGTTTTAAATAATGCTAAACAAAAGTTTGTATATGATGAGCAAAATTTAAAATAAAATAAAGAAAATTCACATACAAATATAAACACAGCACAAGACAAAAGATTTACGTAATTCGGTGCTAACACCTATGTCAACGGAGAGGAAAGTAGAGAAATTTCACTATATATAGGAGATTACAAAGAGTTAAGAACTTTCTTCTTATTTGATAGAGCAGCCACTACACAACTTTAATGGAGGATGTCTTATTTCGGATCTATTCAATCTTAACTTTAAAAAGGGGTTAAAGAATATTTATAGGCAGCTCAAATTTGTGCTAGCTGAGCCGCGAGCGCCACAACGCTTAGGCGCTGCGGCGCGCCATGGTGCCCGCCTTTCTGGAGACTGGGAGCTGCGGTGCGCTGTGGCGCTCCATAGTGTACGCCTCTCTGGTGACCGGGCGCTGCGGTGTGCTATGACACCCGTCTCTCTGGCAACTGGGCGTTGTGGCGCGCTATGGCGCGGTGATGCGTGCGCCTCCAAAATAGCTGCTTAATCAATAATCTCCACCTCAGATATCATACACTCCACATGAGAGTTGAATTCACTATGCTCTCTATCATTGCAGCAGCACCAACTTGATTGCCTACTTATTCCCCTCCCAAAGGAATCAAGCCATCTGTAATTCCAACAAATGAGAAGCCTATAGATGCTTCTCCAAATTCACCAACGCTTTGCACACCGCGAGCACCTTTGTCAACATATTCATGGGATTGTCTTTAGTATCGATCTTCTTCAGAAAGATCTCACCCTCTTCAATGATATCTTGAAAAAAATTGTGTCGCACATCTATGTGCTTTGTGCGAGTGTATTAGACCGGGTTAGTAGCTAAGAATATAGCGCTTTGGCCATCACATTGAACTATTACCTCTTGTTGCTTCGCACCCAAATCTTCCAACAATTCTTTCATCCAAATAGCTTCCTTGAATGCTTCAGTAACCGCCATGTATTCAGTTTCTATCGTAGACAGGGCAACTGTAGGCTATAGAGTCGATCTCTACCCTACTAGACCTCCTGCTAAGTAAATACACACCCAGTTGTTGATCGTCTTCGATACAAATCTCCAGCATAGTCGGAATACATATATTCAACACACAAATCAGGTATTGAAGACTGCTTCTGAACAGTAAACTAACACAACTTGTACCTTTTAAATATCGAAATATCCCCATCACTACTTGCCAATGATCTTTCCCTAGATTGTGCATATACCAGCTCACGACTCCAGCTGCTTGAGCCAAGTCTGGTTTAGTGCAAACCATGACGTTTATCAAGCTTCCAACCGCACTACCATAAAGCACTGAGTGCTTTTCTTCCTTTTCAAAATTTGTTTTCGGACATAACTCTATAGATAAATGAAAATGTGTTAGAGGTATACTCACGGATTTTGTAGAGTCATCAATTATAAACCTCTTCAACACCTTTTCCAAATACCTTTTTTGGGTAAGCCAAATCTTTCCCACCTTTCTGTCACTACATATTTCCATTCTCAATATTTTCTTTGCCTCTCCCAAATTCTTCATTTCAAAGTTCCTTGACAATTCTTCTTTCATGTGATTCATCTCGGATTGATTTGAAGTCACCACCAACATATCATTGGCATACAAAAGTAGGTAAATGAAGTTACCTTGATACAACATTTTGAAATACACACAGTTATCAAACTGGCTTTTTTGGTACTCCTTATTCTGCATGAACTGATCAAACTTCTTGTACCATTGTCTTGGTAGTTGCTTTAGTCCATAAAGAGATTTGTCTAGTTTACTCACCAAGTCACCTTTTCTTGGTTCAATGTACCTTGGGGGCTGCACCATAAAGATTTCTTCTTCTAGTTCTCCATGCAAGAACAATGTTTTTACATCAAGCAGCAATCAAATTGTGCTACTAAAGCTAAAAGCATGCTGATCGATGAGTATTTGACAACTGAGGAGAACACTTCATCATAGTCAATCCCTTTCTTCTGAGCAAAGCCCTTGGCCACTAATCTAGCTTTGTAGCACACATCAGCTTCTGAAGATCCTTCTTTCTTCACATACCCACTTGCAACCCATAGCCCTTCTTCCTAGAAGGAGTTTCTCTAACCTCCAAGCCTCATTTTTATAAAGAGACTCAATCTCTTCATCAATCGCCTGCTTCCATAAATTTCATTTTGAGCCCGTCATAACTTCTTTGAAATGAGATGGAACCTCATCCTCCAATACGGAAAATTTATCCTTCAATACAAATAATGCATATGTGACATAGTCTTTAAGCTATGCTAGTTGTTGTGTTGCATTCTTTTTAGGTCTATTTCTCGCAATTAACTCTTGAACTAGAGTCTCACAATCAATATCAATTTGTTCTTCCACATCACCAGATCTTCATATGTAGGAGTATCTTTGATGTGATGTGAAAACTTCTGTGGAACAGAAGTGGTGGTATCAAACCCCACTCTCTGCCTGCTTATAGGAGTCTGTATTTTCCTTCACCATATGAGAACTCCTTAGTCTCAAGAAAAACTCTTCATCAAAAGTGACATATCTGCTCACTACAATCTTCTTATAAACTGGATCAAACAACTTGTAGCCCTTTGCTCTGCGTCGAAACCCCACGAAAACTGTCTTCCCTGCCCACGGTTCTAGCTTATCTTTTCTGACATAATAATAAGTTGGGCTTCTAAGAGCTTTCAGTTGATCATAATTTGTAGCAGGATGTCCAAATCACAATTCTACAAGGGTTTTATTATTAAGTGTGACAAATGACAAGCGGTTCACCAAGTACCATGCATAGTCTAGGGCCTCCGCCCTATAGGCTCTCTCCAACCCGACATTGGACAACATACATCGTACCTTTTCAACTAATGTACGATTCATTCATTCTGCTACCCCATTTTACTGTGGTGTTTCTCACTATGAAGTGGTGTTGAATCCTTGAATTCTGACATTTTCTTACAAATAATCAGAAGTATATTCTCCGTCATTGTCTAACCAGATCCTCTTGATTCTTTTGCCCGTTTGATTTTCCACTATCTTCTTCCAATTTATGAAAACCTCCATTACATTTGTTCTATTCTTCAATGTGTACACCCATACAAATCTAGAGTAATCATTTATAAAAAAAAAAAAACAAAACATCTACAACCATTTAATGATGCTGTTTTCATTGGTTCCCAAATATCAGTGTGTATATACTTTAAGTATATCATTAATACTGTGGAGGCCAACACCAAAGGGTTTGCATGTTTCTTTCCAAATATGCAATGCACACAAAATTGTAATTTACAAGAAGATATACCTTTTATGAGTCTGTCTCACTCCAATGCTCTCAGTGAAGGCTCTCCTACATGTGCTAGCCTTATATGCCATACCTTCAGGGCATCATTTGAATCTTCTTCCATAGCTACCTAACTTATCACTGTACTTCCCTAAAGGTAGTACAGATTTTGTTGTCTAAGTTATCTCAAGTAAGTCATTGCACCTTTACTGATCTTCAGAACCCCTACCTCAATCACTCCCTTAAAGTTCTTGGCTTTCAAGGCCCCAATAGATAAAAGATTCTTCTTGATCTTTAGTACATGTCTGGCTTCTTTCAGTTCTTGAATTGTCCCTGCATGTGTCTTAATCAACACACTTCCAACTCCTATAATCGCATGTAACATCATTCCCCATTATGAATGCACCAATATCCATCTCTTTATACAAACAGAACCAATTATTTTGGGAACATATGTGATATATTGCACCCATATCCATAATCCAACAAGAGCTGTCAGCTATTAGACTCATATAAACAATTATTAAGAGATATATCTGAGTCTGAACCCTCACCACATTCTGAATCACATTAGCATTTGCTTCGGAAGATCTATTTGCCCACTGCTTCTCTTTCAACTTTGGGAAATATTTCTTCCAATGTCCCATCTCCAAAAATAACGCACACTGATTGCATACAATGCCCCGGCCTCTAGATTTTCCTCTATTCTAGAAGTCAGCATTCTTCTTTGGTTGTTGTTTTTTTCTTTCTGATATTTCTCTATGGAGTGTAAGAGCCTCCACCATATTTAATTTGGTGGACTCTTTATCCCTTCTCTTGAACTTGCAGTTCACATGGGCTACAGTGACCTCCTCATACTTCAAAGCATCTTTCTCATAAATCAATGTTATGATGAAGTGCTCAAATTCATCTGGTAATGAGTTCAACAACAGTAGAGCCTTGTATTTATCCATCACAGTTTCATCTAAATTTTGCAAATCTGCCAACAACTTTGTGAACTTATTAAGGTGCTCATCTATGGAGGCTCTCTTTCTCATATGGAACCGATTCAGCAAATCTACCAACAACGGTAGAGCATTATCTTTAAACAGCTCCTTAATTAACATAATTATGTTATACAATATGCTAACATCTCTCTCTATTTTGTTTGTGAAAGAGGTGACAAAGAATATTAAAATTAGAGATTGGTATAAGCACATGATTCAAGGATCATTTGAATTTTCTCATTACTTTTTATTTTCACATTCAAATTTTTTTATATTTTGAGATATTATAACATTTTTTTTCTTAGCTAAATTATGAACCAGAACTTCTCATGGTATCCCCTGCCAACTTGCAGCTGCATGACTAGTTGATTATATTAAAATAGTAGCAATAATTGCGTTTCCAACCGAACCAAAATGCACATTAAATTATCTCAAAAGTCACATGTAGTGCTGTTCCGAATCAGATAAAATGTTAAGGAAATCAAAACAAAATAAGCCCATGCATTATCTGTATTTTGAAAGGTGGTTGCGATTTTGACCATCTTTAAAAAATTTAATTCTATAACCTTTTTTACTAATTTTTAATAAGTGTGAACACACCATTTTCTTTTTAAGTATTACAGCGAAATATAAATAAAGAGGGGGTCGTTTGGTTGATATTAAGCCTAGTTATGTGCTAAAAAGAATTTTTTAAAAGAGACTTTTGCTAATGTGCTCTCAATGTCAAACGAAAATAGCTGATGAGAGAATTTTAAATATCAAATAATAATTGAAGTTATGCACACTCAAAGAATCTTGATAATTCTCTCTTTAAAGCTTAAATCTTTCTTTTTATCTTTATTGCTCATAAAATATTTACATTCGGCATTATTGAATCATAAAATTATTTTGATTTTATAACTTTATGTTTCCACACTAAGTTAGTAAGAGTTGTATCATTGTGTAATATTATTAGATATGTGCAATTTTATAATGCAGCTCAACGACAGCATAATTGGACAAATATTTTTTATGTAAAGTATTTTAGATTGTGCTATAATTTGTGTGTGTGTGAAGATCGAAGTTGCTATCGACCACAATGTCCTAACCACTTATAACCAATGGTTGTTATGCTAGCAATAGTTGAGAAGGTCAAAATCATCTAACCTATTCAAAATCCTATTATCCTGCTCACCAGGTTTGGAATTTTTGCTATTGCCGGCTTAGATCATTGTTGATAATATCAACATATATGTAAGCATTGGCTTGCTGGAATTTAGTTACCTTATCATCCATTGTTAATGCCATATCAATGTAAGAATTAGAGTTGAGCACAAATTAACACTTAGTTCAAGATTATTGGGTGAGAATTGTTTAGTGTTGTCTTGAGCTCAAAGTTGAACACAAAGTAACACTATATAGTGTATGGTGTCGTGACTCAATGGTTAGAACAACAGAATTTAAACTCTTGATAGTTTAAGAGTGCAAATATCGTCGGCCACATATATTTGCTTATTGAGACTACTTCTTACAAAAATAAATTTAAACCAATTTTTATAATAAACACATGTATATATGTGTGCGCGATCAACTGCCTCCCAAGTGATGAATCAAGCAACTTAAACTTGCGCTCAAGCTTAGCTTGTAGGTTGAAGCCCGATAAGCATGGTACATGAGCTTAGTCACAACCCAACTTAGAGCTGCTTTAGTTTTGTTACGCGCTAACACATTGACCAATGGTTATATAAATTAATTACTTTAAGACTTTTTTAATTAAATAATTAATTAAAATACGCTAAGCATCATATAATTTTGAAAATAACAATGAGTTTAAATTTTGATTTCCGCTCAATTACAAATCCTAACAATTTTTTACGAAAATTTAGCTTAACACACTTAAATTTACTTAAATTTAAATCAAGCAGTGCTAACTTTAATTAGATTAGCTTAAAATACTGTAAATTAGAGCCTTAATTATTACTATTATTATTATTATTATTATTATTATTTTATAAGATTATAAATTAAATATCATGAATTAATTTGTAACTTTTAATTTATTATATAATTATATGTAATAAATTTTACACAAGTAAAAACAGTTTATATTAATATTTTCAAATTATCATTAAACAAATGATCAATTATAACTGTTATAATTTATTGCTTCGTTTAGATTCATTTATACAAAAAAAATTTAATTATATAATAAATATTTACATTTATTATTAACTTACATGTAATTACCAATTTATCATTACTGAATATAATTAATTTGTTATTATTATTGATCTAAATCTAAATAACTTATTATATTTTGTTATATAATTACATACATAGTTACAAATTTAAATAGTCAGCATTACCTTGGACAAAAAAGTTATCATAAGCAATTTAAATTAGCCAAGTCATTTTGATAGCCAAATTACTCTTATTTAACAATTTAACTCAAGTTAATCTTTTTGGTTAAGCTTGATGATTAAGTGGGAAATCAAATAAGGTTATAATAAATGTAAAATATATTGACTTTTGAACTAGAGTTGAATTAAAGTAGTTTATAAGGGTACATTATTTTTTTTGGCACTTGAGAAGATACAAAAGAAAAATACTATTTAAATTCGTTGATTTTGCACTAAAAAAATTTTATCCAATAAGATTTGAGCATCATTTCAATACAAATTTTAAAAATAATATTTATATTATTTTAATATAAATAAATAAATAATAATGAAATAATATTCAAATTCTATTAGTTAGATTTTTTTAGGTCCCACATCAATGGGTCTAAATAGCATTCCTCCCAACAAAATTCTACTTCTCCCACCTAAGTTAATTATAAAAATTGAAATTATATTAACTAATAAAATTAGGTTAATATATACGAGCTCTAATTTATTCATTTTTAATTAATAACAAAACAAAATTTCAGTTTAAATCCAATCTAATATGCATTGCCATTGTAATGTAACTCACTCCATAAAATAATTTTAAAAATGTTATAATATTTAGACAAAAATTAATTATCCCAAATAATAATATAAACTATTTAAAAATATACAGGAACAAAACATATGAATAATATTTAAATTTAATGATTAACCTCTTAGTTTAATTTTTTGCAAAACAAAAACTCAAATTTCACTTAAATAATGTTTGATTCACTTGGATTCAGACTCAGCTTCTTAAAAAAAATAAAAAATGTGAGGTACAGCTCAAAATTTATACTTAGCAAAATTAAAAAATTTTAAAGATAATTTAAAATTCGTTCTCATTAATATTTTATTATCTTTACTTCTTGTATAAATTTTATAAACAAATTAATAACATTCAAATATTTTTTAAATTTTTACGAGAGAACGAATTAGGATCAGCTAAATCAACTAATTTGTTATGTGAGATTCAGCCCTAGCGCAAAAAGAAAGCTCATAAAAGCACTAATAAGTATTAAAACAGATTAAACAAAATAGAAGAAAAGCTGCAAATGCGTACCTCGAAGAGCAGCGGTGAGGTTGCCATTGGAAATGAAATTCGAAACGAGAAGCTTCTCGTCCTGGGCCCAATAGTACGCCCGAAGCCTCACGACGTTCCGGTGCTTAACCTTGGCAATCGCCTGAACCTCTGCGACGAACTCCTTGTAATGCTGCCCTCCACCTTCCCCTCCGAGCCGCCGCACCGCCATTGGCACTCCGTTTCCTAGCACAACCTTGTACACGATCCCCATCCTTCCCTTTCCCAACACATAAGCCGAAGCCCGGAGCAGTTCGTCCAGCTCGAACTCCAATCCCTTGCCCATCCACACCAGCCTCCCTTCCCCCCTTACCGAGGATCCTTCTTCTTCTTCTTCTTCTTCTTCTTCTTCTTCTTCTTCTTCTTCTTCTTCCTCCTCCTCCTCTCTTCTCAAGCAGATCCCCCATTTCACACCAAGCCTCCCCTTCTCCCTCATTCTCTTCCTGACCTTCCAGTAAACGTAAACCAGAGCCAAACCTATGACAGCCACTCCAGCGGCGTTTGCCGCCGAGATCATTAAAATAAATCCTGGCCGCAGCCCCTTCCTGCCGTCCTGCCATAACTCCGTCTCTGTAGTGGCTTCCTCGCCCCCCTGAAGAGCGCCAGAACAGGGGATTTGTAGCGGGAATCCGCAGAGGCCCGGATTATCGGCAAATGTTGCGGGGCTCCGGCCCATCAGAGATCCGCTCTGCGGGATCTCCCCGGAGAAATTGTTGTGTCTTAGATCCAGGCTCACCGCAGAAGAAATGCCACCTAGGGATTTGGGAATCGAGCCAGAGAAGCGGTTGCGTGAGAGATTGAGCGCGCCGGTTAAGGAATCCAGATCGCCGATGTCGGGAGGCAAAGGCCCCTCGAAGCGATTCGACGAAATGTCGAGCTGGACGAGGCCGACCATCTGGGACCAGATCCCGGCCGGGATGCCTCCAGACAACATGTTTCCCGCCAGAAAGAGGCGCTGGAGCTGGCGGCACTCGCGCATCTCGGGCGGAAGATTGCCGGAGAGGGAGTTGTCGGAAAGATCAAGGTTCTGCAGCCGCGGGGGGTCACAGACGGAGGGGGGAATGGGGCCGGAGAGATTGTTGCCGTAGAGGAAGAGGGAGTGGAGGGAGGCAGCGCCGAAGAGCTGGGAGGGGATGACGCCGGAGAGGCGGTTGCCGTGGAGGTTGAGGCGGCGGAGGCAGGCGAGCGATCCGAGCTCCGATGGGATGTAGCCGGAGAGATTCTTGCTGGAGACTGCGATGGCGACAACTCGGTTGGGGCTGGGGGTGGAGGAGAGGTTCGCGCAGAAGACGCCTGGCCAGCGGCAAGGATCAGCGTCGCTCTTAGACCACGAGGCGAGGGCAGAGGATGGATCCGACGAGATCGCCGATTTGAAGGCCAAAAGGGCGAGACCGTCAGTCGACAGTGCGGATATTGGGGAGGGATGAATTGCATGGCAGAGCAGAGCTGCGATCGCTATGGCTTCAAAGAATGGAGTTCGGAAGGGCGGCGAGGAAAGGCGGAGCATCTACTAACAGGGAATTGCTCCGCTCTTTGTTATCTGCGACGAAATGCAGTTCGTTAGTTGGGTATATATATGGCTTGGTTAGCGTGTGCCTCGGTTCTGTTTTTGTTATCGTGTGCCCTATATATACCCGTTGTTGAATCTTTAGCCGGACAGTGCAAATGTGGAGCGGAGTAGAAGCGAAGCATTCGTTCGTGCTTGCAAGGTGGGATTATGCCGTTATAATTGAGTGATATTTAAGGTTCTAGCCATTATCACATCAATTTTTTTGGCCTGTGACCAAAAAACATAGCAATTATAATGTTCCCATGAACTCGGCTTTTGAAACATTTTAGACCATCTACCCATTTTAGATCATCTGCTTTTGCTCGACATGCCTGTGTATAATTATTATGGCCCCAATATTATAGTCTAATGATTTGATGCTCAAATTTTATTATCTCAAGTTCAAATCTTATCGATCATATAATTTTTTTATATTTAAAGATTACCTAATTTTAAAAAATAAAAAATATTCTTACAAATTTTTTGTGATATCAATAATATCATTATTAAAATAACATCACAATAGAAATTTTTGAATTTTGAATTGAATATTAGCCTTAATAAAAAAAGAATAATGTGTAATGTGAGCTCCTCAAATATAACACAAATTTTAGGGACTTCTCTTGGAATACTTGCAAATAAAGAAAAATTATTTATTAGAGGAGAAAGAAATACAAGCAAATTACCAAAATATTCGTAGAAGATTTTCTAAAAAAAATATTAATGAATACTTTAAAAAATAGAATAAATAAATACAAATAAATTATGTTTTAAGGAGAAAGATTTAAATCTTATTGCAACTCGACAATTCAATAATGAATCTTCAAATTTCAAAGTAACGACATTGTGACCCCCTTCTACTGTAATGTAATGCCCCGACATCGGGTCAGTGCGGTAAACCCAACACCGAGTGTCACTATGACTCCTCACCTTGGGTTAGAGGTGCAAGCCCAAGGGTTCTGTTGAGTTGCAACACAATGATAAATACGAAAAAATGGAGAGCATACATACAATAACATCCATGATACATACATGATGAATAAGAATACATGTGTCCCATAAAGTAAAGTAAAAATATTCAGATAAATTATTTATTACAGACGAGATTTATAAATAAAAATAAATCTCCCATCCTCACTAAAATAAAAGAGCAAAAAGAATTGTAGCGTTGAAGATTGAGACACTGAATGGAGGGTTACTGTAGCGCCCCGCCCCATCGCCCTAGGAAAAAAGGAGTAATCAATCGGCAGCGGAGCGGTGCGCCTCTCGGGAAGGAATTTGTCATCTTCCCGAATAGCTGAAAAGAAATACATTTGAAGGGATGCTGACTCAACCCCAAAGGAGGGTCAAGAGCTAATACTTAAGATAAGAGTAGTATCCTTATCCTAAGTATTAGACAAATATATATATATATATATATATATATATATATTCGATTTAAAATATAATATGAAGAATCCAATATATATATGAGATATCAGAATTTCCAGTAAACTGATCACATAATAATACTAAGTATAAGTAATATATAAACTGAGTGCGGAAGCTAAGCATACATCCAAAACACTTCATCACAGAAACGGAATGAAATATTCATCTCAGAACAGAAAAGTAAATAAATCAGAAATTATTTCAAATAGTTTACTGAAATAATACTGAAATAAAGTCTAAGTTCTGAACCAAAATAACTAATCAAAAATAGTAAAAGCCAAATGAGAAAATCTGCTAAGGCTCCACGAACTCCTCCTGAACCTCCTGAACTTTCTCTTGACCTGGCTCAATAAGCTGCTCAGAATCCAACAAATTGACGGATCCCAAAAGTATCACATGTTAGACAATAAGTGTAACAAACTGTGGCGGCCTCCCCCTTAATCATTTGAGATTAAGAGGTGGTCATCAACGGGCAAACCTTCACTTAGCATTTAAATTAAGGAATAACCTTCTTAATCAAATGTCAAGGAAAGATATGCCTTAATATGAGAGCAAAAAGAGCCAATCACTGAATGAGCATGCTATAATATATCAGAGTTCAGAAGAAAGTCAAGTAATAACATCCATACAATCCAGATAAGAACTATATAACTTAGAATACATAAGCATGATAAGAGAAGCAGTTTAAACCTGTATTATTGCAAAAAATTTAAAAGTTAAAGTAGTAAAGTAAGGTAGAGTCACTCAAACCTCACAAAGCAAAAGAAAGAACTAAGAGTCTTCTGTGGCGACTGGGAATCGAAGTTCGAGAGTCTCAAAAGAATGATTCATACATTGGAAATATACATTTATGAAAATAAAAAAAACAAAATACATAAATGTTCATATTTACATCCAGAGCCATTCATGTATGCAATTTACAATAGTTTTAAAATTTACAATAAAAATTTATTCACTACTCATATCTCACATCTCTATCTCTTCTTTTCTTTTATTACTTTGGCAGATCTTCAATACTTTAATTTTCAAAACCTGAAAAATTTAGTTATCAGTTAGGTAGGAGTACGCAAATCATTCTTATAAGAATAATTCTAGCATCCTATAATATGTATAAATTAAATATAAAACTGAAATATCTGCATAGTATTTATGAAAGAAAAGCAAACTTTCAAATTTTAACATTTGCCCTGCAAGTTAGCTTTGAAATTTAACATATATGAAAAGCATAAAATTTATAAATTTTATCAAAAGCATTTGTAACAATAAGTCGAGTCCATAGACTCCTGAGCCCTAATGGGTAAACCTATAGGCATAACCTGTATGAAGCTTTTCTCACTACCCGTCGATAGCTTACTCAAAATAGAAGCTGATAGTGTGTCTTTTCTCTGGATTTGCCCACTTCCTAATAAGGGCTAAATCCCTCCATATAACTCCCAGGGGCTGCCAGCAGGCCCAATTTGTACAGATTCTTAGTGTTGCTTTCCATCCTCCAAAGACAAACACCACAATAATACATACCATATTTCATCTTTTTATTATATGCTTATTTGATAATATTCTTTTGCAGATTATAAGTGATAAGCAGTTAAATAATGCTCAAATAAAAATGGCTCAAAAGAATACTGAAATAAAACTTATAAGTATATTTATGTACCTGATTGTTCTGATACAATTTCAATCAATTCAATTTCATTGATCTGCCAAAAATAATTTAATTCATTAATTTAATATTTTTATGCTTTTTAATATAATTTGCAATATTAGGTTTTTAACATGAATATTTGAATATTTGAATTATTTTATTAAGTTACTTAATTATTATGTTTAATTAATATATCTAAGATTTATTAATCATCAATTTATGTTTATATATATATATATATATATATATATATATTTATCTTATTTGTAGATATTATGAATTATATATATATATATATATATATTAATTACTATAATTATTATTATTATTATTTTGTTTTTAATTTGTCTGCAAGATTTAAATGGAGGTGGGCCCCACGTAAACAGAATTTCGACAGATGTGATGCTGAGGTGTACCGGTGGGTCCAGCAAGTTTTGACGTGCCTAACTGGATGAAGCCACGTGTCCAAATGTCGTGGATCACGACACGGGGCTTAATCAGACAACATCTTGGATCAGGCTGGGTCGACCCGGTCCGACCCGAAGACTCTTCGTCTTCGCACAGAGGCTCGACTACAGCGATTAGGGCTTGAGATCTCGCGGTCTTCCCAATGGGGAATCGGTCAGGTTCTCAAAGTGATGGCTAGTCCCGGACGATACCTTCCTGTGGATGTTTACATCTGGATCTAAGGCGTCCTATATCAACTACAAATGCTAACCCTAGGTAGAGCATGCGAACGGGAATGAAGCTACGCCGCTGCAAATGAATCGCTAAGAAAATTGATGAATCTGGTTCAACTAAGGATAATTGAACCCATTGGATCGACAATCAACCCATCAGAATAGATAATGAAATGCATTGATTAACAATTATATAAGAATTAGGATGGATAGAGGTAAACGGAGGAGTACCTTAGCGAATCGGTGAAGATTAAATTAGTTTGAAATAAAGATCCGGGTGATTCTTGATTTAGGTTAAATCGAAAATTATGATCCTTAAGCTAATGGATCGGTGCAAAACTTTAATCCAAGCCCTTAGGCGGTGGAGGGAAGCCACGCGGCGACGCAACTGCCGCGTGCCTGCGTACGAGGCACGCGTCGTCTCCTACCAGCGCGAGTGGAGAAGGCAAAGTCCTGGCCGTTCCATCTTCGATCGAGCGGCCTGGAAGATCCGTCCGAATAGACGGTGGAAACATAATTTTAGAGTGACGGCGTGAAGAAACAGATGGAATTCGTTAATTAGTTAAATATATATATTATTATTTAATTCATTTTACACCAATTTTTATTAATTAAAAATTAGATTAATAATGCAATTTAAAAATTCCCAATAAATCACCCCTAACTAATTGAGGGGTTCTGAACGCAACGATGAAATCGGATTTTTGATCCGACGAGTATTTATTTATTCAAATTTCAGGTATTTAAATATTATTAAAATATTTGATGAAAAACCAACGACTTCCAAATGCCTCCAGAATCTCACCCCTAGCTAATTTGGGGGGGGGGGGGTGAATGCAATGGCGAAGTCAGATTTTCTAGTATTTTATATTCTCTCCAACTTAAAAGAGATGTCGTCCCGATATCAATCTAAAATTTAAAGACACTTACTAGATATAGAATCACTTACTAGTGAAATAAATGAGGATATGCTTTCTTCATACTTGATTCTTCTTCCCATGTGGCTTCTTCTTTGCGACAGTTCTTCCATCTAATATTTATCATGGGAATGGATTTATTTCTTAATTTTCTTTCATCTCGATATAGAATTTCTTCTGATTCAATCACATAATTGAGGTTTGGTTGCAAATTGATATCTTCTACTTCCACTCTCATTGAAGGTTCTGATAAATATTTCCTTAATGAGGAGATGTGAAATACATCGTGCATTAAACTCAGATGTGGTGGAAGTTTGATTTGATATGCCACTTGGCCTACTCTTTTTAAGACTTCAAAAAGTCCAATAAATATTGGACTTAATTTTTCAGAAACTCCAAATCTTGAAACTCCTCTGAATGGATTAACTTTCAAATACATGAAGTCTCCAACAGAAAATTGTATATGACAATGATGAGCATCAAAATACTGCTTCTACCTATCTTGAGCTGCTTTTATTCGATGCTAAATTAACTTAATCTTTTCTGTTGCCTGAAGAATTAAATCTGATTTTAATATTCTGTTTTCTCCAACACTATTCCAAGATAAATGAGTGATACACTTTCTTCCATAAAGGGCTTCATAAGGAGCCATTTCAATGCTTGCTTAAAAACTGTTATTATAAGAGAATTCAATTAATGGAAGGCGATCATCCTAACTTCTTCCAAAATCTAATACACAAAGATGAAAAAGATCTTCTAGAATTTGATTCACTCTTTCAATTTGTCCATTAGTTTGCAGATGAAAAGCTATGCTCATTCAGAGCTGGGAACCCAGATCTTGATGAACTACTTTCTAGAATTTTGATGTGAATCTACTGTCTCTATCAGAAATAATGATTTTTGGAATACCGTGCAATCTTACTATTTTTTTAAGATAGATCTTTGCCAATTTGTCTATCGAATCTGCCTGCTTAATGGGTAAAAAGTGTGCTGATTTTGTAAGCCTATTATGGGGCCCCCATACTGACAATAAGGAAGTACGGTGCTCCAACTGTAGCAAATCCCCAACTTAAGTAAAGTTAGGCGAACCCAACTTGCCTTAAGGCAAGGACTTGTCACCAAGTGCTATAACATTAATCAATATAAATATCAAAGTGGCGGAAGCAATATAAAATAGAGTAACATCCACAAGCATACATAGTAGGAAAAGAAAATGCAATATAGTAACTCATCACAATGTAGAAAGTAAAGTACATCCAGAAAGTTTAATTATTACAAACTGAAATGAATAACTGAAAATGAAAGACTCTCGTCCTCACTGGACTCAACAAGACAAAACTAGCTAGACAGCAGCTGGAAGGTCCTCCTCCTGAACTGGCTCCTCCTCAGCGACACTGCCCACGAACACGTCTGATTCTGATATTTATCGGTATCACAAATGCCAGGGCCCCAGCTAACAAAATAAAAAAGTTACTGTTAGACAATTGTCTAAGTACATTTTAGGCTATTTAAATGAACAGAATATTAAAAGATATCACATTTAATTTAAGTACACATGCAAGCAGTAAAAAAGCACCAAGCTATGAAAGAAATGGAATACCATAAACTACCTATTTATAGCATGCAACATGTATGTGAAATAACATACAAAACACTAAATAAGCAAGATAAGGCTAAAAGCAAAATAATTGTAACTGTTGGATAAACATGATCCTAACATGATTATGATCGAAGTAAGACATGCTGAGTATAAAAGAACACAAGTACTGAATATGATAAAATTCTAGCATCCAAAACATGCCATTTATACCTATATCTAAGCCATAAAATATACATACAACATGCATATTGTTATAGAAAGGAAGGCCACTGAGACATGTGGCAAAAGCAAAGCAATATATGAAATATGCAACCACTGAGCCATGTGGTAAAGCAAGCAAATATTGAAAATAAGGCCACTGAAGCATGTGGCAAAACAAAATTAGAAAAACAATACAATACAGCTAAAGTAATAATAAGCCTAAGTTCTAGTACTACCATACCAGCCAATAGGCCATACAGGGCCTTTAATATTAATCAATCAATCCCCAGCTTAGCCATCCAAATATGCTAGGTCTGAGTCCAGTATATACAATACTACTATTGAAGAGACAGACTAAACTAGGTCATATTCTACTAACTGTGACAAAACAAAACTGATATGATATGTAATTTCAATACTAGCTTAGGATGCATCATCCTAAGTTTTTCTTATTATGCTCAAGGGCTAAAGCTCAAAATCCAAGGTATGCAAAGGAATCTAGTCAAAGTAAGCAAGAGACTCAATCTAGACTTATGTGATATCTGTTGTTGTCTAATTACCAAATCTAACTATTCTGAGAAGGTACAAGCTTAGGATCTCCAATATCTAGCTATCGAGTAGAATCTCAGATTTACGTCCTTAAAGTCAAATATTGGAACATAACAAGTTCTAATCAAAAATCATGTGACGACTATATAATTTAAGTAAGCAAATCAACGACCTAATTTTATGAATATTTTACCCTCTTACCCAAATCTTGATCAAATAAAGCAAGATTTAAGAATTTAGAACTTAAACCCTATGTTGAGTTCAAATTCCAAATCCAAGGTGATATTCTAAATAGGATCTAGGTTTCTCACTTAATCCCAATTTAAAGGTAAAGAATCCTACAAGTTAAAAGATTCAGAAACTAAGATCTTAGTGAAAGGCTATTCTACTAATTACAAGATAAAATAATCAATTAAGAACTTGAGAATCTAAGATCTATATTCAATCTTTAAGATAATTTTATTATCTTATTGATTGAATCATCGTATAACCACATGGAAGGTTTCCAAAAGGTTAAACAATCAATCATTAAAGAATTTCAAATGGAGGTGGTTTGATTCAAAGTGAAGATTTAAGCCTAAGATCTAAGATCTAAAGATCTGAAGTTTGATCACTTTAGACTTTTAATTAGAGTTTTGACTTAAAAGTTTTCATTTGTGATTTTCTTTAGAATCTAATTTCATGATTAACTATAAGGAGCTTATTTCAAGTATTAGATTAACTTTGAACCCATTTTGACCTTCTTAGGTCACTTAAGATCTAAGGGTATGAGTTTCGATTACTCTAGACCTTAAGCTAAGATTTTACTTAGACATTTCCAATTACTTTTTTTTTAGCACTTAATTCTTAAGTTATCTTAACTGAACTTATTAGTGAGATAATTGACCTTTTCAATTACTAGATTTTAAGGTTTTATGCCATATGATCTTTATAAGTAAAACTTAAGATTTAAGTATCTTTATTAAGGACTAAATGAAGATTTCATGGATTAGTGATTATTATTATTCTAGGATTTCAGAGAAACATTTCCACCCTACATTGTAGTGCTTTACTGAAATTTTCAATCCTTAAGGAACATTAAATCATACTTTGGTCAAAATGACCAAAATGCCCTTCTTAAGGCTAAAATTGGGGTTTTAGGGTTTAATTATCCAAATTTATTCCAGACTGTTCTAATGTGTTTCATATTACTTAATGAAGTGGGAAACACCTTTAATTTAGGTTTTGATGACTTAAATAGTCTTAATTAGCACTAATCACTTAATTAAGCCACTTAGGGTGATTAGTAAAATTATGGCACTTTAGGGCAATCAAACCTTATACTTAGGTTATAGTAGGTCTAATATGATATTATGAACCATCCCCACCCAAAATCAGAGGCTTAATTATGGTTTAATTTACTAATCCTTGATTAGGGTGATTAAGGAGTGATTAAGAAAATTAATCATCCAAAATTAATTTTAAGGGTCTGGAATTGTTCCTTAGGGTACAAGGAGCAATCAGAGCTTTTAATCTCATAAATTGGATAATTTTATAATTTTATATGATTTATTTAAGAACAGAGAAGGTTTGGCAAATATTTTTAAATCCAACCATTGGATCTGAGATTTTATTTTATATTCAGATTCCTTGAATTTTTCTGATTCAAATGGTATATTGGATTATATCATTTGAATTTATATAACTAAAGTTATTTAATTAATTTAATATGTATTTTTATTTAAATCAGAACTTTAGGTTTTAATTAAATTAAATCACAACCATTAAAAATACATTCCAATAATCATTTAATTAACCGCGGCCCAAATTCCAAACCGCGCGGGTCGGGGCTCGGCTCGGCCCAAAATCGCTGTCTTCTTCCTCCCGCGAGCGCTCGCAGCCTGAACCCTAGGGTTACCTTCCGTCACCTAATTCGCTGCGCACAGGCCACGCCAGGCCCTAATCTGGATGGCTACACGTCCCTTGGCCTTAGACGCATCGATCAAACCACGAAGCCCTAACTGGAAAGGTCCGAGTCGCGGGATGCCTATTCGGCCGAAACCCCTCAGCTGGCGCACCTGTGAGGAGATAATTCTCCTCACAGAGTCCACGAGTCACCGATATCTCAATCCCTACACGTTCAGGGATCGAAGAGGGAGCGATAGGGCGCAACGAGAGATCCTGAGGTGGTCTAGATCGTCGGGGTGCTACTCGGCATTTTCTGTCGTTTCAACCTGGACTGGTTCAGTCAATTCCAGTCGAATCGATCGAACTGGTCAGGCTGAACCCGCGATACCAGCTCGCAATTATTGTCCAAACGTGCCTAGGGCCGAATGGACAATCAATTCCAACTGGAACACCAATTCTTTTGGCGAACCAGGAATCTCATCTGGCGGTGCGCACAGATGACGAATTCATCGTCTGGGTCACTGCTAGGCCACGTCTTTCGACTCGATTGCTCACGGGGAGCTCAGGTATGATCCTACTCAGCACCTAAAGCTTGCGAAGAAGCAGATTGAGCTGAATCCAGCTCAACAAAGAGGAGGGAAGAAGGCTGTACCTCAGCTCGAAGACTCGCGGATAAGGAGGCAATGCAGGCCGTCTCAAAGGCACTTAGAGGTTCCAGAAGCTCTGCAAGGGGGTCTGAACTCCAGACCTCACCCTCTATCCGCAGCTACAGCAGGTCCCGCCGTCTGGTTTGCCGAGAGTTCCAGAACTTCAGCCGTCTAACGCGAGGATCATAGTGACCAAAGGAGCTCACTGTGATTATTGGGAGGTACTTATAGGCAGGGAAAGATCATAGGAATGGATTCTGAAGCTGGGCCAAAGCCTCGGACTCAGACCAGAGGCTCCTCCAGCCAGCCCAAAATGGGGGTGATCCCACCCTCTAGGTTGCCTTGACAGGCTCAGCCATAAACGGGAGGGTGCTAACGACTTTGGATGACCTAGCGGGAGAGTGGCAAACAATGTCGACGTGGCGAATTTTTGTTGTCGACCGAATCTCTACGAAGACGAAGGTGAATAGCGACCGGGAGATCGGGAGCCGTCTGATGCGCGAAGTCATTGGGGATGGATGGCCTGATGAAGATCCCAGGTAACGGCCGTGCGGATTAAATTCGAGGCGTTGGATCCCAGATGCCGATCATGCATCTGAGATTCGATCACTGGACGGAGCAACGCGAGTCCTTGGATCCGGCGCTGAGATGCGTGTTACCGCATCGGGTGACTCGTTGCTATACGCCGCTGTCGGGACCCCGCAGCGGATCTACCGCGGTCCCGACAACAAATCCCACCAAAATATTTTTATTAAAATAATTTAATTTAATTAATTAAAATCATTTAAATAATATTTAAATTATTCAAAAATTATTCAAAAATTATTCAATTTCAATTTATGGCCAAATGAGCTCCAAAAATTCCCAAAAATTCACCATTAACTAATTTGGGTGTGAGGAATTCAAAAATGAAATCAGATTTGAATTTGAGATCAAAATAATTTAGGTATTTTTTAGGGCTTAAAAATAGCCAAAAATACTAGATTCTCCAATTTAGCTCCAATTGATTTCAAACTTCTAGGTTTAGGTTTAAATAACCCATTGAATCTAATTGAATCAAAATCAAACATTGGTTTTGCTTAATTAATCTAGTTTTAGCTATGGTAACAACCTAGGATTGTTACAGACTCCCCCACTTAAGAACGATATCATCCTCGACATCACCTAAGTGAAGAAATATTCTATTACGAGTTTAGATACAATTGAAAAAAAAGAAATGAATAGTACCTAAGTTTGCAAAGAGATGGGGATATTTATTGCGCATATCCACCTCTTTCTCCCAAGTAGATTCTTCTAATGATAGATTCTTCCACTGAATTTTGACCATAGAAATTGAACGATTTCTCAACTGCTTCTGATCACGAGCTAAAATTCTGATAGGTTCTTTGGCATATGAAAGATCAGGTTGGATTTCTACTGCTGGAAGTTGAACAAGGTGCGAAGGGTCTCGAAGACATCTTCTCAATGAGGATACATGAAATACGTTGTGAACAGCCGCAAAGCCATCAGGTAGGCTTAGTCGATAAGCAGATGACCCTACCTTGGCCAAGATTTTGAAAGGTCCTACATAGTGGGGACTGAGTTTCTCGGCTACACCAAATCTAAAAACACCCTTCATTGGGCTGACCTTCAGATAAGCAGAATCTCCTATATTGAATTCTAAGAGACGGTGGTGAGAGTCATGATACTTACTATGACGATCTTGAGCTGAACAAATTCTCTGCTGAATTAACTTGATTTTGCTACTAGTTTCTTCCACCAATTCTGAACCAAACTGTTGAACACTTCCTATTTCAAATCAGGCTAGTGGAGTACTGCATTTTTTATCGTACAACGCTTCATATGGGGCCATCTTAATACTGGCTTAAAAGCTGTTGTTGTAGGAAAATTCCATTAACGGGATGTGGTCTTCCCAGGAACCAGCAAAATCAAGAATACAGAGCCTAAGCAAATCTTCAAGAACTTGATTTACCCTCTCAATCTGAGCATCCGTCTGAGGATGAAAAGCTGTACTCATGGCTAAAATCATTCCCAGATCTTGATGCACAGCTTGCCAAAACTTGGAAGTAAATCTGCTATCTCTATCAGATACAATTGACTTTGGAATTCAATGCAATCTGACAATTTCCTTGATGTAGAGTTTTGCCAACTTCTCAACTGAATCAGTTTGACGAATATGAAGGAAATGCGCTGTAACAACCCAAGTTGTTACTTAGGTCAATTAAGACTTATTTAAGTCTTAATCATGGTTCTAGTAACTTAATTAAGACATTTAGAACCTATCTCTAGGATTTGGATCAAATCAGGGATCAAATATATCAAAACTTGATTTCTAGAAAAATCCCAAACCCTAGAAATTGACTTTTTATCTAGACTTTAGATTCAAAATTTGACTTCGCCATTACGATCACCAGCCCTAAATTAGCTAGGGGTGAAGTTTTGGATGCATTTGGAAGTCATTAAATTTTCGGCGAATATTTTAATATTTTAATATCCTGAAAAATCAAATAATTAAATACTCGTCGAAACGAAAATCTGAGTGCGCCATTGCGCTCAGCACCCTTCATTTAGCTAAGGGTGATTTATTGAAATTTTTTGGAATACGTTTAATAGGTTAATTTTAATTAATTAAATTGAAATAAATTAATATAATAATATTATTAATTAAGTGATTAACGGTGCCATCCGCTAATTAAACCCTGTCGTTACTTAACCCTTACACCGTCACCTTACTTTTGACCCCATCGTCTGATTGAGGCGAAACATCCACGCCGTCTGATCGCTCTTTGATCGAGCAATCAGACGGCTGAGGATCATCATCCCTGCGAAACTCACACGCAGCGAAGGCCAGGACACGCGTCGCCCTAACCGTCCTCCTGCGCAAATCATGGCCAAGCAGGTGTCGATCCACCGCTCCTAAATCTCTTTAAGAACTCCCTTCAATCTCACATTTCAAAAGTTTTGCAAAGATCTTTCGAGAAACATAAGATATCATCGCTGGCACAAACCCTATTTTCTGAACCGTTGAATTAAAGGTACTGATCGTTCCTCTATCCTTTATAATTTTGTCTTGATTTCAATTTGAATTGCTATTTCATACGATAGATGGATGTATTGTTGCTTCTGATTTTGTTAAGTTGATTGGAATCTTGCGAATTTTAGATAACCTCTGTAGTACATACCGTTAGAATTTTTAGTTTCAAACCCTAGTCATTAGGGTTGATCCTCACCGATGCCTTAGGCCATCTTAAGAGTCGATTAGCATGTTAACTGAAAGCCCTAGATGTGCCCTTTCCATAGCTGTGCGGGTCACACGCAGTTGTCTACGTTAAGACCTCGAAATATCGTACCCTAGCCACGGTCCTCCAAGAAGAGGAAGACGATGACGCTCGTGGATCGGGTCGGGCCAAGCCCGACCCGTGAGGGTTCAATCCGGGTCCACGCGTGCGGCGCAGTGGATTAGTGGTGGGGCCCGGGTGAAGGTCAGTGCCATCATTATATGGCAGCCAGTGGGTCCCGCAAGCATCAGGAAGGCCACTCACGTGAAGCCACACGTCACTAAGTTTTGCTTTTGCTGCCAACGCAACTCGGTGGGTCCCGCCACCTGCCAAATAAATTTAAATTTAATTATATATATATATATATATATATATATATATATATATATATAAACGATAGAAATTAATTAAAACAATTATGATAAAATAAATGAAAATTAATAAATTATATCTAAACTTTAAGTAACCATAATTTAATAAATATAAGTCCAAATATAGCAAATAAATTATAAGGAATAATTTGGCACTATTAAATTTTTAATTGGAGCTATGTTTAATATAGTGATATTTTAGGTTATTAAATAATTCAAAATATGTTCAAAAACTTTAATTAACAATAACTTTGCAACTCTTAACCTAAACATACCCAATATGGGTCTTAAAATACTCACAAAACCCTAAGGAATATTTTAGTAAGGATAACTTTGCTGTTTGGATTAACATTTGACTAATGACATTTAGGACCTAACCCTAATTAGCTTAATTTGACCTAATACTTCAAATGATCATAAGTTGGTCATCTTAGCTCCAAATTAGGTGATCCAAAAACCAATTTAAATCAACAAAACCTAAGTTACAGAGATCTACAAAAATATTTAAGATCCAACGATTAAATTTGCTAATCACCCCTAATTACCCTAAAACTTGATTAATGAATATTAGCAAATTTAATAATCCTAATTGAACAAACTAAGTTTCAGAGAACTCCTATAACCTATTAGAACCTAACTATAGGGTTGGATTAGTGATTGGGTGATTAAATTCATTAATCACTCACTAATCACCTTAAACCGTAATTAAGCCATAACTTAGCCAAATGGAGTCCAAATTGAACCTACCACTAGTTATTAGAATCAGTGGATCAATTGTGACCTATAGCCACTGAAATTATTTAATTTGGATACCAATTGGAGAAGTTAGGATTTTTGACCCTTAATTAAGAACCCTTAATTACACTTTAAACCCTAGAATTTGTTTTGGCTATAACTCAGCCAATACACATCAGAATTCAATAAATTTAGGTTCTATGGAAACCTTAGAACATAACCCTTAATAAACTGACAGAAAAGCTATATGTCATTAGGGTAAAATTACCAAAATGCCCTTATAGGTCAAATTCCTTAATTTGACCTTATAAGGCTTAATACTTAACCAAATTAATGAATTTACTGTCTAAACTCATATTAGGCAGTAAGTAATCATTATACATCATTAAAATCCAAAATTTAGCCTTAATTCATAAAGGTGAGATTTAGACCCTTAAGGAGGGGCAAAACCGTCTTTTTACCTAAAATTGGGGTTTAATGAAATTAAGACCTAATTTCATCTCTAAATCATATCAAATAGTAATTTAAGTGATTTAAACTATGATTTAGATAATTTTAAGTCTTGAATTAGAAGATTGAAGAAAACCCTAAGTTAAGTTTTAAATAAAACCTAAGAAAAATATGAGAGAAATTTCATTTTCTTTAAACTTCTTAGATCATCCTTTAGGTCTTATAACCTTAGTTAGGATGTATGTATGAGTGATACTCTTAGTATTTAAGAGCTTTAATTCCTAAGATTAGGATTAGATATTAGGTTAGAATTCATCTAATGGGTAAAATGGGTTACTCATTAAGGTATAACCTTGATTTTACTAGTTTATTAGATTTTTCATAGTTTATTTATTGATTATTTGGTCTTTTAACATTAGAATTAGGTTTGGAAATCTATCCTATTGAATTTGAATTAATTCAATAGGATTTGCCTTAACCTTTATTCAATAAGATGGGATTAAACCTTAGCCCATTAGGACAACCTTGTTATTAAGAATTAAACCTCATTCTTTGAAATTTGATTCCTAATTCTTTAAATCTTGATTTGGCTAATCAAGGTTTATTTGGGAGTTATAAATTAACAAGTTAGGACGATTGACTTACTCATTTAACTTTGTAGGCGACTTGGATTTATTTATAATTAGGACGTAGCTAATCCTAATTATGTTCAACAAGTAGATACGTGAATCTAAGTTACAGACAGTGTAAGAATTGATAATTCTGAATCTTATGTAACTTAGAGTAGTTAGAACGTCTAAATTAGAAAACAAGTGATATCACAAAGTTTGTATAGTACTATTTATTATTTCTTTGATTTGAAAATGCTATGCTTTTCTTGTCATTTGAGCTTTTTTACACCTTTGGACATACTTAATTACTTGATACTTACTTTATATCATACTTTGAGTTTCATTCACATTTCATTTGCATAATTTTAAAAGAAACATTAATAAACAACATTTTACTTGTGATTTATGTTTTACTTAACCTGCTACTTAGTATGACTTACTTTAGGACTACTTTTGCCTAGGAAATTTCCCCTATGGTACTTTACTTTGGCATTGGGATGTTTCTCCTATTTGCCCTTTAGATACTTTGTGGATTTACTTTAGGATCTGGGATGTTTCTCCTAAATACCTCTTTTTTATGACCTTTACTTTAATCTGGGATGTTTCTCCTATATTACCAGATGGACTTTACTTTTTGGCAGATTAAGTAAGAATATCTCACAAGTACAATAAATTAATAAACATTACTTACATTTACATTTCAGACATTTTACAGTTACTTTACATACTTTCCTTATATTTCAGACTTACTGTACTTTACTTTATTATTTCAGTACATTTTTTTTTCTTTCATATTTTTCATTTTCTGCAGTTCCTTTTCATTTTAAAACTTTTTGTATGTCAGCCGTTTTACCTATTTGAGAGCATGTTAGGATGCTAGTCTTATACTTTCAGTACAGTACTCTTACTTATATTATACTGGCATGTTAGTTTGATCATATTCTTTAGGACTTTTCTTTGTACTTAGTAGTATTATCTTGTGCTTTACTTACCTTGTTTTGTAGCTTGAGTTGAGGTATATCTCTACCTCAATACTTGTTCTTCCTTTCTTTGTGCTTATCATTATACTTTGCTTAACTTAAGTTGTGATGTCATTAAATTACATTAAAATTCATTACCTTAAATTGTACTTAGACATTTTGTCTAACAAGATTTTTATTTTCTTGGCTGGGGCCCTACCATTATGAAACTGATAATGGTAGATTCTAAGCTTTTTGAGGAGATTGATCCTGCAGAGGAGCAGATCCAGGAGGAGGTCCAGACTACTGAGGGACCTTAGTTTTACTAGTTGCTTTTACCCTGTGAGGATGGGTGACTCTTTTGATTTTAGTTATCATTAAACTTTAAACATTTGTAATAATTCAAAACTTTATACTTTACTTTCCTACATTGTATATATATTCTGAGCTGGATGTCTTTATTTTATGTATGGATGTACTTTCAGTTGTTACTTTTCTTCCGCACTCTGATACTCATTAAGTGATTGTTAACATTTACTATATTTAGAAAAGCACCTCTTTTCCTTAAGATTGGATTGGAGTCCTAAATTCCAACCTAATGTTAAGTATGAGATGTGCTTAGCGACGACCTCTCCTTAAGACTTGTGATTAGAAGGGGCGACCGCCACATGCGCTGATTTAGTTAATCGATCAACAATAACCCAGATTGCATCGGCACCAGATTTGGCACGAGGCAATCCCATGATAAAGTCCATGGATATATCAAACCATTTCCATTCAGGAATATCTAGCGGATGCAGAAGACCACCAGGTCTTTGGTGTTCGGCCTTTACTAGATTACAGGCATGACATTTGGCCACAAAATCAGCTACATCTTTCTTCATTCCTAGCCACCAAAATGATTGCTTCAAATCTTGATATATCTTAGTACTGCCTGGGTGAATATGATACCCAGAATTATGTCCTTCGACTAAAACCTCTTGATGCATTGACTTAGGGATCCACAATCGATTGCCCTGATAAACTACACCATTCTGCAACTGCAAATCCTGACGACGACCACCTTCTATATCTGCTTTAAATTTCAAATACTCATCATCTTTGGTTTGCGAGATGGAGACATCTCGGTGGAAAGTGGGTTCCACATTGATATTTGCTAATAGCAAACTCAGCATATCGCCAATAACTAGAGAAATCTCGAGCTTGCAAAATTCAGGTTCTAAGAAACTAGAGGCAATCATAGAGGTTAGAGTAGCACGACGACTAAGGGCATCGGCCACTACATTAGCCTTCATCGGATGATATTGAATGCTGAGATCATAATCGCTAATGAGTTCCAACCATCTTCTCTGGCGGCAAATTAATTCTCTCTGGGTGAAGATGTACTTCAAACTTTGATGGTCGGTGAAAATCGAACATTGTACTCCATACAAATAGTGACGCTATATTTTCAAGGCAAATATTACGGCTGCAAGTTCAAGGTCATGAACTGGATAGTTTCTCTCGTGGGGTTTTAGTTGATGAGAGGCGTAAGCAATTACCTTACCCTCTTGCATCAAAACACAACTTAGATCGATTTCGGAGGCATCGGTATACATCTGATAGTTCAAACCTTCTTTTGGTAGAACAAGAACTGGAGCGGTAGTTAAAGCATCCTTAAGAGTTTGAAACACTTCCTCACATTCCGGACTCCAAATGAATGGGACAGCCTTTTGGGTTAGTTTAGTCAATGGTGAAGCAATCTGAGAAAATCCCTTAACGAACTTCCTATAGTATCTTGCTAGTCCCAAGAAACTCCTAATGTCGGTGACAGACTTAGGTTGAGCCCAATCCTGAATAGCTTTTACTTTGCTCTGGTCTACTCGAATTCCCTGTGCATCGACTACGTGCCCCAAAAATGCAATGGAGTTAAGCTAGAACTCGCACTTGGAGAACTTGGCATAAAGTTGATGCTCACATAAGGTTTCCAACACTACCCTCAGATGTTCTTCATGGTCTTTCAGGGTTTTGGAGTAAATGAGGATATCGTCAATAAAGATGATTACGAATTTGTCCAGATATGGTTTTAGCACTCGCTGCATTAAATCCATAAAGATGGATGGTGCATTGGTGAGTCCGAACGATATCACCAAAAACTCGAAGTGTCCATAACGAGTACGGAACGCAATCTTCCCTACGTCGCCTTCTTTTACCCGCAACTGATGGTATCTAGACCTTAGATTGATTTTAGAAAATATCATGGCTCCGGATAATTGATCGAACAGATCATCAATTCTAGGCAGTGGGTATTTGTTCTTTATGGTGACCTTATTCAGTTTACGGTAGTCTATACACATACGCATAGATCCATCCTTCTTCTTCACAAATAAAACTAGCGCTCCCCAAGGAGACATGCTTGGCCTAATAAAACCTTTATTCAGGAGCTCTTGCAACTGCTCGTTGAGTTCCTGAAGCTCCTTAGGTGCCATTCTATAAGGTGCTTTGGATATTGGCTGTGTACCAGGAATCAATTCAATGGAGAATTCCACTTCTCTGGAAGGAGGTACACCAGGCAAATCTTCTGGGAATACATCGGCAAATTCTCTGACTACCTTACAATCAGCAAAGGAGATATTTTCTTTTGTTTCGCCCATCATGGTGACTAAGTAGGCTCTACAACCTTTGACAATCAACTGTTCTGCTTTAATGGCATTTATTAAAGATAACTGCGTGCTAGTTTTGCCTACAAATGTTTTAGGCTTACCCTGAGAATGGAGAGTGACTCTCTTTTTATGGCAGTTAATCACAGCATTATTGTCACTGAGCCAATTCATTCCGAGGATAATGTCAAAGTTAGCTATCAGTAGGATAATTAGCTTAGCCTGAAATTCTTGATCGTTAATCGGGACTTTGATATTGCAAAATTTATGAGCACTTAATTGGATTCCTGATGGAAGTCCAACACTCAATTTTTGTGTTAGGTTGTATGCATGTAGTTTAAGAATATTAGCAAATCGTTCTAAGATGAATGAGTGACTGGCACCCGTATCGAACAATACGTTACAAGGCTGGTTATTGAAATAAAGTGTGCCTAAATTATACGGTTTTGCAATAACAACTTAAAAAGATTTAATATGCAGAAAGGCAATGTAACAAGAGAGGTTTAAGAGTGTGTACCTGAAACCATGTTATTATCTTCCGCGGCTTCCATAGGAGTTAAAGCATACACTCGGGCAGGTCCAGCAGGACGAATGTTATTTTGCCATCACTGGAAATTCTGAGAATTGGGAGCTGGTGGCTGTGTGTAAGCCACTTCAAGAACAGGGACTGGCATTATGGCTAGATTTGGTTCCCTCCGATTCAGTGGAGTTGCTCAGAACACCTGCTTCTTATGATACGGCTTCATTTGAACTCCGTCTATTATTTCCGTGTGGTCACACTGATAGAACTGATGGCCTGTGCGCCCACAATTAAAACATCTCTGGCCAAAGTGATAACACTTGCCATATGGATGTGGTTTGGGGCAGTTCTGAATTTGTTCAACTGTAGGTGCAGCTTCCAGTTGATATACTTTCGCGGGGTTGGGTGTCTTTTGAAATTTCCTCGCTGGTTCAGATTGGTTTGCGCCTTTTGTTTATAATCTTCCTCAGATTGGTGATGCTCAATCACATTAGCCATTTCCACTAGTTTGAAGAAACTAGTTAGACAGAGTGGCACTATTTGATTCTTTAATGAACTTCTGAGTCCACAATGGAAACGATGACACTTTGCTGACTCAGAATGGGTAACTTCCGGTGCGAAATGAATTAATCTACGGAATTCTCTTTCGTATTCCGCCACTGAGCGACTCCCTCGAGTCAACCTCATGATCGTAACTGTAATCATGTTTTGTGTGGACGGGGGAGTAAACTCAATCTTAAAGGCTTCAACAAATGCATCCCAAGGAATGTCGTCTAATTCATAATTGACGAACTGGGTGTTCCTGACTTCTTCCCACCAATATTTTGCCTCGGCGTGAAACAGATGGGTGGTGAGACGGACAGCTTCAGAGTTTGGAATCTTCAGACTAATTAGATCCTTTTCTATATGGTCTTCAGCCAATCAGCAGTATCCATCGGGGACAAGTTCCCGCCAAAAGTTGGAGGTCTTAACCTCAGGAAATTATGGAGGAGATTATCTGCTGTATGGTGTGAAGATGAAGCAACTTGTGGAGCATGGACTGTTGGAGCAGCGACAGTTGTTGAAGTTACGCGATCATTCAATAACTTCTGCATGACCAGTGCCTGTTGAGCTTGGTTTTCTAAGAGAGTTGCCACCATGGCTCACAGATGAGCCACCTCGTCGTTAGAACTACTGGAGGCCACAGTGTTCTTGATAGGAGTAACAGTGGGTGGTGATCCAGAATCCATTCTAGTTTAATTAAGAAAAGAACAATTCAAAATTTTCTCTAAAGGAATCCAAAATTTCTCATTAATTATAAAATTTTGAAATTACAATGCCAAACTGTAAAGAAAATGAAGTTTCCTGAAATTGAAATAACATTTCATCTAACTATCGTTTAGACTTTATCAATGTACTCTGCCCTAAAGGCTACACAAAAATCCTCAAAGGTGACTTCTCGCCACTTCCTATTACGCTTCTTCTCGAGCTTTGCCATAATCTCGTACCACCACACTCCGGCATAGTCCGCCATCAGGTCAGTCACAATATCTACATAAAGTGACTCAGAACGCTCTATGTGCTCCAAAAGGGACTCTACTCGGCTCAGCCATTCTTGCGCATATACGGGAAAGTTGAGCCCTCGATATACATTTTGTCGTAGCAGCTTTTCCAGGACCAAAATTCCTCTTGATGAAACTCCTTCGATTTGCCAATTGCTTTCTTACCTCTATTTGAAGCTACTGTTCCATGCACTCCTGAAGATACGCTGATAGTAGTCTATACCGGACTCTTCAGATCCCATCTGACTCTGGGGGCAGAATTTTACTATATTTGTATTAGACCCTAAATGAATAAATTTATTAGGTTGGGAGTATTCTCCTCTTTCATTGTGCATAGAGTTACTTGCACTACTATGTTATGGATATCACTTATATTGATGCGTGTATTTCAGAAGAACGATCCATTAGGTAGAAAGGAATCATGGATCCCATTCTGACACCTTATGGTGTTCTATGATACTAACTGTGGGGCCCCCTGTACTGACAATAAGGAAGTACGGTGCTCCAACTGTGGCAAATCCCCAACTTAAGTAAAGTTAGGCGAACCCAACTTGCCTTAAGGCAAGGACTTGTCACCAAGTGCTATAACATTCATCAATATAAATATCAAAGTGGCGGAAGCAATATAAAATAGAGTAACATCCACAAGCATACATAGTAGGAAAAGAAAATGTAATATAGTAACTCATCACAATGCAGAAAGTAAAGTATATCCAGAAAGTTTAATTATTACAAACTGAAATGAATAACTGAAAATGAAAGACTCTTGTCCTCACTGGAATCAACAAGATAAAACTAGCTAGACAATAGCTTGAAGGTCCTCCTCCTGAACTGGCTCCTCCTCAGTGACACTGCCCACGAACACGTCTGATTCTGACATTTGTCGGTATCACAAATGCCAGGGCCCCAGTCAACAAAATAAAAAGGTTACAGTTAGACAATTGTTTAAGTATATTTTAGGCTATTTAAATGAACGGAATATTAAAAGATATCACATTTAATTTAACTACACATGCAAGCAGTAAAAGAGCAACTAGCTATGAAAGAAATAGAATACCATAAACTACCTATTTATAGCATGCAACATGTATGCGAAGTAACATACAAAACACTAAATAAGCAAGATAAGGCTAAAAGCAAAATAACTGCAACCGCTGGATAAATATGATCCTAACATGATTATGATCTAAGTAAAATACGCTGAGTATAAAAGAACACAAGTACTGAATATGATAAAATTCTAACATCCTAAATATGCCATTTATACCTATATCTAAGCCATAAAATATGCATACAACATGTAGATTATTATGGAAAGGAAGGCCACTGAGACATGTGGCAAAAGCAAAGCAATATATGAAATATGCAACCATTGAGATATGTGGTAAAGCGAGCAAATACTGAAAATAAGGCCACTGAAGCATGTGGCAAAACAAAATCAGAAAAATAATACAATACAGCTAAAGTAGTAATAAGCCTAAGTTCTAGTACTACCATACCAGCTAATAGGCCATACAGGGCCTTCAATATCAATCAATCAATGCCCAGCCTAGTCATCCAAATATGCTAGGTCTGAGTCCAGTCTATATAATACTACTACTGAAGAGGCAGACTAAACTAGGTCATATTCTACTAACTGTGATAAAACAATACTGATATGATATGTAATTTTAATACTAGCTTAGGATGCATCATCCTAAGTTTTTCCTATTATGCTCAAGGGCTAAAGCTCAAAATCTAAGGTATGCAAAGCAATCTAGTCAAAGTAAGCAAGAGACTCAATCTAGACTTTTGTGATATCTATTGTTGTCTAATTACCAAATCTAACTATTCTGAGAAGGTACAAGCTTAGGATCTCCAATATCCAGCTATCTAGTAGAATCTCAGATTTACATCCTTAAAGTCAAATATTATAACTTAACAAGTTCTAATCAAAAATCATGTGATGACTATATAATTTAAGTAAGCAAATCAATGACCTAATTTTATGAATATTTTACACTCTTAACCAAATCTTGATCAAATAAAGCAAGATTTAAGAATTTAGAACTTAAACTCTATGTTGAGTTCAAATTCCAAATCTAAGGTGATATTCTAAATAGGATCTAAGTTTCTCACTTAATCCTAATTTAAAGGTAAAGTATCCTACAAGTTGAAAGATTCAGGAACTAAGATCTTAGTGAAAGGCTATTCTACTAATTGCAAGATAAAATAATCAATTAAGAACTTGTGAATCTAAGATCTATATTCAATCTTTAAGATAATTTTATTATCTTATTGATTGAATCATCCTATACCCACATGGAAGGTTTCCAAAAGGTTAAATAATAAATCATTAAAGAATTTCAAATGGAGGTGGTTTGATTCAAAGTGAAGATCTAAGCCTAAGATCTAAGATCTAAAGATCTGAAGTTTGATCACTTTAGACTTTTAATTAGAGTTTCGACTTAAAAGTTTCCATTTGTGATTTTCTTTAGAATCTAATTTCATGATTAACTATAAGGAGCTTATTTCAAGCATTAGATTAACTTTGAACCCATTTTGACCTTCTTAGGTCACTTAAGATCTAAGGGTCTGAGTTTTGATCACTCTAGATCTTAAGCTAAGATTTTACTTAGACATTTCCAATTACTTTTCTTTTAGCACTTAATTCTTAAGTTATCTTAACTAAACTTATTTAGTGAGATAATTGACCTTTTCAATTACTAGATTTGTAAGGTTTTATGTCATATGATCTTTATAAGTAAAACTTAAGATTTAAGTGTCTTGATTAAAGACTAAATGAAGATTTCATGGATTGGTGATTATTATTGTTCTAGGATTTTAGAGAAACATTTCCACCCTACATTGTAGTGGTTTACTGAAATTTTCAATCCTTAAGGAACATTAAATCATACTTTAGTTAAAATGACCAAAATGCCCTTCTTAAGGCTAAAATTGGGGTTTTAGGGTTTAATTATCTAAATTTATTCCAGACTATTCTAATGTGTTTCATATTACTTAATGAAGTGGGAAACACCTTTAATTTAGGTTTTGTTGACTTAAATGGTCTTAATTCACACTAATCACTTAATTAAGCTACTTATGGTGATTAGTGAAATTAGGGTACTTTAGGGCAATCAAACCTTATACTTAGGTTATTGTATGTCTAATATGATATTAGGAACCATCCCCACCTAAAATTAGAGGCTTAATTAGGGTTTAATTTACTAATTCTTGATTAGGGTGATTAATGAGTGATTAAGAAAATTAATTATCCAAAATTAATTTTAAGGGTCTGGAATTGTTCCTTAGGGTACAAAGAGCAATCAAAGCCCTTAATCTCATAAATTCAATAATTAGATGATTTTATATGATTTATTTAAGAACAGATAAGGTTTGGCAAATATTTTTAAATCCAACCATTGGATCTGAGATTTTATTTTATATTCAGATTCCTTGAATTTTTTTGATTCAAATGGTATATTGGATCATATTATTTGGATTTATATAACTAAAGTTATTTAATTAATTTAATCTGTATTTTTATTTAAATCAGAACTTTAGGTTTTAATTAAATTAAATTACAACCATTAAAAATACATTCCAATAATCATTTAATTAATCGCGGCCCAAATTCCAAACCGCGGGGGTCGGGGCTCAGCCCGGCCCAAAATCGCTGTCTTCTTCCTCCCGTGAGCGCTCGCAGCCCGAACCCTAGGGTTACCTTCTGTCGCCTAATTCGCCGCGCCCAGGCCACGCCAGGCCCTGATCTCGATGGCTACATGTCCCTTGGCCTTAGACGCGTCGATCAAACCACGAAGCCCTAACTGGGAAGGTCCGGATCGCGGTATGCCTATTCGGCCGAAACCCCTCAGCTGACGCACATGTGAGGGGATAATTCTCCTCACAGAGTCCACGAGTCGCTGATATCTTGATTTATACACGTTCAGGGATAGAAGAGGGAGCGATATGGTGCAACGAGAGATCATGAGGTGGTCTAGATCGTCGGGGTGCTACTCGGCGTTTTCTGCCTTTTCAACCTACGACTGGTTCAGTCGATTCCAATCGAATCGATCGAACTGGTCGGGCTCAACCCGCAATACCAGCTTGCAATTATTATCTAAACGTGCCTAGGGCTGAATGGATAAGCAATTCCAACTAGAACGCCAATTCTTTTGGCGAACCAGGAATCTCATCTGGCGGTGCGCACAGACGATGAATTCGTCGTCTGGGTCACTTCCAGGCCATGTCTTTCGACTCGATTGCTCACGGGGAGCTCAGGTACGATCCTACTCAGCACCTAAGGCTTGTGAAGAAGCGGATCGAGCTGAATCCAGCTCAACAGAGAGGAGGGAAGAAGGCTGTACCTCAGCTCGAAGACTTGCGGAGAAGGAGGCAATGCAGGCCGTCTCGAACGCACTTAGAGGTTCCAGAAGCTCTGCAAGGGGGTCTGAACTCCAGACCTCACCCTCTATCAGCAGCTGCAGCAGGTCCCGCCATCTGGTTTGCTAAGAGTTCCAGAACTTCAGCCGTCTAGCCGAGGATCACAGTGAGCAAAGGAGCTCACTGTGATTCTTGGGAGGTACTTATAGGCAGGGAAAGATACTAGGAATGGATTTCGAAGCTGGGCCAAAGCCTCGGGCTCAGACCAGAGGCTCCTCTAGCCAGCCCAAAATGGAGGTAATCCCACCCTCTGGATTGCCTCGATAGGCTCGGCCATAAACGGGAGGGTGCTAACGGCTTTGGATGACCTGGCGGGAGAGTGGCAGACAACGTCGACGTCGCGAATTTCTGCTGTCGGCCGAATCTCTACGAAGATAAAGGTGAACAGCGACCGGGAGATCGGGAGCCGTCTGATGCGCGAAGTCATTGGGGATGGATGGCCTGATGAAAATCCCAGGTAACGGCCGCGCAGATTAAATTCGAGGCGTTGGATCCCAGATACCGATCGTGCGTCTGAAATTCGATCACGGGACAGAGCGACGCGAGCCCTTGGATCCAGCGCTGAGATGCGTGCTAGCGCATCGGGTGACTCGTTGCTATGCGCCACTGTCGGGACCCCGCAGTGGATCTGCCGCGGTCCCGACAGCAAATCCCACCGTAATATTTTTATTAAAATAATTTAATTTAATTAATTAAAATCATTTAAATAATATTTAAATTATTCAAAAATTATTCAATTTCAATTTAGGGCCAAATGAGCTCCAAAAATTCCCAAAAATTCACCCTTAGCTAATTTGGGTGTGAGGAATTTAAAAATGAAATCAAATTTTAATTTGGAGATCAAAATAATTTAGGTATTTTTCAGAGCTTAAAAATAGCTAAAAATACCAAATTCTCCAATTTAGCTCCAATTGATTTCAAACTTCTAGGTTTAGGTTTAAATGACCCATTGAATCCAATGGAATCAAAATCAAACCTTGGTTTTGCTTAATTAATCTAGTTTTAGCTATGATAACAACTTAGGATTGTTACACCTATCCACATTTACCTAAATAGAATCATTATTGGATTTTAAACGAGGGAACCCAGTTATGAAATCCATAGAAATATCTTCCCATTTTCATAGAGGAATAGCTAAAGGTTGAAATAAGCCTCCTGGTTTATGATGTTCTGCTTTTACAAGGTTACAAGCTTCACACTTTGATATAAACTCAGCTATACTTTTCTTCGTTCCTGGCCACCAAAAGTGTGATTTCAAATCTTGATACATCTTGTTATTTCTCGGATGAATAGAATATCTGGAATGGTGAGCTTCTTTCAATAGTTTTGATCTTAGCTCAGCTTTATTAGGTATCCAAATTCTAGATCCACACCAAATGTTTTTATTTGAATCCAAATTTAATTCTAGATATTTTCCTGATTGAATAAATGCAACCAAGGAGCTATATTATTCATCAATATGCTGAGCTTCTTCAATTTCATCCATTAATGAGCATTTTATAGTTATTTGAAATAGATTAGCATTTGATGGTAATACGACTTCTAATTGGAGGTCTTCTATTTCCTTGAGTAAGATAGAGTTAGAGGTCAAAATATGCAAATGTGAAATTGTCTTCCGACTTAGTGCATCTGCTACTACATTTGCCTTTCCAGGATGATATTGAATTGATAAATCATAATCCTTGATTAACTCTAACCATCTTCGCTGCCTTAAATTTATTTCTTTCTGAGTAAAGATATATTTCAAACTTTGGTGGTCAATAAAGACTTCACATTTTACTCCATATAAGTAGTGTCTCCAAATCTTAAGTGCAAATACTATTGCAGCCAATTCCAGATCATGAACTGGATAATTTTTCTCATGAACTTTAAGCTGTCTAGATGCGAAGGCTATAACCTTTCCTTCTTGCATAAGAACACAGCCTAATCAAATTCCAGAAGCATCACGATAAATTTGATATTCTTTTCCTTCAACTGGCAAAACTAGAATAGGAGCTGATATTAGACATTCTTTTAACTTCTGAAACGCATATTCACAAGATGAATCCCAAACATAAGACACATCTTTTTGAGTAAGACGAGTAAGAGGGACTGCAATTTGGGAAAAGTTCTTAACAAATTTACGATAATAACCAGCTAATCCTAAGAAACTGTATATCTCTGTTACTGAAGTAGGTTGGGGCCAATCCTGAATTGCACTTATTTTGCTTGGATCAACTGATATTCCATTTTTGCTAATTACATGGCCTAAGAAGGCTACTGATTGAAGCCAAAATTCATATTTTGAGAATTTGGCATACAATTGATGTTGCCTTAACAAGTTCAAGGTGATTCTAAGATGCTCTTCATGTTTCTTAGCATTCTTAGAATAAATTAATATATCATCTATGAAGATGATGATAAATGAATCTAAGTAGGGTTTCATTATTCGCTGCATCAAATCCATAAAATAGGATGGGACATTGGTTAACCCAAAAGACATCACCAAAAATTCATAATGCCCATAACATGTTCTAAAAGCAGATTTAGAAATATCTTCATCTTTGATACGGAGTTGATGATAACCAAATCTCAAATTAATTTTTGAAAATATTGAAGCACCAACTAATTGATCAAATAAATCATCAACTATTGGCAACGGGTACTTGTTTTTAATAGAAACCTTATTCAATTCTCGATAATCAATACATAAGCGCATACTCCCATCTTTCTTCTTAACAAATAAGACTGGGGCTCCCCATGGGGAATTATTAGGTCTAGTAAATCCTTTTTCAGTCAACTCCTGGAGTTAATTCTTAAATTCTTCTAACTCTTTGGGTGTCATTCTGTATGATCCTTTGGATAAGGGATTCATTCCTTGACTTAAATCAATGCTGAACTCTACTTCTCTTTGAGGTGGTAAACCTGATAGTTCTTTTGGAAAAACATCTGCATATTCTTTCACTATAAGAGTTTTTTTTAGAGTTGTAGATTTAGCATCAAAACTTGAGAGTAAGGTTAAGAATATGGGGTACTTCTTTCTAATAAACTTTTTAATTTTATTAGCTGGAATAAGGCTAATAGCTGCACCCCTTTGTCCAACAAATGTTACTTTCTTATTTCCACTGTAAACATAAACTTTCTTCTTTGCACAATCAATTAATGCTTTATTCTGACTCATCCAATCCATCCCAAGGATAATATCAAAAGTGGTTATATGGATGACAGTGAGTTTAGCTTTCCAAGAGATTCCACTTATATTTAATTTACATTTACAAAAAGTGTTTGTTTCTAAGAGCTCTCCTGATGGTAGATTGACTTTGAGTGCTGAAGAAAGTTATTCTACTGGCAATAAATATTGTTGAACCAATTTTGATGCAATAAAAGAATGCATAGCTCCAGAATCAAAAAGAACTGAACAAGGATGTTGAAATAATAGAATAGTACTTGTTACCACATCAGGCTCATCTCTTTCCTTTTCTTGAGATAAATTGAATATTCTGGCCTGAGCTGGATTATTCCTTATATTACTTGAAGATGCTATGTTGTTTCCTTGATTTACTGGTGGCCTGCCCTGATTTCTCATAACAACTTTGCCTTGAATTGGGAGTTGATGTTCGTTTACTATATAAGTTGCACGATAGAACTATATTGTATGATTGGTCCTCCCACATCGGTGGTATTGACCTACACCGGTAAAACACTTATATGTACTGTGTATTTTTCCACAAAATCTACAAGTATTTGGTGTTCTCGAAATAGGTCCACTAGGGTGGCTTTGAATGTTATAAATCCTTCCTTGAGGTCTTAAAAATTGCTATCTCTTGGATGGAAAATGGAGAGAAAAGGCTGGTTTCTTTGTTCTTGAAGAATACTGTTCTTCTTGAGCTTCCATGAGTTTTGCCTTTTCCACTAATTGGGTAAATTTTGAGATCTGAAGAGGTGTTAAAATATATTAAAAATTATTCCTTAGTCCATTTAGGAATAAGTAACACCTAACTTGTTCTGTAGTAACCATCTCTGGGGAAAAACTAGCTAAGCGAGTAAATTCCTCTTCGTATTCTGTCACAGTATGGCTACCTTGCTTTAAGTTTAAAAGTTCTTTTCTCATTGTTTGCCTGGCAGACTGGGGTACATACTTACCCAAGAATACTCTTACAAACTCTTCCGAATGGATCTCTTCTTCTGTTCTGTTCTGAAATGTAGTAATTTTGACTGTCTTCCATCATTTCTCTGTAGCTTCAGTCAGAAGATAAGAAGCTAATGATACCTTCTGATCTTCAGAGCTCTTGGCACATTTAAACTCTTTCTCTATCCTTTGGATCCATTCTTCAGCTTGGTATGGAGTTGCTTTTCCATTGAATCTTGGAGGCTAAAGTGTAAGAAAAACATGCATGTCTTCATTCACTATCTTTCTTTAGGCTGAAATAGGATTTGGATTTTGGATTTGTTGACTGTTCATGAATTGGCTCATCATATTCATGAACTGGAGCATCTGATTTGCCCCACTATGATCAAAAGGATAGACTGCTTCAATATTAGGTAAAATAGTCTCATTATGGCTAGGAGTGTTATGAGGAACATTTTTCTCCTGATATTGATTGTTGTTGTTTTGATTATGACTCTCTATAATCTGGCGAAATAATAACTATACTTATTAGGCTCTCCAACTTAAAAATTCAACCACTAATTATACTTAGCATTTTCAAAACTGTATTCATAATGTTAGTTCTGATGAATCATTCTTTAAATTGTCTCAAACTTCGCTCTGATACCAATTCTGTGACAACCGGCGATCGAAGTTTGAGAGTCTTAAAAGAATGATTCATACAATGGAAATATACTCTTATGAAAATAAAGAAAACAAAATACATAAATATCCATATTTACATCCAGAGCCACTCATGTATGCAATTTAAAATAGTTTTAAAATTTACAATAAAAATTTATTCACTACTCATATCTCACATCTCCATCTCTTTTTTCTTTTATTACTTTGGCAGATCTTCAATACTTTAATTTTTAAAACCTAAAAAATTTAGTTACCATTCAAGTAGGAGTACGTAAATCATTCTTATAAGAATAATTTTAGCATTCTATAATATGTATAAATCAAATATAAAATTGACATATCTGCATTGTATTTATGAATGAAAAGCAAACTTTCAAATTTCAGCATTTGCCCTGCAAGTTAGCTTTGAAATTCAACATATATGAAAAGTATTAAATTTATAAATTTTATCAAAAGCATTTGTAACAATAAGTCGAGTTCGTAGACTCCTGAGCCCAATGGGTAAACCCATATGCATAACATGTATGAAGCTTTTCTCACTACCCGTCGGTAGCATACTTAAAATAGAAACTGATGGTGTGTCTTTCCTCTGGATTTACCCACTTCCTAATAAGGGCTAAATCCTTCCATTTAACTCTCAGGGGCTGCCAACAGGCCCAATCTGTATAAATTTTCAGTGTTGCTTTCCATCCTCCAAAGATAAACATCACAATAATATATACCACATTTTATCTTTTTGTTGCATGCTTATTTGATAACATTCTTTTGCAGATTATAAGCGGTAAACAGTTAAATAATGCTCAAATGAAAATGGCTCAAAAGAATACTGAAATAAAACTTATAAGTAGATTTACGTACCTGATTATTTTGATACAATTTTAATTAATTCAATTTCTTTGATCTGCCAAAAATAATTTAATTCATTAATTTAATATTTTTATGCTTTTTAATATAATTTGCAATATTAGGTTTTTAACATGAATATTTGAATATTTGAATTATTTTATTAAGTTACTTAATTATTATGTTTAATTAATATATCTAAGATTTATTAATCATCAATTTCTATATATATATATATATATATATTTATCTTATTTGTAAATATTATAAATTATATATATATATATATATTAATTACTGTAATTATTATTATTATTATTTTGTTTTTAATTTGTCTGCAGCATTTAAACAGAGGTGGGCCCCACGTGCGCAGGATTTCGGCAGATGTGATACTGAGGTGTACCAGTGGGTCCTGCAAGTTTTGACGCTCCTAACTAGATGAAGCCACGTGTCCAAATGTCACGGATCACGACACGGGGCTTAATCAAACGACGGCTTGGGTCGGGCCGGATCGACCCGGTCCGACCTGAAGACTCTTCGTCTTCGCACAGAGGCTCGACTACAGCGATTAGGGCTTGAGATCTCGTGGTCTTCCCGACGGGGAATCGGTCAGGTTCTCAAAGTGATGGCTAGTCCCGGACGATACCTTCCCGTGGATGTTTACATCTGGATCTAAGGCGTCCTATATGAACTACAAATGCTAACCCTAGGTAGAGCATGCGAACGTGAATGAAGCTACGCCACTGCAAATGAATCGCTAAAAAAATTGATGAATCTGGTTCAACTAAGGATAATTGAACCCGTTGGATCGACAATAAACCCGTCAGAATAGATAATGAAATGCATTGATTAACAATTATGCAAGAATTAGGATGGATAGAGGTATACGGAGGAGTACCTTAGCGAATCGGTGAAGATTAAATCAGTTTGAAACAAAGATTCGGGTGATTCTTGATTTAGGTTCAATCAAAAATTATGATCCTCAAGCTAATGGATCGGTGCAAAACTTTAATCCAAGCCCTTAGGCGGTGGAGGGAAGCCACGCGGCGACGCAGCTGTCGCGTGCCTGCTTACGAGGCACTCATCGATTGAACGGCCTGGAAGATCCGTCCGGATAGACGGTGAAAACATGATTTTAGAGTGACGGCGTGAAGAAACAGTTGGAATCCGTTAATTAGTTAAATATATATATTATTATTTAATTCATTTTACACCGATTTTTATTAATTAAAAATTAGATTAATAATGCAATTTTAAAATTTACAATAAATCACCCCTAACTAATTGAGGGGTTCTGAACACAACGGTGAAATTGGATTTTCAATCCGATGAGTATTTATTTATTCGAATTTTCAGGTATTTAAATATTATTAAAATATTTGATAAAAAACCAACGACTTCCAAATGCCTCCAAAACCTCACCTGTAACAACTCGAGTTGTTACCATAGTTGATTAGGACTAACCCTAAGGCTTAAACATAATTATAAGTGCTAATTAGATCAATTGGAGTCAACCTCTAAGACCTAGTCCAAATTAAGAGTCAAATGGATCGAATCGTGATTTCTGGAAATCTAGAAACCCTAGAAATTGACCTCCAATTATAAAACGGACACCGCCATTGCGTTCATTAACCCCAAGTTAGCTTGGGGTGAAGTTTTCGTATCAATCGGAAGTCATCAAAATTTCGACGAATATTTTAATAATAAAAATACCCCGGAAATCGAAGTATCAAAATACTCGTCGAATCGAAAATCCGACTTCGCCATTGAATTCATTGACCCCAAATTTGCTTAGAAAAATATGTTCAAAATTTTCTGGAAAATATTTAAAATATATATATATATATATATATATATATTTAATTGATGGCGCCGTACGGCGCCGTCAATTTAAGTGGACGGCGCCGTCAACTTAAGTGGACGGCGCTAACGGCGCCGTCCGATCGGACGGATCCATCTGGACCGTCCGATCCGCGTCGCGCGGTCCGGACGGATCGGGGCCGTCCGCGTGTCGCGGGATTGGACGGCCCGGGGCCATCGTCCTCGGCCCCGTTGCTCGAGAGCCGCGCGGCGCGCCCGCCGCTCGCACGCCCAACCGGCGGCCTCCCCCACCTCGGCTACTCCATCTGGAGGCCTTTAAGAGGCTCTCCCGCTTCCCCCCGTCTCCGGTTACGCGAACCGGAGTCAGCACAGCCCGAACCGAGCCGAGCCACACGACCGCCATCCAAACCAGGTACTCCCGATCTCCCCTTCCGTTCAACATTTCGCCGTCGCATAGTATAGGAATTGTGGATCTGCACTAGGATCGACAATCAACCAGACCTGATCGACCTCGATCAGGTCCGGCTGACTCAGGCCGAGGCTTAAAGCCTCGGGCCAAATTTTTGCTCATCCGCCGAAACCCTAGGATCTAGGGTTAGCCATAGCCAATGCCTCCGGCCACCTCCGCCGAAGGTCCGCCCACCGGCGTGTAGCCCTCGTCGAGGGCTACCGTCGGCCGTGCGGGCCGAGGTGGTCCGGCACCGGGAAGGCCGGCAAAAGCCGTGCCCTATCCCGGCGTCCTTGGGTGTCTCCGCGAGGGAGACGAAGTGCGGGTCGGGCCGGGTCGACCCGAGCCCGACCCGACCGCATCGGGTCCGCGTAAGCCGCGGGTGGGGCCCACTACGCCACGTGGCCTCCTCCGGGCCCGCCACGTGTCACGTGGGGGCCCACACGTCGAGCCCGCGACCCCTCGGCTTTGGCCGTGGGGCCCACCAGGGCCACGTGGCAGCCTCTGGGCACGCCACGTGGCATGTGGGGGCCCACTGCCCGAGCCCGCGACCCCTCGGCTTCGGCCGTGGGGCCCACCAGGGCCACGTGGCAGCCTCTGGGCACGCCACGTGGCATGTGGGGGCCCCACAGCCCGGTCACCCACGGCGGTTCGGCTTCCCCCGTGGGGCCCACAGTGCCACGTGGCAGTCTCTGGCAGTGCCACGTGTCAGGTGGGGCCCACTGCCCAGTCACAGAGCTGACTCAGCTCCTGTAGGGCCACAGTGCCACGTGGCAGCCTCTGGTAGTGCCACGTGGCAGCCTCTGACAGTGCCACGTGTCTAGTGGGGCCCACTGTCTGTTAATTAAAATATTAAATAAATTACTGTTAGTGTTAATTAATTACTGTTAATGATTAATTAAACACAGTTAGTGGTTAATTAAATTAGGATTTGTGTTAATTATTTTTAAACAGTAACCTTAATTAATTAAGTATAATTAAGAGATTAATTAGGGATAATCTAAGATTAATTTAACCTTAATAGTAATTAGGATAATTAATTATTATTAAATAGTAAAATATACTTAATTATTCATAAATAAATATAAACAGATAATTAAGACTAATTAAATAATAATTAGTGATAATTATTTTACTACAGTAAAATATTAATAAATATAATTTAATTAATTAAATATTAGATTAATTAATGTTAATTAATAATTAAGACTAATTAATCACTGATTAATTAAGGATTAATAATTTCAAAAATTTTATATAAAAATCTTAGGAATGAACAATAAAATCATTTAATTTGAATAAATGAACAGTAAAATAATTCAAATTATATTTTTGAATAGTAAATCTGAAAAGTTTAATAACTTTTTATAGGATGATCCAAATATAGCCAATATCGGTCTTTAAATACTCAGAAAAATGTAAAGAATCAAATAACGTAATGTAAAAATTTATTTTGGGGTACATATAATGAGGTAGCATTTTAGGACCTCTTTAGAGCCTCATAACTTTTTACCCAGTTATCGAAATATAGTCAATATGGGTCTTAAAATGATCAGGAGAGCAACTCCATCACTGTAGTAGTATTAGTTTTCCCATTTGGATATCAGGATAAAAAGTCAACCCTATAACTTAAAGTTGACTTTAGTGAAAAATGATCATAATGTCCTTGGAATTCAAATGGCCATAACTTGGTCAAATCAACTCCAAATTCAAAAATTCAAGAAGCTATCTAACTTAGAATTCCAATGTCACCAACATACTAAAATAATATTTAGGATCTGAACTCTAGAAATTTAGGTAAATAACCAAATTACCCCTAGCCTAATTTTAGTCATAACTTGACCGTTTCTCGCCCAATTTAGGCGTACTTACTGTCTATCTTCAAGTTAGACAGTAAGTAATCAATTGGAACTAAGAGAATTCAATTCTGACCCCTAAGTCAAAAGTTAACTTTTTGACCCTTAAAGTAGGGGCAAAATGACCATTTTGCCCTAAGATTGGATTAAGTACCCTTACCCTTTGGATAACATTCCAAAACACTAAAACTAATATTAAAATCATTTTAGTAATAATCAAGTGAGTGAAATCAACCCTTAAGTTAGATTCCAATAATTTCTGCTAAGTCTTAAGCACTGCACCTTAAGGACCTTTCCTGAGACTAGGACTAGATCATAGGTTAGAGTTCACTCATTGGGTAAATTGAGTTACCCAATGAGTAAAACCTTGGTTTATTAGTTTATAGATTTTTTTTTTATTTTATAACTCGTTCTGATTATTTTATCTTTTAACCTTAAATTTAAGGCAGGCGATTCATCCTATTAAGTTTGATTACTTAATAGGATTTGCCATAACTATTAGATCACTAATAGAATAAAACCTAGAACTTAGGTCTTAACCTCTTTGGATTATGTGATTAAACCTAAATTTTGTAGTGTTTAATCCATAATCTATAGGTTTAGAAGATCTTGATCAGATCTTAGTTAGAACGTCTAAATTCACAAAATTAGGACGTATGATTTATTGATTTAACTCGTAGTCGTCTATCTGATTGAACTAGATTAGAACTTGATCAGTTCTAATCCTTTTTAACTTATAAGGACGAGTTTCTGAGTTACACTCGATAGTAGGAAAATGGTGATCCTGAACTTATATAACTTGGAATAGGTAAAAGTATAAAACAAATAATATCACCATGTTTAATAGAGTCTCTTGCTTCTATTTGATATTTTGTTGCTATGCGTTCCTTGTACTTTTGTGCCATATTTTTTTGAGCATGTCATACAAGATTTTTGATGCATAAATAAACTGTTAGAAAAATATGGAGACTCCTTAGATCCCCTCTGAAAATATTAAAGTGATTAATAAAAAGATGATAATTATATGAGCTGCCTCTCAGATACTTCCTTGTTTCCTAGCCTCCTTATGTCGCTATGGGAAGGACCTATTTTGTTGTGTGCTTAATTTACTAGCCTCCTTATGTCGCTAGGGGTACACCGTTGGTGCCTTAGCCGTACTGGTATTAAGGTTGCCTTGTATGCTTAGTTTACTAGCCTCCTTATGTTGCTAGGGGCATACAGTTGGTGCCTTAGCTATACTGGTGCTAAGACTCTTCACTTGCTTTGTGTGCTTATTTGCCTAGCCTTCTTATGTCACTAGGGGTACACAGTTTTATGACTTAGCCGTGATGGTGCTAAGCTTCTTTGATATTCGATGGGCTAGATTAGCTCTTTTCTGTATGGCAATCGATGCATGGATGTTTATATGCAGTTGTGTTGTTTTGTTTACTTTTCAGCCTTTTTATTAAGTCAGTTATTTCTTTGTATTACTTTTATATATATTTAGGATGTTAGAATCTTGCTGCTATTTATATGTACCACTGCTGAGTTATTTTCTTTAATTGGCATGTTTCTTTTGATCACCAGCATGTTTAGGATGTAGTATTTTTCTTACAGCACTTATTTAGATATGTATATTTATATTCCCTTCCTTGTTTAGTTTGTATGCGAGGCATGTCTCAGCCTCTTCCCTTTTCTTTGCTTAAGCTATAGATGATGTTTTACAGCTTTTCCATTTTCTTTTGTATTGCTTACTGCTCCCTTACACACATTATTGCTTAGAAGTAGTGAAGTGGTGATATTACATAACCTTTATAATAATCAGCTTAAAATATACTTAGACAATTGTCTAACCAGATTTTTCTTTTTTTTTTATTGGGGCCCTACATTGTGAAACTGACAATGGCAGACCCTCTTCAATTAGATGAGCAGGAGTTAGGAGTGGATCCATACCCAAAGGAGGAGCCCATAGAAGAAGCCATTGTTTAGCATTTATTTTATATGTGATGATGAGAGTATTTGCACATTCTATTATATTTGAACTTTTTAAATGATGTAATAATACAGGTACATTGACTACGTACTTAGATTGTATGCTTATATATTCTGAGTTCTATTTTGATATTTATACTGTGATGCTTGGATGATTTACATTTCCTTAAATCGCTTTCGCACTCTGTATGTTTACTTATATAGTGACTGTTAGACTGATTCTGTGTTAATCCTTCCCTAATCAGATAGATTGTGGAGTCTATCCTAATCCAATAGTAAGTGAGGGGTTAGCCAGAGTGACACCCCACCCTTAATCTAATCCTTTGGTAGATTAAGGGTGCAGGGCGCCACATCACCCATAGCTAATTTGGCACGGTGAACGCAACGGCGAAGTCAGATTTTCAATCTGAGGTCAAAATTATTTAAATATTAATAAACAAATTTGAAAATAATTTCTGGTATTTTACACTTCTCCTGCATGCTCCTCCTCCTGGACCAGATCTTCAGAAGATCCTTCTTCAAATAATTTGGAGTTTGCCATTATCGGTATCATAATACAGGGCCCCAGCCAAAAGAAAAGAAAGTCTGGTTAGACAATAGGTCTAAGTACATCCTAGGTTAAGCATTTTATAATTTTAATGATATCATAACATCTAAGCAAAATAAGATCAGTAAAGCAATAAAGAAAAGTGGTGAATCTATAATTAACATAATCATAACTCAAACAAAGTGTGAAGTAAGCACATACCTAAAGTTAAGATATAGAAAAGGGTTAAGTAACAAATAATTAAATCTTCTAAGTATAAGAAATTCCTAAGTAATATGATCAATTTAATATATGCTGGCTTTTAATATAAAATGAAAGTACTGAGCTCAAAGTAAGGTTCTAACATCCTAATATGCCATCAACTGAAAACAAGTTGCTGAAACAATATAATTTACATGGAATACTATAAGTGCTAAAGAAAACTGCTGCATATAACCAAAGTACTGTATAAAGAAGAAATATACTGAAAATGCTGTAATTAAAGAAGTATGCTAAAAATGTAAAGTAAAATAGACTAACTTATATGGATATATTCTTACTTAATCTTGCCAAAAAGTAAATACATGTTAAGAGAATCTGTCTAAAAATATCTAGGAGCAACATCCCAGATCCAACTTCACTTAATTCCATTTAAATAAAGTACCACTTGAACCCATCTGAATATCTAGGAGAAACATCCTAGATCAAAGTAAGGTATCATCTGAGCATTTAGGAGAAACATCTTAGAGCAAAAGTAAGGTCACACTGTCCAGGTAGACTAAGATATATTCCACTATAAGTTACATAAAAGTCATTACTTTAAATCCTTTCTATTAATTAAGAATATGCTTTATGAATGAATCAAAATTAACATAGAAAATATACTATGATTTATATAATGTGTCAAAGTATAAAGTCCAAAACAAGGAAGCAAAGCATTCAAATTTCAATGTATAAAATAGCACTAAACAAACTTTGTGATAGCACTTTATTTTCTAATTAAATTATTCTATCTAATTTGAACTTATATAAGTTTATGATCTCTAATATCTAGCTATCAAGTATAAATCCAAAATATCAGTTCTATATGTTAAAAGAAGTTAGAACTAATCAAGTTCTAATATATAAATCACATGATGCTTAATTAAGTTAAATAAATAAATCAAATATCCTAATTGATGACTTTACGAATCTCAAACCAATCTTGATTAATATAAATCAAAATTAGGGGATTAAGATGTTAAAATACAAGTATTAGATTTTAACTTCTTAATCTAATAGGTTCTAATCCTAATGGTACAAGTTAAACCCAAAATCTTACGAATTATAATTAAGGTTATCTTATTAAGCAAAATTAAACTTAATAAGATAGATCTCTAATCTTAAATCTGAAGTTAAAATACAAAATAATTATTAATAAAGGATAAAATTCTAGAAATCTATAAAATCAAGGTCTTCATCTATTAAGTACCAATTTACTCAATAGATGAATTCTAACCTAAATTTCTAAGCTAGATCATAAGGAAATAAGATACTAAAAGTTGAAGGAAAGAATAAGGAGAATAATTAAGCTTTGATTTTGATATTACTTAACTGCTATTATGATGTAATAAACTTAGGGAAGGCATAAGGTGAATTAATTTTATCTTATGAGGCTTAAATTAGGACTTAACGAATTTCAGTGGATTGTTGGGATATTTTCTTAAAATGGTAAAATGATGAGATAAAACATCCTAAATGATTCCAAATTAGTCATAATATTGATTTTAAAAGTTTAATTATTATTGTAAGATTTAAGGATACTTAATCCTAAATTTGGGCAAAATAATTTGCCCCTATTTAAGGGTCTAAAATTCAACTTTATGAATTAGGGCTCTAAACTAGAATTTATTGAAAGAAAATGATTATTTACTGTCTAAAATGAAGTTAGGTAGTAAGTACATCCATTTTGAAAAGTATTAAGCCTTATAAGATCAAATTAGGGAATTTGACTTATAAGAGAAATTTAGTAATTCGACTTAATAAAATCTAAAATATTTGTCAATTTATTAAAGATTATTATCTAAAGTTTCCATAGAACCAAAAATCATTAAATTCTAATAAGTATTGGCTAAGTTATAGCCAATACAAGTTTATGGTTAATTATGTGAATTAGGGTTTCATTAAAGGGGTCAAAAACCTAACTTCTCTAATTTAAGTCCTAAATTCTATAAACTCAGTGGCTATAGCTTCCTTATAACTCAATGAGTACTTTAATTAGGAGTAGATCCTATTTGGACTTCATTTGGTTAAGTTATGGCTTAATTAGGGTTTAGAGTGATTAGTGAGTGATTAGTAAAATTAATCAGAGAATCACTAAACTAACCACTCCACTAATTTATATTCTACTTTAGAAGTAATCAAAAACTGAAATCACTCAATTTGGATTTTTAGTTGTGCTAATATTCACTAATCAAATTTTAAGGTAATTAGGGCTAATTATGTGCGGCCCCACCCCTAATCCACAAGATTAAGCTAAGGGGTGGTGTGTCACTCTAGCTAACCCTTCACTTATTATTGGATTATGATGAAATCCATAATCTACCTAATAAGGGAAGGAGTAAGCATATAATCAAATATTCAGTCACTTAATAAGAATTCATACAGAGTGCAGAAGCGATTTATAATAAGAAACATCCAAGCATCATAGTATAAATATAATGAAATACAACTCAGAATAAAAGGTATAGTAATCCAAACACATAGTCAAGAGTACATGTATTATTACATCAAATTGAAGTTCAAGTAATGAAAATAAAAATGCGCTCATTCTCATTTATAAAATAAAACTAAACAACTGCTTCTTCCAAAGGCTCCTCCTCTAGATATGGCTCTACACCTAGCTTCTGATCGTCTAACTGAAGAGGATCTGCCATTGTCGGTTTCACAATGTAGGGCCCCAGCCAAAAAAAGAGAAAAATCTTGTGTTAGACAATTGTCTAAGTACATTTTAAGTTGATAAGTTTTATATGTGTTTTGTAATATCACCATTTATATTCTTAAGCAACAATTATATCAAATAAGGGAGCAACTAGCAATATAATAAGGAAGGAAAAAGCTATAAACAATTATTTATAATTTAAGTAAAAAGAGAGGCTAAAACATGCCTCAATACAAGCTAAATAAAGTAAGGCATATGAATATAAATAACTTAAACAAGTACTGGAAGTAAATACTATATCCTAAACATGCTGGTGATCAAGGAAATATGCAAATTAAAATAACTGAACTCAGTAATGATACATATAAATAGCAGCAAAATTCTAACATCATAAAATATATAAGCAGTACAAAGAGACTAGCTAACTGAATAAAAATACTGAAAAGTAAACAAAATATCAAAACTAAACATATATGTAAATATCTGTGTACAATTTGCCATACAGAAAAGAGCTAATCTAGCCCACCAAATATCAAAGATCTTAGCACCATCGTGGCTAAGGCATAAAACTGTGTACCCCTAGTGTCAACAAGGAGACTAGACAATCAGCACACAACGAATCTTCTCTTAGTGTCAACAAGGAGACTAAGCAAATAAAAGATATAAACAAAGTCTTCTCCTAGTATCAACAAGGAGACTAGGTAATCAGAAGACATAACTGAGAGGCAGCTATAACACATATAATTATTATCTTTAATCAATCACTTTAATATTTTCACAAGGAATCTAAAGAGTCTTCATATTTTCCTAACATTTTATTTATGCTTCAAAGATCTTATATGATATGCTCAGGGAATTATGGTACAAATATACAAAGAATACGTAGTAATAAAATATCAAAAGTAAGCAAGGAACTCTACTAAACATAGTGATATTATTTGTTTTTTAATTATCCATTATAACTATTCCAAGTTATACAAGTTCAAGATCACTATTTTCCTACTATCAAGTGTAACTTAGAAATTCATCCTTATAAGTTAAAAAGGAATAGAACTGGTCAGGTTCTAATCTAGTTCAATCAAATAGATGACTATGAGTTGAATCAATAAATCATACATTCTAGTTTTGTAAATTTAGATGTTCTATCTAAGATCTAATCAAGATCTTCTAAACTATAGATTATGAATTAAACATCATAAAAATTAGGCTTAATCACATAATCCAAAAAGGAATAAGGCCTAAATTCTAGGTTTTACTCTAATAGTGATCTATAATTAAGGCAAATCCTATTAAGTAATCAAATTTTAAATCTAAGGTTAAGAGATAAAATAATCAAAATAAGTTAGAAAAATTTTAGAAACTAATAAAATCAAGGTTTCACCTATTGAGTAACTAATTTACTCAATAAATGAACTCTAATATATGATCTAGTCCTAGTCTTAAGAATGATCCTTATGTGAGGTGTACAATCCTAAAAAAAAAACTTAGAGAATATTTTAGGAAGTTTAACTAATTTGATTAAAAATTTTAATTGAAAGATTATAAGATTTAGTGAAGGCATGATATGAGATAAATCTCACATCATGAAGCTTAATACTTATTTATTTTACACAAAAAGAAAGGGCGCAATTCAACTCATAATTCCATTATTATTCAATCCACCATTTTTACTATTCAATCCGCTCGTTACTATTCAATCTGCTGTTTTACTATTCAATTCGCTGTTTTTATTATTCAATCCGCTTATTACTATTCAATCTGCTGTTTTACGATTCAATCCGCTCATTACTATTCAATCCACTGTTTTACTATTCAATCCGATCATTACTATTCAATCCGCTATTTTACTATTCAATCCGCTCATTACTATTCAATCCGCTCAGTACTATTCAATCCGCTCATTACTATTCAATCCGCTCATTACTATTCAATCGGCTGTTTTACTATTCAATCCACTCATTACTATTCAATCGGCTATTTTACTTATTCAATCCGCTCATTACTATTCAATCAGCTATTTTTGAGTATTTATACATACATACATATATGTATATATGACTAATGCTCTCTATTTTGATATATATATATATATATATATACTCATATATAGTTATTTAATTAATCCTAATGTCTCCATTTATGCCTACTTAAATAATCATTGATGTACCTATATTTATCTAACTATTTAGTTATATATATATAACTAACTAATGGGGGTTTGGCTAAATTTTTCTGCTAAACAAACCTATTGCTTTATCCTTATTTTTCTGGTTGTTAACTACTAATATTAGCTAACTAATTATACTACTTCCAAATTAAACTTTTGTTTAAGCACCTAATTAAATTTATACGTAGATAAGTATATATGCTTAACATTATTTATTTTAATAGGCAATGTCGAATATAATTATAACGTTAATAATTTATGTTTTATGTATATAAGTATATATCTATGTACTTATAGCTATACATATATGTATATATTTAGATATACTATATATTTATATATATACTGTATATACTATATATATGTGATGAATATAATCTTCCTAATTATTTTGATCGATACTTATCATGAATTAATATTGCTTAATTATAAAGTGCATAAGGTATACAAATATATTTCTGTTATTATTTTAAGTTAACTATAATTTAAAACAATCTTAATTTCTTAACTATGGCTTTATAGCAGTTAATTATATATATATATATATATATATATATATATATATATATTATATATATATATATTTATATACATCCCGACTAAAAATAATTTGGTTTGATTCAACAAATGCCTTTGAGAAAGCAGCACCAAAACCATCAGTGCCTGAAAGAGTATCAATCTCAACCCCAAATCCAACCTTAAAAAAAATGGAATCCATTGTTGATTTCATGAAGAGACTCTGCCAAAAGCACAAGGTTTTACAGCTATGAACATATAAGCGAACCAAACAGTAAAGTCTCTGCTTGCTACTATGTTTAGAAGATACTTAACAATTCAATCCTTAATGATTCTAAACAGTGATTTATAACTTAATCGGACTTTAATCACATTCATAAGGTTCATACGATCATACAGAACGAACCATTTCAAACACCCCATAGAATAAGAAGAAACAAAAAAATTTCTGGTCAATATATCCATCATTCGTACATGAAACAAGCCAAAATTTCACATAATTTAGGAGAAATTATAACAAATTGGAGAAATTAGGGAAGTTTTATACAAAGCGTACAACGATTTTAAGGATTGGAGGAGAGGTACATCATTAGATCGTAGGAGGAGAGGTACCTCGCTTGCGTTTAGGGAGATTGACGGCACGCGACGGAGGAACGTAGGCGAGGAAGCCGGCTGCGGCCGCGATACGCGACGGGCTCGGAGGGGATGAGGCGAAGGGGAAGGGTACCCGGCTGGAGATGGATCGACGAGCTGTGGCTTCCCTTGCTCTCCCCACGCCTTGGGCACGGCTGAGGCCACAAAGCCATCCGGGCGGAGCTTGCGAGGCGAGCGACGGAGGTTGCGAGGAGGTGGTGACGCGTGGCGAACGAGGGGAGGCGAGGATGCGGTCGCTCGCGAACAGGAGGGAGGGGGGTTCGGCCGAATGCGTGCGAATGGGTCTTTAGGGCAGGAATCGGGAAAAAGAGAAAAAAAGAAAAAGAAAAAGAAAAGAAGATATAAAGAAATGTTTAATTATATTTAGTTAACATAATTTTCCTAATAATAATAATAAAAAAATACATAGTTTAATATTTTCCAAAAATTCCCAGAAAATCACCCCTAGCTAATTGTGGGGTGAGGAACGTAACAGCGAAGTCGGATTTTGATTCCGACAAGTATTTTAATTTCCCAATTTTTGGGGTATTTAAATATTATTAAAATATTCGTCGAAATTTCGACGACTTCCGATTGACACGAAAACATCACTCGTAGCTAATTTGGGGGCAATGAGCACAATGGCAAAGTCCATTTTTCAATTGGAGAATTCAATTTAGATAGGTCAAATTCTAGGGTTTCTGGATTTTTTTAAGAATCATTCGATCCATCTGACTCTTAATTTGGACTAGGTCTTAGAAGTTTACTTATTTTAACTTAATTAGCACTTAGGATCAAAATTAAGACTAAGATTAGTCTTAATTGACTAAGATAATAACTTGGGTTATTACAAATTAAGAGATCTAACTATTAGATCTAAAATATTTTTATGATATACTATTAATTAGGTCTTCTTGATCATAATGATATATTGGAAGACCTAATTTGGAGCTCAATTGACCAAGTTATGGTCAATTAAAATCTTAGAGTTAATTAGGATAATTAGGGTTAGGTCCTAAAAGTGATTAAGCTAATACAAATCCAAATATATAAATAAATACTACTAAGCTATTCTAGAGGTTCTCCTAATCACTTTAATACCCATATTGACTATGTTGGATTAGTGGGTAAAAAGTTAAAAGCCTTGGAAGATTAAGGCTTGGGTCCAAAAGTGATTAGTCAAAATAATAATCAAACAACAAATCTAATACTATTAGAACAATCCTAGGAGTTTGCTGATTACACTGAAACTCATATTGGATATATTTGGGTAAATGATTACAAAGTTATGATCAAATAAAATTATGTGACACTTTTGAATTTCTTTAAATACCCTAAATATCACTATGCAAAATATAAGTCCTATGGAAAATTGGATAACACCAAAATATTCTACTAATTTTGCTAATTAAAAAGGTGTATCTATTTGTATTTATTGGTGTGGTGCCCCACCCCTTAATCCACAAGATTAAGCTAAGTTGTGGTGTGTCACTCTAGCTAACCCTTCACTTTTATTGGATTAGGATGAAATCCACAATCCACCTAATAAGGGAAGGAGTAAGCATAGAATCAAACATTCAGTCACATAATAAGAATTCATACAGAGTGCGGAAGCAATTTACAATAAGAAACATCCAAGCCTCACAACATAAATATAATGAAATACATCTCAAAATATAAGCATAGAATCCAAATACACTATCACAAGTACCTATATTATTATATTAATTTAAGTTTAAATAATGAAGGAAAAATGCGCTCATTCTCACTTATAAAGGGAAACTAAACAGTTGCTTCTTCCATAAGTTCCTCCTCTGGATATGGCTCCACACCAAGATCCTGATCATCTAACTGAAGAGGATTTGCCATTGTCGGTTTCACAATGTAGGGCCCCAGCCAAAAAAAAAGAAAAATCTTGTGCTAGACAATTGTCTAAGTATATTTTAAGCTGATAAGTTTTATATGTATTTTGTAATATCACCATTTTACCATTTCTAAGCAATAACCATACAAATATAGGAGCAACTAGCAATGCCAAAAAGAAAGGAAAAGCTATAAACAATCATTTACAACTTAAGCAAAAATAGAGGCTAAGATATGCCTCAAATATAAGCTAAACAATGTAAGGCATAAATATAGATAATCAAACAAGTACTGTAAGAGAAATACTACATCCTAGACATGCTAGTAATCAAAAGAAATATGCCAATTAAAAATAACATAACTCAGCAGTGATACATATAATAGCAGCAAAATTCTAACATCCTAAAATATATAAGCAGTACAAAAAAAATAACTGACTGAATATAATAATGAAAAGTAAACAAAATATCAATCTGCATATATATAAACATCTGTGTACAATCTGTCATATAGTAAAGAGCTAATCTAGCCCACCAGAAAAGTCAAAGGATCTTAGCACCAATATGGCTAAGGCACCAACGGTATAATCGAAGGATCTTAGCACCAGTACGGCTAAGGCACCAACGGTGTACCCCTAGTGACATAAGGAGACTAGGCAATAGGCACACAATAAAGCAAAGTCCTTTCCTTAATGTCATAAGATGACTAGGCAATCAGGACACAACAAAGCAAAGTCCTTCCCCTAGTGTTATAAGATGACTAAGCAATCATGACACATCTGAGAGATCATTAATCACTTTAATATTTTCACAAAAAATCTAAGGAGTCTTCATATTTTTCTAACATTTTATTTATGCATCAAATGTCTTATATGATATGCTTAAGGAAATATGGCACAAAAATCAAGGAATGCGTAGCAACAATCATCAAATAGAAGCAAGGGACTCTACTAAACATGGTGATATCATTTGTTTTCTACTTAACCGTTCGAACTATTCCAAGTTACACAAGTTCAGGATCACCATTTTCCTATTATCGAGTGTAACTTAGAAACTCGTTCTTATAAGTTAAAAGGATTAGAACTGATTAGATTCTAATTTAATTCAATCAAATGATGACTATAAGTTGAATCAATAAATCATACGTCCTAGTTTTGTGAATTTAGACATTCTATATAAGATCTGATCAATATCTTCTAGACCTATAGATTATGGATTAAACACTACGAGATTTAGGTTTAATCACATAATCCAAAAAGGATAAGACCTAAGTTCTAGATTTTATTCTAAAAGTACTATACTAGTTAAGACAAATTTTATTAAGTAATCAGACTTAATATGATGAATCTCCTATCCTAAGACTAAAGTTAAAAGACAAAATAATCAGAACAAGTTGTAAAATAAAAGAAGAGTCTAGAAACTAATAAAACCAAGGTTTCATCCATTGGGTAACCCAATTTACCCAATAAATGAATTCTAACCTAAGATCTAGTCATAATCTCAAGAAATGTTCTTAAGATGTAGTGCTTAAGACTTAGAAGAGTTTAGAAATCTGACTTAATGGTTGATTTCACTCACTTAAATGCCACTAGTACAATTATAACATTGGTCTTAGTGTTTTGGAATGTTAATTAGAGGTTATGGGTGCTTAATCAAACCTTAGGACAAAATGACTATTTTGCCCCTACTTAAGGGTCTAAAAAGTCAACCTTTGACTTAAAGGTCCAAACTGAATTTTCATAATTCCAAGTGATTCATTACTGTCTGACTTGAAGATAGACACTAAGTACGTCCAATTTGGACAAGAGACAGATCCTACAGGTTCAAATTAAGATTTTTGACTTAAGAGTATTTTAGAAATTTTCACTCTATTACAACTTAAATTTTCATGCAGTTTATTGTTGGTGGCTGTTCAAGAATTCTATAGAGTCCAAGAATATTGAATTCTGAGTTCAAATATCTAAGTTATGGACTTTTTAATTCCTAAAGTAATTACTTCAATTTGATTATTATTCCAACCATACTTAATTAATTAAGTCAATTATCTATTATGTGTATTCAAATACTCTTTTAATTAGTTCGGGTGATCAATTATTTATTAATATTTATTTCACTATTTTTAATACTTGAGTAACTTAATTTAATGCTGTTCATAATCTAATTAATAATATTTATACTCTAATAGTTAGATTTGTATTATTGTTGTCACTATTTAAATTAACTAACTTAACTAATTAATCCTACCAGCTAAATAAATCTTAAGTACCGTTGATTTAATTTAATTAAACTTATTACTCATAGATTCACTATATTAACATTAATTGGTTAATTATTGATCCCAATAATATTAATTTATCTAAATTGTTACTGTTCAATATTTTAATTTATTAACTAGTTTACGGTTATGCTAATTTAATTTAATCTACTGACTTAAATTATTTAATTAGTACTAATGACTCATCACATTAATCTTAATTGTTTGCTAGTTAATATATATATTAATTGTATATTAACATGGTTATGATACTTAAATTATAGATTTATATATATATATATTTTTTTTTTTTCATAACTAATCGAACATCCATATAATTATGCATTTATAATTAACTGTTTTCATTAGTCAAATTCGATTTTAATTTAATTATTATTTACTCTATTAACTATATTATTTGTGCTATTACACATATATCTTTTAGCTGAATATGTATACATATGTATTTGTCAACCGATTCTATCTATATGTATTTATATTAAAGTTCATGTTTAGTATATATATGTGTATATATATGTATACATTTAAATAATATTTATGTGTATATATATTTAGCCTAATATTACTGTTTTTAGTTTATAAATATATATGTTTATTTTAATTTACTATTTAAATTAATTAATTAACTATGTTATAATCAGAAATTTATTAATTTATTTTCTTATCTTATCTTGAAACTGATATTGTATATAATATACTAACTTTAATTAACTTAAAAATCTGTTAATTGTATCTTATATTTTATTTAATCCTTTTTCTAAATACATACATTTATATAACTGTATTCACTTATATACTTATTGCATATACACATACATATATATATATATATATATATATATATAACTATATCTAAGTCTACTTGTTTACATAAATGTGCACCTTAGAGTATTGTGTATGATTTCTGATTCTATGTGATCATGTATATTATTAAATTCCTAAGAATTATATTTATCTTTATTTAGAATGCAGAATCTATACATATCTATATATATACTACATAATAATTTCGTTTATATATATATATATATATTCATTCACATATGTCCAACAACTATAAATATTACAGCTCGGAGTAATTTTAATTTGAATTGAAATAATTGTTACCTAAAGTTATCTTAATTATGAGTTCACACCTCAGATTTGTGATCTGAATGCTCAAAAGAATTCAGGCTTTTCAAAATATACAAAGGAACTATTGATTCATCATTGCAGATTAGAATCAACTTAAGTACTCACAAATTCCAGCTTACTAAACTTCGACAAATGAATTTGCTCAGATTAAATCTGATATCTAATAATTTCTTTTACCATTGCTAGCACATTAAATGAATATCTAAAGACCTTTCGAAACCCCAAATTAACTTAGGTGAACTTAGTAGCACAAGTCTTCAGTAAAAGAATGGATGAACGAAGGAATTTGAAGTGTCGAACATACAGTCAATGGTACACAGAGGTACCTCTTTCAATCGAGCACCACATTCAAGCAGCGCATGAAATAGAAGGGAGAGGGGTGCTACATTCCAAGTGATTGCAGAATCTGCTGTTTGCCGTAACTTCTTAATACTCTTAGTTCCTATGGACATCACTTCTACTAGTTGAAGTATGCTTCTAATATGCTAGATTCCATAAGTACATGCTTGACATCACAAAACACAGACTAGATAAAAAAAAATGGCTGCATATTATGACTATCTATACCGTAAGCAAACTGCATATGAATTTGTGCATTACAGACCTATTTGGTTGTAATGAAGCTTATAAGCGACCAGGAAATGCATTGCCCATATAGAAAACGATATGATAACCAACCTAAATGAATTGATTTATGAATGCAACTAGTTATTGCCATACATGAATAGTTTTAATCATTGATGTACGCATGCATATCTGCCTTAATGCTATTGATCAAATCCTTACAGAGAACAACAAAAAACAAAAAACAAAAAAATATAGAATGATGTGATAAGGAATTTGAGAAATTAAATTTAGGTTTGAGAGAGATTGGTACATCATTAGACCGTAGGAGGGGAGGTACTTCGCTTGCGTTTAGGGGGATCGGCGGCTCCTTGCTGATCTGCCACGAAGAAGGTGGTTGGCGCTTGGAAGAACTCCTCGGTGATCTTTGGCTGCGCCAAAAGAGATGTGAAGAGGCGAGGCCGCGAGGAGAAGAGAGGGGTCGACGACTCCTCGTTGATGGAGGAGAGATCGACGGGCAGGGGGGTCGACCGAGTGGAGAAGAGGTGCCGGCTCGGCTTGCGGAGGAGGGATTTAGGAAGTTACGAAGGCGGAGGCTGCGAGGCGAGCGGTGGAGACTCCTAGGCGGAGGAGACGCGTGTCGCACGAGGGTAAGGAGACGTGTCTGCCGAAGAGGGGAGAGCTTGCGATCGGCCGGTCCTTCTTGCGTGCGAAGGAGGGGGCGGCTAAGAAAAACTAGGGCATGCGACTTGCAAGTAGGAATGAGGAAGGAAAAAAAAATGGAGATATATATATATATATATATATATATATATATATATATATATATAAGTATATTAGAATTAAATAATTCATTTTCTAATTATTTTTATTAATTGATCTTAGTTAATGGAATGATTTCCAAAAATCATCAAATATTCACCTCTAGCTAATTGAGAGGTGGGGAACGCAACGGTGAAGTCGGATTTTGATTCCGACGAGTATTTAATTTTTCTCATTTTTGAGTAATTTAAATAATTTTAAATATTCGTCGAAATTTCGACGACTTCCGATTGAGACGAAAACTTTACCCATAGCTAATTTGGGGGCAATGGCGAAGTCCGTTTTTTGATCGGAGGTCAAAATAAATAGGTCAATTTCCGAAGTTCATGAAATTCCCAAAATAAGAATTTGATCCGTTTGACTTCTGTTTGGAATGGATCTTGGTGGTTGACTCATAATAACTTAATTAGCATTTAGGATCAAGATTAAAACTAAGATTAGTCCTAATTGATAATGGTAACAACTTGGGTTGTTACAGACTCCTCCACTCAAAAATGATGTCGTCCTCGACATCACTCAAGTGGAAAGAATAAAGCAGTAGTGGTTTGGGATAAAGCAAAAGCAAGGAATGAGAAAGTGCTAGGGTTTATCATTTAGAGTTCTAGGACTTAAGATTTAAGGTTGGACCTTCATAATCTAACCTTACTGATAAGATTAGAGAGAACTAACTAATCTAAGTGATAACTATCACTTAAGTGAGGATGGCGATAAGGAGAGGCAAGTTGACTTTCAACTGGGTTGAATATGACTTCCTGAGATTAAGGATTAAATACTTAGTCTTATGACTCAGCATTATGGATAAGACCACCTCTTAGCAAGTGATATCACATACTAAACATAGGATAATTCCAAGGGTCAATGACCCTGGTGGTTCTATACTTAAGTGATATTATTCACTTAAGGGCTTAAGCAAGGATAGTTAAGTCATTACAAGACTTAAATGTGTTCCAAAATTTTTTAATAAATCACCCATAGCTAATTAAGGGGCGAGGAACGCAACTACGTGATCAGATTTTTGATTTGATGAGTATTTAATTAGTTGAATTTTTGGGATATTTAAATAATATTAAAATATTCGATAAAAATTTAGCGACTTCCAAATGCTTTCAAAATATCACCCTAAGCTAATTTGGGGGTGATGAATGCAATGACAAAATCAGATTTTCAATTTGAAGTTAAAATAAAAAGGTAAATTTTCAGGGTTTTCTAGAAATTCCCAAAATCACAATTTGATCTATTTGATTTCTGATTTGAACTAAATCTTAGTGGTGAGTTCCTAATAACTTAATTAGTATACTGAAACCATAATTAGGACTTGGATAGTCCTAATTGACATAAGTAACTATGGCACCCCACCCCTTAATCCATAAGATTAAGCTAAGGGGTGGTGTGTCTCTCTGGCTAACCCCTCACTTATCATTGTATTGGGATGAAATCCACAATCTACCTAATAAGGGAAAGAGTAAGCACTATCTAGTAAAATATACAGAGTGCGGAAGCGATTTAAAAATAAAAACATCCAAGCATCACAGTATAAATAGCAGGAAATATAACTCAGAATATAAGCATAGAATAATCTAAACACACTGTCAAGAGTACCTATATTATTATATCAATCTAAAGTTTAAGAAATGAAAGTGAAAATATGCTCATCCTCATATATAATAACTAAATATCCTCTTGTAATAACCCAAGTTGTTATCTTAGTCAATTATGACTAACCTTAGTCTTAAAACTAATCATAAGTGCTATATAAGTCAATTGGAGTCAATCTCTAAGACCTAGTCCAAATTATGAGTCAAATGGATTGAATCCTGATTTTTAGAAAATCCAAAAATTCATAAAATTTGACATATTTAAATTGACCTCCAATTGAAAAATGGACTTCACCATTACGTTCGTTGCCCCCAAATTAGCTAGGGGTGACATTTTTATGTTGATCGGAAGTCGTCAAAATTTTGACGAATATTTTAATAATATTTAAATGCCCTGAAAATTGGGAAATTAAAATACTCATCGAATCGAAAATCTGATATTGTCGTTGCGTTCCTCACCCCTCAATTAGCTAGGGGTGAATATTTGGGAATTTTTCTGGGATAAATCTAATTATTTAAATAAAATTAAGAATTAATTAATTAAATATTTAATATATTATAATTTAATTAATTAATTGACGGCGCCGTCAGCCCTGAGCGATGCCGTATCCTCCCTCCGTCTTCTCGATCGCGCAATCCGGACCGTTCGATCGCACGATCCTGGCCGTCTGATTGGGACGATCGAACGGTCTCGCGCGTTCGTCCCTCGTCTTCTCCGCCGAATGCACACGCGGCCTCCCGCCGCAGGTCGGGCCTATCCCGTGGCCCCATGGCCTCGACACCTCCGTCGAAGAACCATTAAGGTCCCCACGCCAGCTCGGGACCGACGTTGGTGCATTTGGAGCTCGGATCCACTCGTCTGCAAACCCTAATCGCTCGACACCCTTCCTTCGAGGTACCCCCAATCTCCCTGATCTCTGCTCTAATTACAAGATTGCAAGTTCGTTTACTTATTCCATGCCCTAGATTAAGCATCCATCGGTCCTGATCAGCGATAAAATCGATCAATCGAGCTAATTGCTAGATCGATCAACAGTTTAAACGGTTAAGACCCGCTCGACCCGTAGCCCTAGACCTAGGGTTGACCATAGCCGCCGCCTCCGGCGATGGTCCGCCGGCTGAGCAGACCGAGGTGGTCGGGACGCCCTGCGAAGCGGGTGAAGTTCAGGTCTGGCTGGGTCGACCTGAGCCCATCCCAAAAGTCCTCAAGTCTGCGTAAGCCCAGGAGGGGCCCGCAGCGCCACACGGCACCATCCGAGTGCGACACGTGTCGCATGGGCCCACCGCCCGAAGACCGCGACCTTTCGGCTTCGGCTGTGGGGCCACAGTGCCACGTGGCAACCTCCGGGCATGCCACATGTCCCATGGGGCCCACCGCCAGAAATTCACGGCAGTTCGACTTCGGCCGTGGGACCCACAGTGCCAAGTGGCATCCTAAGGATGCGACACGTGGCAGCCGTGGGGCCCACACACAGAGCAGTGCCCAATCGGTTGTTGCCATGTGGCAAGGCGGGACCTGCTGCCCGATCACGCGTCAGATGTGGGACCCGCCATGACTCCTGTGGTTAATCACAGAGCGCCACGTGGCACCCGTGGGCCCACTGTCAACTCAGATAGTAATTAAATTAATTAATTATTAGTTAATGATAATTAATAAATTATTAATTATAGTTAGTGGTTAATTAATTGTAATTAGTAGTTAATGACTTTTGAACAGTAAAAACAGATAATTAATTATTAATAATATTAATTGCAAATTAACTTAATTAAACAGTCATTAATTAATTTAATCAAAAGTAATTAAATCTTAATCCTAATTGAATAATAATAATAATAATATTATATTTAAGATAATTAAATAATAGATTAATTAATAATTAATATTAATTAATTATAGCTTAATTAATTAATTATTAGATACAGAAAATATAATTTGAACTTTATGAATGAATAGTAAATTAATACAAATTGAATAAATAAATAGTAAAATAATACAAATTATATTTTTGAATAGTAAAACTTAAGAGTTTAATAACTTTTTGCAGGATAATCCAAATATAGCCAATATAGGTCTCATTTTACTCAGAAAGTAAAATGAATCAAATAGCATAATGTAAAAATTAATTTTGGGTACACATAACGAAGTAGCATTTTATGACCTATTTAAGACCCCATAACTTTTGACCTAGTTGACCAAACATAGTCAATATGGGTCTTAAAATACTCAGGAGAACAGCCCCATTACTGTAGTAGTATTAGTTTTCCCATTTGGATATCAGCACAAAAAGTCAATCCTAGATCTCATAGTTGACTTTAAGGAAAATTGACCAAATTGTTATTAGAATTCAAATGACCATAACTTGGTTAAATCAACTCCAAATTCAAAAATTAAAGATGCTAAATAGTTTAGAATTTTGATATCATCAATAAACAAAAATAATATATAGGATCTGAATCCTAAAAATTTTAAAAATGACCAAAATACTCCTAATCATAGTTAGGTCATAACTTGACCATTTGAGGTCCAAATTAGGCTACTCCCTATCAACACACTCAGTATATTAAAGGAAAGCTATATAAACTAAATTTACTGAAATTGGACTTCAAATGGAAAAGTTCAATTTTGTCACCCGTTAACTGACAAAATTTCCAAATTGCCCCTCAAAATTGAAATGTCCAGAACTTAACTATTTGAACTCAGAATTCAGTATTATTAGACTTTATGGAATCCTTGAATAGTCAGTCACCAATAATAAACTGCATAAAAATTTAGGTTTCAATAGAGTGAAAATTACTGAAATGACCTTAGGTCAAAAACCTTAGTTTGAACCTGTATGACCCGTTTATCATCCAAATTGGATGTAATTACTGTCTATCTTCAAAAGAATCATATGAAAAAGAGAAACCTCAGTTTTGACCCTTAAAACAAAAGTTGACTTTTAGGACCCTTAAGTAGGGGCAAAATAATCAGTTTGCCCAAAATTTAGATTAAGTGCCCATAATCTTTAATTAGCCTTTTAAAATACTAAAATCAATATTAGAACTATATTAGAATCATTTGAATGAGTAAAAATTAACAATTTGGTGAATCTATAAAACACTTGAAAATCCTTCTAAGTCCATTTCCTTAGGATTGTACATATCACATAAGGATCATTCTTGAGACTAGGATTATATCATAAGTTAGAGTTCATTCATTAGGTAAATAGGTTACTCAATGGATGAATTCTTGGTTTTATTAGTTTCTAGAATTTTATAACTTATTTTGATTATTTTGTCTTTTAACTCTATATTTAAGGTATGAGATTCAATCTATTAAGTTTGATTACTTAATAGATGTTTCCTTAATTAGTAGATCATTTTTATAATGAAACCTAGAACTTAGGCTTTATCCTTTTTGGATTATGTGATTAAATCCAATCTTGGGGTATTTGATCTATAATCTATAGTTTAGTAGTTTTGATTAGAGCTTAGTATAGAATATCTAAAATCATTAATTATGATGTAATGATTTATTATTTAACTCTTATAATCGATTTTGATTAAGTATATTAGGACTTAACTAGTCCTAATATTTTGTAACTCATAAGGATGAGCTTCTTAGTTACACCCGATAGTAGGAAAATGAAGATACTGAACTTGTGTAACTTGGAATAGTTATAATGGTTAACTAGAAAACAAATGATATCACCATATTAGCAAAGTCCCTTACTTATTTTGATATTTTGTTGCTACGCACTCATTGCTTTTGTTCTTACTTCATTGAACATATTATATAAGAAACTTTGTGCATGAAATAAAAACTTAGAATAATTAGAATAACAGTTACATTTGGGTTCAGTTTCTAGGTGAATTCTGGTGCACATTTACCCTAATGGACAAGGGTAAGGAGTAATAAAAAGGCTTAACATTACTCATTAAGGAGTATGTGTTAAGCTTGGAACCTGTATAGTCTTGCAAACGTGCTTGACTCCTCAACTGTTTCTGGATGTGTCCACAAAAACAAAGTAAAATAACTAAAAGATGTTGCATAGTATTGCCTATCTCTTCAGTCACACAGTATTATCAGTTATGTTTACCATAGCCCAGAAAGGCTATGGGGATAAATATGTTTGCCCTAGCCCAAAAAAGTTATATGAATGGATAAATATATATGTATTTTTCCTAACCCAGAAAGGCTATGGGAATGGATAGATATATATATGGGCCAGATTGGCCAATTCTTCTGATATGGTAGTTAGTACACAGATATTCAGATTCATGTACAATTTTGATACTTGACTTACTTTTCAGTATTTTTATTCAGTTAGCTATTCCTTTGTTCATCTTATATATATTAGGATGTTAGAATTTTGCTGCTATTATATGTATTATTGCTGAGTTAAATTATTTAATTTTCGTATTTCTTTTGATCACCAGCATGTTTAAGATGTAGTATTTTTTTTCAGCACTTGTATAGTTATTTATATATGCTTATCCTGTTTAGCTTATTTTTGAGGCATGACTTAGCCTCATTTTTGCTTAAGTTATAAATATTATTTATAGCTTTCCTCTTTTCTATTTATATTGCTAGTCACTCCTATTTTTGATGTCTTGTTGCTTAGAAAATATAAAATGGTGATATTATAAAACACACAAAAATTCATCAGCCTAAAATGTACTTAGACAATTGTCTAACATAATATTTTCTCTTTTCTTGGCTGAGGTCTTACATTATGAAACTTATAATGTCAGGTATTGAGCAGCTTGAAGATCCTGTACCTGAAAAGGAGCCTTACTTATAGGAGGGACAGTAGCTTAAACTAGAGACATTTAGTTACCTAGTTTTATATATGTGAGGATGAGTGTATTTTCACTTTCATTCTTAAACTTTAAATTATTATAACAATACAAGTACCTATAACTGTGTGTTTGGATTACTATATGCTATTTATTCTGAGTCATATTTCATTATACTTGTACTGTGATGCTTGGATGTTTCTCATTTTTAATTAGCTTCTGCACTTTGTATGTTTTACTTAAATAGTGACTGTTATTTGATTATGTGATTACTCCTCTTATTAGGTGAATTATGGATTTCATCCTAATCCAATGATAAGTGAAGGGTTAGCCAGAGTGACACACCACCCCTTAGCTTAATCTTGTGGATTAAGGGGTGGGGCGCCACACCTCTGGTCCAAGCTGTTGCACCTCCTTTAAGTAAGGCTCCTCCTTAGGTACAGGATCCTCAAGTTGCTCAATACCTGACATTATCGGTTTCACAATATAGGGCCCCAGCCAAAAAAGAGAAAATCTTGTGTTATACAATTGTCTAAGTACATTTTAAGCTGATAAATTTTTTGTGTTTTATAATATCATCATTTTACATTTTCTAAGCAACAATACATCAAAAATAGGAGCGACTAGCAATACAATAAGAAAAAGAAAAACTATAAATAATATTTATAACTTAAGCAAAAAAGAGACTAAGACATACCTAAAATATAAGCTAAGCAGGGTAGGCATATATAAATAACTACACAAGTGCTGAAAGAAATTACTACATCCTAAACATGCTGGTAATCAAAAGAAGTATATAAATTAAATAACTTAACTCAACAATAATACATATAATAGCAACAAAATTCTAACATCATAATATATAGAAGCAGAACAAAGGAATATCTGATTGAATAAAAATACTAAAAAGTAAGCCAAATATCAAAATTGTACATGAATCTCTGTGTACTAACTGCCATATCAGAAGAATTATCTAATCTGGCCCAACATATATATCTATCCATCCATATAGTCTTTCTGGGCTAGGGCAACATATCTCAATAATATTGTGTGACTGAAGAGGCAGGTAATACTATGCAACATCTTTTAGTTATTTTACTTTTATTTATGTGGATAATTTTAGAAACAACTGAAGAGTCAAGCATGTCTGCTAGACTAAATGGGTCCCAAGCTTAACTGTAATGCCTCACTATTAGATTAAAATTTAATAATCTAACAATGAGTATTACAGTAGTATTTAATATTGAATTAGGAGATTCTAACTCAATATTTAATACTACCTTATATTATATGGATCTATGGGGAGAAGAAGGTCATTTAATTATTCTAACTCAAACATTTATTATTTATAATATGAAAATTCAAACAAGATGAAAGAACAGCTTACAACATCACAAAATATTTATAATTTACAAAGTGTTCATAAATTTATTCTCACATAAATAAACAAAAATAAATTCTTCTTTCCCAACTACTGCTCTGCTTTTTCTTTAATTGCAGGTCCTACTCCTTGCTCCTGATCTACCATATTTTGATTTTTAAATACGGTAGGATACAACCAAAAAAAGAAAAAGTGATTAGACTTTAAAAGTAAGAACATTTTAAAAGTAGGTTAAATATTAATTAAGCGGATATCACATTACAAATTTAAGAAATAGTGGTGCAATAAGCATAAAAATGGTAAGGAGGTAATGCTAGAATATTTTTGTCAATCATACAATAATTGTATTAATAGCATTTGAATTAATTACAATTTGAAAGAAAACATGAATATGTTCAAATAGATTTGTATGCTAAGTAAGAATAAAAAAAACTGTAGGAAATTATGTACAATATAAATTTATGAAAGATTTAATCATGGAAAATCATTTTAGTCAAAAGACTAAATATATCATTCACAATCAATGAGATTATGAGAAATGCAATTTTAATTTATTTATCTTGAAATTTTATTGTGATATCCATTATTTTCTATTGATTTCTATTATAATGATTTCATATTCACAATAGTTGCCCACATATAGGCCATCCAAATTGTGATATGACAATAAAAAGGAATAATGAAGAACGATATCTTTCAAAAATTAAGATAATAATATGAGATTTCAAATTCTAAAATTTTTGGCAAGATCTCCTTTGTATTTGTTTAAATAAAAAATTTCAATATCAATATATAAGTCAATCCATTGACTATTTCCAATTCTAATAAGAATATCAATTTATAAGTCAATCCATTAACTATTTCTAGTTCTAATAAGAATATCAATTTATAAGTCAATCCATTGACTATTTCCAATTCTAATTTATAAGTCAATCCATTGACTATTTCCAGTTCTACAAATTTTCAAGTGATAAAATCAAATGAAGCAGTTTACTAACCTATAATTTATACATCATATATCAAACATCTATGAAATTAATAAGAGATGTAGAAATTAATTTAGCAATTTATAAGGGCAGCATCATTTGGCTTAATATCATTTATTTCAGTATTTCATTTGGTATTAATTTACAACTCAACCTGCAAAGAATGACAGCATTGAAATTAACATTTATATGTAAAAGAAACAAGAATCATTTAAATTGAATTCTAACATAACAATTGGTTCTTTCAATGCTTTTAATATATAATAAGCTGATTTAAGCAGCGATAATTGCCATCCATCAAGTTTATCCTCATGATTCTACTACATTGTCAACTCCTAACATGACACCCGGAATATGCTAAGATTTGAATCCTAATTAGAATATTCTTAGTAGTTGAATATCATATTTATATTAAGACTATAAAGGAGCAGGCATAAAGACAAAATAAATGCTATAAAAATTTATACATATTATAATCATTCAAACAGCTCACTTACTTACGAGACTAGCTTGTTTTGGCAATTATTTCAACAAAATAGAGCCTTCTAGACAAAATATAAAAATTTACATTGGCTTATTTGCAATTTCTAAGGAATCCATTGCAGCATAAATTTCATACAAAATATTATGGCTTAAAAGTTTGAGATATGTCTTATATATCGCTAACAACATTATTCTACTAAAGCATATGCGAATACCTTTTCAAATATAAAAACTCATTAAAGTATAAAGTTAATATGATAATTTTTCAAATTATAATAAGATTATTCAAATATTATAGATTTTTATATCATAAAGTAGTGAATTTATATTTGTATATTCATTTATCTTTGTTTACTCTTATATTTGTATTTGTACTCTGTATATGAATCTACATTAATAGTTAAAGTTTAAGTTGTACATCTAGTAAATTAAGATACATGTTCTAGAATCTAATAATCTCTCAAATTTATATCAACAAAAGATAATATAGTTATACAATTGCTAAAAATAGCATTTCTTTAAATATTCAATATCAATTATTTTGGCAAAAAATGTTATCATAACATATATAAATATATTTTATCATAACAACAAAAAAGTAAATAAGTATAAGATTATCGCAATAAAATTTTCAAGATTTGAATTTGCAATAAATGAGCAATTATAAGAAAATAAAATATTAATTACTCTATGATTCTCGTGTAATGTTGGGCTACTATCAAAATACTATTTAACAATCACAATCAAGGCCTTTCCATTTGGGCACAAATTTGAGAAAATTCTAACACATCTATTGGATAGTTTGGATAGTTATAATATTTAACACTATAAACTAATCTTTCTCAAATACCAACAACGGCATCCTTATACCTCCCAATATCGAATTGTGCCATGTTCTATAGACATTTGTAGTACAAACGTTATTATGAACAGTATAATACCAGTTGATAGGTTGCATTAGTACTCGATAACATTTGAAAGTACTGTGTATACTAAACATACAAGAATAATAGTGAGAAATTTTAGGTTAACAAAATCATTAAGGATGAAGTTTAATAAAGACAACAATTAGTATATCAAATAAGTTATGTAAATTATAATCATCAGCGTATTTTGATCGATAATACCCAATAGCTAAAAACTATAATATTAAACAAAACATATACATGATTTTCAATGTATAGTGCTTGCAACAAACTACTCCTACAATTATATAAAATTATTATGCAACATAATGGCTTAACCAATATAATTTCAACATGCAGCATCAAATAACTTGATTGTTCACATAGGTTTCCTAAGTCGCACATTCAGCACCAGACACACTCACTGATGGCTCACCTGATATACCAATATTGACTCTCCTGTGATATGCCACGCTAGAAAGCAACGAAAAGCTCTAGCATGAAAGAGAAAATACAAATCAGCTCTATCAGCGCCCAGTGCGCAGGAAAGTCCGTGCGCTGAGGTTAGGCTACTGAAGAGAAGTAGAAGAGAGGAGTATGGGAAGCAGATTAGGTCGACGGGTCGTCCATTTCGCCAACCTCCCCATTAAGCTTCTGATGCCATCGCCGCCATTCGAATCGATCCGTGAAATCGCTCTGAAAACTATCCCTTCAGCCTCAAAGATCGAAATTCGACGCGTCCTCGAGTCCCTCTACGGCTTTGAGATAGAAGATGTCCGAACTCTTAACATGGAAGGCAAGAAGAAAAAGCGCGGGCCTTTTCTGGCTGCTAAACCGGATTACAAGAAGGCCTATGTCACCCTTCGCTCGCCGCTCTCTCTTAACCCTAATCTCTTCCCCATACGCTTGATCCAAGAGGAACGTGATCGGATTGCTCAGGCCTCGTCGGCTAGGTCACGGAAGGCATCGGTCATGGGGGATAGCAAGGGAAAGGAAGAGAGATCCCACTGGCTTGATGATCCAGAAAGAAGAGAACGCGAGGAGGTTGCGGCGCGGGGTAGGTATGATGCGTCGAGGAGGGATGGGGATAGAGGGCAGAGGGGTGGGAGGAAAGTCAGAGAAAGGAAAGGAAAGTTTGAGGAGGAGAGAAAGTTTCCATGGAGCGGCATGCGAAAGTGGAGCTAAGGTGATTGCGATAATGCTTGAACCACCTAATGGCTGCTTCTTATTTTGTAAGGTGACTGGTCAGTACTTTTGCCTTCTGATGGCATGCATTGTTAGTGTGCTTCATTTTTTATTTTGAGGAGTAAACGGGGCTTTTTGTTTTTGCCTGGTTCATTTCTGTTTAAACGCTCATATGGTTTTCTTAAAGGATTTGCTTTTTGGCATTGTGGTTCATATATATGATTTAATCTTGATTGATACTTTTCTGTCTACTGTTGAAAATGCAAACAACAACACTAACCATGCTGCACACAATCCTGAAATCTAAATATCAAAAAGAGCAAAAATGAAATTAGTCTATTAAAACCAAATAGAAAATACCAGCTTTTAAATATTGTGTGGTGAAGGCCAGGAGGAACGTTCCAATTTCAAGCTAATTTGACCTTAATTCAAGATTGGTTGGAGTAATTTGATTTGATCTCGATTTAGGCCATGATTTGTTATAGGATGTTTTAATCTGATATCAATACGATCCATGTATGTCTTATTTACTTCGATCTCCAATCGTTCTTAAAATTGATTTGTTTTCTATTTTTTTTAATTTTTTGCATTATAGATTCTTATATTAATTTGTGTATATGCATTCATTCATATATAAATTACATGTAAAATGCTTGCACATCATGGTTAATTTAAACTAATCATAAACTTTAATACATGTATATACATGCATATACATTTTCCTCTCATCTTTAGCTAGCCCAATAATCCAATTCAATTTAATTCTTGTTAGTTCAAGATTAACTTGGCTCATTTTCCGGCTCATTAACTTCTTTCTGATAAGGTAGTTTTTTAGACGTTCGAGTAAACTCATTTTTAGATTCAAAATTAATTATCCTATTTGTGTTTACATAGTGTTTGGGAGGATGTATAAATCTTAACGTAAGGGAAAACTGTAGGGGAAGCAAGCAAATGTGGCAAAGAAACAACATGTGGTTGAAGCTTTAGATGACTGGGAAAATGTTGTACAATTATTACTATGTCAATGGGAGTTCAGACTTGCCATTGAATCAAGAAATGTACATGAAGATTGTTAAAATAGGCTACATGGGTAAAAATTACGCTTTATATCATTATAATACGCATACACAAATCATTTAAAAATTCTTTCATATTCTGTATTTTTCAAAGTGAAATTAAGATTAATTAATTATAATTTGCAAAAGTATATTAAACAAGCTTCACATGTTATTCTTGTATTACTATAAAATAAATATATATCTACGTAATTGGGGTATATAAGTGATGTTTTTTTTATTTTAGTAGTTTTAATACATTAATTTTTATACGTATTTTGTATTTTACATATCTTATTTTAGAACTGAAAAATATAATGCATGTATGTATCGATGCTTATTTAATATTACATTGTATGTTACCTAGTGTGATTTTAATTAGGTAAGTTGAAAAAGAATCGAAAAAGCTATGAGACGTGTGGATAGTTTTATATTATATAAAGAGAAAACATCAACCACAATCTTTAAATATTTTGGTAACTTATTTCTCTTCTCTCATAATTATTATTTTTTTGTTGTGGATTTTTTATCACAAATTCAACATTTCAATGAATTATTAACTTGAATCTTATTTTGGTTTAACTTTATCCCCCAACCCATGGACCATGGGGCATGAAAATTATACTTGGGCATTTTCTTACATTCATCAAATTTGGCAGGTAAATCATCAATTTCAAAATGGTTGATCCTATATATATATATATATATATATATTGGGGTCTTTGTGTTATTTTTAAGCTCAAAATGCTTGTAAAATTACAAAAATGGCATGGATATGAAACCTGTTATACCATATAACCTTAAAGTGTTCCTTGAAGGGCCTTCAACATTGCATGTGTGAATATTGATAGTAGACCAAAAGTTTCTTGTCATGTTTTTATTGCAAAATCTGGTTAGAGAAAACATGGCATTGGCCCTGTTAAAATGGCTTTACTTCAAGATGGGGGTATGATTCTCCCATTTATTAACCCCAAAAGTGTCAAATTACACGGTTTGAATGGGGAGAAATGTACATCATTGTTGTCATTGCCAAATAATGGTAGTCTTTGGCATCAATTGATAACAATGTTGTGTGATGATGCCTGCTAGCATTGATCACTAGCAAACATTGATAAGTGATAATGCTTGTTGGTGTTAGTTGATTTTATTTGTGACGATGGTTGTTACCAATGTTGTAATGATTACTATCAACTTAAATTGATGTTAGTGCTATGTCATCGAATGGTTGGTTGTTGACATTGGTGGATAACTTTGACTATGATTTTTAGTAGAAGGGAGATGATTGTTGTCGTGATTAGTTGGTGATCAATGTTGATTCATAGTAGACAACAACATTCAACATGATGGTGGTCGTTGGCATTGGGCGATGACAAATGACGTGGGTGAACAATAATCTCTTATTGACATTCACTAACCATGGGAAATGATGTCACTGGAGTTGGTTGGCAATGGTTGGCATTACTTTGGAGGTGGTCATGTGTGTGGTTGGCAATGATGATTGTTACATTACTCATATTGGATGAACGTTATTTTAGCAGTTAGTTGAGGGTGGTCATTTTATTTGATTGATGATGGACATTGATGATTTTTGGCGGACAGTTGAATATATTCATTGACTTTGGTCGACAGTGGTCATTGTCTGGTGGGTGATTGTTGCAGGCGGCGGTTGATAACGTCTGTTGCCAATTATCAGTGGCAAGTGATGGTGGGTCGTTGGCATTGTCGATGATGAATGATGGCAGTCATGTGACATCAATAGTAAACAGTGTTCTATGACATGTCATTGGGGATAATGGCTGTCCACATTGTTTGATGCCAAATCATAATGATCATTGGTAATTGATCAGTAACTGATGTCAGTGTTGGACAATGGCAGACAAGGGCTGTTGAGCAGGAGACAGCGATTGGGCTCTTGGAATTTCTTTTGTCTGAGAATTCCCTTCACCTGCAAGTTTCCCCCAAATGTGTTGCCTATTTATAGATTTTCAGAAGGGACAACCTGATTATTTTTGCCAAAATCTAAAATGTCCTGTTTATTTTTCCTGTTTGGAAATTTAGTTGCATGTTCATTTTAATTATAAGCATTAAATTAAGAGGCCGTTATATTAATTTCCTTTAAATTGTTTTCAAATCATAATATTTAGGCTCCAATTGAATTGTACTTGGTACTGATAGATTGGTCGGTCTCCTTGAAACTTGGATGCCCTTGGGATTTTACTTATTGAACTTTATCGCCGTGATGCTTTGGCAGTATGAAATTTTAAATTAGTTTCAAGATACATTATCGATCAGATACATTTTTGGTGGCAAATCGATTGCGTCTATTTTGAGATTGCCAAAATTTTTATGCTCTAAAATGTTTGTTGCCTTCAAAAATTTTGTATGTGAAATTGCTATTTATGAAAAAGTTTTAAGTACAAATGCTCCTTATATGTTATATTATATTTTGATTAAAGCTCACCTGGATATGATACTTGAAATTATTCCCTTCCATTATAGTTTTACCATTCAATGCTAGTGATATTTTGTTTGGACCAAAATTTTCTGGCAAATATGGCTCAGCAGTCTTCATGCCTGCTCAAATTGACCCTAGCAGTTTTTTTATCTCCAAGAGTATTTAAATTGATGTTAGATTAACAAAAAGTTGTTTTGTTTATATTGAAATTTTACTCAAATAGATTAAAAATGGAACGGGAAGTATTTAACTAGGCAGGGAAGCTGACACCAAGTCAATCTTCGCACCCTTTGCTTAACATTAGCTTGTGGCTTAAACATGCTATTTGAGGCTGGATTTTACCCCAATTCTCGAAAAGTTTCATTCAGTAGTTTTCATCAAAAAGTTATTGAAAGAAAATTGGTTTTACCTTTCAACAAATTGAAAGATAGCGTACAACTTCTGAAAAACTTTCTTTTATGATAAGATTTTCTGTCCACATGGATTCCCGGTCGATGTTTTTCATATACCCTTCTCTATAAAAATCATACCGAATGCTCTAGAAAAGTAAAAAATCTTTGTCTCTGTTCATAGCCCTTTTCAAAATAAAGGCTAATTAGGACGTGTTTCATCTCTATCTCGTCTTTGTACTCTTTCTCAAAGAGTTTGGTTGTCCATCATGATTTGGTTTGAACTAAAGTGAAGAGGGTTATAGAATCCCAAAGAAGAGGCACAGAAACAAAAGTGGTAGGTGCAAAGATTTTTTAGTAGGAGATGATAGTGAAGGGCTTAGAAGAATTGGTAGCTATACCAAGTGATCAGGTTTTAATTGTTTATGCACATGTTACTTTTGCTGATTTTATTAACCTTCTTGATATTTTTTAAATGCCTTTGGTACCATAAATTTATCATCATGTCTTTCATACAAAAAAAATTTATGCATAACTTTTATCAAGTTTAGCTTTTATTTTTCAAACTTCTTATGTTGTCTTTGAGAGGTTTTTTCGCTCAATAATTTTTTTTCCTTAAATTTAAATGTCAAAGGATGAGATTTTTTGGGTCACTATCACAAGTTTTCACAATGATTTTCTTTGAATAAAAATGCTATCAACTATATCGAATTTTTAACTTCAAATTCATTGGCTTTGGTTGAATTTGCGATGTTGCCGATTCATTTTAAATTGTTGCAGTTGTAAATTCATAACAGTTATTTTATTTTCAGGAAGTTTATATTCTTAGAACCTTTAAGTACATGTAAAGAATATCATTATGTCAAGTTTTAAATGAGAATTTGTGCAAGGTTGCATTTAGTACAATGTAAAATTTGTTGAACTATAAATTTTAATACAATGACAAGTGTGCAATGGTCGTTATAAATGTAGTGTTAAGTGAGCATGGATTCCCTCATCATGTACTGTTGCACATATTGAAGCTAATTCAAAATATTGATATGAAAATATTAATTTGGTTATGAATGCTTTGATAAGCAAGTTAATGGAGTTGATGTATATTATGATTATTAGATTATGAATTAAAGTGGGTAGTAAGAAAGCCAATAAAATTGATAGTTTAATTTTAAGCTCTGGCGCATGAATTATTATTTTGGATAACATTGAAGGGTGTGTGGCGGAAGTCAGTGGAATATGTGATAAAATTATGGTTTAAAAAATTTTAATTTACTGAATGATTGTATTATTATGAGTATTTATGATTCTCAAATAGGATTTGATGCACAACTGCAACGGAATGTTATGATTTTGAAGTGCTTATTCACAAAATTTCACATGAAAAAGGATATTTATTGAAGGAGCACTTATTGCAGATACTGAAAAAGTAATGGAATGTAATTGTATTTGTGATAATTTTGGTTTCAGGAGACTAATGTATTAGAAAAATGCTTTTGGAGTTTTTTTTAGTTTGTATTAATACTTTGTTTAAGAAAAGGGAAGATTATGTTATCCCTTGTAAGGTGTTTTTATGTATTGACATTTAACTATTTCCTTGTAAAGAAGTAGAGCAATGATTTTGTAAAGCCATTTCACGATTTCATTTAGTAACTCTAAATTGTTTATTTATTTATTATGATGGAAGATTTTTTTATGTTTTAAAATTTATATGGAATAAAACTAAATAATGAATATAAATGTGTATTCAAAAGTAGAGTTTTAGAGAAGGCAATGCGGTGTCGAGGGAAAATTAATCATATGTGCAAATATTTGCATGCTGTATTCATAAAGTAACTAAAAATATGTTTGGATAGTTTTGCGAGAGAGCCATTAGTGGCAAAAAATTTGGCCGGGAAATAGATATTCAAGAAGAGATTAAATGAAGAATATGTATCATAGAGTGCGATTTAAGTACATTTGATTGTTTATATGATGAATTGTATACTCTTAGGGAGAAAGAAATAAGCTAGTCATATTAAGGGATAAGACATAAGTTTGCTTAATAGTTTAAATGTAATATTAATTACCCTTTCATAAGTTGTGTGAGTAAAATTGATGTTTGAAATAACTTTTAAGAAAATGAAAAGTGGAAAAGTTGTGGGATTGTATGCCATCTTAAACCATGTTTTGATGCAAATGATGTAAGATTTCGGATGCCATCCCAAACTATGTTTGGATGCTTGGGTGGTTTGGATTTTTGTGCTCACTAAACTATTTTTGGCAATTTTGAAAGCTAAAAAAGATGCCAGATGATTTGATTATGCAATCATTATTTATAAGAACTCAAAGTGATGTGCAAGATTATGTAAATTATAAAGATATTAAATTTTCTTGCAGTGACCAAACTTATATTACATTTGGCTACTAGGTATTAAAATAGTCAATTTGATTTATGTTATATTGGCCATTATGGGTAAGTTTGATGGAGAAATTTAGGGAGAGAACACGTCTCTATTTGATCTCTTTGGATTTAAAAAAACATCGGATAATGTACCAAGAGATACTTTGGATATTATTGAAAATTCAAGGGATTTGTGTTGCATATGTTGAAGTTATTAAGATATATCATAGAGTAGTTGCATGTGTTCATACATGATGTTGATTGTCAAATTATTTTTTTGCTATAATCGAATTACATTTGAGATTATTGATTAATTCATGTCTATACATTGCCTGTTTGGTTTACTAGATTTGGAGTGCAAAGTAGATGAAAGTCTGAAATTTCAAAAAGTTGGGTGTTTGGCTTGATTTTTTTTTTGGCTTGATGTAAGTGGGGGTATGTAAAGTAATTTTATTGGGGAAACAAATTACGCAATGGCCCCATTTTTTAATGAATTCGATTATCACCCGATTCAGGTTGTATTGCTTTACACATATACCACAATAAAGTTCCTCGTGTTATGCTCGCCGTCCCCTGGACGATTGACCCATGCCCTCCTTCGCACAACATCATCAATCTTTGGACGCTCTGTTCAAGTCGGTGTCTAGCTGTAGGTTGGTCCTTGCCTGCTCTAACTGTACTTTGCAGCCTTCTAGCTTAACCTTAATGAACTCAATCGAACCTTGATGGCTACTCATTGTCATCTCGTTTTTCCTTCATCAGCCATGGCGTGATAATGTCGGCCCCTGGCCAGCCCCCCATGCACGACCATTTCAACCCTCCTTTTTTTTTCATTTTCTTCTTTTTCTTAATAATTACTTTTTTTTTCACCAAAATCTTAGTACATTATATATTTTGTTCCAAACATTCATATTTGAATTACATAGCATATGATTGTTTTGAATGATTTTGAATTATGCTGTAAATTGTAATTGATTTACTTAAATGAAATTTCTTACATCAAATCAAATAGCCCCTAAATATAAAAGTTCTTGACAAACTCAAAGGGTCTGGAGCATGTTTTGTTTGTAGATGGTTTTTTTTATTGACAGGATTAGAGATGGGTTGAAGCAAAGTCTAATAAGCTTTGAAGAACTATCTTAATTTTAAAGGATTTTGTCATAGTAATTCAAATGGAATTTTGAATGCATTTTTTAATAATAAGTAGATGACAATTGAGCATCTTTTTATCAAGAAGAGTTAGTGACTCAGGTTATCTTGGTTCTATTATACAAATAATGGCGAAATAGAGATTATTGTGATCAATATAATTCAAACAAATTAAGTATAGTTGGATGAAGTTGGGGTGCAGTGCTATTGGAAAATTCGTGCAAACTTTAAAATAAAAGTTATAGAATAATTGTAACTTGAACAATGCTACGTGGGATAGTGTGATGGCCCGGCGCCGGTTCAGCGAGAACTGTCCCGACATCGGTTACTCACCGCAGGATTATATTGAACAATTTGAGAAAGAAAATGAACACATAAAAATCAAAAGATATTTCTCATTTAATAATAATTCCAATTTTTACAATGTAGCCCACACTTCTGACAAAGTTTATCTTCTTGAACACAAGATGAACTTCGAAAAAGTAAAAGTTGCGCCTTAGGTTCTTCTGCCAGTATAAATTTTCAAGGTTCTTGTTTAAGCTCTCCCAGAAGTATCTGACCTAGTATTGTACATAAAATAATACCTGGATTGGAATTCTCAGTAATTAGATAATACTATAAGTACCACAGTAAGCAATGAAGTATTACATTTTATAAAAGCAGGGATGCGATTTGCGAAAATAAAGATGCAGGAAAAATAATAAGGTAAAAGCGCAAACAAAATAATTAACTTCCTGCAAAAGATATTAACTCAAAGATGTAGGTTACTGATGTCGTTTTTTCAGTAACCCACCACGAATGTTGTTACTTAAGTCATTTTTCCAGTAACAACATACGAATGCTATTACTGATGTCATTTTTCCAGTAATTAACCACGAATGTCGTTACTAATATCATTTTTTCAGTAATTGGCCACGAATACTATTACTGATGTCATTTTTCCAGTAATTAGCCACAAATGTTGCCACATTGGTTCCGAACAACCAACCAAGCTTCAATATGAATTTGGCTTGAAAGCGAAGCTAAACAGCAGTAAAAGTATAAAATATAATACGTTATATATTGGGTACTTTTAAGATCCAAATTTGATAGTTTGACTTTTGGATCTGCATTTAAATCTGGATATTTTAAATTAATTTTTAAATCCAATATTTTATACGTAATTTTTCATCTTTACTTTGATTTTGTTCTTCTTCCGTTTTTCTATTAAGATTGAAGTTCAATTTTTAAACTGCTATGATAGTAGTAATATTTATTATAGCATTATGATTATGATAATAAAGTCAGAATAGAAATGACTGAATTGAAATTAGCAAAATTGAAAATAATAGTTATTTTATAATATTTGTACTGTTCCCATTATTAATTAATGAGAATAATAAAAATATAAATGACTAATTATTAATTTTATAGCTATGATTTATTGAGTATAGAGTAATAAGATTAGCAAAATTTTTCCCCTCATTTTTCACTTTTCCATCTCCTCTCACCTTTAGGATAGGATTGCCAAAAAACGGAGGAAGGCCGGAGCGGGGTGGCCGGAGGTTGGCAAATGGCTGGCCGGCTGGAGGAGGACTGGTTGGGCTGCTGGCTAGCTGGAGGAGGCAGGTAGGGGTTGGTTGGCTGCTGCTGGCTAGCCGGAGAAGGGAGCTGGTCGGTAGGGTGGCTAGCTGGCAGGGTTAAGGAGGGAGCTGCTGGTTGGGAGAAGAAGGGAGGTTGCTGTGAGGGAGAAGAAGGGAGGCTGCTATGAGGGAAAGAGGGGAGTAGGGGGGATTTAAATAAAGGAGGGAAGGAGAGCGGGTGGTCGCCCAAGAGGGCCGACCAACCTACGCCAAAAATGGCACAGGCGGCCCAGTAGGCAGAAAGTTCCGCCTGCAGGCTCTGTCGAGTGACAGAGCCTGCAATCGCAAGGATTGGACGAGCGAATCGGGTGGGGGGGAAGGAGAATGAAAGAAGGAAATTTGAAATAAATCAGCATCCAAATACAATGAAACTTGACACTGAGGTGTGTTATGATGTAATGAGCACCCTTGCGCTGAAAATTTTCGATTCGGATCAATATTTTATTTATATTAAATTTTGAGGTTTAAAATTTCAAAAATTAACCACGATCAAACCGACGCTCAGGATGAAACTTTTCGAGCAACTTTTAAATAATATACTTAACACAATGCGACCTGAAAATGATGAATTCAGATACATATTTTAATGTTCTTTATTTATAGAATTTAAATAATTCAGAAATAAAGTGTGAGCTTCCGTTATTCGGATTTTTCCCAAATTATGGCATTTTGATATAAAAATTATTCTCATCCAAGTGTATTTTTTGTTTGTCATAATTTGAAATTCCCCAGGATCCTGATTTTTGAGACGGGATTTGACTTAATTTGCAAAGTAATGATTTTTGATCGTTACAGATAGAATATTGGTTAAAAAATGAACTATATGCATAAATTAAGTGTTGCAGTTATGAAGATTTTAAAGTTGTATGGGTAGGTGTACGTATGAGAAATTTATGGAGGGTTTGTTTTTAATAAAGCACAGATGATTCAAAAGATTTATTTGCTCCACCCCTTTTAGTGAAACTAAGATTTTGTATTGTTGTAAATGTAGTACTAAGATAACAACTCGTTAGAACATAACAATTGAATACAAAATTCAACATGAAATAATATGAAATATTTTCAGGTATCTTTGTGGAATCAAAAGCTAAAATTTAGACTTTTAGATGGATATATTTTTTACTAAATGCTTTTTAAAACAATAGAAATTTTGTATATTCTAAACCTTTGTAGTTCATCTCTCTCTGCTGTTTAAGCCGCCAGAGTTGTTCAACAATTAAGATCTATCTGTAGGGATAACCACTTTAGAAATATTTGATTAACTGAAGTAAAGACAAATGGTCATACTTTTTGAACTGCTGAGGTGTGGAGCTGGAAGGCTCTGGCCACTTGGATGGTTATCGTCCTCTCCCTTTGGGGTGATCGATGAGCCCCTTGTTAATTATTTCTAGATGGCCTCATCAGCCAAATATGGGCTTCAACACTTTTGGATGTTATGGAAGCAGATTGCATGCTGCATCCATTATAAATGAAAAGTAATTTTAACAATTTTGTGCAGAAGTTTTCTTGAGAAAGAATCAACCTTTTGACATTTCCCTAGGTGTTCTTTCTTTTTGCCCATCGCTTCCACCTCTGCAAGTCCTGAACTCCCTCATCGCTTGTAGCTGCTGCCAACCACCGCTAGCCCTTTGTCGTCATCGTCCTCAGCCACCGCCTGCTTTACATCATTTTACTGTCATAGCTGTTACCCGCATAAGAGGGCAAGTTATCTTTAATTTTGCACGATATAAAGCAATAGCTGACCCTAATTTAGGGGTGACAAAACAAGTGAGCATGTTAGGTTTGGGTCTATCTTGAAAATGATTTGACATGAATTTGGTTAAGCTGAGCTTGAACCATTTAGTAATATGGGTCAAAATCCCCAACATGAACTCAACTATTGTCTAACTCGATTGACCTGAACATGACCTGTTTTGATACGATTATAGAATATTTTAGAAGAGGCAAAGCGTTTTGACTTGAGCATGGCACATTTTGATCTGATTCGCTTAAACACATAGTATAAATTAACAGCTCAAGCCAGCGAAGACTTCGATGCTTTATCGATAGCAAATTCTGTTGGAAAAAATTTAGTATCCATTCATGCTTTCGTGTTGTAATTGGGCTCATTTTGACTCGAATCATGATGTGGCAATGGCTTGCTTTTAGTTCTTTCTCAATTGATTGTTATTGAATGATGATGGCAACTCCATGCTTGATATGGTATTGCATAGACTGCCAATCTCACTTGGGTTTTCTCAATCAGTTGAATTGAATTTATTACATTAGAAATGTCAGATGTTTCAAAAAATATATATATTTTGAGAAAATTTTTAATTTTATTATAAAATTTGAGAGATATAATTAAGGACACAAGAAAAAGACCATTATACTATTCAAAACGAGTATTCATGATATGGCAAATGAGAATAAAAAAGATTATGCTGCAAATTTTATGCATAACCCAACAAACTTTTGGAAGAGATGATATTCTTGTGAAAATGAAATTGGTGTAAGCACTTCTTTTCTTTTCACACTTCAACAACATCATTGCCACCAAGCTTTAATCTCAGCATGTGATGTCAACTACATGAATCTTTTCTTCGTTTTTTTTCATTGTGCATGATTAGTAAGAACCTCCCTAATTTTCAAATAGAGAATACCATTTCTAATAATTTTTTTGTTTTTTTTTTCATCTTAATCTCTTAATATGGACAAAATTCATAAACTCTAATTTTCTAACAAGGATACTGAACAATCTATGCTTAGTATGCCCAAACCATCTAGGGCAGGATTATCTAATCTTAATCACTATTGCAACCACTCCAACTTTGCTATAGATGAACTCATTTTTTGTTATATCTGGACGAGTGTACTCACTCATTCACTTAAGTATCAACATCTTTGCAACACTTTATTTTGTGGGTCAATTTCTTCTTTGCTGGCCATTATTCAGCTCTATAGTTGTATAAATTTTTCTATAATTTTAATTAAGATTTTTGTACACCCCAAAAGTGCTCCTTCATTTCTTCCAACCAACTTCCTATTAATTACATCACCCTATGTCACTATTATTTTGAATAATTAAACCAAAGTATGTGATCATCACACTGTTCTTGATTATACGATTCTCAATTATTATGTTCTCAAAATTAATGCTTCTAATACAATTAAACTTGCTCATCATATATTCTATTTTAGATCTATATGATGGAAACCTTTAGATTCTTAGTCATCTACAATTGAAGTTTTTGTTTAAATCAAAGCAAAGTGATATGGGCTGAGAGTCGAGCCTTGATGCAATCTAATAGTAATCAAAATATTGTTAGACAAAGAACCTTGCAATCCAACATATGTTATAGTCCTATTATATACATCACAAGATTTTTCATGGTTAATAAAAATTAAATAAATATATTTTCTTTTCTTATATTTTACTATCAAATCGCTTAATAAATATATGTTTCCATTATAGATGTACTTGACATAAAATCAAATTGATTTTGAAAAATACAAATTTTCTTTCATAATACAAGGTATGGCACAGCTTCAATGTATAACACTCAAATGTGGCTATAGTTGGATTGTCCATATACCTTTTTATTCATTAAAAGATTTGTGGAAGGGCCGAGCATAGAGTGAATGGCATCAAATTATTCAATGATAATTAGAATATATTTATTGAGAAAAATTATTACAAAAAATTCTCATATATTTCAAGAAAATATTGATATTTACACAATCTTAAATATCAATCATACCTTCATTATAATATTATATTTATCATATTACTTTATTTTTTTTAATTATTACAAATGAATAAAATGGCAAGATTAAAATTTAGTTGGGTAAATATTATAATTTAGACACATTAATTACTTTTAAAAAGCAATGCTTATTTTTTTCATTGCTCAAATGATGACGCCCTGACCGGAATAAAATTGAGGTTGCTTTCCAGAATCAGAACAGATCATTGTTTTTATGTTAACTCTAGTTAAGTTTTACATTAAAAACACATGCTTTTTCATGATCCCAACATCATGATGCATATCTACTAATTGAATATTGTGAATTTTGTTAATCTCACCTAATTTAAAAAAAAAAATTAAATTAGCTGAAAAATAATTGCTCCATGTCTATATGTACTTCATATATTAGCAAACACAAGCATATATAATCAAGATTATAATATATGAAAAGAAATGCAAGTACATGAGGACACTAATACACTCCATTCAAAAAAAAAAAAAAAAAAAAAAAAAAAAAGAAGCTTATATTATAATGAATTTTCAAAAATAACACCACCCTTCCCTATAAAAATTAACATTACCGGACGATAGCATATATATATAATAAACTGCCCAGAAAATTATCACAGGCAGACAAGAAAAAAAGCAAAAAATAAAAAAGGCTGATTGAGTAGCGCCAGCTGCAATTCATGAAGAGGGGTACATTGGAATGACCTGTTTGCTACTGCTCTCTTCTGTCATAGGGATCAACAAAAAATAACAAAATTCAATATAAGCATATATACATACACACATATATATATATATATATATATATATATATATATATATATATATATATATATATATATATATATACAAAACATGTGAATGGTGTTGTGGTTCAGTGATAAGAGTTTTTGGATTTGAACTCTTGATAGATCGGGTTCAAATCCCACCAGCGATATATTTGTCTTATAAGCTCAACTTATTCAAAAATAAATATGTATATATACACAGTATATACATAATAAAATGAGATGATGAAAGAAAAATTACTTTTCAAAGGAAATGGATATATATTTCTAGCAGGGGCATCCACTGGATGGCTGTTCGGTGAGGGCAGAACTGACTGTGGGCTTCAGATTGACGTCGACCATGTCATCCTGCTTGGCCGACGACAAATTCTCCATTCCTGGCAGAGACGAAGCGATCTTCCTGAACAAAGGCTGCAAATAGGCAATCCAATTTCCTCATCCCAATCATTTATTTATTTTCACAACATGACTTGTTGATGTTGTGGTTCAGTAATTGAGCTCTTGGTTTGAACTCTTGGCAAGTCAAGACTTCAAATCTCAACGGCCATTCATTTTCCTTGTAAGGCTCAAATTCTTTTCACAAAAAAAAAAAAAAAAGGTTTCAGACCTTTATGTTGAATCCAGCTTTGGCACTGGTTTCTATGAACATGACTCCAAGCTCACGAGACTTGCCCTCACCTTCTTCTATCGAAACTTGCCTGTTGGTGCCAATAGCATCATGGCATTGTAGTAACAACAATCATAAACAAAAGCAAAATATATTTATACCTAAACTTCTTCATAATAATACCACTAATGCAATCATAATTATTTATATCACTATTAACCAAATTATTGATTAGGTAAAATATAATTCGAAATTAATCACAAAAAATATAACTATGATAATAGAAAAAAAAAATATCAAGTTATAAAATTGATTGAAAAATAAAACATCATATCATATAATCAGCATTATTTACTTAGGAAGAGAATTACACCAGCTGTTGAGATTTGAGAAACGTCTAGTTTTAATAGCTGATGTTGAGATGACAAAAGATAATAATGATGGAACTTGCGATATTTAGCCGTATCGTCATGCAAATTTAAAAGACTTTTAAGTGTCATGCGAGCTCAAAAAATCAGGATAGCTTCTTTCCAAAAAATCTAAACTTTTTATAAATCAAATCCTTGTTTATATCATTAGGGCATCAAAACATTTTTCTTCAATTAAAACGGCCCTCCCACACAAAATAAAGAGTTCAAATAAACTAAGCACAGACACTTGCTGTTTACTGCCCACCACAAATAAAAAGATAACAAGGGGAAACTTCTACGAGGCACAAACTTGGCACGGATATAAATTAAACTCTGGTATTTTTCATAATTGACTGAGAAAAAATTTCTCATCTAAAATTCAAAGCCGAATACACAGCCCAGATACAAAACATGATTGGAACCGTATATTACATCTTTTTGCTGTAAAATTTAAGCTAGTTAAGACAAAACTCATCCAGAGTTGCTTTTGTCAATTATTTAGGTTTAGTAGAACTCTTGCTGGCCATAGTCTAATTGCACCTGGGCATCAGTCCAGTCAGATTCGAGACGGGCAGAGTATGCTTTGGAAAGCTCATACCCGGACTGGGCCAGAAATATTTAATTCAATGATGTGGCTCAGCCTTTTTTTGAGCAAAGCATCTACACCCAGTAAACGCTAATGTAATCTTCCCCCAAAACAAATAAGCTGTGTGAAGGTTACAACACCTAACCTTATAAAAAGGGCAAAAATAGGGGTTCAGCTTACGGATCTTCATACGAAATCAAAAATAATCTCTTGTATCCTCATAAACAATAAAATTACCAATAGACCAATCTAGGTTACCGTTCTTGTTAACGAAACACTCTTCCTAAGAACACCCCAACACAGTAAATGTAGATCGAACTTTCTTGACCAAAAAACTGTAGTGCATTTAGCATTCAATTTTTTCTCTTTTTTGATCTTAAACTCTCCAGATGTTGTTCGAGTAAACTCGATCAACTTTATCCTTTATCATCATCTTTAACATATTTCAACACTCATCAGCATGCCGCCCGCAACAACCCATATACCTTTCCAAACGTCTACTCTCCTTTATATATGGTAGTTATCCAATAGGAAGCCCTATGCCTGTTTAAGTTTGGATGGTCACTCACCATTCTCATATAATCCACGAAATAATCCATATTTTAGATGACCGCTCACATCCCAACAAAACTTAAAGGTGGGGGTGGACACAGATCCTGCCTCAATCACAACAATATAAGCATGACACTAATAATTGTCAAACTCTGAAGATATTCCTCGACAAACTCATTATTGAGAAGTTCCGAAACTTTGTTATCACATGCAATCTTGAATCATCTCTGGGGCAACCGTTGAATCCATTGATAGCATGGCAGAACAAGTTCCCGAAAAGGAGTCAGATTGAGATCAATGTAATTGGTACCATCCATTTCATCATGAGAGGTTCCAATTCTAAGGCTCTACAAAAGATTAGTTATCACAACTTCTACAGCATGACATCTTCTCAGCTTAACTCATTGGCAACCTACCAACCTCCTTCACCAACTCAGTTCATACATCCCACAACATCTACAATGATGCTGCTAGTCATAATCATGATTGCCAACTATGAGGTCATGGTGATCTTCGTAGAAGCATCAACTCACTGGATCGCGCCATTGCATCAACTTTTGAGCATCAAGTACTTCCTCACCAAATTAGTTTCTCATCAATAAGCCAAGGGCCAAACATAGCAAGTCATTGGCTACATGCCAATCTGAGCAAACCAACCGGGTAAAAACTTCATATATTGTCTATTTTAACCACAAAGGAATGGAAGAACTTACAAATTACAGACTGCCATCTTTAATCAACTGGTCAGGTTCCCGGGATGGTTACCAAATCGTAACGAAGCCAGTAACATAAATGCTTAGCTTCAAGCAGGCCAACTACACATTCCCAAAAATTCTCATCCATAGTCAAACATTGACAAACTCATCGATTCAGTTGTCGGCCGCACCGCTTTTTATTTTCTTAACATATTCTCCGCTACCACCAAATTAAGATGCATTCTGACAACGTAGAAAAGATCATTTCTATCACATGCTTCACACAATTATGTCTTTTGAGCTTTGTAATGTGGATCCACTTAACAAGCAGCTCATGGACGACTTACCACACGTAAGGCCTCAAGAAAACATTTAGTAATCCCCAGTAGTTACAATAAGTGATTTAACCCAAAAAAGTATTTTTAGAAGCCATGTTAGTAAAGACCCCAAGGCATTTTGTTTCAGTTGATGGCAATCACACTAAGTCACAATAATGTAAAAGTAATACTAGATTCAAGCACCGACATCTCGGAGATGTGAAAGCTGGCTGAAAAACTATGGATCCTCAACAATCCTTTAGCAATTTGCCGGTCCTCAACAATACTTGACCTGTGAAAAACGTCTTCTTCAATCTAAAGGCTTCGTCAACAGTGATCAACTGAATTGTAATTCTAAAAGAGAAGATCTGGAAGTCTATACACTTAATGGGAGTCAAGGTATTCTACCTGATCAATAAGAATATCTTATTGTTAGTAAACACACCATGCAGTATCAAGCCCTCACAATAATGTTAGAGTAGTACTGGACATTCAAGAGTCTAAGAGATGCACAGCTGGTTGAAAAACTTAGGATCCTCAACAGCGATCAAATCAATCATAATTCTGGAAGCCTATACACTTATTGGGAGTCAAGGTCTCCTAACTGACCAATAAGAATAATCTATCGTTGGTAAACACATCATACAGCACCAAGCTCAACTTCCTCAACCATCAAACTAGGTAGTGAAGAACATACCCTACGCAAATCCTTCACCAGCCCATTCACTCTAGACGATTGATGAAGTGGACGACTGGTTGAATTGAGCATCTCACCTCTCATTGACTTCACGGATTTCTTGGCCAAGGAAGACAACACTACCGATCTTTAAGAAGATTAGCCCTAGATCTTGCATGTGAATGGCACCTCTCAACAATGTAGCAAGGGTGAAATTATGTATGGTAAGCCCGATGAGTTAGTTTCTCAGCTCGATTACCCTTTTCAATCCTGATAATAATCAAGCAGATATGAGGTGCATCGGTTTTAAAGTTAAGAACATAAAGGTCAAGATCAAGTCCTAGCTAGTTGCATGTCAAATTAAATGAAGCTCAGGCAAAGAACCCCACACTTCAGCTATACTTTCAAATTGTCCAGTAACTTATTCACTATGAAGCACAGACACGAGGACCACAAGACACACAAAAATTTAATATAAATAAACATTAGGTTGCAATAAAAAATCAAACACCATAAGCAAAAAAAAAATATAGAAAGGTGGCTCTTTTATGTAAAACACAAAATAGTCTGCATATCCTTCAATAAAATATTGAAAAGTGTGTCTTTCATATACCAATAATACAATAAAAATACATAGTAATATGTCCACCTATCTCATCAATAAAGCTAAACATCAAACTAACCATTTGAGATGGTATAAGATGTGCTTCTTCCTCAATCGCATGTTCATGTCATCCACAACCATCATCAAAAATAACATATCTTCCAACTATGGCTCATCAAGAGAAACATTTGTAATCTTTAAAATTCTCAAATCATAGATTTTAATCCATCTCCAACAACATCCGACAACTTGAATTCATCTTCTATATTTGTTGAAGCCCACTTTGACAAAAAAAAAAGATGCACTAAATCTTATCATGTTATAGAGAAATGTTTTTCCTTTTCAGTATTTGTCTAAGGAAAATCAAATGAAAATCAACACCAACATGTTAAAAGATGCCCACTTTGACTAAATTAAATGAAAATCAACACCAACAATTAAAAATAGCCTGTATGATTACTGGATTCCACCTTAGATACAAATTTGCCTATCATGTATATTAATAAATAGCCACGAATTCAAGTGCGAGGTTTAAAGGTACGGAACAACATAAAAAACCATCTATGAGGATGTGGAATAACAAACAGCACTTATATTATAATTTAACTATTGAACAATGTAAGAACATAATTTAGCATATAGAAACGCATGTATTTTGTGGGCCTGTGTATAATTTATCCATTTCATTAGAGCATTAAGTAAGCAGCAATCCTTATTATCATGAAGTAAGCGGAAATCCTTCAAGGAAGAGAATTCCTAGAGAAAAAAAAAACAATTTGAAACATCTAATTTTAATTGCTCACCTAATTCATAAGGTTACAGGTATAACTTAGCTATTATAATAAAAAGAAATTTAAGATAAAAAAAGAAATCAATAATACACATGTACCAAAAATTATTAAAATCAAATTTAAAATTATAAACAAAATTGACTTACATGAAATCAATTCTCCTAATCTATAAAAAGCTCAACTCCAAATATTTACAATACAACGATATATAAAAAAAATATAAGATATGGCAGAGTTGCACTTTTAATATTTATTTCATAAATAAAGCATAGAGAAATAGAGTGAATCACCCTCAAAACAAAAAACAAATTTCGGTCTATAACCTTTTGTCAACGAGATCCGTTTTGTTTCCAACTAGAACAATGATAACATCACCACCACGTTCTGTGCGAACTTCCTCAATCCACTTTGATGTATTTAAAAATGATTGCCGATCTGCAAGTTATTAATATTTACAAAATCAAAAATACTAACACAGCTAAAGTTATATATATTATAAACTCAAGTCCTTGTATAATTTAGAGTGAACTTACAGAGAGAGTAATAAATAAGTGCATACTCTTGATTACATATTATGAGAAACTAATTTTCCTTAATCATTCCTAAAATATTCATCCAAGGAAATAATATTTCTTAAAAATTTCATCACAAGTTAGAGAGTTAATATGTACAATTGATGTTTCGATGTTTTGTAGGATTTAAAAAATTAGCAAAATCTCATAAATTAATAATATCAAACAAACTGTTATAGAACAAAACTTCAGAAGATTCTCCCTTAATTTGTAAGCAAGTATGCATGTAACCATTTCCTTATTGGTGAGTTCTACCTTATAATTGAATTATTTCTGAGATAGGATATTTTTATGCGTCAATGCAAGTAAAAGAAACATGATTGATGGTCAACATTATGACATGGGTTGAGAAAAAAACAATAAAATCATTGTGACAATATGTAATTAAAATGGGGAGATCAACAAAAGGGGAGAAATAATTCATCTTCCCAAAGCAAATAGTGCAGTAGAAAGGATAGAGGGTTTAAGGGTCACAAACACTTTCAAAATATACGACTGATATCAAAATATGTACAGAATTAAATGTCAAGCAATTGATTGAAACACAAAATGCTAATAATGAAGCGCATACTCCTTCAAACATTCCTTTACCTAGTGCTTGAGGTTTTTATCAGTTTTTTTCTAGTTAAAGTGGTCGCATAAATATTAATGTACCCTCAATCTGAAAAAAAAAAAAGGTACGAGCCTTTCAAAAAAAGTGATTAAAAATCATTACATGCAACATCAAAATTAACCTTGCACATATCTTTGCCAATAGTAATATCATTTACTATTAAAACACAATTAAATTTGGGTAAACTTACTACAAAAATAGAGATCACTACTTAAGAGTTTGCTTGAAAATACAAAATAACAAGGAAAAATGGAATGTAATTTTTATGTGATTGGTGGAATGATCATCAAAGAAACTCCTTACTAGTTAACATTATGGAAGTATTATGTATTATCCAATGTTTATTAAAGCTATAAACTACAAGGAACAATCCCACAATATAATTTTATTTTAGTAAAAAGTAAAATAATGGGCACAAATGTTCTAGTAATAGTAGATAAAACTGGAGTTTGTTTGGCAAAAAGTTTGTTAGTTATAAAAATACATGCTCACTTTTTTAACATATTTTTGCTTTGGAAAATATTAATACAGCCATTTACAGTTGCTAATGACATTAACTACAAAATGCTATTGGATAAATGTTGTAAATGATGTTTTCATGTTAAAAACTTAATCATGAATTAATTTAAGAGGATTTTTCATGATTAACAATTTTACTAGAATCCTAAAATATTTTGTAGCTGAAACTCAATTTACTTCTTAATATTGTTATGCTGGAAAATTTAAGCATATAATTAAGAAAATTGTCATGAACACTACAAAAAAAAAAGCCATATTAGCATGAGAAAATATTGTAAATGTAAGATATTGAATTAAATTGTTATTATCTTTGATGTTGATTATTATTTCTCTAAGGAATTCTATTTATGTGGAGAACAATTTCTGAGACAACTAAAATGTATGCGATGTGAGAAGCAATAATGTTTAGAGTGAAGAAAGTCATTTGTCAACACATAAAAGGCTATATCACAAGCACTCAAATATTTGTTCTAGTAATTCTGTAGAATAGGAGGATCGGGAGATAAATATCTTGACTTGTTCTTTGAATCTATGGTAAACTTCATTTAATGGTTGTCTCACTTTATTCATGCAGTACATATATGTTTTCTTTATATTTTGGAATATATTTGGGAAACAATAACTTTAAGAAAATACTCAACTCATTTTTCCCAGATGTGAAATTTTTAAACGTTAATGTTAAACCAGTAAACTTCAACAGTATTCTGATATGTATGGAAGATCAAGAAATATATACATGCTAGATGATGGATGAATTCAAAGGTAAGGCAATCAATTCATATTATCTCAGCCGCAAGTTCCTATGCTTTAAAATATTGCCATAGCGTAGCTTGATCAAGCTTCTTTCTCTTCTTGCTGTCCTAAAAAAATAAAGCATATTCACTCATTCCATCAAAAAATAGAATTAATTCATCAATGCTTATGTGCATACCAATATTCACATGCTCTAAGAACATGCCAAGGAAATGTGAAAAGTGATGGCAAGCAAAAGGATGTATTGGAAATGGATTTTAATCCATGAATGCTGTGAATATTTCTTTTGAAGAGCTTGGATTGAGGACTGATTTATTTATTGATGATGCTATGGAAAAACAAGTAATGGGAGTAGTTGTTCATTCAATGAAAATTGATGCTCCTTCAATGGCTTTTTTAGTAGTAAATTTTGAAGTTCCTACTCTTTATCATAAACACCATTAAACCATTGGTTCTTGCTTTAACTTTTAAAGTCATTTAAAGTATTTGATTTGATATAAAGTTCCTAGCACCTTACTGTCCCCTAGATTCTCCCAGAGTTTGTTTATCAATTATAAAATATTAGATATAAATGATGCAAAAAAATAGTTTGACAATTTTTTTCACCGATAAAATTGATATAAATATACCTTTAATTAAATTTTTGCCATTTTTATATGTTTTATATAACCTAAGAAAGCAGACCAGAATTGCATGAATCTCTAAGTATCACATCAAAAAGCTATGATGATTCAACCTGAATCAATACAAACTCTTATTTTAGAAAACTTGAGAACATAATACCACAAGAAAAGACTAATGCAGCAAAACCATGCCTCAATATATAATCTCATATCAAACAAGCTCCAAGTTCACAAAAACATTTTTCAAATTTTTTAAAAGATATTTGAGTCTGATGCCTTCCAAATTTGTTTGTCTTAAGAGTCATAATGACCATCATCATGAAATGAGTTCAACAAGCCCTATATGCCAGATTTAAAGTTCATTTGAATATGTTCACTCATAATCACGCTAGAGTAGAGAAAAACAATGCCTCACTCAATGCAATGTTTAGTTTATGGCTCAAGTAGTAATGAATGCCCCTATCAAAATTCTAAAAAAGAACTCTAATATTTGAAGATAATCTAAACTATTAGTGTCACTGCCCTCCAATTCGCATTGGTCACCATCTCTGAACTTCACCATAAGCCAACTACTATGTCCACCATCAACCTTCGTGGTCACCAACTATTAACAGCCTCTACCACAAGCAGCCACTATCAATCACTGCAATCAATCCCTGTTGCCAATCATCGCTGCCAACCTCTCATCAATCATATTTGTTGACTGTAGCACTAACTAACCTTAATTACCAGCTGTAGTTACCAACAATCATTGACAAATTTCACCATTAACCATCACAAGAGAACTCTGTCATCAACTGTCATCACCTAACTAATGATTGACATCTACCACCAATCACCTCTATCATTGAATCTATACACCAACTACCATTACAATTCCATTTGGTCAAACTACGCCTCTTCTGTACTTGTGTTTTTGCACATTTGCAAAAAGGGAAAAACCAAAAGTGTATTAATTACACATAGTGAGCATTGTAATCCTTCCCCCCCCTGCATGAAAAGACAACATATTACATCATTCTTTACAAATAAATTTTCTGCATATGATTTCCTTTATCTCTACATTTTAATTGTGTGAGATAAGTTGGCTGAACACTAAGATTATCCAAAAAAACTCTACATTAATGAGCTCTACTACATGCAAAAACAATGTTTATAATTCTTTTGATACAAGAAAAAAGTAACAACCAGTTCAGTGTCTTGCACTTTTCCTTAATCAAAGAACTTAAAATTTTAAAATATATTTGTATTAGATGAAGTTGAATAGCAATAATACCAAAACCAAACCTTAGTCCCACTAACTGATGTCAACCACATGCATTTTTTCAATCCACCAAGCTTGATCAGATAACAACCCCTCCCTTATCACCAAGTATGTACCACCATTTATAATAGATTATTTCATGTCTTGTTTTGATCTTCCTCAACCTCTTTTAACATTAACTCAATTGTCTTAATTGCCAATTATATTACCTCAAATGTCTTTTAACATTAACATTAACTCAATTGTCAACTACATTTGCATAAAATATAATGCTCGTCAATTTATCCAACATAACTAGGCCTTGCTAATCACATCACCCCCTGTTTTACCATTATTTTGTATGATAGATCAGAGATATTTGAACCTCTCAAGTTTCCTAATAGCATGATCTTTAATTTTCATATCCTTAATGTTATAGCTTTTATTATGATTAAACATCGGCACACACTCTATATTGAATCTACTAAGATTGAATCCTTATATTACAGAGTAGTTCTCTACAGCTCACATTTTTCTTTAACACAGCAATATATGTGCAATTTAAATAAGAAGAAAACAATCCACAAACAAGTACCAAGGCACTCTATCTTAATTGTGTTCAGTAAGAACATCTATAGTTAAAGCAAAGTGATACCAATTTATACAGCTGATTTTTAATGTGGTCTGATTAAAAGGCAAAAATTATTTGAAAAATACCTTGTATTTAAATCTATGAACCACACCATTAAACATGCCTTTAATAACTTCAATATAAAAAACAAAAATATCTTTTCTTTTGATTACTCTAACACTTTTCTTAATATTTTATCACGTCTTTTCTAAATCGATATATAACAAAATATTTTCTTTTTTCCTAAAAATAAGCATAATCTCTCAACAAATTTGACCTCTAAAATTATCTAATTGGCAAAAAACCAAATAAGAGTTGCAAAATTATGCTACATTGTCATAATATGTGTCTATCAGTTATTCCCAACGTTTTAAAATGTTTCATTAATTTAGATTCCAACACATCTCCGATGTTCTAGCCATTTTTAGTCATTGTATTAATAACTTGGTGAGACAAGAAATGCCTTTTCACTAAAGCATTTCCTCACATTAGTAGGGATGTCATCATTCCAACAAATTTTCTACTCCTAATTTTCATTAAAGAATTCCAAGCCTTTGTTTTTTTACCTGAAATAGTTGTGCCATCCAATGAGAGAACTTTTTCTACCTTAAATAGTGATATATTTCAAACCGCGGTGTGACACATATTATCATATTTAGGGAATTCTAATATATTATGTTCCAAGCCCTCGACAATAAATACATGAACTAAGACACTATTTTTAAGAAGTATAGAATAATTTTTTCACACACATCTCTACTAATTTTAAGCAACTAATAAAAATACATCACAACTTTTTTCTTTTAGCTAATTAAAATTTAATGCATTTGAATTTTGCACTGTATGATAAGAGGTGTACGGAAAAGCACTTATATGCTTCTACAAGTATAACTGGCCAACTATATTTATGTATATATTATATACAAAATTCAAAATTTCTAAAATAGTTAAATGCATGATTTTAAAATTTAGAGAAGATGGTTCTAACATATTAAGCGTAGACCGTTAAATGCCCATAAGTATATAAATTTTGCCAATTAAAAATTTTATTAAGTAAGCACTTCTTTAGGAATACAAAAAAAACATGGGAAAAAATATTGAAATGCGATTCGGTACTTCGAGAGAAGCTTCTATTTGATCGTGCATAGTGGAAACAAATGATTCATTTAGCCGACCACTCTTAGTGGGACTAGTGTTGTCATTGTTGCATTTCATTAAGTAAGCACTTCTTGAGCTCAATTAAAAATTGACAAATGACTAGTTTATCAAATTTTTGCAAATAAATGCACAACATTATTTTAAGAGACAATTTTCAAAAATCAAATGGTGTGAAGAAATATTTCATAAAAATAGACATAAAATTAATATCATCATTGCATATAAATGCTCAAAATATTGCATATTTAATATTTATTTTGTAGCCACAAGGCAATGTAAAATGTTGGGCAGGTTTATAAAAGTGTTAAGAAGGTTATATTCCCTCTTAGTCAAAATTCATATATGCTCCATCATCACAAATAAAGTAAACAAATATTAAATAATATATATTTTTTTATTAATCAAGCATATCAATGTGTGATTGTTTTTGTAAGATATTTTAATATTTGAAACAATGTCTATTACAAACCAACTACTAATTGATTTACTATTTTGTCCTTGAGGATTGTAGGAATCTAATTGTTCATTGCCATGATATTCTAAATGAAAATCATTAATACTAGGTTGCTCACATTTTTAAAAAGAATTATCCTTGGTGAAAAAATAATCTGTAAGCTTTTGGCAAACTATAAGCCTCAAAATTTTGAGTTATCCTTTTCAACTTGAATGTGTACTTTTAGTTTAATTTTGCCATAAGATGCTTGAAAAACAACTTTTACAAAAATTACCTCTAGAATAAGCTAGAATATTAAGTCCACTCATTTGTTCTTCTTCTTCATGTCCTTCACATATTCTTTTCCTTTATTGAATGGTTTCCATATTTATACTAAATACTGCAAAGTTAAAAAAAGTGAGATGTTTCTCTGCTTTTTTTCCAAGATTGTCAACATAACTCACTTGGTTTTTATATGATTTCTACAAAGTATCTTACTTAAATATCACTATAAGGCTAATCATTTATGAATGCAAGCATAAATTATTTTGCAATTTTATAATTTGATGGGGAGAACAAACCCTAGTAGAATCTCTAATACTATAATTTATCCATTTAAAAAAGATTGGAAAAGCCTCCAATAGTTAGATCATAGCGTACTATCTTCTTTTCCCTTTCATCTACAATTCCATCTCTAAAGCTTGCTAAAGATGATTTTGTTTGATATAAGACATGTACTGATAGGTTTAATTAATTTCATAAAGTTCTGTAAATATTTTTTTTCTTTATAAGTTTATGCCATTAATTAAAAATACACATATTAAAGTAATTTCATTGAAAACAAATTCACTCTGGAATTACATTGCTACTATTTGAGCTTTTAATAACGTGAGAATTATGTCTAAAGCCTTGTGTTTCGTATTCATTTCCATCAACAAAACGTATTGTGTAAAATGAGGGAGTTTCATGAACTGATCTTAATTCGTAGTTGTTTGCACATTTGAATTTGTGTCGGGGATTTCTGAAAATTCCCTATATTTGCAATTCAAAAATTTTGTTCTATTAGTAGTCATTAGCGTATACTAGTACTTTTCTCTGTTTGATCACAATATGATATGATTAAAAAAAATATAAGATATGAATGAGTTAGCATATATCTAATTAATTGTTGTATTAAAAAATGTTACTTAATATATTATTTTTAAAATTTTCAACAAACATCATAAGTATATATATTTGACATGTAAACCCTAAATATTATAAAACTACCACCTAAATATTTTTTATTAAACAAAAGTTACCATAATGCAAAATAACTGGTACTCAACTCGTGTGATTTATATGTATTTAGGTTATTACAAAAATTTTAACATTGTTTATTAGCATTTTTTAATGTAATTTTAAATAATTAATTAACTAACATATTATTAAACTATGTCTAAGCATCAATCGAATTGAGCCAAGCTCAAGCCAAAGGGGTTTACAAAGCCCATGCCAAGCCTGACCAGGAATTTTGACTTGGCCTCATACCCTGTCGAGTCAGGTTCAAACAAACCTAGGAATCTCATACTATTTTAAAAATGGGTTTGTATCATTATAAAAGTCAACATTTGATTAAGAATATGAATCCATGAACCAACTTATTAATATTTACATAAACATATATTCAATTTTATATTATTTACAAAAAAGAATATCATCAGATATTATTAATATGCGCAAATACACACTTAAATACGGTACAATCCATCTAAGAAGTTTTATTTCTGAAATAGGTTGCATCAGGCTTCAAAGGCAAAAGTTCATACCTGACGTACAAGAGAAATCGGATTCGACTGAGTCAAACTAAATTTTATTTTGTGGTAAATCAAGACCCATGCTCAAACTTTTTTTGAATTAAACCGATCAAGCTGAGTAGGTCTCCAGGTCGGTGTTCATGTTTACTGTAAACTAATGTAATTAAATACATATTATTTAATGTAATAAAATAATTTAAATATGAGCTAATTAACATGATTAGAAAATATAAATAAAATAAATAGTGAACTCAGTATAATTGATTAATTAGTTAACATAGTTATAATAGTTAATTAATATTTACTGAGTGATTTAATTTATTAATGCAATTAAAGTGATTAATATGAGCACAATATTAATTGTTATAATTATTTATTGTAATTAAATAAAAGTAAGTAATCTAACCTAATATAATTAATAATTAAACAAAATTAATTAATTTTATTCTTCAATAATATTTTTTTTAACTAACAAAATTATTGTACTATAATTAATTAATAATTAACATAAATAATTAGTTAATGTTAAAACAATATTAATAACTAATAATTAAGTATTTAAGTAATTAACATAATTATTTACATAACTTTATTAATAATAATGATTCATTCAAGTAATTAATTAATCTAATTAATTAATAGATGTGATATTAATCAGCATAGTTAACTGATGTAAATAATTAACTTAATCAATTAATTAATTAATCTAATTAATTAATAGATGCGATATTAATCAGCATAGTTGACTGATGTATATAATTAACTTATATTAATCAATTAACTTTGATAATTAGTTTTACAATTAATAAAATTAAAAGATTTAAATTCTTGGAAATATTAATTAGCTAATTAATTAATAAATAAAAAATAAAAAAAAACAAAATTTTTAAGTTATTACTTTACTATATATTAGTTAATAAAAATATTTATTATATTAACAATAATTATTATAAAATCAGTTTAACTGATTCAGCTAATCTTGAATAAACTAATTTTACTTTAACTAGCTTAAATCAGCATATTGATTAAACAACTTGACTCTAATTAATCCTATAAAATAAATGTCTACCAAAATAGTGCTAAAGTATCAGGAATACATGACTCAATATAACGGATCTTCCAATGAATACGTATCAGCATTAGGCATTGTAATTTTTGTATCCTAGAATGTATTCATTATACTTCGTCAGATATTGTACTAGTAATAATTTGATATTGCATTTTCAATTACCTCAGATTGTGAGACTTGCTTGCTTATCAGCTTTGCTCTACATAAGATACATTTCTATAATTAAGCTAGCCATCCTGCTACCCATCTAATATACCATGTATAATCACAAGAAATGATTTAGGGGCTATTTGGAATTAGAAAAATTTTTACCTATAATTCTAAATTTCAAGTGTTTTGTTTGCTAAAATTTGAGAGTAATAAAATAAGATTGTAAAATATTTACACCATTGTAAATAGCAGCCTGCGAAATTTTTACCTCAGATCCGGGCGATATTTCAGATTACGCGAAGCTTCATATTGAAGAAGGAATGGAGGAAAAAAGCGAATGAAGCTTGTTGATCTCGTTTGGAACTTCTTCACTGTTTCTTCCCATTCAAACAACGGAACGGAGGAACAAAGCTCGTCGGAGCTTTTTCTCGTCCAAAACAACGTAAATGATCCAATGAGAAGGCACACAAGGATTCGCCAAGAGAATCCTTCGTTGGGAGAAGCCTTCGCCGAGATTTACCTAGATTCGCCAACACGTAGGAATTCATCGGCACGTAATCGAATTTGTCGAACCGTCGAATCTGATCGAAAAATCTTTTTTAAATCGAATCAATTCGCTGAGAAATGCCTTCGTTTGATTCGCCGAATCAGAGACTTCACCAAATCAGAGACGCCTCTGTTCCGATTCGTCGGCACATAGTGATATGGGGTTTAGCGGTGGATAGTTGTGCACATAGAGAGTTGGGATTGAATATGTCGAATTATCAAATTGAAGAGGCTTCGCTAGATCGAAAAGGCTTTGTAAAATCAGAATGAAGAATCTCGTTGAAGCTCAGGTCGATTCGCCAGAAGACGCTTTCGTTCAATTGACCGAATCGGAGACGTTCGATTCGATTCGCCGAATAGGAGACATTTGATTTGAGCTGATTCGTCGTCGTATTCTTCAATAAGATCCGATTTGATTTGCCATCTCTGATTCAATTCCTCCTCTCTGATTCGATTTGATTCGCCTATTCGAGGGTAATCTTACCGGTTGACTATATCATACTCTCTAAATTACTTCATTTCAAAAAGATAAATCTAAATTCTAAGAAAAACTTTTACAGATAACTAAACAAAAATAAAGTAATTAGATTACAATGAAATTACTTTACCCTAAAAATCATGCATTTCAAACAGCCCCTTGAGCAAATTGTTGATCAATAATATTTTGAAAATAAGCTGCCACAGTATAACATGTAAATTATCATGATATTTTTTAGAATATTGATAAAAAATATATTCATAAATGTCTACCGTCATAATCATTTACAAAAAATTATCATTTTCCAGTTAAAGATCTATCAGTATAAATAGTAATGAATATGATCGATTCATCCAAATGGTTCTTTTTGTTGATTTTGTTTATTTAAGAAGTCATTCTACATTTCTAGCTCATTGAAATGTTTGCAAAAATTAATGATGTCTAAAGTATTATTGTCAGAAACATCGTATGAAATTAATTATTTTAATCATGGTATAAATTTATTATTAAGAGCTTAAAATTTTGCTTCATGCAGTCTTAGAAACAGATTGCCACTTTCTTTTGTGGATAGCCAGAAACAATTGGGACATAAGAGGATGACTTCAAGCCAATGACAATGTAATTTTGAGTTGCATAGGGAGATACTATCTTAACCAACTAAAGGGAGTGAAAAAAATATTCAATTCTCTAAAGCCATTGCAAAGTGCCAAGTAGCATGAGCTCAACTTGAAGAAAACAATATAAGTTGAACAAATTCTTCAATTTGTCAAAAAGCAGAAACAAATTTTAACCACAAACGCCTCATTGTAATTAAATTGTGTGGATCCATGTGCCCTATTATATTCAAACATTTTGTATCACTTCAGTCAAACCCATTGCAAAACAATGTACATCAAAAAACAGATCATGAATGATGTTTAGGTGTCTAAACAATATAATAATGTAGCCATATTCTAATAGCATAGCCAAGGAGCATATTCATTGCATCAACAGCAAACTCAAACATCCTCTTTGCATGAGTGTGAACATTAATTGAAATATTCATAGCATAAAAAAATTTGTACAACTTATTTCAAAAAAAAAAGATAAAATAACTTACTCGCTACATCATAAACAATAACTGCAACAGAGGAATCTCTGATGTAGCTTGGAATTAAGCTTCTGAATCGTTCTTGTCCTGCAGTATCCCTACATGAAAAAAAAAACGAGAATTAAGATACAAAAATACTATTACATGTTATAATTGATATAAGAAATATGGGTCCAAAGCTAAAGATGCAATTTAGAATTAGAAGCAGAATAAAAATATATAATATTTTGCAGTTTACCTCTCTTAAAATACTAAAATCAGAATGAAAATATTAAAAAAACAACTCAATCATTTAAACTAATAAATTAAGAGCCACCGAAACAAAAAAGATACAAGAAAAATAGTGTGTGAACATAAAATTCCAGCAACTATCAAATTTATACTAAAAAGATCAGCGCATTTTAAACTCCACAAATTTCAATCATGCACTCCAATTGGCAGTTGACAAAAAGAGGGCAGTGACAGAAATTGCACAAAAATAAAATTCAAACCCACAGTAGTAGGAGGATTAAACAAGATGTAATCACCAACACATGAAAGGGAACATTAAATACACATCCAAACAACATACAACTAGAATTGAAGAAAACTACTACACTTTTAGTACTTAGTGCACTATGTTTCTGTACGTTTCATGAGTTTCTGTCACAAAGGGGCTGGGGCTATTTAATGGGCTCAATATGGTAGTCATAAAATAGGTGTTATTTCTTCGTACTATCAAATTCCAGCAAAGTTTTCCTAAGCTCAGACAAGTAATAATATTAAGCAATGCATCACTAAACACATAATAATAAACTATGCAAGTGTTACAAGACAGTAACTATGTGAAAATGTGTCTGAGAGTACCCATAAATACTATGCCAATAAATTTTTGTACATCATTGATCGTTAAAATAATGATCTATGGGATTTACCATGATAGTTATGCTAAAAATGTTATTTTTTTCATCAGAATGAAGATAAAAAAATGGGAAGAAACTATTAGAAAGAATCCTCTTGGAACTTAGAGAGGGACTTCTTTCTATCTGATAATGCACAATAATAACAAAGGATTCATGTGGCCACCCATAGTTAGTGCGATTAAGGCTTGGTGTTGGTGATTGCTGTAGGTAAAATGATGATATTAAAATAAACACATTATAGGAGCTTTAACACAAAATTATTCAGATCACAAGTGTTTGAAGCAAAAATAGCAGAGCAGTGATTCCAGTCAAAGTGAAAAAAAAAATTATGAATCATTACTGATACGATTATCTATACACAAACAAGAGAGCATTAATCATTAAATTTACCACATAAACATTCAAGTATAGTGTGTGCAGATGCAAAAAGGAAAATGTAAAAAGGAACATATGTTGAATTTTCAAGTGTTTGAAACAAATAGTAGAGAAGTGCAGAAAAAGTTATAAATTATAGGTGAGGGAAAATCCCATAAATCATAGAAGATACGATTATCTATGCACTAGCATGACAACACTAAGAAATAGGTGCACCAAATAAAGATTCAAGCATAGTATGGAAAAATACAAAATAAAAAAATTAAAGAGCAACATAGACAAGTAGCATTTTATGTGGTTCGATTATGGCCAGCTTCCACTTATAAGTACCCCCAATAAATGCTTAAGAATGCTTAAATTAGAATCCTCACAAGTTTCCCCGTCACCATCAAATTAAGTGGAAAAACCATCATATAGCAAAAAGCTCACTCGTCTTCATTCAACACAAGGACACCACCCTCTTTGTTATAAGGCACAAATACCATCTTCATTGTTATAAACATGAGTCACAATTTTTATTGGTAAGAGTACCATTTTTTTTAATTATGTGCAGGATTATCACCTCTACATCTCTCCTCCGAGACATCTAACTTACAATTTCCCAAAATCAATAATAAGAAATGCAAATGAAAACACAAATAAAAGAAATCAAGTTATAGTCTTTTATGGATTTATTAAGCTCAACTTATATTCCAACTTTGTACACAAGCTACAAGTGAACTTGCACCATGCATAGCAACAATATTAAGAAATCAATTTAAATTCAACTTAAATAATATTAAAGTATATCATAATTACCCAAAAATTGAGCCTATTTTCAAGTATGCAAAAAACTTAATAATATTAGTACTGTACTTGAAAAATTATTTTATTAATTTATAATAAATTTGTTTTGCAAATTACATTTAATAAAAATCAACAAGAAGACTCTTAATAAAAAATGATTAGATTCATTTAAAAAATTAGACGCAATAAATTTATGCAAATTAATAATTATTATAAAAAAATTATATAAATATTTTATATTATCATCTTGCAAGATAAAATATCTAAAAGCATTAATTAAATTTCATAAAATGATAGAGTGAATAGGTTAATACTTTGAACATTAAACCCAAGGTCACTAAATATTATAGTTATTAAAGTATTTCCTAAATAAATAAATATAATGAAAAACATTTAACAAGAATTAAAACTTAATAAATATCTAAAAATTTATCATGAATTATTGAGTGGCATAATAATAAGAATGATCAAGTGACCAATAAATTTATAGGGCATGATAAGGCCAGTGGTTCCTGATGTGTGGACATGTGAGAACATGGTGATGGCCAACAAGGCTCTGCATTCACCAATAGCACCTAGAATTGCGGCAACATTGGCCTTATTGAGATGAAAATTTTTTCCATCCCAGGTTCAACCAGGGAAGAAGCAACTTGGACTAACGAGGAGCGGCGGCGGGCTGGAGAGGACCAACATCGTCACCTGACAAGAGCCAACTTTGGCTGGCGATGCCCCACTTCAGCCAGAATTGGTAGTTCGTATTCAATTGTATTTTTTTCTCATGCATGGAATGATCAATATACAATCTATTTTGGCATAATCTTAATCCTCAAAATATATTTTTTGGGAGAATCTAATCCTCCCAAATATTACTTCAATTTTACCTCAAACCAAACTCTAGGAATTATAATTTTCAAGTAATTGGATTACTTGTACCTAAATTGCAAGAAACTAAAAGGCCCAAAAAAATAAAAAATGGAGTACTTAAAGTATAAAATGAAAAATAATGTCTATTAAGAATAGCTTTCTGGTTGCTACAAATTTATTTATAATGTTTGAGGAGCAATTTTCTCATTATTTTTTCAAACTTTAGTCATAATTTTGAAGCAATGCCCTCACTTAAAAAGCATTTTTGGGTGCTTTGTAAAAACTAAATTACAAAAAATTCATCTTCCATAGCCATAAATGCATATTCCAATTTTATGTGAAGCTCTTATTCGAAACAATAATTTTACAGCATTTACTTCATGTTGATTTATAAACATAATTTGAAAACTAAATCGCAAAACAACTCACTCAGTTTTACCATTAACTTCATAACTAACTTTGTAAACAAATGCAATTGTCCTTAGAGAACCAATAGTATGCAAAATGCAAACCAATTTGTGAACCTGATGCTTACAAAAATAATTCATCCATGTTGATTTATAAACATAATTTGAAAACTCAATCGCAAAAAAACTCACTCAGTTCTACCATGAACTTCATAACTAACTTTGTAAACAAATGCAATTGCCCTTAGAAAACCAATAGTATGCAAAATGCAAACCAATTTGTAAACCTGATACTTACAACAATAATTCATCCATGGTCCATAGCCAGCAATGCATTATCCAATTTTATGAAGGTGTTATTCGAAACAAAATTTTACAGCATTTACTTCATGTTGATTTATAAACATAATTTAAAAACTAAATCACAAAAAAACTCGCTCAGTTCTACCATTAACCTCATAAGTAACTTGGTAAACAAATGCAATTGCCCTTAGAGAACCAATAGTATGCAAAATGCAAACCAAGTTGTGAACCTGATGCTTACAACAATAATTCATCCATGGTCCATTGCCAGTAATGCATGTTCCAATTTTATGTGAAGGTCTTATTCGAAACAATAATTTTACAGCATTTACTTCATGTTGATTTATAAACATAATTTAAAAACTAAATCACAAAAAAACTCATTCAGTTCTACCATTAACTTCATAACTAACTTTGTAAACAAATGCAATTGCCCTTAGAGAACCAATAGTATGCAAAATGCAAACCAATTTGTGAGCCTGATGCTTACAACAATCAGAAGACTTATGTCTATGCAAGGAAAAAAGTACACATGCTAGAATTATAACCGCATTTTCTTTTCATTAATTAAATTAAAATGCATAAATATATGTGTGGGTGTGACATACCATCCTCATTCAGTTGAAAACATATTAAATTGCATATAAATATACAATGTCAATAATAAAATGCAAACCTAGTATTCTCTTTCAGTTGAAAACATAGCAATGGGCTATCCAATCACATTTCATGTCAATGACACAACAAAAAGCAATGATTCAGGTATTTAAGTTAATGCCTCAACAGGAAAACAAAATAAAGAATAAAACGAACTTGAAAATAAATGGCGAGTGGCTGGAATTCTAAGCTCACGAAGTACAATGACAACTTGGTGGTTATCTACTTTCAAATTTTTCATACTGCATTACCCTAGCCTGGGAAAACAGCTAGTGATTACAAATATTGCATATATGCTAAAATTGTTTACAATCTAAATGAATTTAAATTAGCCAGACATGAATGAAATTCAACAAATCAAATATCTTACCACAGTTGCAGACGGACAGTCCGATCTTCAAGGTACATTGTCTTTGAGAGAAAATCAATGCCAATTGTAGCCTGTATCATGATGAATAAAAGAAATGAAAAACTCCAAAAACACATGGATTGACCCGCCCTGTATCATGATGAATAAAAGAGAAACAAATCTAGATAATTTGCATGGGAGTACAATTTTAATGATTCATCAACAAGTAAATAAACAGGAATAATTAGTGGTGTACACTTGAATAAAGTGTATTGGTATATTTTGTAAACAAAACTAGAAATTTACAAAATTACCATTTAAACTTACCCATGTATAAACTTTAATCCACATGGTACGATTGAAAAGACTTAAGAAATATGGTAGTTTTGCTTAAAAATATAAAATTTTGAGTGGTTTAGTGATGTTTATGTATTATACATGCATAATGAAAATATAACTTATATGAAATAAACTTTCCAATAAAATATAATTACCCAATATGAGTTATAAATTTTTAATTGCTTTGAGCATATCTATTCATATAATAACGCATAATATTTTTCCTAGTTTACATTCTTCCTCTGGTGTTTAAATTTGTGTGATGCATTTTGACTCCATACAAGTTGAATCAAGCACACGAGAATCATTTTGATGATGCAATATCTTCATGTTTAAAGCACTTCCAAAACTGGATAATTATCAATTAATAAAGTGGATGCTCTCCAAAGAGATGGTACAACAGTATCCAAAGAGACTCGGTTCCATACTTCTGAGAACACTCCAAAGATAATGAGATATCTCAAACTTCCATAATGTCTTGACAACAACATAACTAATCTGTAAAGTTCCCAAACACAACATAACCTTTCAAATTTTTTCGCAAAATTTTTAGTCATTTTAATCACATATAATCTCCCAACGATAAGGATGCAATAAAATCTATTTACATGCACAATGTTTTGATAACAAAAACAGTCTATTTTATGGGTTTGCAATTTACAAGAAAAATAGAAATATAAACTTGGATATCTGTTTCGTAGTTAAAAATAGGCATGCACTATTATTTGTTTGTTCTTTCATCTCAATCATTGAAGTATTACCTCTAGAGTTCTCAATTTTAAGGATCCAGACAACCCAGTCAACATCGTTGATTTCCCACAGGATGTCAGATTGAATAATTGATTAAGACCTTTAATTGAATTTTTATCTTCTTTATTTGATATGTGGGACGTTATGTCATCTCTTTATGATTAAGCCTTTCAAATTGTCTCTCATTGGAAATTTTTCAATGGGTGATCATCTATAGCTTCCATAAAACCTTTTTTGTTCCAAGGAATTTGGGTGGAAATTGATTTGATGGTCTGATTGATTGCCGGCACATTTTCATCAAGCTATCCAACATAGAGAGCTATAATCATTTCTCTTCGTGCTCAATCATCATGGGGGAATGCTTTAAGATGCGTCTCCTCAAGTGTTCATCTTCATTTAATCCATATGCAAAATCCCCCAATAAAATCACTTAGGGTGGTCTTCCCAAAGCTTCACATCCATCTGTATAATGAGTCCACTTTACGGTCCCAGAATCAATCTTTGAAAAGCATTTAAAGATTGATGATGCAACATTGAGTCTGATTTAACCCTCAGTGGCCCATTAATGCCAGTTTAGTCTTGCCAACATCCATTCAGGTATCGAGCTCGAATTTTGTTCTACATCCCCAGTCCCGTTAAGCCTTGCTCGAGCCTATTAAATGCCCATTTTTATCTATGTCTAACATCTTTGCCCCACACAAACATCGCCTCTCCAATTCTCTGATACAAAGTTGTTTTCCTTTTGTACAGTAAGAGAAGATTGTTTTCTGTAAATAAAAGAGTTGATAATTCTCTTCATCTATATTACTCAATTGATGAATTAAGTACGCTAGTTTTCATCCTTTTTTTATTACTCCTAGCAAACATCTTCATCCCACATGAAAATTGTTTCTCTATTCTTTAGCAGCACTGTTTTCCTCTATGTAGATTAGGGAAAGTCGTCTACTTTAGACAAGGATTTAATTTGTTTTTTTACCTTTATTACTCAATAGATGGATATGTATGCTTGTTTTCAAAGTTTTTCTCACTTCTACAAACATATTTGCCCCACAAGAATAATATCTCTCTACTGCAGTGCAGCTTTCCTCTGTTCTGAAGGTTGAGCCAACCTGACCCAACCCGAGCCCCAAACACTTAACCGTGCCCCAGCCTACCAACATCCTAGTAAACTTTGACATTACCAATAAGTTCTTTTCATTATCTGAATCGGTATTACTGATGTAAATTTTGACAGTAAATTACATGCAAAATTTTACTTAAATAAAATCATCACTATTATACAATGAGCAATACAGTAAACACTTGTTTCAACTTAAATCAAGAGCTTAAGCCTCCTTGTCAACAATCTTCTTCAATAGGCCCCCCATAGTCTGTGAGTGGAGCAGCTTCTCCTCCTACGAGGTGAAAGAGGTACATATATACAAATTATATTAACAATATATTCATTAGGGCTAATAAAATAGAATTGGAGAAAAACTATTAAACTGATTATGAATCTGACTCATGGAACTACAACTCTAATTGTCCTAAGAAATATAACTATTTTATCTGTAGGAAAGGACATAAGTGCACTAGATACAAGAAATTTAAATTGTTATTTAAGGCCAAGAAAAATATAGAGGTGAGAATAACCCAAGCGAACATGAAATTTTATTTATTGACTTATTTTCTACTTTCACCATATTGTTCTCACTGAGATTCTCTCCATTTATTTTTAATTGCAAATTCAATGAAAATTTATTTTCATAAAAAAAAATTCTCTATACCTAGCTGATGATTGAAATTAGTGATTTACTGTAATTAAATAAGTGACTAAAAAGCCATTCAAGTGCACCTCAAACCACCAACCTCCCTATAATTGGTGAAATATCATCTTAACTAATTGAGAGGAGAAAATTGGTCAGACAACCGATGATATTTTTGCTGTAAAACTCCCTTCCTTACCTTGTTGCAGCCTTTCTCTCAAATTTCAACCTGTTTTGCTAGTGTACCAGCCTGTTTCAACAAAATACCTACAACCTATTAATTCCACACCTTCCTGCAACCACTCAATCACCCCATTAACAAATTTTTATCTCCAATAAGGTGAGGGGAAGGTTCAGACAAATTGCTAGATTCCTTTCATTGTAAACTCAAGGGAATTAACTTCTTGAAAAGAAAAGTCAATGTTTTACCCCTCACGATACTCAAATAAACAGAAACCCATGCAAAAATAATTACTCCTGAACGAAGTTTTTTAATTTAAACCCCCGTTATAAGAAATTAATAATTGCCTGGAGTTGCAATAATTTCATATAACAAATTCAATAGTCATATAGTTTTACACGGCTTGTAGCCTAATTAAGCATAACTTGTGATTTTGAAAACATGGCTGAAAGTCAATAAACAGCAGTAATCCAATACATTTTGGATATATAGCATAGTATGTTATGGCATATCATTTTCATCCAGTAAGACCCCGAAACTTCATTATAATATCATCCGAAGAAAACTTTCGACAAATATGCAGAAGAAAAGTACGCCATGTGCAATATTTGTATCGTGCAGATCAATCATACAAAATTCCATCAAATATGTATTGTTTTCCAGATCGAGTAAATTCCAATCTAAGATAATATACCCAGTTCAGGAATCTTAATCCAGAACTCGCATATCAAAACTCCGGCTATCAACATCCACATAAGCCAAGAGATAAAGCAAATCATTCAATCAAAAGCGAATGGCAACTGAATCCACGAAGCGGATGCTAAAAGTGCAGACGGAATATATGAAAAAAAGGGATACATACCTGATAGGTGGTGTCAAATTTGTCATACATGAACCGGGTAATGATGCTGGTCTTTCCCACGGATTGATCTCCCAGGAAGACAAGCTTGTATTTTGCCAGGGCTGAAACGACCGCCATTAGGGATTCTCTTTATATATCTCTCTCTATCTATAGATAAATTATGCTGGCCAACGACGGAGAGCTGATCGGAGACGAGATCTAGGGAGGGAGCTCTCTAAAGGCCAAGAAGCGACAAGACGAGACCGAAATACCGAAAATTCTGTCCAGTTTATACAAACGATGACAGAACGTGAGGTTGCCTGCCCGCCCACACCTACAAAAACCGACTCTTCTTTTACTATTTTGTGATCCAAACGCCCAAAACTGCGAGAATTTAGAAAGCTTCACCCTTTATATTATTTAGTACACATATCAAATGTTAAGTGGTTTGATGGTTGATATGATGCTTACAAAAATTTATCTAATGAGATATATATTATCTTAATAAAATTTAAAAAGTAATATTTGAATGTTGTAATGTAATAAATAATACTAATAAATAATATTCAAATTTTATTGAATAAATTTTATTAAATGCCTAACATACTAATATTTAGAGGTAAAAATCCCAAATTAAATATTATAAAAGAAAAGTTTCTTTAATAACAATGTAATTATACAAATAATATAGTTTGAATTCTTCAAAAATTTAAATTTAAAAAAGTGTAAAATTATTCCATTTTATTCACTTTTTTATTAGAATGGATGGGCAGAAAGGCATCCACCTACCTACTAAAAATAGGTGGAGAATGAGTTACAGTTATGACTGGCAATTTGACCTGGAACTTAAAATTCGAACACGATTCGACTCGAATTTGAGACATTTTGACTCGACTCAAAAATTTTTGAGTCGAGTTCAAGTCATGCCTTGACTCAAATCCTACTCAAAATGATTCCAACTAGACTAGAAAAGAATCTTCTTAAGAAAAATTTAAAGATTTTTAATAGCATAGCTCAAAAAATTCTAATATTTTATTTATAAAATATTTATTTTTTTAATATTAATTACATGACACTCATATATTTAAAATTAATAGAGTTTATCACCCCAATCAATATCAATAAATACATGTGATCGACTCTCTTCTTTCTTCTTCACACAATAGCTTGGCATTGTGAGGAAGCACACATGTTTTTCTCCTCGCTGCGGTAATTTCAATCAAACAATTTCATAACATGGGCAAGCCTTACCGGTAACCGCATGTGTCCACCCTCTCTTTTTCTCTTACTAACCGAACATTCTTCTGATTCTACTTCTTCGACTCTGAAATGGGTGGTTAGGATCCTCAATTAGAAGGATTCGTTTCTTATATCCTCCGGCATTCAATTCCCTCTTCTGGTCCGACCTTCTAATTATAAGTTTGTTGAACAGCGTTAAACGAGTGTTGAGGTGTGCTTCCTCGCAATGCCAAGTTGCCGTGCAAAGAAGAATTGAATAAGTGAAGAAGAAGGTTCGATTAGTAAGAGAAAGAAGAGAGGGTGAATCACTTATCTTTATTAGTGCTAATTTAAGTTTAATGTGATTAGCATTTAAAAATTAGATATTTTTAGAATAAAAATTAGAGAATTTTGTGCTATACAATTAAAATTAAAATTAAAATTTGTAAGAATAATGATAATTTAAATATTCAAAAAGTCATAATTTTTTTCTACAAGAATATATTTTCTTCTCTTAAATTAATCAAACTTTGTTCCTTCAAAAAATTCCTTTCCAATTGTTTGTTATCCACTTAGTATTAGTTTTGAATCACTTTTATAACATTTGGCCTGCAAATAAATTCCTTTCCTTTTTATAAATTAAAAAAACAAAATACTATTTGAGACCATCCGCTTGTAACCCAAAAAAACTCATCTTATTATTTGGCAGTGAAACCGAGCTGGTTTCGCAAAAGTATACTCTCGCTGCCCTCATTTCCTCGACCCCGTCATCTTCCGCATCAAACCCGCTGAGTACTCCCCCATCCACATCGAGCTCACCTCGCCAAGCTCCCGCAGTTCGTGGGCCCATAATTTGTATACAATTAATAAAGATTTGTGTGCTATATTTTTACAAAACTCGAGCTTCTCCTTGGTAAGAAAAAATATTATCATACCGAACTCAATCTGGCTTCTATGGATCTTATCAAGCTATAGTAGTTGTTATGTGTGGAGTCTGATTGGATCGATACAGAAGGTGCCAACAAAATTCCAATGGTGTTCTGGAAGGTTTCGAGGCAAGGCATGGAGCTCTGGTGCACTTTTAGGAGATTCTCGGAGGTTCCGGGGTGTTTCGGGACAAGTCGGGGGGAATTCAAGCGCCCTGGCGCGCCGTCTGGGTGTCATCAAGCGTCCTAGCACCCCGTGGTCAGAGTCTGGGAGTCGTAGCATGTCCTGGCACCCGTTGTTTGTTTGCAACAAGTCCGATGCAAAAACAGTTGCCCCGTTGTTATTTGTGGGACAATTTAGGTGATCTTGAACTCGTTTTAAAGCTCGTTGGAAGGGGTTTAAGTTATAGAGGGCGTGGTGCCTCAAAAGGAGATGTATATGCAAGCCTTGTGGGTGCAAAGGAGAAGGGGACGACAGCCTTAGGGCTGAGGCTGCGCCAATGGCCACAGCGGAGGTTGCAGTCAAGAGCAGCAGCGGGAGATTGCGATGGCTGCACCAGGAAGCCGCTGATGGAGATCATCACTGAAGATTTGCATAGAAGGGTTGTAGTGGCGTGCTACAGCAGGTGACCATAGAAGGGTTGTAGTGGCATGCTACAGCAGGTGACCGTAAGGGGGCTACATCGGTGGCCGCATCGGTGTGCTGTGGAGGTGGTCGTAGCTGTGCGTTACGATGAAAGGCTGCGGCGGTGTGCTATGGCGGTGGGTACAGCAGTGTGCTGCGGTGGAAGGCCGCAGTGGTGTGCTATGGTGTAAGATTGCAACTATGTGCTGTTATGGTAGTCGTAGCGGTGTGCTAAGGTGGAGGGTGAAGTGGTGGCTCGGTGGCTATAGTGTTGATCTGTAGTGGGAGTTGTTGCATGTTCAAGAGTTGAGTTAGAAAAAGATGAGAAAGGAATAGAGAGAAAGACTACTATAGTTTGCATGATCTCCATAACAGTGAAATTTACCTCTTCTTCCAGGTTAGGGTTTCTCGGGATTAACATTGCAAGCTCTTGATATTTTCTTCATGGTGGATATTCTTAGTGGTGTGACTCCGTAGTTTTTCTCAGGTTTTGAATTTTTCACATATATCCTTATGTTTGGATTGTTATTTCTCAATTATTCTATTGATCTGTATGGTTTTCTATTTTGGGAGTTTTGCTCCGAATTCACTCTTTAATTGATGGTGAAAGATCCTAACAGTGGTATCAGAGAGGCTGTTCTAGGGTTTGTTAGTTTGAGTGGGAGCAATAGCAGATGAAATGATATACGAGATTGAGAAAGTGAAATGGAGCAGACTTTGATGAAGATTTGCAGTACATAAGAAATTTTTTTTTGCCAAAAAAAAACCTCCAAGAAAATCAATGACTATGAGAAGATGAAGAATGTGAAATTCTTGACAATATCATTTCAGTTGACCTTAAATGCTATAAAGGCAGGAGAGTCACACCATGACTTTTGTTAAAGTTGAGCCATGGAGAAGAAGATACAGTTGAAGATGAACCAATCGCAATCGGTCTCCAAGTAGAAGATTGTTATGCTTTGGAGCCTGATTGGATTGACACAGAATGTGCCAATGGAGTTTTGATGCTGAACTTCTAGGAGGTTCTAGGAGGTTTTATGGTGTTTTGGGACAAGTCGAGGAAAGTTCAAGTGTCGTAGGGTGCCAGGGCGCACTGTCTGGGCATTGTAGCACGCCCTGGTGTCCTGCAGTCTGAGCCTAGGCGTCGTAGCACGCCTTAGCACTCGTCGTTTGCCTATGATGGGTTATATGCCAAAACAGGCGCCTTGTGGTCATTTGTAGGCCGATTCGAGTAATCTTGGGCTCATTTTAAAACTTGTTGGAAGCCCTAATTTATAAAGGGTGTGAGTGCCTCAAAAGGAGATGTATATGTAAGCCTTGTGAGTGTAAGAGAAAATGGGGCGGTAGCCTTAAGGCTGAGGCTACACCAAAGGTCATAGTGGAGGTTATAGCCAAGGGCAGCAGCGGGAGGCTACGATGGTTGTACCAGGAAGCTGTTGATGGAGATCTTCACTAGAGATTTGCATAGAAGGGCTATAGCAGTGTGCTACAATGGATGATCATAATGGGGCTACATCGGTGGCTGCAGCGGTATGCTGAGGTGGTGGTCCTAACAGTGTGCTATGACGGAAGGCCACAGTGGTGCACTACAGTGGTTGCCGCTGAGGTGTGTTGCGGTGGAAGGATGCAGCGGTGTTGTAACAACCCCAAGATTGTTACTCAGCTTAATTTAAGCATAATCACATCTTAATTATCATTATGTTAATTTCATCTAGCTATTAGAATCAATCCCTAAAAATTTGGTGCGATTGAGAGCTAAACATAATATTTTAATTATTTTAATATTTAATTAATTAGAAAATTGAGGAATTTATTTTGACCTCGAAATCAAAATCTGACTTTGCCGTTGCGATTGTCACCCCCAAATTAGTTAGGGTGATATTTTGGACGCGTTTGGAAGTCGTTGAATTTTTGTGAATATTTTAATATAATTAAATGCACCGGAAAATAGAATAATTAAATAAGCGTTGGAATCGAATGTTGACTTTGCCGTTGAATTCCTCACCACAAATAAGCTAGGGGTGAAGTTTTTGGATTTTTCGGAACACGTTTATTTAATCTGAATTTTTAATTAATTAAAAATTGTGAATAATAATTAATTATTCCTTAATTTGCTTTTTCTCTTTCCTTATCTCTCCTAAATTTCAGTTAGCCATCCCCCTTCATTTGGCTGACCCCTTACCTCTCTATTACACATTAAAAGCTGAGGTCATCCCTCTCCTCCTCCTTCTTAATTGCAATGCTTGATGGCTAAGGCCATCCCCCTCCCCTTACCTCATAACTCCCTAACTCATAGCTTTCCCCTTCTTTCTTCTTCTTTAAAGAGAAACCTCAGCCCTCCATATTTTGTTTGCTGCCAAGCCAAAAGCTTCCTCTCTATTTCCGCCATTATTGAGCTTGGTGCTGATGAAGGAGCTTCCCTCCCTCAAAAGTCTTGAGAAAAACAAAGGTTTCTTCTTCCTCTCCCAAAGGCTAAGGTACTATTTTGTTTACTCTCCTTGTACCCATTTGTTCTTCTTCCTTAGTCATTTTATTCATCTATTATGCTTATTCACATATTTAGACATCCATGATTAAGAATGGAAGCCATTATAGTTATTCAAATTAATATACCTCATGCTCTATTTTTCATCAATTCAGCATACCCCCGCCTTTATCACTATTGTTCATAAAGTTAGATGATCCATTTGTGCCGATTTTAGTGTCAATGGAAAGGTATCGAAAAAACCTTTCCATTGATATATGACACCGCTCATGGAATGCTCTACATTGAGAGTATTTGAGCTTGAAATGTGACCCTTCACGGTTTTCGCACATGCGAAATCATCGTCGGACGCTACAGCGCACCGTAGCGTTCAGAAAATTCATTTGACCATATCTTAGTCATTTATACTCCAAATCTAAAAATTTAAAGTGCTATATAGCTTAGAATTTCAGTGTTAACAATAATCTAAAATAATATTTAGGTTCTGAACCTTAAAAAAATTAGAAAATTACTAAATTGCCTTTGGAAATTGAAATGGCTATAACTAATTCATTAGACTTCAAAATTTAGTATTCTTGGACTCTATAAAATCCTTGAATAGCAACCAATAGTAAACTATATAAAAATTTAAATTTCATTAAGTGTAATTTACTAAAATTGGTTAAAAATCTTAGTTTGGACCCATATGACTCATTTCTTATCTAAATTACATGATTAAAGTGCCATTAGTTTTCTTATGCAGAGTAGAATGAATGTGCTAAGTGATTTATTTTTCTGATCTTTGTATTTCAATTTATGCTCTAATCTTATTAAATTATAATTAGTGAAAATTAGGGTTTGTAATCATTGGATTTTAGTAAACTTAGTCTCTGATTAATTGTATAATAAGATAGAACTTATGAGTCAAATTGTATGAATTTTTTATGGTTAGATTTTTAGTTATGTGCTAATCCTTTTGAATTAATTTAGGGTTTGATTAACACTAATTACTTTTTGATTTTTGAAATTTTTCTATTAATATGATTCATAACAGTAAGGAAGATGTATTGAAATCATGTATGCAAATTTAAGATGTATAAATTGAATAAATCAAAAATGAAGAATTTAATCATCATAATTAACTTAAGAAGTCTTAAGACTTTGATCAAGTTATGAAGACTTGATTAAGGTCTAAGATTACCACCAATAATACATCCCAAATTCACTGATTTGACATTTGATTTATAAATAAATATTTGATCTTAATTGGGCATGAGTAAGGGGTCAAACCATAATATAGTTGATTAAGATCCAAACTATTAAATCCTTAATTAAATTGACTTGATTACAAGATAAGGAAATTGACATTATTCTAATAATGCATCTGATTTGGTATTGATCTTAAATATTTGAATTAGACATGTTAAGATTATTGATAAATCTATGTAATTGATTAATATGAATCTAAATTTTAGATCCTTAATTTTCCCCTAAATAAGACTACTAGCATAAAAAGATAATAAAACTAAATTGATTTAATAATTGATCTGACTCTAATAACATCCTTGATTTAAATCCCATAATCTTAGAATAGAATATAATAAGATTACTTAATCATCTGATTTGATCACTCTAAACCTAACTATTAAATGGAATATAATATGTTAGCTTTAGAATTAAGGGTATGAGATCTTAAGTATCTCAGCATATGATGGCCTCTGAAATATTTTAAAGACCTAAATTTAAATATACATTGAGGTATGGGAATTTTGTATAACTCATTAAGGTAGAAGCTTAGATGATCCATTAACTTTAGAAGTTGATCTGATCCCCTCATGGTATGAATCACTTAAGATATTAGAATAATACTTTTTCTTGTGGTAGAACCCATATTTAGTGATCCTTGATCACCCTCTTCTTGGAGCCTTGTATAGGACTTACCTATTTAGCATAAGAATTAATAGTCTTGATAAATCCTTGTTGATTAAATAAAATTATTTGAACCCAAGTTATTGGTTATTGTAGTAGAGTATACCCATAGTACTAGATTATTTCAGTAATATTTAGGATTGATTGATTCACTCAAATGTGAACTTATGACCAGATGCTATCCCAAGGGATTAGACGAATATAGTCCCGTTAGAGTAAATCTTCCAAGACTAAGAGTGTTACAATTAGTGAACAAGATCCTTAGTTTGAGACATAAACTGCGACCGGGTTCTGCCTCCTATCGTAGTGCGCTTCGATAAGTGCAGTTTAAGCAAATTAAGTATCTTAAGTCACTTTGCGTAGACAACTAAGTATACTTGTAATTATGTCATTTAACGGCTTAGCTTGATATATAAATTGTGACTGAGTTTTGCCTCCTATCGTAGTGCACTTCGATAAGTATAATTTTAAATAAACTAAGGGTTAAATCTATATTGCCCCACCCCTTAATCCACAAGATTAAGCTAAGGGGTGGTGTGTCACTCTGGCTAACCCTTCACTGATCATTAGATTATGATGAAAATCTCAATCCACATAATAAGGGAAGGAGTAAGCACAGAATCAAAAATATCAGTCACTATTTAATAAAAATATATAGAGTGCAAAAATAAATAAAAAATGAGAAACATCCAAGCATCACAGTATAAATATAATGAAATATAACTTAGAATAAAAAGCATATAAATCCAAATATATAGTCAAGGGTACCTGTATTATTATTATATCAATTTAAAATTTAAGTAATAAGAAAATGAAAAGACTTCATTCTCACATAAAATTTAAGCAGCTTCTTCTTCCATAGGCTCCTTCTCTAGATAAGGCTCCATACCTAGCTTCTGATCGTCTAACTGAAGAGGATCTGCTATTGTTGGTTTCATAATGTAGGGCCCCAACAAAAAAAAAGAAAAATCTTGTGTTAGACAATTATCTAATTACATTTTAAGCTGATGTATTTTATGTGTTTTATAATATCACCATTTAACAATTTCTAAGTAATAACTATAGCAAATAAAGAAGCAACTAGTATTACAAAAAGAAAGGAAAAAACTTTAACCAATTATTTATAACTTAAGCAAAAGGGAGGCTAAGATATGCCTCAAATATAAGCTAAATAGGGTAAGCATATATAGATAACTACATAAGTGCCGAAAGAAAATACTATATCCTAAACATGCTGGTGATTAAAAGAAATATGCAAATTAAATAACTTAACTCAGTAATGATACATATAATAGTAATAAAATTCTAATATCTTAATATATATAAGCTGAATAAAGGAATAGCTGACTGAATAAAAATACTGAAAAATAAGCCAAATATTAACACTGTATATAAATATCTGTGTACTAACTGTCATATCAGAAGAATTGGCCAATCTTGCCCATATATATATATATATATATATCCATTTTCATAGCCTTTCTGAAATAGGGAAAATATATACATATTCATCCATCCCCATAACCTTTCTGGGCTAGGGCAACATATCTCAATAATACTGTGTAACTGAAGAGGTAGATAATACTATGCATTATTTTTTAGTTATTTTACTTTTATTTATGTGGACAATTTCAGAAACAACTAAGGAGTCAAGCACGTATGCAAGACTGAACGTGTCCCAAGCTTAACACACTCTCCTTAATGAGTAGTGTTAAGCATCCTGATCTCTTCTTACCCCTGTCAATTGGAGTAAATGTGCACCATAATCCATCATAACTGAACCCAAATACAAATGTTTTCCTAATTTTCTAAGTTTTTATTTTCATGTAATAATATTTCCTTATATGACATGTCCAAGGAAAATGGCTCAAACATCAAGGAATGCGTAGCAACAAAATTTCAAAAGGCAGCAAGGGACTCTACTAATATGGTGATATCATTTATTTTCTAATTAAACCATTCTAACTATTCCAAGTTACACAAGTTTAGGATCACAATTTTCTTACTATCGAGTGTAACTTAGAAACTCGTTCCTATAAGTTAAAAAGGATTAGAACTAATAAGGTTATAATCTAATTCAATCAGATGATGACTATGGGTTAAATCAATAAATCATACGTCCTAATTTTGTGAATTTAGACATCATATCTAAGATTTGATCAAGATCTTCTAAACTATAGATTATGGATTAGACATCATAAGTATTGAGCTTAATCACATAATCCAAAAGGATAAGATCTAAGTTCTAGGTTTTATTCTAATATTGATCTACTAATTAAGGCAAATCATATTAAGTAATCAAACTTAATAGGATGAATCTCCTATCTAAAATTTAAAGTTAAAAGACAAAAAAATCAAAATAAGTTGAAAAATTCTAGAAACTAATAAAACTAAGGTTTCATCTATTGAGTAACCTATTTATCCAATGAATAAACTCTAACCTATGATCTAATCCTAGTCTTAAGAATGGTCCTTATGTGAGGTGTAATGTCATAAGGAAAAGACTTAGAATGATTTCTAGGGATTTCACAGTTCTTAATCTAAATACCATTTTTACTCACTTAAATGATTCTAATATAGTTCTAATATTGGTTTTAGTATTTTAAAAGACTAATTAAAGGTTAAGGGCACTTAACCTAAATTTTAAGCAAAATGACTATTTTGCCCTTGCTTAAGGGTCCAAAAAGTCAACTTTTGATTTAAGGGTTCAAACTAAAGTTTCTTGGTTTTAAATAATTGATTACTGTCTAACTTGAAGATAGACAGTAAGTACATCCAATTTGGACCTCAAACGGTCAAGTTATGACCTAATTAAGGTTAGAGGTATTTTGATCATTTACTAATTTTTTAGGGCTCAGATTCTAAATATTATTTCAGTTTATTGATGACATTAAAATTCTAAGTTAGATAGCCTCTTGAATTTTCAAATTTGGAGTTGAATTGACCAAGTTATGACCATTTGAATCCTAGTGGCATTTTGGTCAATTTTTCCTAAAATCAACTGTGAGATCTAGGGTTGACTTTTTGTCCTGATGTTCAAATAAGAAAATTAATACTACTACAGTGATGATGCCATTCTCCTGAGTATTTTAAGACCCATATTGACTATATTTGGATCATCCTACAAAAAATTATTAAACTTCGATGGTTTATTTAAATTAATTTAATTTAACAAAATATTTATTAACTTATTAAATAACCTTACTATTTCTCATAATTATTAACTAAATTAACTGATCACTGTTGATATTAATCACTGTTTGATTAGCTTAATTAATTAATCCTAAAGATTAAATTAATCCTAATTAATGTTAACTAATTAATTAATATTATTTATTTATTCAATTATAATTTTCTGTATTTAATTATTAATTCATTGTTTTTAATAATTAACAAAATGATAATCAGCTTAATTATTAATTGTTGTTAATTAATTTAATTTGATAATTAATTAAATCAATTTATTACTTATTGATAACAATTCATTAACTTAACTTAGCTAATCATTAAATTAATCTTATTAAATTAAACTAACCTAATAATTATTAATTAATTAAGCTATCTACCTAAAAATGCATCTTAATTAACTTAACACACAATTAATATTAATCTTGCTGCCTTAATTACTTTAATAAAATATTATCTACTAATTACATATGATGCTACTTAATAAATTAATTTACTAATTATAATTAAGCTAATGTAATTATTCTATTAATGCCTATGTATATATAAATAATTACATATGTATATATTTATAATGTATAATATATATGTATATTTATATATATATATATATATTATATAAATTTATTCTAATTATTAATCTGCAGGTTTAATGGCAGCGGGTCCAGCGACGCCATGTGGCGTACCCAGGTAGGACGGAACAGAGGAGTGGGTTCCACCTGCTGCAGCTGGAGGGAACAGCGGGTACGTGTGTCGCCATGTGATTGGCGAGGAGGAGCGGAGACGTGCTCGCCAGGAGTCAGTCGAAACAGATGGCAGGCCCCACCATCGGACGTCGCTATGCACACGAGTCGCGCGTGCAGGCTTGGGTCGGGTCTGACCCGGCCGGGCCTAGGACGGCTTTGTAATAACCCAAGGTTGTTACCTAGCTTGAATTTAGCTTAATTGTATAATGATTATCACTCTATCAAGTTCATCTAGTCAATAGAACCAAATCCTGAAGGTTTAGAGCAATCTAGAGCTAAATCTAATAATTTGGATTATTTTAATATTTCATTAAGTAGAAAATTGAGGTATTTATTGTGACCTTGAAATCGAAATCCGACTTCGCCATTGCGATCGTCACCCTCAAATTAGCTAGGGGTGATGTTTTGGACGCGTTTGGAAGTCGTCAAATTTTCGCGAATATTTTAATGTAATTAAATGCGTCGAAAAATAGGAAAATTAAGTAATCTTTGGAATCAAATTCCGACTTCGCCGTTGAATTCCTCACTCCCAAATTAGCTAGGGGTAAATTTTTGGGAATTTTTGGAGAATATTTCAAAAATCAAAATTTTTAAATAATTAGGGGAAAATAAATAAGTAAATAAACAATCTTTGAGTCCCTATCTGCAATTTCCCCAATTTCTATTATTTTTGGCTGACAGCCCCAAGCAAATTGGGCTGGCCATCCCCTCTTTTCCTCAAGCCATGCCCCATTAATGCTCAAGCATGATGGCTCTACTCCATAGCCCCCTTAGCCATGATGAGGCCTCCCCTCCCCTCTCCTCCTTTAAAAGAAGAGCTCAGCCCTCCTTCTCCACTTGCTGAAATTTTCTCCATTTTCTCCATTTCTCCATTGCTGCACTTTGAGAAGAAGAAGAGGAAGAAGAAGAAGAAGAAGAAGAAGAAGATAGAGCCTTCCTCATCCATCTCTAGCAAGGCCTAAGGTAGCCTCTTGCTCCTCTCCTTGCCTTTCTTATGATGTTATGATGTTAGAATGCAGCCTTGGAAGTCCATATGCATGTATGAAAGCCATTAAGGCTCTTAAGAACTCACAAAAATATGCTCTATTTTTCATCTATTCTGCATACCCTTATATTCATTATCATTTTTAGTAAAGCTAGGATGCTCTGTTCATGCTGATTTTAGTGTCGATGGAAAGGTATCGAAAATACCTTTCCATTGATATATAGCACCACTCATGAAACTCTCTGGATTGAGAGTAATTAAGCTCGAAAAATGGCCCTCATGGGTTTCGCACCTGGCGAAATCACCGTCTGCCGCTGCATCATGCTGTAACGCGCTGCAGCGGGTTGTCGCGGGTTGTAGCGGATAGGAAAACTTAGGGAAAACATATAAAAATACACGTTGAACTAATTGAATAGTAACTTGCAAAATGGGTCGCTACAACGCGCGGTAGTGCGCTGCAGCGGACTATAGCGGAAATTCCAGAACTTAGGAAATGTCAAAAATAAATTAATTGAATAGTAGATTTACAAAATGGACCGCTACAGTGCGCGGTCGCGCGCTGTAGCGATCTACAGCGGTAATTTTGCGAAAAATCATAAAATTATTAAATGAAAGTAATTGAACAGTGATTTTGCAAATCGAACCACTATAGCGCGCCATAGTGGATTGCAGCGGCCTGCAGCGAGCCGCAGCGCAATGGCGCTACTGTGCGGAAAGCGCTACAACGCGCTCCAGCGCCCAGATTTGTAAAAATTTCCAAAATTTTCCAGAAACTGCCCAGATTTTGTAAAACTGCCCAGTCTTGGCTGAAATGGCCAAAACTCAACTGTTTAGGTATTTTAAGGTCCTTAGGACCCTAGTGGGGCTAAGTTATACTAAATTTGAACCTGAAACTTGAATTTGAAACTTGGCCATTTTCATTAAGTTCTCAAAACCTAGGTATCTTAAATGTATGTTATGCCATATGCTAAGTATTATAATCTAAATTGCTTATATTAATTAGGTATATTTTAACAACAAATTGGCATGAAACTTAGATCTCTTGGAATTGTGATTAAGTGATAATATCCTTGGTTGATTTGTAATTTGATTAGTGTTAATCACCCCATTTTATTCTGTCATTTATATGCCTTTATGATATTATGATGTATGTTAGAAAACTCTAAGCCTTTATAAGTACACTTAATTGATATTAAACTACACTTGAACATAAGAATCTTGATAATTTGATTAAGTAGATAATACTTAATCCAAACCTAAAGTTTGATATCAATAATACACTAATAATACATTGATTTATCATTGACCTTTAAATTAACCTTTGGTCTTATAGTAGAAAGGTTAGGGGTTAAATCGTAACTTATCTTGATTAAGATCTAAACATTAATTACTTAATTAATTAACTTGATTATAAGATAATTTAATTGACATTCTTCTAATAATGCATATGATTTGGTATTGATCTTAAATTATCAAATTAAAAGTTCTAAGGATAATATTAAATATGGGTGATTGAACCATCTGAATCCAAACTTTAGATCTTTGATTTTCTCTTATAGAAGACAATTAGCATAATATAGAAATAAAATTGTAATGATTTATGCAATGATCTAACTCCAATAAGATCTTTGGTTTTATCCCATAATTGTAGAATAGGAAAGAATCAAATGAATTTTAATTATTTGATCTAATCATCTTAACTTAATTATAACAAGTAAACCTTAAGAAGTAAAAAAGTGAGATCTTAAGGGTATTGCTATAGGATTCGTCATTAAAATAATTAAAGACCTTAACTAATGATACATTGAGGTAGGAAGAACTTTTGTAACTTATTGAGGTAGAAACTTAGTTGATCCTTCATAATTTTAGAAATTAAACTTGATACCTTGTGGTAGGAATCACCTAAAGTACTTAGATTGTGACTCATTCCTTGTGGTAACAACCTATGTTGAGTGATCATTTGATCACATCCTTGGAACCTTATGTAGGATACACCTACTTAGAGTAAGGATTAATAGATTTGATAAATCATTGTTGATTAAATAGAATCTTCAGAACTCAAATTGTTGGTTGGGTATAGTAGGGTATACCCATATTACTGGATTAATTCAGTAATATTCAGGGTTGGTTAATTCACTCCAATGTGGATTTATGACCAGGTGCTATCATGTGGGATTAGCCAAATATAGTCCTATTAGAGTAAATCTTCTAAGACTAAGTGTAACAGCCCAAACTCTTAACACCAATGTATTGTCTGCTTTGGCCAGAAAGGCCTCACAGTTTTGCCCTCATAAGATAACTTCCTAGCAGGTCACCCATCCTGGGAGTGCTCCCACCCGAGCACGCTTAACTTTGGAGTTCTTATCAGGAACTCCATCGTTATCTGAAAAGGCGCCTTGATGTTTAAGAGTTTCACTTATTACTACTTAAGTGGGTCATCTCAATCTCCCCAACTTAAGTAACTGACGTCCTCGTCAGTATCCACACACAGATCCAAGAATAATCCATTGGGTAGATAGGACTAGAGATGACCCCTACAGGCACAAGAGGTACCCACAACCATGTAGCACCTTAACCATCATGGGTTCAAGAGGCTGCTCATATGAAGTGGTACTTTGCCCTGTATGGCACTTAGCTCCTATCTGACACCCTATGGTTTGCTCTCATACCATTTGTAACAGTCCAAACTCTTAACACCAAGGTATTGTCCGCTTTGGCCTGAAAGGCCTCACGATTTTGCCCTCAGAAGATAACTTCCCAGCAGGTCACCCATCCTAAGAGTGCTCCCACCTGAGCACGCTTAACTTTGGAGTTTTTATCAGGAACTCCACCATTATCTGAAAAAGCACCTTGATGTTTAAGAGTTTCACTTATTACCACTTAAGTGGGTCATCTCACTAAGAGTGTTACAATTAGTGAATAAGATACTTAGTTTGAGATATAAACTGCGACCGGGTTCTGCCTCCTATCGTAGTGCGCTTCGATAAGTGCAGTTTAAGCAAACTAAGTATCTTAAGTCACTTTGCATAGACCACTAAGTATGCTTGTAATTAGGGCATTTAACGGCTTAACTTGAGATGTAAACTGTGATCGGGTTTGCCTCCTATCGTAGTGCGCTTCGATAAGTGCAGTTTAAACAAGCTAAGAGTTAAATTTACCTTTCTTACAAATATGCTAAATATGTGTATACAATCATCCCAGCTAATAATTTTCAAGTAAACTCTCAATATTAACAATAATAATTAATCAATTTAATTAGTTGATTAATATTAAATTCTAATTAAATAATGATTTAATAATTGAAAATATAATTAATATATTTAAATTAATTAAATAATAGATTAATTGTCGCTTATTAATAATTAATATTACTTTAGTACAGAATATTTAATAAATATACAAATATGTATTTTTAACTTTATGAATGAATAGTAAATTAATACAATTTGAATAAATGAATAGTAATTTTGTTTATTTAAATTATTTAATTTAAAATTCTTAAAAGTTTAATAATTTTTTGTAGGATAATCCAAACATAGTCAATATTGGTCTCATTTTACTCAGAAAAATAAAAGAAATCAAATGGCGTAATGCAAAAATTAATTTTGAGGTACGTATAATGTAGTGATATTTTAGTACATATTTAAACCATCACAACTTTTAATCTAGTTATCCAAATATAGGTAATATGGGTCTTAAAACACTCAGGAGAATATCCCCAATACTATAGGAGTATTAGTTTTTTCATTTGAACATTAGGATGAAAAGTCAACTCATTGACCCATAGTTGACTTTAGGAAAAATGACCAAAATGCCCTTAGAATTTAATTGACCATAACTTGGTCAATTCAGCCCCAAATTCAAAAATTCAAAATGCTAACTAGCTTATAATTCTAATGACATCAATAAACTGAAATAATATTTAAGATCTGAACCCTAAAAAGTTAGAGAATGACCAAAATATTCCTAACATTAGTTATGTCATAATTTGACTATTTTAGGTCAAAATTGGGTTTACTTCCTGTCAATACACTCAGTAGATTATAGGGAAGCTATAGAAACTGAGTTTGTTGAAATTGGACTTAAAATAGAAAAGTTTAGTTTTTGTCATCATTGACCGACCAAAATTACCGAATTGCCCTTAGAAATTAAAATAGTCATAACTTAGTCATCTGACCTCAGAATGCAATGTTCTTGGACTCTATAAAATCCTTAAATAGTAACCAATAGTAAATTATATAAAAATTTAGATTCCATTAGGTGTAAATTACAAGTTTGCCCTTTAGGTCAAAAATCTTAGTTTAGCCTTGTATAACCCATTTCTTATCCAAATTGAGCATACTTACTGTCTATTTTTAAGTTAGACAGTAAGGAATCATTTGACAATAAGAAACTTCAATTTAAACTATTACATCAAAAATTGACTTTTAGACCCTTAAGTAGGGGCAAAATGATCGTGTTACCCAAAATTTAGGTTAAGCGCCCTTAACTTCTAAATTATCTTTTAAATCACTAAAACTAATATTAGAATTATATTATAGTCAATTAAGTGTGTAAAATCAGCTATTAGTTCAAATCTGTAAATTTCCTAATTTTCCTCTAAGTCCTTTTCCCATAGGACAGTGCACTTCATAATAGGACTACTCCTGAGATTAGCACTATCTCATAGGTTAAATTTCATTCATTAAAAAATAGGGTTTTTTAATAATTGAATCCTTGATTCTATTAATTTCTAGATTCTTACAACTTATTCTAATTATTTTATCTCTTAACCCTAGATTTAGGATATGAGATTTATCCTATTAAGTGGATTTGCTTAATAAAATTTACCCTAATTAGTAGATCACTTTTAGAATAAAACTTAGATCTTATGTTTTATCCTTTTAGATTATGTGAATAACACCAATCTTATGGCATTTAATTCATAATCTATAGCTTAGTAGATCTTGATCAGATCTTAGATAGAACGCCTAAATTTATAAAATTAGGACATATGATTAATTGATTGAACTTGTAGTCATGTTTGATTAAATTAGATTAGAACCTGATCAATTCTAATCCTTTTTAACTTATAAGGCTGAGCTTTTAAGTTATACTCGATAGTAGGAATTGGAGATCCTGAACTTGTGTAACTTGGAATAGTTAGAATAGTTAAGTTAGAAAATATATGATATCACCATGCTTAGTAGAATCCCTTGCTTACTATTTTATTTTTGTGCTACACATTCCTTGATATTTGTGTCATATTTCCTTGGACATATTATATAAGACTTTGATGCATGAATAAAATTTTAGGAAAATATGAAGACTCCTTAAACTCCTTATGAAAATATTAAGATAAAAGATTAAAGATAAAAATTGCATGTGATAGAGCTACATCTCAGTTATGTCTTCTGCCTATGCCTCCTTGTTGACGCTAGGAGAAGACTTTGCTTATATTTTCTGCTTATGCCTCCTTGTTGACGCTAGGAGGAAATTTGTTATGTGTTTTCTGCCTATGCCTCCTTGATGACGCTAGGAGAAAACCCTATATTCTGTCTATGCCTCCTTAATAATGCTAGGAGAATATAGTTTTGTGCCTTAGCCTCCTTGTTGATGCTAAGATGCTTTTGATATTTAGTAGGCTAAATTAGTCTTTTTTTATATGGTAGTTAGTACACAGATATTCATATATAGTATTGATGTTTTGTATATGCTTCAGTATTTTCATTCAGTCAGCTAATTCCTTATTTTGCTTATATATATATATTTTAAGATGTTAGATTTATTATTGTTATTTATATGTATCATTATTAAGTTTATTTAATTAACTTGCATATTTCTTATGATCACCAGCATGTTTAGGATGTAGTATTTTCTTTCAATACTTATTCAGTTACTTATACTTATATGCCCGGCCTTGTTTAGCTTGTATTTGAGGCATGTCTTAGTCTCATTTTTGCTTAAGTTATAAATATTGTTTATAGTTTTTCCTCTATTTTGTTGTGCTAGTTGCTCTTTTACTTGATTTAATCATTGCTTTGAATATGTTAAATGGTGATATTACAAAACACATAAAATTTATCAGCTTAAAATGTACTTAGACAATTTGTCTAACAAGATTTTTCTTTTTTTGGCTGGGGCCCTACATTGTGAAATCGATAATGGCAGATCCATATCAGATAAAAGATCAGGTGCCAGAGAAGGTGCCCTATCTAGAGGAGGAGCTCTTAGAGGGAGCTGCTATTTAGTTTCTTACAAGTGAGGATGAGAAAATTACACTTTTTCTTTAAATTTTAATGTGATGTAATAATATAAGTACTCATAACTGTGTATTTTGGATTGCTATGCTATTTATTCTGAATTATATTCCATGTTATTTCTATTGTGATGCTTGGATATTTCCTAATTAAAGCACTTCCACACTCTGTATGAATTTCTTATATAGTGACTGATTATTTGATTATGTGCTTACTATTACCCTTATTAGGTGGCTTGTGGATTTCATCCTAATTTAATAATAAGTGAAGGGTTAATCAGAGTGACACACCACCCCTTAACATAATCTTATGGATTAAGGGGTGGGGTGCCACACATAATAAAAGAGACTCATCCTAAAGATGCTTATGATCAATGTAATTCATGCTAATTTACATAACTTATAAATCATGAATTGTAAATAAATGATTTAGAATACACCAAGCATTTTATATAAGTAATCCACTGCACAATTCTAACATCCTATGATAAATAAAGCAAGCATCCTGTAATGAATACATCTAACACCATATAATGAATGAGACTAGCACCTTAAGATAATCATAACTAGCATCCTATAATAATCACAATTAGCATCCTATAATAATCACAACTAGTATCCTATAATAATCATAACTAGCATCCTATAATAAATAGGACTAGCCTCTTATAATAATCACAACTATCATCATATAATAATTACAGCTAGCATCCTATAATAATCATAACTAGCATCCTATAATAATCACAACTAGTATCCTATAATAAATAGGACTAGTACCCTAAAATCATCACAACTAATATCCTATAATAATCAGAACTAGCATTCTATAATAATCACAACTAGTATCCTATAATAAATAGGACTAGCCTCCTATAATAATCACAACTAGCATCCTATAATAATCATAACTAGCATTATATAATAATCACAACTAGCATCCTATAATAATCACAACTAACATCCTATAATAAATAGGGGCACCCTAAAATCATCATAACTAGCATCCTATAATAATCATAACTAGCATCCTATAATAAATAGGACTAGCACCCTAAAATCATTACAACTAGCATCCTATAATACTCATAACTAGCATCCTATAATAATCACAACTATCATCCTATAATAAATCTAAGCAAAATAAGGAAATGGCTGACTGAATGAAAAATATTGAAGCATATGCAAAACATCAATACTATATAAGAATATATGTGTACTAGCTGTCATACAAAAAAAGGCTAATCTAGCCTACTGAATATCAAAAGGATCTTAGCGTCAACAAGGAGGATAAGGTGCAAAGCTATATTCTCCTAGCGTCATCAAGGAGGCATAGACAGAATATAGGATTTTCTCCTAGCGTCATCAAGAAGGCATAGGCAAAAAATACATAACAAATTTTCTTCTAGCGTCAACAAGGAGGCATAGGCAGAAAATATAAGCAAAGTCTTCTCCTAGCGTCATCAAGGAGGCATAGGCAGAAGATATAATTGAGAGACAGCTCTAACACATGCAATTTTATTTTTAATCATTTACCTTAATGTTTTCATAAGGAAATTTAAGGAGTCTCCATAATTTCCTAAAATTTTATTTATGCATCAAAGTCTTATATGATATGTCCAAGGAAATATGACACAACATCAAGGTAAGCATATCAAAAAAAAAATATCAAAGTGAGCGAAGGACTCTACTACATATGATGATATCATTTGTTATCTAATTATCCATTATAACTATTCTAAATTATATAAGATTCAGAATCATCAATCCTTAGTCTAAATATAACTTAGCTCATGACCTTATAGGTTTAAAAGAGATTATAACTGATCAGGTTCTAGTCTTACTGAATCAATGTTGAGTATAGTATTCAAATAAGCAATTCAAGCGACCTAATTTGATGTTTTATGTAATCCTAACCCATCTTATTTAATCAAATCAAGATGAAAGGATTAATGATTAAACTCCAAATGATGGGGTTTAATCACTCAATCCAAAGATATATCTAAGGGTCTAAGGTTTAGAACCCAATCTCTCAGATTAGGTTAAGGCAAATCCTGATGAGTAATCAACTCGTTATGATAGATTTCTATCCTTAGTTTTATGATTGAAAGATCAAATAACCATTAATAAACTAAGAAAATCTATAAAACTATCAAAACCAAGGTTTCACCTATTGAGTAACCTAATTTACTCAATTGATGAATTCTAACCTATGATCTATTCCTAATCCTAAGAAAATGGCTCTTAATCACTAAGATTAACACTCAGACACAAATCCTAACTAATGTTAATAGGAAGATTGAGAATGAATTAGAATGCTTAAGAGAAATATTAGAGGATTTAGAGAAGGTGTGATGTGAGATGAACCTCACATCATGACGCTTAAAACTTATATATTTTGCATAAAAAGGAAGCATATTATTCTACTTGCAAGTTATATTCGGGTTAACTCATATTAAACCTAGCTTTAAAGATCTCAAATATTAAATACATTTCATTTAGAAACAGCGTTGATTTAATATTCCATGAAACAGCAGCATTTAATCATAAATTTAATTGAACGACAAAAAGGGGTAGCATTATATGACTTAACATGCAAAGGATAGTTATATTGAACTCAGCATTTATAAAGTACAATAGTAATCTTGAAGTATCAACACATATGACAGCAACATTCATTTAGCTTTGTGAAATGTTGAAATCGTTAAATTCAACAAATCAGTTATAAATGCTAATTTCAAAGCTAGCAACTCTTGATGGAAAAGTTATGCGCAACAATTTTAAGGTAGTGTGATTGATTTAGTGATCGAATTAAAGCATTACTATCTCATAACTAAATGAAAGCTTATTTAACACCTACCTCCATGCAAAGAATGGTGGCATCGGTTGCTTAAGGATATCAAGCCGTCCTTGATGCCACCGCAATAACTAAGGGATTTATACATACATAACAAAAACTTGAGTCAGCTATTTTTGGGATACTTTTGCATTTCATTATTCATTCGTCGGGCCAAAATTTGTTACAAAGTTTTCTTTTTGCTGAAACTTTTTCTTACATTGTGCTAAAGTCCTTATAATTTACTAATGAAAATGATGTTGAATTACTATAACAACTCAGATTGTTACCTTAGTCAATTAGGACTAATTTTAGTCATAAAACTAATCTTAAGTGTTAATTAGGTCATTTGGAGCCAACCACTAAGATCCAGTCCAAACCAGAGGTCAAACGGATCATATCCTTATTTTGGGAATTTCAGGAACCTCGGAGATTGACCTATTTATTTTGACATCTGATCGAAAAACGGACTTCGCCATTGCGCTCATTGACCCCAAATTAATTAGGGGTGATGTTTTCGAGTCAATCGGAAGTCGTCGAAATTTTTGACGAATATTTTAATAATATTTAATGCCCCGCAAATTGAGGAAATAAAATACTCGTCGGATCGAAAATCCGACTTCGCCGTTGCGTTCCTCACCCCTCAATTAGCTATGAGTGATCTTATAGAAGCTTTTGGAAAAACCATTTAATTACTTACATTTAACTAAATGAAATAATTTAATAACTAATTAATTTAATCTAATTAATTCATTTATAAACCATCTTCTTTTTTTTCTTTTTATTTTCTTCTTATTCGATTCGGCACTTTCCCTTTTCCCTCTGCCCTAATTGGGTCGCACGCACCGCTCGCCTACCCTCTTGAGCGGTCGATCCTTCGAGTGAAGGATCGAGCGCCGCGTGGTTCGTCCACCGCTCGGGGGCCTCGACGATTCTGCCGCCACCCCCTTCTTATCCTCCTTATCTCACCGACGCAAGGGTGGACTTGCAGGCTACCCTCCTTGTCGAGCGACACAAGGCAGAGCCGACACAAGGCAGAGCCGTGTTGCTCTCACTCTCCTCCTCTCGGGGTTTGGCGACGAGGAGTCGCCGATCTTCCCTTCGATGCCATCAAGGTACCTCCTTACCCTATGGTTCAAATGTTGTGAAGATATAGTTTGATCCATCTTCATTCAAGCTTGAGATCTTGATGTTTTCTTTTTTTTTTTACCAAATTTTCTTAACCAAAGAATTAAATTCAGTGTTGTTCAAGCATGTTTCCTTCGACTAGAGTTGTGGTGTTTAGGAAAAGTTTAGTAGAGGAGTTTTGTACTGTTTGATTCTTTTTCAAAAAAGAATGGAAACATATCGTTTTTCTTTTTATGCTAAACTGATGGTTTTACCTTACAGCATTCATTTCAACTGTGCTTTAATGTTCAAAATTCGGATAATACATGGACATAGCTTGGATTGATTGTCACTGCCCACGACTGGCTTATACTGAATTTATTTGAGCTCACCAACCACTAGTATCATAGATGGCTATAAGCTATGGTATTAAAGGAGATTTAACTATAGGAATTTGATTAATCTATAAATCTTAAGTCAATGACAATGCTCTGTTTTTGTATATTTGAGTTTGCTCTAATGTAATGTGCCAAAAAAAAAAAAAAAATCTATTACAAATGGAAGTACACATTCCACCTTGAAAACAAATACAAATTATGGAAGAGAAAGAAAGGGATTGATTGCGGCAACTAGGTATAGTCTATAAATATCCATGTCCGTTGCATTGGTGTTATATAAAACTAGCAACTAAGGGTAGTATATACTATAAAGTTTTGCCACTAACTCATTCCCATACATACCTGATCTCCTTAATGAGGTAAGACTTGACTGTAGAAGTACAACGCCAAAATAAGTCCTGTGCTTACGAAACACCAAACCGCCACAGACCACGCAAGCAGTGACCTCAAAAAGGTTAATACATAATTAAAATTGTTAATCATAAATATTTAATAATCATAATATAATTAACCAAACTTTAAATTTAAATAACTCTTAAAATAATTATCCAAATCATACAATTAAATATACTAAATTCATTAGAAAAATATGAGGAATTTAATAATGTAATTAATTCAGCTATAAGACTATTATTTCACATAATGACATTTTTTAGGTATTTAAATTATTACAAAAATGCAACTAAAATTTATTTAGCCATAACCTTACACTCAGTACCCCAAACATGCGCAATATGTATCTTAAAATACTCAGAAAAACTTAAGGAATATTTTAAAAGTATTAATTTTGTTGTTTGGATTAAAATTTGACTAATCACAATTAGGACCTAACCCTAATTAAGCCTTTAATCTTAGAAACTTTAAATAGCCATAAGTAAGTCAATTTAGTTCTAAATTAGGTGATCCAAATATCAATTTAGATCAGAAAAACCTAAATTTCAGTAAATTGCAAAAATATTTAGGATTCAATGGTTAGATCTCCTAATTAACCCTAATTACTTTAAAAACTTAATTAGTGAATATTAGCAAATCTAATGATCCAAATTAAGTAATTTCAGTTTTAGATAACTCATAAAGTAAATTAGAACCTAAATGTATAATTAGATTGATAATTTTGTGACTAAATTCACTAATCACTCACTAATCACATTTAACCTAATTATTAAACCTAAAAATTATATTGACTATAACTTAGCCAATTTATATCAGAATTTGATAATTTTGGATTCTATAGAAACCTTAGGACATAATTTACAATAAACTAATAGAAATTTTATATTTCACTAAGAATAAATTACTAAAATGCCCTTATAAGGTCAAATTCCGAGTTTAACCTTATAAGGCATAAATAATTATGTAACTTAATAAAAATAATTCAAATAATCAAAATAGTCATTTTATAAACCTAATATTACAAATCATGATAAAAACATTAAATTAATAAATTTAATTATTTTGGCAGATCAAAGAAATTCAATTGGTTGATATTTTATCAGAATAGTCAGGTACACAAATTTACTTATAAGTTTTATTTCAGTATTCTTATATTTGAGCCATTTTCCATTAAGTATTATTTACACTGCTTACCGCTTTTTAATCTGCAAAAGAATGATATCAAATAGTATGTAACAAAAAGAATGAAACATGGTATATATATTTTGTGGTGTTTGTCTTTGGATGGTGGAACGCAACAATAAGAATCTGTACAGATTGGGCATGCTAGCAGCTCCTAGGAGTTATATGGAGGGATTTGGTCTCTTGTAGGAAGTAGGCAAATCCAGAGGAAAGACACACCACCAGTTCCTATTTTGAGTAAGCTACCGATGGGTGGCGAGATAAGCTTCCTACAGGTTATGCCTATGGGTTTACCCATATGGGCTCAGGAGTATAAGGACTCAACTTATTGTTACAAATGCTTTTGATAAAATTTATTTAATGCTGTTCATATATATTGATTTTCACAGCTAACTTGCAGGGCAGAAATTGAATTTGGAAATTATTTTATTTTCTATGCAGACTTTTAGTCATTTTTATACTTGATTCATGCCTATTATAAGATGCTAGATTTATTTTTATAAGAATAATTTGCGTACTCCTACCTGACTGGTAAACTGAATTTTTCAGGTTTTGATAATTAAAATTTAGAAGATCTGCCAATTAAAAGGAGAAGAAACAAAGAAGCAGGAGAATATAAATATTTTATTTTATAAAAAGATAAATTGTAAATTTTTATATATATTTTGGCTCTATGTATAATTAGACTTTGGATTTTTATTATGTCCTTTTTGTATATAAAAATGTATATGTTTACATTATGATGAATTGTTCTTTAAAGATTCTCAAACTTCGATCCCCGATCGCCACATCTTAACAGTGAGATTGAATTTTGAAGGTCTAACCTTAAATCGTAGGTCCTAAAATTTTAAATGATACACCCTAGCACTTTCTCATTCCTTGTTTCTGCTTTATTTCAAATCACTACTGCTTTATTCTTTTCACTTGAGTGATGTTGAGGACGACATCATTTTTGAGTGGGGGAGTCTGTAACAACCTAGGTTGTTACCTTAGTCAATTAGGACTAATCTTAATCTTAAAACTAATATTAAGTGCTAATTATGTCATTTGGAGCCAACCACCAAGATCCAGTCCAAACCAGAGGTCAAACGGATCAAATCCTTATTTTTGGGAATTTCAGGAACCTCGGAGATTGACCTATTTATTTTGACCTTCGATCGAGAAATGGATTTTGCCATTGCGCTCATTGACCCCAAATTAGTTATGGGAGATGTTTTCGAGTCAATCGGAAGTCGTCGAAATTTTTGACGAATATTTTAATAATATTTAATGCCCCGCAAATCGAGGAAATAAAATACTCGTCAGATCGAAAATCCGACTTCGCCGTTGCGGAGATTGACCTATTTTTTCTAGAGCGGCCGATCCTTCGAGTGAAGGATCGAGCGCCCCGTGGTTCGTCCACCGCTCGGGGGCCTCGACGATTCCGCCGCCACCCCCTTCTTATCCTCCTTATCTCACCGACGCAAGGGTGGACTCGCTGGCTACCCTCCTCGTCAAGCGACACAAGGCAGAGCCATGTCGCTCTCACTCTCATCGTCTCGGCGTTCGACGACGAGGAGTCGCCGATCTTCCCTTCGACGCCATCAAGGTACCTCCTTACCCTATGGTTCAAATGTTGTGAAGATATAGTTTGATCCATCTTCATTCAAGCTTGAGATCTTGATGTTTTCTTTTTTTTTTTACCAAATTTTCTTAACCAAAGAATTAAATTCAGTGTTGTTCAAGCATGTTTCCTTCGACTAGAGTTGTGGTGTTTAGGAAAAGTTTAGTAGAGGAGTTTTGTACTGTTTGATTCTTTTTCGAAAAAGAATGGAAACATATCGTTTTTCTTTTTATGCTAAACTGATGGTTTTACCTTACAGCATTCATTTCAACTATGCTTTAATGTTCAAAATTCGGATAATACATGGACATAGCTTGGATTGATTGTCACCGCCCACGACTGGCTTATACTGAATTTATTTGAGCTCACCAACCACTAGTATCATAGATGGCTATAAGCTATGGTATTAAAGGAGATTTAACTATAGGAATTTGATTAATCTATAAATTTTAAGTCAATGACAATGCTCTGTTTTTGTATATTTGAGTTTGCTCTAATGTAGTGTGCAAAAAAAAAAAAAAATCTATTACAAATGGAAGTACACATTCCACCTTGAAAACAAATACAAATTATGGAAGAGAAAGAAAGGGATTGATTGCGGCAACTAGGTATAGTCTATAAATATCCATGTCCGTTGCATTGGTGTTATATAAAACTAGCAACTAAGGGTAGTATATACTATAAAGTTTTGCCACTAACTCATTCCCATACATACCTGATCTCCTTAATGAGGTAAGACTTGACTGTAGAAGTACAACGCCAAAATAAGTCCTGTGCTTACGAAACACCAAACCGCCACAGACCACGCAAACAGTGACCTCAAAAAGGTAAAAGATAAATCTCAAGAAGTAATAGAACAATAGGATTTAAAATAAGCAATTGGGATTTATATGAAAGTTTTAGTCATTCCCTTCAAGGCTAGGACACCATGAATCCTTTCAATTTTTCTTTTAGCCGATTTTGCACTAAGTTGAAGTTGGGAGGATGATGTAAGAGACATGAGTTTTTAAAACCATTACATAATAATTGAAAACAAATTTTATATCTATATGTATCCTAAAATATGATTAGTATATTAATATATATCAAAACTCATATTAAACTTAGTGCTATGTGATAGTATTAGTTGATTAAGCGTAGTTAAGCAGCCGTATTATAATTCGGGTTACATGTGTATATATTGCCATTGAATAATTATGTATGCAGAAACTATTAGGATATGAACGAGTACATATATTATATATACATATATATACATATTATATATATATATATACCTAGCATAAAACTTTAGGATATTAACTAGTTAATATTAGTTTGAACTTGATATTAATACATCAATAAATAATAAATATATCTCCCAACTAATATTTGGAATAATTAGATTCACTAATTAAGAATAAATATCTAGCCTATTAGCAAACACAGAGAATAACGGATTGGCCTGCATATATATGCTAATTAAATATATATGTGTATATATATATATAGGTTGATTGATAGCTAAAATCTATATATATGAGACGATTAAATGATTTAGGAATTTAGCATAAATTAAATTAGCGGTGCTGGCTAACTGAATAAGGCCGAGCTCAAGAAAAAAACCTCCGCAGCCGACTCGACTCGCAGGATTTATATATATATATATATAGCTATATATTATCGCAGCACTTTAAAAGATTGCACTTATATATTTTCATTGATCGATTAAGTAAATTAAAATAGCCATTAATGGGATTAATAAGTAGACAGAAAGTTAAGTAGAATGATAATTCGATATCAAAAGAATATACATAATTACGTAGAATATATATGAACAAATACCCATAACTATACTAATAATAGAGATAGTATAATAATAACTATATAGTAAACAGTGAGCATAATTCTATAGAAAACTTTAGGCGGTAATATACTCATATGTCCGTATCAAAACAGAGATTTGGACAATAAAGATATATAACTACCATATAAGCTTACATAATTTGGACCAAACAGTTTTAACAATCACGTTGTGGAGGAAGAGGTGGTTGATATTTTCATTACTGTTTTGACAACAATGACATCTAGAAGCAATATTATATCATTTAGCTTGCAATATGTCATCAACACTGATAAATTTATGATATAACCTCCAAAGAAAAAAACCCAGAAGGGTAGGAATGCAATTATTCCAAATCCAGCAAGAAAAATTAGGAAGGTTATGTGGTCTACACACCTGCCAAAGAGAAGACAGAAGGATTTTACCATTGAAGCAGAAATTTGAGTTTGCCGAATTCCGGAGCTCAAGAGAGGGGGTCCTTTTAATGATGTGATCAAATAAAACGGGGTTCAGCAAAGACTGCAGCAATTCAACATTCCAAGCCTTATCAGATTTAAGGCAATCAGCTATAGTAAGCTTTTTATTTTTAATACTATGAACATATTTGGCCAAATTTTCAGTATTATACCAGCAGTCATACCAAAATGAATTTGTATTATCAACGGTATCCCAAGTAATATTTTCTTTAATAAGATCTCTATATTCAAGCATTCTATACCAATTGGCTGAGTCCGTAATTTTTGGGGTGGTTTGAGATGGATGAGTACGAGCACAATATTTGGCTTGAAGAATTTCAGACCAAATCGAATTGGAAGTACGGAATTTCCATCAAAGTTTAAGAGAAAAAGCTTTATGTAAAGAGTTTAAACAACGAATCCCAAGGCCACCTTCAGGAGTAGGTAAAGAGATATTATCCCAAGAGTACCAATCATTTTACTACAGTTAGGATGCACCCAAAGAAATTTGTTAAAAAAATTTTAAGCTTGCTTTGGATGAATTTGGTAGGGGATGTGACCTCCAACCAATAAATAAGTATGGTATTTAAAACGAATTTAATCATAATTAAGCGACCCCCTTGAGAAAGAGAGTTTAATTCCCAACATTGGAGTTTGTGGAAAATAGAATCAATGAGGTTGATATAGTTTTTGTTTTTGTTATGACCTGTGGCAATGGGGATGCCCAAATACTTAAAAGGGAGCTTTCCTTGATTGATTTGCAAAGAAGCAGAAAGTCTATTGATCAGTTTAGTAGAGGCTTTGGGGCTTACGAAAAAGAAGGATTTTTGCTTGTTAACTTTCAGCCCAAATATGGTTTCAAGATAATCAATCAGATTTTGGATTTTTTCCACTGTTTTACTATTGGAATTATAGAAAATTATTATATCATCAGCATAAGCAAGGTGGGTAACTAAAAATTTTCCACGGATCAAGAAATGCATTATGGGATCACTTTTAAAAACCTCATTAATACAAAGGGACCAATAATTGAAGGCAAGGATGAAAAGCAAAGGAGATATAGGATCACCTTAACGAAGACCTCTTTCTGATTTGAAATAACCACTAGCTTTACCGTTAATGAGAACCGAAAATTAATTATATTGAATGAGATTCTTGATTTTGGTGATGAAATTCTCATTAAACCCATAGAACTGTAACATTTTTATTAAGAAATGGTAATCAATTTTATCAAAAGCTTTTTCAATGTCGTATTTTAATATGTTGAAGGCAGAGCCGTGTCGCTCTCACTCTCCTCCTCTCGGGGTTTGGCGACGAGGAGTCGCCGATCTTCCCTTCGATGCCATCAAGGTACCCTCCTTACCCTATGGTTTCAAATGTTGTGAAGATATAGTTTGATCCATCTTCATTGAAGGCTTGAGATCTTGATTTTCTTTTATTTTTTTACCAAGTGTTCTAACCAAAGAATTAAATTTAGTGTTGTTCAAGCATGTTTCCTTCGACTAGAGTTGTGGTGTTTAGGAAAAGTTTAGTGGAGGAGTTTTGTACTGCTTAATTCTTTTTCTAAAAAGAATGGAAACATATCGTTTTTCTTTTTATGCTAAACTGATGTTTTTACCTTACAGCATTCATTTCAACTATGCTTAATGTTCAAAATTCGAATAATACATGAACATAGCTTGGATTGATTGTCACTGCTCACGACTGGCTTATACTGAATTTATTTGAGCTCACCAACCACTAGTATCATAGATGGCCATAAGTTATGGTATTAAAGGAGATTTAACTATAGGAATTTTGATTAATCTATAAATTTTAAGTCAATGACAATGCTCTGTTTTTGTATATTTGAGTTTGCTCTAATGTAGTGTGCAAAAAAAAAAAAAAATCTATTACAAATGGAAGTACACATTCCACCTTTAAAACAAATACAAATTATGGAAGAGAACGAAAGGGATTGATTGCGGCAACTAGGTTATAGTCTATAAATATCCATGTCCGTTGCATTGGTGTTATATAAACTAGCAAACTAAGGGTAGTATATACTATAAAGTTTTGCCACTAACTCATTCCCATACATACCTGATCTCCTTAATGAGGTAAGACTTGACTGTTAGAAGTACAACGCCAAAATAAGTCCTGTGCTTACGAAACACCAAACCGCCACAGACCACGCAAGCAGTGACCTCAAAAGGTAAAAGATAAATCTCAAGAAGTAATAGAACAATAGGATTTAAAATAAGCAATTGGGATTTATATGAAAGTTTTAGTCGTTCCCTTCAAGGCTAGGGACACCATGAATCCTTTCAATTTTTCTTTTAGCCGATTTTTGCACTAAGTTGAAGTTGGGAGGATTGATGTAAGAGACATGAGTTTTTAAAACCATTACATAATAATTGAAAACAAATTTATATTCTATATGTATCCTAAAATATGATTAGTATATTAATATATATCAAAACTCATATTAAACTTAGTGCTATGTGATAGTATTAGTTGATTAAGCGTAGTTAAGCAGCCGTATTATATATCGGGTTACATGGTGTATATATTGCCATGAATAATTATGTATGCAGAAACTATTAGGATATGAACGAGTACATATATTATATATACATATATATAAATATTATATATATATATATACCTAGCATAAAACTTTAGGATATTAACTAGTTAATATTAGTTTGAACTTGATATTAATACATCAATAAATAATAAATATATCTCCCAACTAATATTTGGAATAATTAGATTCACTAATTAAGAATAAATATCTAGCCTATTAGCAAACACAGAGAATAACGGATGGCCTGCATATATATGCTAATTCAAATATATATGTGTATCTATCTATATAGGTTTATTGATAGCTAAAATCTATATATATGAGACGATTAAATGATTTAGGAATTTAGCATAAATTAAACTTAGCGGTGCTGGCTAACTGAAATAAGGCCGAGCGCTCAAGAAAAAAACCTCCGCAGCCGACTCGGACTCGCAGGACTTCATATATATATATATAGCTACTATATTATCGCAGCACTTTAAAAGATTTGCCACTTATATATTTTTTCATTGACGATTAAGTAAATTTAAAATAGCCATTAATGGGATTAATAAGTAGACAGAAAGTTAAGTAGAATGATAATTCGATATCAAAGAATATATACCATAATACGTAGAATAATTGAACAAATACCCATAACTATACTAATAATAGAGATAGTATAATAATAACTATATAGTAAACAGTGAGCATAATTCTATAGAAAACTTTAGGCGGTAATATACTCATATGTCCGTATCAAAACAGAGATTTGGACAATAAAGATATATAACTACCATATAAGCTTACATAATTTGGACCAAACAGTTTTAACAATCACGTTGTGGAGGAAGAGGTGGTTGATATTTTCATTACTGTTTTGACAACAATGACATCTAGAAGCAATATTATATCATTTAGCTTGCAATATGTCATCAACACTGATAAATTTATGATATAACCTCCAAAGAAAAAAACCCAGAAGGGTAGGAATGCAATTATTCCAAATCCAGCAAGAAAAATTAGGAAGGTTATGTGGTCTACACACCTGCCAAAGAGAAGACAGAAGGATTTTACCATTGAAGCAGAAATTTGAGTTTGCCGAATTCCGGAGCTCAAGAGAGGGGGTCCTTTTAATGATGTGATCAAATAAAACGGGGTTCAGCAAAGACTGCAGCAATTCAACATTCCAAGCCTTATCAGATTTAAGGCAATCAGCTATAGTAAGCTTTTTATTTTTAATACTATGAACATATTTGGCCAAATTTTCAGTATTATACCAGCAGTCATACCAAAATGAATTTGTATTATCAACGGTATCCCAAGTAATATTTTCTTTAATAAGATCTCTATATTCAAGCATTCTATACCAATTGGCTGAGTCCGTAATTTTTGGGGTGGTTTGAGATGGATGAGTACGAGCACAATATTTGGCTTGAAGAATTTCAGACCAAATCGAATTGGAAGTACGGAATTTCCATCAAAGTTTAAGAGAAAAAGCTTTATGTAAAGAGTTTAAACAACGAATCCCAAGGCCACCTTCAGGAGTAGGTAAAGAGATATTATCCCAAGAGTACCAATCATTTTACTACAGTTAGGATGCACCCAAAGAAATTTGTTAAAAAAATTTTAAGCTTGCTTTGGATGAATTTGGTAGGGGATGTGACCTCCAACCAATAAATAAGTATGGTATTTAAAACGAATTTAATCATAATTAAGCGACCCCCTTGAGAAAGAGAGTTTAATTCCCAACATTGGAGTTTGTGGAAAATAGAATCAATGAGGTTGATATAGTTTTTGTTTTTGTTATGACCTGTGGCAATGGGGATGCCCAAATACTTAAAAGGGAGCTTTCCTTGATTGATTTGCAAAGAAGCAGAAAGTCTATTGATCAGTTTAGTAGAGGCTTTGGGGCTTACGAAAAAGAAGGATTTTTGCTTGTTAACTTTCAGCCCAAATATGGTTTCAAGATAATCAATCAGATTTTGGATTTTTTCCACTGTTTTACTATTGGAATTATAGAAAATTATTATATCATCAGCATAAGCAAGGTGGGTAACTAAAAATTTTCCACGGATCAAGAAATGCATTATGGGATCACTTTTAAAAACCTCATTAATACAAAGGGACCAATAATTGAAGGCAAGGATGAAAAGCAAAGGAGATATAGGATCACCTTAACGAAGACCTCTTTCTGATTTGAAATAACCACTAGCTTTACCGTTAATGAGAACCGAAAATTAATTATATTGAATGAGATTCTTGATTTTGGTGATGAAATTCTCATTAAACCCATAGAACTGTAACATTTTTATTAAGAAATGGTAATCAATTTTATCAAAAGCTTTTTCAATGTCGTATTTTAATATGTTGAAGGCAGAGCCGTGTCGCTCTCACTCTCCTCCTCTCGGGGTTTGGCGACGAGGAGTCGCCGATCTTCCCTTCGATGCCATCAAGGTACCTCCTTACCCTATGGTTCAAATGTTGTGAAGATATAGTTTGATCCATCTTCATTGAAGCTTGAGATCTTGATTTTCTTTTATTTTTTACCAAGTGTTCTTAACCAAAGAATTAAATTTAGTGTTGTTCAAGCATGTTTCCTTCGACTAGAGTTGTGGTGTTTAGGAAAAGTTTAGTGGAGGAGTTTTGTACTGCTTAATTCTTTTTCTAAAAAGAATGGAAACATATCGTTTTTCTTTTTATGCTAAACTGATGTTTTTACCTTACAGCATTCATTTCAACTATGCTTTAATGTTCAAAATTCGAATAATACATGAACATAGCTTGGATTGATTGTCACTGCTCACGACTGGCTTATACTGAATTTATTTGAGCTCACCAACCACTAGTATCATAGATGGCCATAAGTTATGGTATTAAAGGAGATTTAACTATAGGAATTTGATTAATCTATAAATTTTAAGTCAATGACAATGCTCTGTTTTTGTATATTTGAGTTTGCTCTAATGTAGTGTGCAAAAAAAAAAAAAAATCTATTACAAATGGAAGTACACATTCCACCTTTAAAACAAATACAAATTATGGAAGAGAAAGAAAGGGATTGATTGCGGCAACTAGGTATAGTCTATAAATATCCATGTCCGTTGCATTGGTGTTATATAAAACTAGCAACTAAGGGTAGTATATACTATAAAGTTTTGCCACTAACTCATTCCCATACATACCTGATCTCCTTAATGAGGTAAGACTTGACTGTAGAAGTACAACGCCAAAATAAGTCCTGTGCTTACGAAACACCAAACCGCCACAGACCACGCAAGCAGTGACCTCAAAAAGGTAAAAGATAAATCTCAAGAAGTAATAGAACAATAGGATTTAAAATAAGCAATTGGGATTTATATGAAAGTTTTAGTCGTTCCCTTCAAGGCTAGGACACCATGAATCCTTTCAATTTTTCTTTTAGCCGATTTTGCACTAAGTTGAAGTTGGGAGGATGATGTAAGAGACATGAGTTTTAAAACCATTACATAATAATTGAAAACAAATTTTATATCTATATGTATCCTAAAATATGATTAGTATATTAATATATATCAAAACTCATATTAAACTTAGTGCTATGTGATAGTATTAGTTGATTAAGCGTAGTTAAGCAGCCGTATTATAATTCGGGTTACATGTGTATATATTGCCATTGAATAATTATGTATGCAGAAACTATTAGGATATGAACGAGTACATATATATAATACATATATTAATATTATATATATATATACCTAGCATAAAACTTTAGGATATTAACTAGTTAATATTAGTTTGAACTTGATATTAATACATCAATAAATAATAAATATATCTCCCAACTAATATTTGGAATAATTAGATTCACTAATTAAGAATAAATATCTAGCCTATTAGCAAACACAGAGAATAACGGATTGGCCTGCATATATATGCTAATTAAATATATATGTGTATATATATATAGGTTGATTGATAGCTAAAATCTATATATATGAGACGATTAAATGATTTAGGAATTTAGCATAAATTAAATTAGCGGTGCTGGCTAACTGAATAAGGCCGAGCTCAAGAAAAAAACCTCCGCAGCCGACTCGACTCGCAGGATTTATATATATATATAGCTATATATTATCGCAGCACTTTAAAAGATTGCACTTATATATTTTCATTGATCGATTAAGTAAATTAAAATAGCCATTAATGGGATTAATAAGTAGAAGAAAGTTAAGTAGAATGATAATTCGATATCAAAAGAATATACATAATTACGTAGAATATATATGAACAAATACCCATAACTATACTAATAATAGAGATAGTATAATAATAACTATATAGTAAACAGTGAGCATAATTCTATAGAAAACTTTAGGCGGTAATATACTCATATGTCCGTATCAAAACAGAGATTTGGACAATAAATATATAACTACCATATAAGCTTACATAATTTGGACCAAACAGTTTTAACAATCACGTTGTGGAGGAAGAGGTGGTTGATATTTTCATTACTGTTTTGACAACAATGACATCTAGAAGCAATATTATATCATTTAGCTTGCAATATGTCATCAACACTGATAAATTTATGATATAACCTCCAAAGAAAAAAACCCAGAAGGGTAGGAATGCAATTATTCCAAATCCAGCAAGAAAAATTAGGAAGGTTATGTGGTCTACACACCCCAAAGAGAAGACAGAAGGATTTTACCATTGAAGCAGAAATTTGAGTTTGCCGAATTCCGGAGCTCAAGAGAGGGGGTCCTTTTAATGATGTGATCAAATAAAACGGGGTTCAGCAAAGACTGCAGCAATTCAACATTCCAAGCCTTATCAGATTTAAGGCAATCAGCTATAGTAAGCTTTTTATTTTTAATACTATGAACATATTTGGCCAAATTTTCAGTATTATACCAGCAGTCATACCAAAATGAATTTGTATTATCAACGGTATCCCAAGTAATATTTTCTTTAATAAGATCTCTATATTCAAGCATTCTATACCAATTGGCTGAGTCCGTAATTTTTGGGGTGGTTTGAGATGGATGAGTACGAGCACAATATTTGGCTTGAAGAATTTCAGACCAAATCGAATTGGAAGTACGGAATTTCCATCAAAGTTTAAAGAAAAAGCTTTATGTAAAGAGTTTAAACAACGAATCCCAAGGCCACCTTCAGGAGTAGGTAAAGAGATATTATCCCAAGAGTACCAATCATTTTACTACAGTTAGGATGCACCCAAAGAAATTTGTTAAAAAAATTTTAAGCTTGCTTTGGATGAATTTGGTAGGGGATGTGACCTCCAACCAATAAATAAGTATGGTATTTAAAACGAATTTAATCATAATTAAGCGACCCCCTTGAGAAAGAGAGTTTAATTCCCAACATTGGAGTTTGTGGAAAATAGAATCAATGAGGTTGATATAGTTTTTGTTTTTGTTATGACCTGTGGCAATGGGGATGCCCAAATACTTAAAAGGGAGCTTTCCTTGATTGATTTGCAAAGAAGCAGAAAGTCTATTGATCAGTTTAGTAGAGGCTTTGGGGCTTACGAAAAAGAAGGATTTTTGCTTGTTAACTTTCAGCCCAAATATGGTTTCAAGATAATCAATCAGATTTTGGATTTTTTCCACTGTTTTACTATTGGAATTATAGAAAATTATTATATCATCAGCATAAGCAAGGTGGGTAACTAAAAATTTTCCACGGATCAAGAAATGCATTATGGGATCACTTTTAAAAACCTCATTAATACAAAGGGACCAATAATTGAAGGCAAGGATGAAAAGCAAAGGAGATATAGGATCACCTTAACGAAGACCTCTTTCTGATTTGAAATAACCACTAGCTTTACCGTTAATGAGAACCGAAAATTAATTATATTGAATGAGATTCTTGATTTTGGTGATGAAATTCTCATTAAACCCATAGAACTGTAACATTTTTATTAAGAAATGGTAATCAATTTTATCAAAAGCTTTTTCAATGTCGTATTTTAATATGTTGAAGGCAGAGCCGTGTCGCTCTCACTCTCCTCCTCTCGGGGTTTGGCGACGAGGAGTCGCCGATCTTCCCTTCGATGCCATCAAGGTACCTCCTTACCCTATGGTTCAAATGTTGTGAAGATATAGTTTGATCCATCTTCATTGAAGCTTGAGATCTTGATTTTCTTTTATTTTTTACCAAGTGTTCTTAACCAAAGAATTAAATTTAGTGTTGTTCAAGCATGTTTCCTTCGACTAGAGTTGTGGTGTTTAGGAAAAGTTTAGTGGAGGAGTTTTGTACTGCTTAATTCTTTTTCTAAAAAGAATGGAAACATATCGTTTTTCTTTTTATGCTAAACTGATGTTTTTACCTTACAGCATTCATTTCAACTATGCTTTAATGTTCAAAATTCGAATAATACATGAACATAGCTTGGATTGATTGTCACTGCTCACGACTGGCTTATACTGAATTTATTTGAGCTCACCAACCACTAGTATCATAGATGGCCATAAGTTATGGTATTAAAGGAGATTTAACTATAGGAATTTGATTAATCTATAAATTTTAAGTCAATGACAATGCTCTGTTTTTGTATATTTGAGTTTGCTCTAATGTAGTGTGCAAAAAAAAAAAAAATCTATTACAAATGGAAGTACATTCCACCTTTAAAACAAATACAAATTATGGAAGAGAAAGAAAGGGATTGATTGCGGCAACTAGGTATAGTCTATAAATATCCATGTCCGTTGCATTGGTGTTATATAAAACTAGCAACTAAGGGTAGTATATACTATAAAGTTTTGCCACTAACTCATTCCCATACATACCTGATCTCCTTAATGAGGTAAGACTTGACTGTAGAAGTACAACGCCAAAATAAGTCCTGTGCTTACGAAACACCAAACCGCCACAGACCACGCAAGCAGTGACCTCAAAAAGGTAAAAGATAAATCTCAAGAAGTAATAGAACAATAGGATTTAAAATAAGCAATTGGGATTTATATGAAAGTTTTAGTCGTTCCCTTCAAGGCTAGGACACCATGAATCCTTTCAATTTTTCTTTTAGCCGATTTTGCACTAAGTTGAAGTTGGGAGGATGATGTAAGAGACATGAGTTTTAAAACCATTACATAATAATTGAAAACAAATTTTATATCTATATGTATCCTAAAATATGATTAGTATATTAATATATATCAAAACTCATATTAAACTTAGTGCTATGTGATAGTATTAGTTGATTAAGCGTAGTTAAGCAGCCGTATTATAATTCGGGTTACATGTGTATATTGCCATTGATAATTATGTATGCAGAAACTTTAGGATATGAACGAGTACATATATTATATATACATATATATACATATTATATATATATACCTAGCATAAAACTTTAGGATATTAACTAGTTAATATTAGTTTGAACTTGATATTAATACATCAATAAATAATAAATATATCTCCCAACTAATATTTGGAATAATTAGATTCACTAATTAAGAATAAATATCTAGCCTATTAGCAAACACAGAGAATAATGGATTGGCCTGCATATATGCTAATTAAATATATATGTGTATATATATATAGGTTGATTGATAGCTAAAATCTATATATATGAGACGATTAAATGATTTAGGAATTTAGCATAAATTAAATTAGCGGTGCTGGCTAACTGAATAAGGCCGAGCTCAAGAAAAAAAACCTCCGCAGCCGACTCGACTCGCAGGATTTATTATATATATATATAGCTATTATTATCGCAGCACTTTAAAAGATTGCACTTATATTTTCATTGATCGATTAAGTAAATTAAAATAGCCATTAATGGGATTAATAAGTAGACAGAAAGTTAAGTAGAATAATAATTCGATATCAAAAGAATATACATAATTACGTAGAATATATATGAACAAATACCCATAACTATACTAATAATAGAGATAGTATAATAATAACTATATAGTAAACAGTAAGCATAATTCTATAGAAAACTTTAGGCGGTAATATACTCATATGTCCGTATCAAAACAGAGATTTGGACAATAAAGATATATAACTACCATATAAGCTTACATAATTTGGACCAAACAGTTTTAACAATCACGTTGTGGAGGAAGAGGTGGTCGATATTTTCATTACTGTTTTGACAACAATAACATCTAGAAGCAATATTATATCATTTAGCTTGCAATATGTCATCAACACTGATAAATTTATGATATAACCTCTAAAGAAAAAAACCCAGAAGGGTAGGAATGCAATTATTCCAAATCCAGCAAGGAAAATTAGGAAGGTTATGTGGTCTACACACCTGCCAAAGAGAAGACAGAAGGATTTTACCATTGAAGCAGAAATTTGAGTTTGCCGAATTCCGGAGCTCAAGAGAGGGGGTCCTTTTAATGATGTGATCAAATAAAACGGGGTTCAGCAAAGACTACAGCAATTCAACATTCCAAGCCTTATCAGATTTAAGGCAATCAACTATGGTAAGCTTTTTATTTTTAATACTATGAACATATTTGGCCAAATTTTCAGTATTATACCAGCAGTCATACCAAAATGAATTTGTATTATCAACGGTATCCCAAGTAATATTTTCTTTAATAAGATCTCTATATTCAAGCATTCTATACCAATTGACAGAGTCCGTAATTTTTGGGGTGGTTTGAGATGGATGAGTACGAGCACAATATTTGGCTTGAAGAATTTTAGACCAAATCGAATTGAAAGTACGGAATTTCCATCAAAGTTTAAGAGAAAAAGCTTTATGTAAAGAGTTTAAACAGCGAATCCCAAGGCCACCTTCAGGAGTAGGTAAAGAGATATTATCCCAAGAGCACCAAATCATTTTACTACAGTTAGGATGCACCCAAAGAAATTTGTTAAAAATAATTTTAAGCTTGCTTTGGATGAATTTGGTAGGGGATGTGACCTCCAACCAATAAATAGGTATGGTATTTAAAACGAATTTAATCATAATTAAGCGACCCCCTTGGGAAAGAGAGTTTAATTCCCAACATTGGAGTTTGTGGAAAATAGAATCAATGAGGTTGATATAGTTTTTATTTTTGTTATGACCTGTGGCAATGGGGATGCCCAAATACTTAAAAGGGAGCTTTCCTTGATTGATTTGCAAAGAAGTAGAAAGTCTATTGATCAGTCTAGTAGAGGCTTTGGGGCTTACGAAAAAGAAGGATTTTTGCTTGTTAACTTTCAGCCCAGATATGATTTCAAGATAATCAATCAGATTTTGGATTTTTTCCACTGTTTTACTATTGGAATTACAGAAAATTATTATATTATCAGCATAAGCAAGGTGGGTAACTAAAAATTTTCCACGGATCAAGAAATGCATTGTGGGATCACTTTTAAAAACCTCATTAATACAAAGGGACCAATAATTGAAGGCAATGATGAAAAGTAAAGGAGATATAGGATCACCTTAACGAAGACCTCTTTCTGATTTGAAATAACCACTAGCTTTACCCTTAATGAGAACCAAAAATTAATTATATTGAATGAGATTCTTGATTTTGGTGATGAAATTCTCATTAAACCCATAGAACTGTAACATTTTTATTAAGAAATGGTAATCAATTTTATCAAAAGCTTTTTCAAGGTCGTATTTTAATATGAGATTGTCGAATTTATCTTATTTTTTAAAATATGGAAAAGTTCTTGGGTGGCTAAGATATTATCCTGGATTTGCCTACCAGGGACGAAACCTGATTGATTAGGAGCTATAAGCGTGCTTATGAGTATATATAATATATATATATATATATATATATATATATATATATATATATATATATATATTGTTGATTGATAGCTAAAAACTATATATATGTGACGATTAAATGATTTAGGAATTTAGCATAAATTAAATTAGCCGTGCTGACTAACTGATTAAGACCGGGCTCAAAAAAAAAAAACCTCCGCAGCCGACTCGACTCGCAGGATATATATATATAAATCTTGCGAGTTGAGTCGGCTGCGGAGGTTTTTTTTTTGAGCCCGGTCTTAATCAGTTAGTCAGCACGGCTAATTTAATTTATGCTAAATTCCTAAATCATTTATATATATATATATATTATATATATATATATATATATATATAGCTATATATTATCGCAGCACTTTAAAAGATTGCACTTATATATTTTCATTGATCGATTAAGTAAATTAAAATAGCCATTAATGGGGTTTATAAGTAGACAGAAAGTTAAGTAGAATGATAATTCGATATCAAAAGAATGTACATAATTACGTAGAATATATATATATATATATATATATATATATATATATATAGTATAATAATACCCATAACTATACTAATAATAGAGATAGTATAATAATAAATATATAGTAGACAGTGAGCATAATTCTATAGAAAACTTTAGGCGGTAATATACTCATATGTCCGTATCAAAACAGTGATTTGGACAATAAAGATATATAACTACCATATAAGCTTACATAATAACTATATTTTATCCTATAATTATATACATATATATGTATATAAATTCACAAACAAGAACTTTAGCCTTAGGATAATGTCGTATATAAAAATAATAATAGAGAACTTTAAATATATATAATAGAACTTAAGGAATTCGGACGACCATGGCTTGATCAAATCAATTTCCAAATTGGACAATTCAAGATACTAAGTAGGCATCAATAAACTGAAATAATATTTAGGATCTGGACCGTAGAAATTTTGAAAATGATCAAAATACCCCCAACTTTAGTTAGGTCATAACTTGACCATTTGAGTTCCAAATTGGGTTTACTCCCTACCAACATACTCAGTACAGCATAGGAAAGCTATAGAAACTGAGTTTGCTGAAATTGGACTTCAAACGGAAAAGTTCAGTTTTTTTCACCAGTTGACCGACTCGAATCTACCAAATTGCCATTTAAACCTAAGACATGAATAACTTAGTCAATTGATCTTAGAATGCAGTGTTCTTGGACTCTATGGAATTCTTGAATAGTGACCTACAATAAATTGTATAAAAACCTATTTTTCAGTAGAGTGAAAATTTCTTAAATGCCCTTAAGTCAAAAATCTTAGTTTGAACCTGTATGACCCGTTTCTCGTCAAAATTGGACGTACGTACTGTCTATCTTCAAGTTAGATAGTAAGGAATCAGTTGGAACTAAGAGAATTCAATTCTGACCCATAAGTCAAAAGTTGACTTCTGACCCTTAAAGCAGGGGAAAAATAGTCATTTTGCCCTAAGTTTAAGCGAATTGCCCATAACTTCTAATCAACATTTCCAAAGTATTAAAACCAATATTATAATCATATTAGTGACATTTAAGTGAGTAAAAATCAACCCTTAGATCAGATTCCAGGATTTTCTCTAAGTCTTTAACACTACACCTTAAGGACCTTTCCTAAGATTGGGACTAGATCATATGTTAGAGTTCATTTATTGGGTAAATTAGGTTATCCAATAGGTGAAACCTTGGTTTTGTTAGTTTTTAGATTTTTGTTTTATTTTACAACTTGTTCTGATTATTTTGTCTTTTAACCTTAGATTTAAAATAGGAGATTCATCCTATTAAGCTTGATTACTTAATAGGATTTGCCTTAACTAGTAGAACACTTGTAGAATAAAACTTAGAACTTAGTCATACCCATCTCGGATTATGTGATTGAACCTAATTCTCATAGTGTTCAATCCATAATCTATAGGTTTAGAAGATCTTGATCAGATTTTAGTTAGAATGTCTAAATTCACAAAACTAGGATATATGATTTATTGATTTAACTCATAGTCGTCTATTTGATTGAACTAGATTAGAACATGATCAGTTATAATCCTTTTTAACTTATATGGACAAGTTTTTGAGTTACACTCGATAGTAGGAAAATGGTGATCCTGAACTTGTATAACTTAGAATAGTTAGAATGGATAATAGAAAACAAATGATATCACCATATTAGTAGAGTCCCTTGCTTTCTTTTGATACTTTGTGTTACGCATTCCTTGCACATTTGAGCTTACTTCCTCATACATTTCATATAAGATAACTTTGTGCATGAAAATAAAAACTTAGAATAATAGGATAACAGTTGCCTTTGGGTCCGATTTGTGGTGATTATGGTGCACATTTGCCCCGATGGATAGGAGTAAGGTGAGATCATGATACCTAACATTCTCATTGAGGAGTGTGGTTAGGCTTGGGACCCGTATAGTATTGCAGACATGCTTGACTCCTCAGTTGTTTCTAATAGTTGTCCATATAAACAAAAGTAAAATAACTAAAATATGTTGCATAAGTATTGTCTGCCTCTTTAGTCTGCAGTATATTGATTATGTTTTATAGATTGAGATGTATATATATATGGGCCAGTTTGGCCAAGTCTTTTGATATGACAATCAGTATACAGAATTTGATGTGCAGTTTTAGTATTTGGCTATGTTTTAGCATTGCTTATTCAGTCAGCTATTTCTTTGTACAGCGTATATTAGTAGGATGTTAGATTTTGCTGCTATTTATATGTATCACTGCTAAGATTTATTATTATAATTTGTATATTTCATTTGATCACCAGTATGTATTAGGATGTAGTATTTTCTTTCATCATATGTTTAGTTACTTATATTGTATGCCTTACCTTATTTATCGCACTTTTGAGGCATGTCTTAGCCTCATTTTTGCTTAAGTTATAAATATTATTTATAGCTTTTTCTCTTTCTTATTGTATTATCAGTAGCTCCTTTATATATTGTTGCTTAGGAAAAATATGTAAAGTTGTGATATTATAAAACATATAAAAATGTATCAGCCTAAAATGTACTTAGACAAATTGTCTAACCAGATTTTTTCTTTTTTTTTGCTGGGGCCCTACATTGTGAAACCGACAATGGCAGACGTAGAGCAGATAGAGGATCCAGTACCTGAGGAGGAGCTATACGTAGAGAGGAGCAGCAGCTCGGACCAGAGCATATCTAGGCTTTAGATTTATATGTGAGGATGAGTGCATTTGCATTTCTATTTATTTAAACTTTAAATGTGTAATAATACAGGTACCCTTGACTGTGTATTTGGATTTATATGCTTATATTTTGAGCCATATTTTACACTTATATTATATTGTGATGCTTGGATGTCATTTATTGCTTCCGCACTCTATACGTTTACTTATATAGTGACTGTTAGATTGATTCTATGTTAATCCTTACTTAATAAGGTGGATTGTGGATTCCATCCTAATCCAATGATAAGTGAGGGGTTAACCAGAGTGCACTCCACCCTTAGCTTAATCCTTTGGCGGATTAAGGGTGCGGGTCGCCACAATTACCCATTGTATTGTATGTGAACTGAAGATTCTTTTCTATGACAAGTTCACATGAGCTTGTTTGGTTTCAGTGCTTGAAAACATTTCTTATGGGATTATGTAGTTGAACTGAAGCCATCTTTAACACTGGTTATATATATTTGGCAATATAACGAAACTCTTTGATCTATAATATGAAGCATCGTGAAATGACCATCGCTATGATTTGGTGAAATGATTCATTAAATTATAAAATGATAAAATGATTCATGACATTAACATATACAAATATCTTTACGATTGATGGTGAAAACAGTATCATAAATTGACACCATTCATCTTCTCATTAAACAACTTTGACAAGGCACAAAATAGTATATAAGTGAGTCCAATCAAAACTTTCAAATAAGCTATGTTATTGAAAGTGCGCTACTAAATATTTTCTTAAATCAAATTTTCAAGTGCACGCTCATTAGATATTTCCTGACACGACATAAGCATGTGCATGGGACACCATTCTTATAGAGTACTACAAACGAAGCACATGCTACTTGCCTAGGACTTAATTATGATTAAACCAACCTTATGTGAGAATTTATTTTGTTCTCAATGGATAGCCTCTGCAAGAAAAATGAGAGCTACGAACTTAGTGGCATGAAGTCTTTTACTAGTACTAGAATACTCAAAGTTCAAAAACATAAATTTATTCATAAACAAGGCTTAAATTATAAGCATGGGATAATAAAACTAGCTGTCAACATTTTTGTTCTTGAAATTTTGATAACATACAGCTCATTAGATTTATTTGAAATGCTAAGACAGCAACTAGATTCATCCTTAAACATACATATATATATATATATATATATACAAATCAAATAATAACAGGAATGCCATGAAGTAAATACTAATGATTCTCACCATAGAAATAAAAAAAACTGCAGCCATAAATAACTATACAAATTCTCACCATAGCAATTAAAAGAAAGCTACAGTCGTAAATAACTATGCAAAGATACGTGTTGGCAAACTTGTTCATAAATGAAATAAGCTAGTAAATATATGTATAAACATAAATATAAAGATTTTTCTCATTTGTTAGAAAAATAAATTCTGAATAGCTGATGAACAATATATATAATCATTGGAATAGCTGATGAACAATATTTCAGTTCCATTTATATAATCGTTTCAAACTATCTCCTTCCAGATTTTCTTATTTCAATTCATTTACAACTGTATCTCTCAACACACTCAATGACAATATTATTTCTAAAGGTGTTTATTGCCAAATATCAAACCCACATTACAATTCATGAATTATCATATTTTGTTAGTGCTGCTAGAGTTGCATCGGCATTTCTTATGAAACAAAAAAAGAAAAAGAATAAACTAGATATTTGGATAGCATTTAGCGTAAAACATACTTTTAGGTCCCTTGAAGTGGTAAAAGCCCAAATAATATTATAACTATTGTACAAAATATTATTTTTTAATTTATATAAACCATTTACAAGATAGATAAGCTGAAATAGTTCAAATGATTTGCCATTTTTGACCTCCGACAGAGAATAACAGCAGACCTTTTATAAAATGATGGTTCATTTTAATAAAAATACACTAATGAATAGTCAAACTTTCTCCTCAATTATTAGTGAAGAAAATAGTATCATAAATTCACAAAACCATGCTGATTTGCTGAATAGATAATACAATAGTGAGTTAAATCAAATAACTTAAAATATGCTCTTACAAGGAGATTCATAGTAGTTTATATAATTATAACTTATTATATTGAAGAACTGAGAACCTAAAGATGTTATGCATGTTTTTAAGGACATGAAGATAATACGAAACAAATTCAAAGGTTTAAAGTTATGTGTACAGCATAAACTACAAAGTACAAATCAGTACATACAAGTCTTAGTCAGTGCCCAACATTTTTTTTTTATTTGCAGAATAAAAGTGTAATAGTTAGAGATGTTCAATCACCACAACAAACTACCAAACTAGTATTTGAACCCATTTTTGAAAACAAAAGTCATTTAAGAGTAGAATGCCGATACTTAAAAATAATGAACTCCTAAAAAAAATTGGTTCCAATAAATGAATGATGAGGAGAAAGCAACCTAAAACTACTGAAACATCCATGATCAATATCCAGAAGAATTCAGTAACATAACTAACTATATAAGATTTTGGATCTACTAAAATAAAACCCTTAAACTAAATCACCTTATCAATAAGAACAATACCATATGCAAAGAACAGGCAACAAAAACTGAGATTTCATAGTCGTCGGTTAAGAAGAAGAGGGAGTATTGATCGATTCCTATTTGCATGTGATAAATTAACTAACATAGATAATAAAAATGCACTAGAACCTATTGCACGAAGGGTTAAGCTCAACATTAGCGCATGAGCAGAAGGGAGAGGGGTACACGTTCTCAAAAAAATGCAAATGATACATCCTTATACATAGCCATTGAGAGAAGGATTGGGTGAAGTAAGTACCTTAACAGTGGAGTTGGAAGAAGGAGAGGGGGGCTCAGCCAGCAAACTTCGGCCATGGAGGGCTTCGGCCATCCCTTCTGATCGCCAAGGAGGCGGTGCTTAACGCCTTTGGATTTAAGGAGATAGAGGGCGGAGGTTACGAGGGCGAAGGGCGGAGGCTCCAAGGAGAGGACACATGGCTAGCGCGAGGGGGAGGAGACGCGCGGTCGCGAGAGAGAGGGGGAGGTCGACCGAATGCGTGAGATTAGGGATTAGGTTAGGGATTTAGGAAGAAGAAGAAAAAAGGATTTTATAAATTTTAATTTAATTAGTTTATTTTATTATTTAATAAATTTTTATTCTAATTTTCCCCTATCTATTTTAATGTTTTCCAAAAAAAAAATCCCTGATAAATTACCCATAGCTAATTGAGGGGTGAGAAACGCAACGGCGAGGTCGGATTTTTGATCCGACGAGTATTTTATTTTCCCAATTTTCGGGGTATTTAAATATTATTAAAATATTCGTCAAAATTTTGACGACTCCTGATTGTCACGAAAACATCACCCCTAACTATTTTGGGGGCAATGAGTGTAACGGCGAAGTTCATTTCTCGATCTGAGGTCTATTTAGACATGTCGAATTTTAGGGTTACTATATTTTTTTCCAGAAATCAGGATTCGATCAATTTGACTCCTGATTTGGACCAGGTTTTAGTGGATGACTCCTAATGGCTCAATTAATACTTAGGATCAAGACTAAGACTAAGATTAGTCCTAATTGATCAAGGTAACAACTTGGGTTGTTAGTCAAAGGAGGAGTTGTCGGCACTGGCTATGGAGGAGAAGAGGCGCCGACCATAAGGATAAAGTGGAGGGTGGCTTCTACATGTGTCGTACAAGGGAGAGGTTTTCGGCTGTAATAATAAGGGATGAATTTTTGTTTATTTTATGTGGATGGTGGATGGAGATCTAGCGGTTGCATGTGTGTGAAGAAATTGGAGAGAGAGATGAAGAAATAAAAGAATAACAAAAAAGTAAAATAATTAATTTTCATCTTTTTAATTCTATATATCGCTCCGATAATTGGATTTCAAATTGAACGAAATTTAGCTTGATTGAGCGTCTCGACGAGACAAACTCACACATTCAAAAATTATTTAATTTAGAAGTGTATTTTATTTTATATTAATTTATAGTGAAATTTTTCAAAAATTCACTACGAATAATCTGAAGCTTGAAAATTTGTGAAACTTAAAATATAACATTCTCATATAATGCTTAACTTAAATATATAAAAATTTATAAATTTTGATTTATATTTTATCTATTATCAGCTTCTAAAGTTTAAACTTCATGAAGTTATTTAGGGCGATCCGGGATCCTAATGGTGCTCAAATTTTTGCATGAGGGTTCCTTTAATATGCCTTATTTGAGGATATTTTTATTTGATTTTTATTTTATTTAAATCAGGATCTTAAATTTTCTCTTAATCAGTTAGGTTTAGGCCTAATCAACCTGATAACATCGGGTTGTTACAGGGGCGGCTCGTGCGTACGAATGAGGGATTAGGGCATGCGGAGAAAAGAAAAAAGAGATAAGAAAAAAAAGAATATATATATAATATTATATATAATATAATATATAATTTAAATCATAAATTCCTAATTAAAACTACATGGTTTAATGTTTTTCAAAAATTCTCAGAAAGTCACCCTTAGCTAATTGAGGGATGAGGAACGTAATGGTGAAGTCAGAATTCGATTCCGACGAGTATTTAATTTTCTCATTTTCCAGGTATTTAAATATTATTAAAATATTCGATAAAATTTTGACTACTTGCGATTGTCACCAAAATATCACCCATAGCTAATTTGGGGGAAATGAGCGCAATGATGAAGTCCGATTTTTAATTTGAGGACAATTTAGACAGGCCAATTTCCAAGACTTTCTGGATTTCCCAAAATTAGAATTTAATCCATTTGACTTCTAATTTAGACTAGGCCTTGGTGGGAGACTCCTAACAACCTAATTAAAGTACTAAGACAGAGATTTTGACTTAAGTTAGTCCTAATTGACTAGGGTAACAACTCGAGTTATTATAGTTATAGCCACTAAGTTTACTAAATTTGAATCTCAAATAGAAAAAGTTAGGTTTTGGACCCTTCCTTAAACCCTAAAATTACATAATTATCCCTAGCATTAAATTGGCCATAATTTAACCACTAGACCTCAAAATTTAGTGTTTTTAGACTCTATGGAATTCTTGGACAGTAACCAACAGTAAACTTAACAAATTCTTAGAACTTACTATGTGAAATCACCAAAATGCTCTTATAGGCAAAATCTTTAATTTGAACCCATAGGGCTTAATCCTTGTCCAAATTTGGTAAACTTATGGTCTATTTTTATGTTAGACAGTAAGGAATCATTTGGCATCAATAAAATTCAATTTAGAGCTTTTAAGCAAAAGTAGTATTTTTGACCATTAAGTAAGGGTAAAATGACCATTTTTTCCAAAATTTAAGTTAAGTGCCCTTAACCTTTAAAATATCATTAAAATCATTAAAATCAGTAATATACTAATTTAAAATCAATTTGGACTCTTGATCTCTTAAATTAAGTAATTTGACAAAATTCAATTTAAGGCTTCAAAACCCCACAGTAAATTAATCATATCTTAACTTGGCTAAAATTCAACTTTAACTCCCATAAATGAATAAAATCAGTAGATGAAGATAAATTATAATAAATTCCATCAACTCCTAAAATTTTCTAAGTCATTCCATTAAGAGCTTATTAGGATCTACACTTCACCTTAGGATCTTTTCCTTATGAATAGGAATAATACTAGGTTATATTTATTCATTGAATAAGTGGGTTATTCAATAAATACAACCTTAATTTTATTAGTTTCTAGATTTTCATACTTTAATTCTGATTATTTTATTTTTCAATTTTAGATTAATATTTAGAGAATCATTATATTAAGCTTGATTATGCTTAATAAAAATTGCCTCAATTATTAGTTCATATTTAGATTTAAACCTTAGTCCTTAAGTTTTACCTTTTGGATTATGTGGTTTAAACCCAATTTATGGTGTTTAATGCATAATTCCCAATATTAGTAGATCTTGATCAGATTTTAACTTAGAGTGTCTAAATTCATCAATTAGGATGCATTGATTACTTATTTAACTTATAGGCAATATTGATTGAATTAAATTAGAACATGATCAATTCTGATTATTTTTAACTTAAAGGGTTATGCTTATAAGTTATACTTGATAGTAGGAATTAGAGATCCTGAAATTATGTAACTTTGAATAGTTAGAATGGCTTAAGTAGATTACAACAGAAGTCCCCATGTGTAGTAGAGTCCCTTGTGCACTATTAATTTACTTGTGCTTTTGCATTCTTTGTACTTTGTTCCATTATCTTGAACATGTCATATAAGATAATATTATTATATGAAATGAAAACATAGAATAATTAGGATAACATTTGTATTAGGTTCAGTTTTCTAGTCAGTTCGTGTGCATTTTTACCTCCACTAGACAGGGGGTAAGGAGAAATAAAGAATAACTTAACATTACTCATTGAGGAGTGTTGTGTTAAGTTAGAGCCCAAATAGTCTTGCAGACGTGCTTGACTCTTCAGCCGCTTCTAGACGTGTCCACAGAAGCAAAGTAAAATAACTAAAATTCATTGCATTTGTATTTTTTATCTCCTAAGTACTATTCTATACTATTCCACCTTAGCCCAGAAAGGCTATGAGAATTTCTATTTTGTCCTAGCGCAGAAAGGCTATGGGAATTTACTGTGGCCCGATTGGCCAACCCTTCTGATATGGCAGTTTTTACATACCTGTTTACTATTTCACTATACTTTTTACTTCAGATAGCTTTACTTTACTTGCATACTTACTTATAGGATGCTATATTTTTTACTACTTACTTATACATATTATAGACAGATTACTTACTTTTAGACTTGCATAATTTATATAATCATCAGCATGCTTCAGATGAATCTTTTCTTTCAGTACTTTTCTTACTATATTTATATATGTATGCCTAACCTTATCTTAGTTTATTATTGAGGTATATATTTTTTCCATATTGTTGATCAATATAAATGCTTTTATTTATAACTCATCACATCCTTTTGTATGTTTGTCGCTCATATGCTAGTTTACCTTTTATAATTTAAGTAAATTGTGACATTAATAAATTCATGGGATATTATCAGTTTAAAATGTACTTAGACAATATGTCTAACTGTGATGACCCCAATTGAGTAATAACTAACTCAATATTGATACATCACCACAACATATAATACTAAATTAGAATAAAACTAACCCAAATCATTAGATGTTGTGTTTGGCCAAGGATTTAGAAAATGATCTTAAGTTAAGATGGGGAAAATATAAAGAAAAGAAGAGGATAATGCTTGAGATACATATGATGAATATGAATTTAAATATATATTTAAAGTAATTAAAATCTAGAAGTACGAAGATACCATTGATATGCACTTACACCATAAGTATACATTATAATATGTATGTGTAATTTAATTCATTCATGTAATCTTCCCTGAACAATTTTATATTAGAGGAAATTCAACATGAATAAATCTTAAATATTTACATTCAACACATTTAAAATTATATGTGAGAAAATATAGAAATAATTTGCTATCCTAGGATTCACACATCCTAAAGCATTTACATTCATCACACATTCTTGGATAGTTAAGACCTAAACCTCCAATTCAAAATTATATGTGAAAAAATCATATGAAGCAATTTTCTATCCTATGATACACACATCCTAAATCAAATATAATTTAAAAATATGAGAAATTAACTAAATTCCAGTTAGGTATGCAACTAGATTTTTAATTAAGTATCTATTCATCCAAACTAAGCATTTTAAGTATTTTCTAATTCCAACATAAGAATATAAAGACAAGCAATTAAATTTAATTATTACATGCCAAAATAAGCAATAGAAAGTAAAGATATAAAAGTCTCTCTCTCACATCTAATACAAAGCAAGTAATTAATTTATGCGGAAGCAATTTAATTTCTTTAAGCGCTTGGTCCAGCTCCACTAGCCTCCAAGTGCACCTGATCTATCACATTTTGGAATTTAAATATGATAGGGCAATCTAATAAAAAAAAATATTGGTTATACTAAATAGTTTAAGTATAATTTAAGATTAGGTAGAATAGTTTATTATTCATTTTGGATATTACAACTAGTTACAATTTAAGCATATGCAATGGTCCAAAATGAAAGCATTTATATAGGAAAAATAAAGTAAGGAAAAGTAAGGAAGACTAATGAAAAGTAAAGTGAGTAAGAATACTCACATAAATAGACATTCTAGCTTGCAAGTAAAATAAGGGTAAAAGCATCCTAGATAGGCTAGAAAGTATTAAAGTGCATATGAAGATAAATGAAATGAAGCATGTATATGTTCAATAAATTTATGTTAAGTAAAGAAAAGAAGACAGTAAAGCATTTAAAAGTAATTATAACAACATTCACTGCAATATAAATGAATTGTAAACAAGTAAAGTACAATACTACAAACATGGAAAGTGTAAAGCATAATTATTGAAGGAAGATCTTAGATTACTAGTCCAAGATTCACATAGTCTAGAACTATAGAAAGTAACATAGTTATAAGCTATGATGAGTCTTAACAATCAATAAGATTGTAGAATATCTTATATTTTAAATGATTAAAGTTGTTTTATGAAAGTATTCATTCTGTGGGCAAATACAGAATGAAGCGAGGAGTTAAACACGTCTATTTAACAAGTAAAAGAAGGCGAGGTCAAAACAAATAATATTCACATTCACCCTCTGAGAATGTGAGGTCTCATCATTACTCTTAATTAGCATGCCCTTGGCTTAACTACTAATATAAGCCCCTATAGTTTTTAATATGAAAGTTTTATTCTTGCACAATGTCTTATATGAATGATTTAAATGAAGAAGGCTCAAAGCTAAGCAAGCATTCAAAGAAAATTCAATAATTACAACTAAGTGATATCCAAAATTATCTAATTTGAATGATCTCCTTAATGATTGGAGCTAATTGAGTTCCCAATTGACTTTGAGATATTGATCTCAAGTCAATTATAAGTAATAATAATAATTGGGGTTTTAAAAAATAGTAGTTTCATTTCATTTTATGAGATGACAAAATTGTTTATAAGTATAATAATATAAGTAGAAACTAGTTCTATTCTTATCCTAAACCTTAAAATTTAAATAAATTAACTAAATCAAGGCTTAGGAAATAATTGGGAAAATGTAAGGTTAAGTAAACACTAAACTTTAAGATATTAAGAGTTAAGGTTCTATTTACTAAACCCATTTAACTAGGTTAAATTAGAAGGATCTTATTTAAAATCAACTACTAATTTAACTAGGTTAACTCAAAAAGAAAGGTTTAAGGAATTAGAAAAGGAGGACTTATAAACTATAGATTCTATGATTTTTATAAGTTGAAGGTTAAGAAATCAATAGGATTCCTAAACTATCCTAAATAAATTTAGGACTCCTATTACTAGTTCTTAAAGAACTTAAGTGAGGATTTAAGGACTAAGATGAAATGAACTGAGCTCTAGTCTAGCCACTTAAAGCTAGTCCTAGTTGATTTATAATCTATAACTACATAACCATTAAGGTTAACTACACTTAATGGATATAATAAGTAGCTTTAAGGATCATCTATAAATCAAGTTATAAATTGATCCTATAGCTTCTATCTTAAGGTGGAAAGATAAATCAAGTAATTTTAATTGATTCAAGCATCTAAATTATGAGAACTAAGCTCCATCACATGCAAATAAAATTGATATGGGAAGAAATAAATGTGATATATTAGCTATCCTAAGGTTTGAAATACTTAAATTATTAAATTTAAGAAACTATAAATTATCATAATAACACTAATTAAGTAGCCAAAAATATAAAATCAACAATTGTTGTCCAATGGGAATGATATACATAAATTTGGAATCCTTATAGCATAAGGAGAAAAATGACACTAAGTAGGTCAATTTTGGACAACATTGGAAAATTAAGATTTTGGGACTCATAATTAAAGTTAAAAAGTGATTAAGAAAATTAAGGTTCAAATGTTAAATTTGATTTCATATTATTGTTCCTCATATTTTTGAGTGAAATGGACTATTTAATTATTTAATTTGGACATTAAATAATCAAATTAGGTCACATGAAATGATGAAATTAAGTTACAATTAAATTAATTAATCTAAATTAATGACTAATTAAAACATTTGCCAAAATAGATATTAATTTGCATATTATTAATCTACACATTTTTGCGATCAAAATGGTATATAATTTTGTATTATTTGGATGTGAATATCTAAAGTTATGATTGAAATAAAAAAAATTTGTATTAATTAAACATTAATTAAATGCAAATCATTTATTAAACTTAATCCATTAATTATCAAAAGACGGCAACACATAATTAAAGACACATAATTTTAGGGTATGAGGATCAACGCAACATGGAAAACAGTGTCAGTATGGATGGAGATGCAGCACTGAAATGGAGCAAGCCATCTTGACACATGTCGACCCTTTACGATGACGCATGTTAATGCGGGACCCACTGCATGGTTACAACTGGATCAGACCGAACCGAGTCGGTCCGATGAAAACCCCTGAATCGTGAAATACACGGTTCAGATCGCGTCTTCCTGACTGCCTCTGGGAGGCTTAGCTAGGGTTTGAATGGAGAAGCATAAACCATACGCATAGCGAACTGGCCCGCCCGCCATTTGATAGATATTAAAAAGGGTTATCAAACGACAGATGAATCGGGATCTAACCTACTTCTCTCGTAAACTAGGTCAAACTCTAGATATATTGGGCAGACAGCTTTCAGGATTTACACAGCCGAACGATTGAGCTTTGATCTTAATTGATTTAGCTCAATCGAATTTCTCCAAATGAAAGTTAGAAATTAACATAGGTAACTACAATTTGAAGATAGCAAAACTAAAAAGGGATAATGGCGGATGTACCTTAACACTCCAGCCGATTGAAAAAAAGAAAAGGGCAGAGCAGGGTTCGAAGCTCCACAGCAAGGTCCGCTCTTCCTCAGATCCCACAACTTAGAACAGAAGGAATTAGGAAAATGGGGAGAAGGAGAGTAGCAAGAGAGGATAACCATTGTTGGGGATCCATTCGTACGCCTCTCTAATTCCTGCAGGCGCACGATTGTTGGCGAGGACGATTGTGTGCAGGCTTTCGATATGAACCGTTGGATTAGTTAATCGATCCAATGGCCAGATCTCGCGGGTAACAGTCGGGCCGTTAGATTGCGCATAAATAATATATGCGGCTCAGATCACATGCAAAAGTTGCACGTTGTCTGCCCGCTAGCAGCTGATCCGCGCAGTTTGATTTATTCAGTCGTTGGATATAAATAACATATATATTATATATATATATATTTATTTAATTAAGTAATTAATTATACACATTTTTTTCTTAAAATTTAAATAACTAAACGCACTCCGAAAAATCTCAAAAATTCACCCTTACCTAATTGAGGGGTGAGGAACTCAAAATGCAATCAAATTTTTGATCGGAGATCAATTTAATTATCTAAATTTTTGAGTAAATAAATAATTTTAAAATATTTGAAGAAAATTCGATAACTTCCAACACTTCCAAAATACCGCCCTTACTAATTTTGGTGTGGTGAGTCCAATGGTGGACTCTATTTTTGATTTTAAGGTATAAATAAAATAGGTATTCTCATAATTATTAGAAAATTAGAAAATACTGAAAATTGCCAAACAATCTCCAATTTGCACAAAAATTGAAATGAAGTCTCTTAATACTATTATAAGACTAATGAAAAAATATTAGAGTTGATTAGGTCACTAATTAATAGATAACAACACTATAGTTGTTACACTAACAAGATTTTCTTTTCTTGGCTAGGGTCCTGGCATTGTGAAATATACAATATCAAAATCTGATCGCATTAAGGAGCTTGTGCCTGAAGAGGAGCCTTTTTTAGAGGAGGAGCAACAGGTTGGAGCTGAAGACTTATATATCATTTACTTCTTTGCTTGTGAGGATGAGAGATTGCAATTTTATTTCTTTAAAATTTATTTAAAATATTGTAATAATACAGGTACCCGTGATTGTGTTTCTTACGGTACTTATTATTCTTAGCTGCATGTTTTTGATTTCTTACTTATGTTGTGGTGAGTTAGATGCATGATTTATTTTTCTGGCTTCCTCACTCTGTGTTTCTATTTACTTAGCGATTGATCTTGTTATATATATTCTGGGCACATCCTTCCCTTATTAGTGGATTGTGGATTATATGTAATCTAATGATAAGTGGGAGATTTGCCAGAGTGGCACACCTTTCATTGACCTAATCTCGTGGATTAGGGGGCGGGTGCCACACCAAGGCTCTATTTGGACCATAAATGGCCCAAAACACCCCTCAAAATACTTAGGATAGTATCTAGATTCGAAGCAAAAATCTAACGGCGTCTACTGTGAGCTGTAGAACTCCAGTCTCACACAACAGGTGTGATGGCCCTGCCCCGCCGTGGTCCTGTTAACTCTTAAGTTAACATGATTACGGAGGAGGGTCATTAAATGACAAGTGGTCCTGTTAACTCTTAAGTTAACATGATTACGGAGGAGGGGTCATCTAAATGACAAGGTCCCTACTTAGAATCGGATTAGACACACATTCTAATCCAACTTAACTAAGTACTATGCCATTTCTCCAAAGAATTCATCACTAAATGATCATACAAACACACAGGGTGCGGAAGCATAAAATACAACATCCATCCATACAATATAATAATCCAGAATAAGTAAAGTGCTAAAAAGAAATGTTAACCCTGAATTATTACAAAATTTTAGATAGTTTCAAAAGAACTGAAAATAGACTCTCATCCTCACAAGTATAGAAAGAAAACTAAGTCTAAGGATCTTCTAGCACAGGCTCCTCCTCCAATGGCAAGTCCTCCACTAGATCAACTGCTCCAAAAAACACAGAACCTATCATTATCAGTTTCATAATGATAGGACCCCAGCCAACAAAAGAAAATTCTAGTTATACTATATGTCTAAGTACATTTTAGGCTACAAGTTTATTAAGTTATTTAGATATCACCATAACTCATATAAAAGCATAATAGGAGCAGAAAAGCATAAGAAAGAACGGTAATAAGCTATAAACAACAATTTATAACTAAATCAACTAGGAAGTAAACACATACCTCATCCAAGCAACTGCAACAAGGTCAGGTAAGCAAAAGAAAGGCTAAACAATTATTGTAAAGTAAAAATCTCCTAAATATGCTTATGATCAATCTAAAGTATGCTAAGTGACATAAAAGTAAACAAGTGTATGAAAAACTGAAAACCAATCTAACATCCTATACATGTGAAAACAATAAATAGGATTAGCATCCTATATAATAAAGCTGGAAAAGACTGAAAAGACTGTAAATAAAAGCAGTGCAGAAATGTAGGAAAATGTAAAGTAAAATAGTAACTACAAAACTGAAATTGTATTGGCTACTCAAGCCACTCAAACTGAAAGTACACATAGTATCACTTAGCTTGATGGGCTAAGTCTGAAGCTCTGAATGGATAAAAGTACTGAAATTAGTATACCATATCAAATCCTGGCAATTCAATCAGTTGGATTGGTCTGACCCGACAATGTAGCCAATCTAGAACATGTGAAATGAAGAGGTATACTAATCAAACTAGCATCTGAATGAATATTATTAATGCACTTAGCCTAATAGGCTATAACAAAAAAACCAAGTATAAGTGTACCTAAATTAGTATAACCATATCAAATCCTGACAAATCAGTTAGTTGGATTGGTCTAACCTGACAATGTAGCCAATCCAGAATGGGTGAAATGAAGAGGTATACTAATTAAGCTACATCCTACTAAAATGAGAAAAAGAACAAATGCTACTTATAAATCATCAAAGTTGACATAAGATATTCATCAAATATCCCAAGTACCTAATATATGCTCAAGATAAAAAGCTCAAAAATCAAGGTAAGCGAAGCATCAAAACAAAGTGAGCAAGAGACTCAATCTAAAACACATGTGATATCCATTGTTGTCTACTTTATTCATTATATCTACTCTAAGTTACATACATTTCAGAATCATCAATTCTTACACAGTCTGTAACTTAGAATCACGAACCTATAAGTTGAAGATAATTAAGACTGGCCAAGTCCTAACTATATCTTAATCAAAAGATGACTACTTGATTTAAATAAATAAATCATCGACCTAATTTGATATTTTAAGTAACCCCAACCCATCTTGATTAGCCAAATCAAGATGAAAATATTAAGAATTAAACTCCAAATATTGGGGTTTAATCACTTAATCTTAAGGTGTAACTAAGGATCTAAGGTTTAATACCCATACTCACTGATTTAGATTAAGGCAAATCCTAATGAAAATCAAATCATTAGGATAGATCTCTATCCTAAATTCTAAGGTTTAAAGATCAAATAATTATGTAAAGAAACTAAAAAAAATCTATAAATTAGTAAACTCAATGCTTCACCTATTGAGTAACCCAATTTACTCAATAGATGAACTCTAATCTAAGATTTATTTATAATCCTAGGAATTTAAAGCTCTTAAGTACTAAGAGTATCTCTCATAACACACATCCTAACTAATGTTATAAGATCTAAGGAAAGATCTAGGAATGATTAAAGAAAGATGAGCACTCATATTTTACTTAGGATTTTCTTATAGACTTAAAAATAAGGTCTTGATCAAAAATCAAATTAAGGTTTAAATTTACCTAATTTCTATCCTAAATCACTTTATTTACTATTTAAGATTTCCATAGAACCTAATTTTGTTGAATTCTGATAAGTATTGGCCAAGTTATGGCCATTACAAGATTAGAGTTAAAAGGGTAATTAAGGGATTCTTAATTAAGGGTAAGAAAAAAACTAACTTTGTAAATTGGTGTCCAAATTGAGTGAAATCAGTGGCTATGAATCACAAATGATCCACTGATTACAATGATGAGTGATAGGTTCAATTTGGACTCCAATTAGCTAAGTTATAGCCTAATTAGGGTTTATGGTGATTAGTGAGTGATTAGTGAAATTAATCACCCAATCACTAATCCAACCCTTCAATTAGGTTCTAATATACTCTATGAGTTCTCTAAAACTTAAATTGTCCAATTTGGATCATTAGATTTGCTAATATTCACTAATCAAGTTTTTAAGATAATTAAGGGTGATTAGCAAATCTAACCATTGGATCTAAAATATTTTTACAGATTACTGTTTATTAGGGTTTTTTTTTTCTAATCTAAATTGATATTTGATTTACCAAATTTGGAGTTCAATTGACCAACTTATTGTCAATTGAAGTTCTAGGTTTAATTGGGGTAACAGGTTTAGGTCCTAATAGTGATTAGTCTCAAATTGATCCAAACAGCAAAGTGAACACTACTAGGTTAATTCTTATGATTTTTTGATCACTTTGAGACCTATATTGGGTATGTTTGGATTAATAGGTACAAAGTTATGACTATTGGAATATTTGTAATATTTTCCTAATTAATTAATATCCTAAAAATGTCACTAAATGCAATATTGATCCTACAGCAAAATTATTGGCATCATTAAATTCCTTGTATTTTTTTTGATGAATTTGATATATTTGTTTGTAAAATTTGGACTCATATTTATCAAGATATGGTTACTTAAAGTTTTATGATTTAATTAAATTAAATCTAATTAAACTAATTTAGTTTAACAGATTTTATTTAATCAAATTTTAACCGTTATATATATATTTAAATTAAATTTAAATTATACAGGTGGGACCTGCATCGTTTCGACGGCAGCAGAGAAGGCCACGCGTCGAGCTCTAATTGGCGGACGGAGGCTGGAGGGGTCCACTTGAGCAGAAGGAATTATGTAGTGGGCCCCTACTACATAGCTGGCTCAGCTGAATCGACACGAGGCGGGCCCATGCGCAGAGAAAATGCCTATCAGAGGCAGACAAGCGAACGGCTCCGTCTGCTAACGGGTCGGGCTCGGGTCGACCCGGCCCGACCCAAAACTTCATCCCTTCGACGCCCAGCCCTCGAGCCCTTATGGCTAGGGCTCGATTTTTTAGAGGCATTTCGGTGATGCTGGACGTCGATACACATACTGTTGGATAGAGGATGACCTTAGCTACTCAACGGTGCAAAGATCTGTAGCTGAGGTGGTCAAGATGGAGCACATAATTAAACCCTAGTTGTACTAGTCGCGGGTTAAGAGTATAACGGTATGTGTTGTAGATGATTTGCGAAATTGGAAGAATCGAACCATCTATCATTTGATCGGATAAAGCTAACAATTAATCGAAGACTTGAAATAGAAATTCGAATATTAAGATGGATAATTGCATAAGCAAATAGGATGATTCGTGAGGTACCTTAGATGGACGACAAGGAAGGTTTGAGCTTTGATCGCCAAGATCTGGTCTTCGAAGTTCAAACCGGGCGAAGTCGAAGTCCCAGAGGTCTTATGCTATTCCTAATGCGGCGTCTAAGCGGTGGGATGAGGCGGTAGAGGCCATCTGGCGTGCGAAGCTCGCAGCGCTAGCGTAGGGCGACGCGTGCAGCTTCACTCGACACGCGTCGAGGACGAAATGGCTCGACCGTTCGATCTTCGATCGAATGATCCAGAACTTTCGTCTGATGCTAACCACACGGGAGACGGCGTCAGCTTCCATCCGATGAAGACCGTTAAGATAAATTAATATATTATTATTTAATTAATTTTAAACCAACTTTATAAATTAGATTTAATTAATTAAATACATTCTAAAAATTTCAAATAAATCACCCTTAGCTAAATGAAGGGTAAGGAATGCAATAGCGCACTTTGATTTTCGATCCGACGAGTACTAAATTATTTGAATTTTTTAGGTATTTAAATAACATTAAAATGTTTGACGAAAATTCAACGACTTCCAAATGCGTCCAAAACTTCACCCCTAGCTAATTTGGGGGTGGTGAACACAATGGCGAAGTCAGATTTTCAATCTGAGGTCTAAATAAAAAGTCAATTTCTAGAGTTTTGGGATTTTCCAAAAATCCAGATTTGATCTAATTGATTCCTGATTTGACCTAGGTCTTAAAGATGGATTCTAAATGACTTAGTTAGTATATTAGAATCTCAATTAAGACTTAGATTAGCATTAATTGACTAAAGTAATAACCTGGGTTGTTACAACAGGGCACCAGAGCGCACTGCGGTGCCCATGCTTGTAACATGGGGCGCCAGTGCATGCCACGAAGCATAGACATCGTGCCACAGTGCACCATGGCTCACTACGGCTCCTAGCACTCAGCAGCAAATTTTGCAGGGAGCGCTGTAGGGCGCTGCAGTGCTCAAACTTCCCCTTACTTATTTTCAAACACCCCGAGACCTCCCGAAAACCCACCAGAGTTCCATTGTTGCCCCCATAATGATCTAAATAGATCTGCATCCCAATAATCTCCCACTTGAAGACTTATTGGGTTTATCCCTTGTTCAACCTTGGAACTTCATTATCTTTTTTCCATCCTTGGCAAGAACGTGGTGGCTCACCCTCACTCTCTCATAACGTGCCGAGGCTAACTAAAGCGGCACATAACTTTAGTTTCTCCATTGTTACATATTTTGTGAACATGTCAACAAGATTCTTTGAATTGTGGATCTTCTCCAATCCTAGCTTTCATTCTTCCAATAGTGTTCTAATGAAATGAAACCGAAGCTGCATATGCTTCATTCTGACATGAAATGCAGCATTCTTTGCGATGTGAATCACAATCATACTATCATTGGAGAGCTTCACATTATCTTGCATCTTGCCCAATGTGCTTTGTATGGGTACCATTGGGTACATTTATGTGGGTACTGCTAAAGAACATTTCTGTTACATATTTTAGCATATACAATTGAGTTGGCATATGTATTTGTGGCGACCGGAGAGGATCAAAGTTCGAGAGTCTTTAAAGAACAATTCATCATAATGTAAACATAAACATTTTTATATACAAAAGGACATAATAAAAGTCCAAAGTTTATTTATACAGATAGAGCTAAATATATATGAAATTTTACAACAATTTATCTTTTACAAAATGAAATATGGACATTCTCCTGCTTCTTTATTTCTTCTCCTTTTTAATTGGCAGCTCTTCTAGATTTTAATTATCAAAACTTGAAAATTTCAATTTATCAGTCAAGTAGGAGTACACAAATCGTTCTTATAAGAATAATTATAGCATCCTATAATAAGTATAAATCAAATATAAAACTGAAAGAAATATCAGCATATATGAAAAGAAAGCAATTTTTTTTAATTTTGAATACTGCCCTGCATATTAGCTTTGAAATTCAACATATATGAACATCATGAATAAATTTTATCAAAAGTATTTGTAACAATAAGGCAAGTCCGGAGACTCCTGAGCCCAAATGAGTAAACCCATAGGCATAACCTGTAGGAAGCTTATCTCGCCACCCGTCGGTAGCTTACTCAAAATAGGAACTGATGGTGTGTCTTTCCTCTGGATTTGTCTACTTCCTGCAAAAGGCTAAATCCCTTCATATAACTCTCAGGGGCTGCTAGCTGGCCCAATCTGTACAGATTCTTAGTGTTGTGTTCCACCCTCCAAAGACAAACACCACATAATATATTCATTGTTTCAACTTTTTGTTACATGCTATTTGATAATATTCTTTTGCAGATTATAAAGCGGCAAGCAGTTAAATAATGCTCAAATGGAAAATGGCTCAAAAATAAGAATACTGAAATGAAACTTATAAGTAAATTTGCGTACCTGACTGTTTTGATTCAAAATCAATCAATTTAATTTTTTTGATCTGCTAAAAATAGTTTAAGTTATTAATTTAATGGTTTATGATTTTAACATGATTTGTAATAATAGGTTTTTACGATATTGATATTTAGATTTATCGAATTGATTATTTTTATGACTAATATTTTCAAATAAAGTGAAAATTTATAATTATATATATGAAACTCTAGAAATATGTGAAAATATTTTTTTAAGTTCTAAAATTCTTAAAAATTTTGATAGTCTCCTTTATTTTTGATCAAATAAATAATTTTTTATACAATCAAAATATAAGTCAATCCATTGACTATTTCCAGTTCTAAAATAGAGTTCAATCCATTTTATAGGATTGCTCATTTCCAATTCTAAAAATAGAGTTTATTTCCAATTCTAAAATAAAACTAAAATAAGCAGTTTATACATCCTATATAAAATATTTAATAAGAAGGAAATGCAGAAATAAAATTAGTATTTATAAGAGTAGCTTTATGTGGCATTTTACACTTAATATTTTATTTAGCATTTGAATATAAAAGAAACTAGATTTATTTGATTTTAAAGACAACATGTGATTTTATTTAAAAGAGGGAGCATTTATTCATAAAATAACATTAAAAATTAATAGTAGTGTTTTGCTTTCATTGAATTAATTATAATCTTATGAAACTAAAATGGGCCGCAATCATTTAATAAGACTCATTGTGGCTCTATATATTGATAATTGGAATAACTTTTTCGAAGCTGAATAAAAGATTTATTTTAATTCTAACACCAAATTGGGCTCATGACACTGATGCTTTGTATGAATGAAATTTTATTAAAGATCATGTGATTGCTTTGATTTCCTTGATTAGCTTGGTGAGACTTTAATTATAAGGACAAGGTCATTTGATATGGCCAAAGAAAGAAATAAATGATCAATGTAATTTTTAGACTTGAGGAAGTTACCACTTCAGTCTCAGATTCATAAAATTATTTAAGTCAATTCCAAACTCCAAATTTACTTCATCACTGTTGCATCATTTTACTTTGTCTTCGCATTTGTTGGCTAGAACTAAAGATATAATTTACTTTGGTGTACTAAATCCCTAAGGAAAAATGTTGTGGTTTGGGCATTTTGAAATTGTAAAGTTGTTGGAACAATAGAAGTTTTAAGAGAATTAAATGTGAAGGATGAAGAGGCCTTTGATGACATGATAAGGGCAATGGACAAACGGTATTTCGATGATGAGGATGATAGATTAAGTGACTGATGCGGACAATGCTGACAAATAAGGGGATTGAGGCTTATAAAATGAAAAATAAGAGAGTTAACATAGAAAGCATTTTCATGAACCATTTCAACTTCATATAGAACATATCTTTGGAAGATGTGGCTGAGTTAAGCTATTAAGCAATGTAAAAAAATAATAATAAAAATTATAACTTTAGGTAACAACAAAGCTGTCTCAAATAAATCCTTGTATTTTACTCTAATAAATTTTAATGTACAATGCTTTTAGGGAGGAATATGAAGTATTTTGGGAGGATGTTTAGTTGTAAAGAGGCTCGATAAATATAAGTAAGGAGATGATAAATATATAAATTAGCAGCAGGTTGATTTCAGAGTTATTTTTACCTTTTGTGAATAGTGGAAACAAATGATTTTGTCTAGTGGCATTAATATTTAGGTTGGCTTTTCTACTCACAATTTTATTAAATAACAATTCGACCTTGTTCAAGCTTGAGTCGCCATTCTAGCTGGGCTTGTAAACTCAATAAGCGACTAAGCTTGAGCTGGTTCGCAATCAACCTCAATCATTAAATCAAACAGCTAAATTTGGCATCATAGTTTATGGTAGCAGTATCATGTCAACAATAAATAGGATATGTTAATTAAATCAATCAATAAAATAATTAAGAGATGCAACTTAAGCACAAATATGTATAAATTTAAATTATCATAAAAATATAAATTAAGTTTTTACATTATGTGGCATGATCTTCAAGACCTTTCAGGATAAATAAAAAAAAATTCAATATTCTTTGACTTCATTATCTATTTGATTTGGATGAATTAAATTGTGCTGAAGCTAAATATGTTAATGAGTCCAATTACTTTAACAAGTTATTTCAAGTGAGCTCAAACATACAAAGCCAGAAAAAATATATGCATATAAAATAATATCATTTGGAGAAATTCTGAATAAATTAAATAATCTCTCCAGATGTATAGAGTACTCTAGAGTGTTTGTATAGAATGATGGCATTGCAAATCTTTGAAAATAAGTTCATTTCAAAACTTCAACATTTATTATTATATGTTTTAATAAAGGTGTTAGATAAGAAATTAGAACAAAGCAACAAAGTATAAACACTGTACATGGGGATTTAATAAGAGTTTTAATATTGTTGCATATTAAAAGTGATCTATTAGCAATATGAAATTCATAACAAAACAAGTCATTAACTTCACCTCCCAAACTCATTAAGCACATGCGGAGACAGAAATCATGGTCAAAAGTCTTGAAGTTTATAAAAAATCATTTTTAAAGTTAAGAAAATGAAAACTTGCAGCTCAAATGGGTAACCTCTTAAAAATCCATAAGAAAAATAATCGTGAAGTTCAGGTATAAGATTGGACCAAAGTGAACATTACTTGCACGTTCAGTGCATTACATATACTCTCATCTAAGATTGTGCCTCAAATTGCAAGTTTATCTCCAAACATCATGTATTTACGTATGTTCTTCTACTATCTTAACTTATATTCAATGATTTAAAATTATTAAATGGTGATTTTTGCGATGTGATTTTAGAGTAGCGTGTAAGAAGGTTTAAATATTAGGATTGTGAAGAACAGCTTAAGCATCAAATAGTTCACATCTTACTTGAGCTATCTTCTCTCTTAATTATATAAATATATCATTGAGTTTGTTATTATGTATTTAATACAGATTTGATTAAAACTAGGTAGGATAGTTGCTTTAGTTGCTAACAGAGGTTCAAGAGGCGCTGTTATCTCGGCTCCTTGCTAAGGGAAAGATGCGATCGTGCTCTCGGCTTGGAAGGAGGCTCGGTAAGTGAAGGTGCTTGGCGAGTGGAGAGGGTTCGGCCAGATGGAGGAGGCGTTGGCTTGAATTTGCTGCGATATCGCTCCTTTTCAGCCATCCCTTGTGATGCTGCTTCCCTAATAAAGAGAAATGGCCGAAGGATATGGATGGAGTTGAACCTATCGTCTCGGCTTGACAGCTGGAGGGAAAGATAAGATAATGTGAAAGAGAAGGTGTTGTCATGCGAGAGAGAGGGCAGGTGTCGCACCATGCGTCGCTCGTGAGGGAGTGCGAATGGGAGGCGGTCTCGGTCGCGTGAATGGCTTGCGTAGGGGAGGAAGTTTCGGCTGTTTAGATAATTTCGGTTAATAAAAATAAGGATGAATAAGGTTATATAAGTAAATCTAGGATTTTATATCAGCCGTTAGATTAAAATAAAATGGCTAAAATTTCTGAGCCAAGATCTGGAGTCATTTAAGCTCCAAAAATTACAAACTTAGTATTGAAACGACTGTCTCAACGTGATGAATGTACGCGTCTAAAAATTATTAAATTTGGACAAGTACTTTATGTTATATTGATTTTTAAGTGAAAAGCTTGAAAAATTAATTACGATAAATCGGAAACTCAAAATTTAACGAAACTTGAAATATAGCATCCTCATATGATGCTTAACTTAGATATATAAAAATTTCCAAATTTTGATTTATATTATTTATATTATTAGCTTTTAAATTTAAACTTTATGAATTTATTCAGGATAATCCAGGATCCCAAATGCGCTCAAATTTTTGCAGTAGGATCCTTTCATAGGCATTATAAGAGGATATTTTTATTACATTTTAATTTGACTTAATTGGATTCCTAATTTGACAAAAATTTATAAGTGATCGAAAAATATCTGGGAAAATCAATGATTTCCAAATATTCTCAGAATAATACTTCTAGCTAATTGAAGTTACTGAGTCCAATGGTGGACTCTGTTTTCAATTATGAGTTTTAAATTATTTAAATATTAATAAATAATTTTGAAAAAAAATTTCTGGTATTTTACAGTATTAAAATTTCATATTACATATTATGGCATTTAGTTTTGATGTTTACTACATCTGTTTTCAATACTTTCTGCATGTTAGATTCATGTTTTATAGTGGTTATAGCTGCAATAGTTTACTTACTTTTTAGTTATATTTCCTGTATATTTATTTCTTTATGTTAAATATTCCTATAAAATAATGAATGTATTTTAATGAGCATAAATGTACTTAGACTCATTGTCTAAGTAATAATTTCTTTGTTTTTTTGCTAGGGCCCTGACATTGCAAACCCGACAATGTCAGGTTCAGTTTGCTTTGAGGAGCCATTGCTAGTGGGACTACAGAAGACACGAGAGGAAGTAAAGCGTGATGTTGTTGAGTAGCCGTGGGGATCTTCTTCCTTAGTTATTTTCTATTTTAGTGAGATGAGAGTTTATTTCTATTTTTTCATTAAAGTCTATAATAAATATATCGTCTAAATATATTTTTTACTTTCTTTTCTAAGATGTATATCTTTACTTACTATTCTTGTATGGATGAATGTATGGATGATATGTCTTTAACTTCAACACTTTGCATTCTATATTATATTATATGTATATTGTGATGTGATTCATCAGTTTAGTAGGCTTGTATTATTAACTAGATTAATAAAATACTTAATTTGGTTAATGGTGGAGCATTATAGTTATCTCATTCCACCTCCTTTCGTTAATATCCCGAGTTAACTATCATTGTTTAATTCATAGCATTAAGTAGAAGGTGGGATATATATTCAATAATGACCCGTTCCATCGTTAATAATATTATGTTGAGCATAGCGACGGGGCGAGGCTCTACAACCCTAATAGTAGTTATCTTCACAAACTGGAGCAAATATCTCACTATAACCAACTTCATGCCACTGCTGAAAGCCCTTTACTGCATGTAATGACCCGAAACGACATTATGTGTTAACTAACGAGATCCTATTGGGTGATTAAGCAAAGTGACAAAAATAAAATAAAATTTTCAACAAATCATTTCAAAACCATTAAGAAGAGAGTTAACATCATTTCCATTCAACTTAAAGAGAAAAGTGCAAATATGGAAAGTCCCAAATTATTACAAGGCTTTATTAAAGACAAAGTTTACATATAACTACAAAATTATATAAGCCTTCTGCTCTCATTGTGGCGGGATTCTCTCTTCAAGTGCTGACTTATTTTTAAGAAAAATATTGATTTCGTATATTAGAGAATTTATCTAGTACTACAAATAACAACGTTTACAATTAAACTGACGGATAACACAGTATAATTAATAATAAAAAATGATTAATTTGCGATGCATAAATGAAATAATTGAATAAAATTAAATAATTCAGCAAGCCCCTTCTTGATGCAACAGCTTAACTTCTATGCAAAATAAATATTAATAACAGTTGCAATTACATTGTATCACGATTAACATATTTGTCAAGTCACCTGTATTTTACCTGCAAAATAAGATACTTGCCCATGCATTCACTTGGTAAGAAGATTGCAAGCAATTCAATTTTTAAGGTATTTATTTGTTTCAATTTATACACAAATTGTATTCCATACTAATCTCTCTAACTTTGAGATAATCTAATAATTATTAACTGCATACCTAATTTAGTATATAGTGCTTTAGTGAGAAATAGGATAAGTCATTAGGCCTCTACCTTAAAGCCATTCATTCTAAAAAAAAGCTTAGTTCAAATAAAAATACATATTCATCTATTACATAATTAAAGATGCACTAAAGAAATTGCTTTCTGAAAGTTTTACTTTATATAAAACAGACAAAAGAGAACACTCAAAAAAGCTTGATATATGGAAAATAGTGACCTAACATCATGTCACACATGTTCGATATATGACTAAGGCAACATTACAACAATAAATCAATTAACTCATTACTTGATAATAGAGTAATTAAAGCATAGTCTCAAAATATAAAAAGAAGAACATAATATCTAAAGTTCAACATTTTGGAAACCACCACTAAATCCTTATTAGCATTCCTAAATTGGGGGAAACGAGAGATTTGAATTCCGTCAGAATTGGGTGAAAAAGTGGGTTTACGGGGCTGAGAGGAGAAGCAGAACGAACAACGATTTTCGGTGTCATGTTCTTTGGCAAACGAGTCTGTTGGTCGTCATCTTCAACGAACAAGGTCATTAGTTATCTTCTCGAGCGAAAATTGATGTGAACTATGGCTGGCTTCGAGTTGAGTCAACTCATATTTGAACTCGACTCGAACTTGTTCTAATCGAGGTTCGTGTCAAGTTCGAGTTATTTCAAGTCATTTTAAAAAGGGTTCGAGTCAAGATGTATGACTCGAACTCGACTCAAAAATTTTCGAGTCGAGTCGAATCGAGTTCGAATTTCTAGTTTCAGGTCAAATTGCGCGAAGATTCGTTCGATCAAACAAATCATTCGGTCGATTGATTGAATCAATTCGAACCAAAGACTTGTTCGAATTCCTAAAAACTCTCCCATTTACTCAAAACATCGCATTCACAATTGCTTCATTCCAAACGAAAAAATATTAAACCTCTAATAAAACTAACAAACAACAATAAAATAATCTGATTACATTGTAAGCAGATTTACACTGTAATCAAGTTACTTATTCTCAAAACCCTCAGATTTCCTCATGCAAATAGGCCCCCTACATGTGGGTCTTATGAAAATGAATTGAATCAGATCGATTCGAATATCCGAACAAATTGTTCTTAAAGATCGAATCGAATGATTTGTTCGCAATGAAAGTTCTTAAAAAAATAGTTATGGGAGATAATCTTGTCTGGGCATATTATTTGAAAAATTACACTCTAGAAATTAATTCATTCAAAATAAAAAAAATTTAACCAAATTTCGTACCCTCACTTTAATGAAAGATAATTAAATATGTCAAAGATGTCATTATATAGGATTTTACTAAAGATAATTATTCATATCAAATACTTGCACCTACTACAAAGATAAATCAAATAATAAAAATAAATCAACAGCAATATGCTACCGACCCGAATACTGAACATATTGACCCGTTTGGTGGGAGGAGGGATGGTGGAGGAGGAAGACCGAAGACGTTTTCTACTATAATTTTGGTATTTAAATAATTAATAAATATATATTTATACATTTTAATAAAAAAATAAAATTATGCAAGAAAAACTAATTTATTTGTTAGAACAAATAGCATCAAATTTGGCTATGCTAAATATAAAAATGAAAAAATATATATTTATAATTCACAAATAAAATAAAATGTGTCTCATTAATTTATTTTTCTATAATTAATATCAATCATCAAATATAAATTTAATTAAAATTTTGCTCAATTAGCTATCCATCCACGTCTAACAACCACGTGACTTTAAGGCTCATGCTCACCGTTCAGTTTCCACACCAACCACCGAGTTACCGACACCTTACCTTCCCCCTCCTACTCCAGGCTTCGTATATAAATCACATTCATACCCTCCCTATCCCTCCTCAGGGCAAATTCGTCTCCTCTGCAATCCCATCAGAACAGAAAGAGGGAGATAAGTGAAAGAAGAAAGCAGGAGATGGCTCTCGCAACCGGCTCTGCCGCCTCCATCCTGGCCACCAACCCTCGCTTCAAACCCTATCAACTCTCCTCAGCCGCAGCATCGAAGCGCTTCTCTCCCGCTCGGTCAATCTCCGCCGTGCACGCGGCGGAGCCAGCCAAGAACCCTGTTTTCTCCGACAAGCCAGCAGTGCTGGAAACAACGCCTCGGAAGTGGGCGCCGGACAGCTGGACTTCTCAGAAGGCGCTGCAGCTTCCCGAATACCCTAACAAGGAGGAACTAGACTCCGTCATCCGCACAATCGAGAGCTTCCCGCCGATTGTGTTTGCCGGCGAGGCCCGCCATCTGGAAGAGCGCCTCGGCGATGCTGCCCTCGGAAAGGCCTTCCTCCTCCAGGGCGGCGATTGCGCCGAGAGCTTCAAGGAGTTCAACGCTAACAACATCAGGGACACCTTCCGCATCCTTCTCCAGATGGGCGTCGTCCTCATGTTCGGCGGCCAGATGCCGATCATCAAGGTAAAAATCCATTCCTCTTGCGAATATAGTAGATCTGCTGCCCGATTCAACCCTTCGTTCTGCTCCGATCGACAGGTTGGGAGAATGGCGGGGCAATTCGCGAAGCCCAGATCTGATCCCTTCGAGGAGAAGAACGGTGTCAAGCTTCCGAGCTACAGGGGCGATAACGTGAACGGGGATGCGTTTGATGAGAAATCTAGGGTTCCGGATCCCCAGAGGCTGATCAGGGCTTACTGCCAATCGGCCGCTACACTCAATCTTCTCCGCGCCTTCGCCACAGGCGGTTATGCCGCTATGCAGCGCGTTACCCAGTGGAATCTGGATTTCACGGAGCACAGCGAACAAGGCGACAGGTACACACACACACAACAATATAATCCCTCGCCCATCGTTTTCTTTAAGTATGCGCTCGCTCATGGTGTTTGATGCAATGCCTGAACAGATACCTGGAACTCGCCCACAGAGTGGATGAGGCGCTGGGATTCATGGCCGCGTCTGGGCTGACGGTGGATCATCCAATCATGCAAACCACCGACTTCTGGACTTCACACGAGTGTCTTCTGCTTCCCTACGAGCAGGCGCTCACCCGCAAGGACTCCACCTCAGGGCTCTTCTACGACTGCTCGGCTCACATGCTGTGGGTCGGAGAGCGAACTCGGCAGCTCGACGGCGCGCACGTGGAGTTCCTCCGCGGCATCGCAAACCCGTTGGGCATCAAGGTCAGTGACAAGATGAACCCTAGCGATCTCGTCAGACTAATCGAGATTCTCAACTCGAAAAACAAGCCGGGGAGGATCACTATAATTGCGAGGATGGGGGCAGAGAACATGAGGGTGAAGCTGCCGCATCTCATCAGATCCGTCCGCTCTGCCGGCCAGATTGTCACTTGGGTTAGCGACCCCATGCATGGGAACACCATCAAGGCCCCCTGCGGCCTCAAGACCCGCCCGTTCGATGCTATTCGGGTAAGCCCTTATTGAAACTTTTCAAAATCCCCTCAGGCTGAACCTTATTCAATGGCTCTCTGTATTTCAGGCTGAGGTGCGGGCATTTTTTGACGTGCACGAGCAAGAGGGAAGCCATCCGGGAGGCGTGCACTTGGAGATGACGGGGCAGAACGTAACGGAGTGCATAGGCGGGTCGAGGACGGTTACCTTCGACGATCTGAGCTCGAGGTATCACACGCACTGCGACCCCAGGCTCAACGCCTCGCAATCCCTCGAGCTAGCCTTCATAATTGCGGAGCGCCTCAGGAAGCGCAGGATCGATTCGAAGCAGGCCTTGCCTGCCGTCTCAGCATCCTTCTTGCCCAGACTATGAACCACTAGGTAGGTGCTCTCATCCATTGATCAGTATCTAGCGCGCTATCTCTCTATCTCTCTTCAAGGTTTCCTATTATGTATAATAAAAGGCTTTGGGGTTGAGGTTCTTCAGAATTGATCTTTTTTTTTTTTATTGGGTGGGTGGGAGGGGGTTTATATATGACGTTATACCAATCGAATTTTAACGAGCTTACTTGCCGTGAGAGGTGTATGAGCCTCTTCCAAATTAATGTTCGGTGAAACTTTTCACAATCATGTACAAGAGTGTTACAATTGTAAAGGCTTCTTGGCATTTCGAACTCCAAAATATGGAAAGATTCCAGTGTAGCAAAGTTTACTTTTAGCAAGAAGTTATTCAAAATCAGCTTTTCTTGCCGCCGATTTCATTTCAAAAAAGAAATAAAAATATATACTTGTTGTCTATTTACAGTATAATAGAAAGCCAATTTGATGAGGCAAATTTGATAGACAAACAAGAGCTTTACTAAAATGGCATGGTTCTTATCACTCCTATACACCTGATAGAACGCCATTGAAGCATCAAAGAACTTCTTCAAGCCTTCCATAAGTTGGTGGTGGCAAAATTGGGCATTCTAAAGGAGAGAGGTGAGAGTAATAAGAAAATTGTGACTCCACCTACAACACATAGTAGTTGTGCAGTAGACGCAGCTATGTCGAAAAAACAGCTGATAGAGGACTTTTAACTCCTGAAAGAATGATAGATTCTGATCTCTATGAGGTTTCGTCATACCATTGAATGTTGTTGTATCAGAAGTTAAAATTAAGTGGAGCTTGCCCTCCAGTCTCCGACTCTGAGATGAGGATCAACTCATCATATTCCCAAAACTAAGGCAACAATTAAAACACATCGAACAAAATTGAACACAAATAAAATAAAATAAAAAATAAATAAAAATTTTCAGCCAAGCAGCAGTTTAAATAGTAAGATAATTCGTATCTTAGCCACTAGCAACAATTAATAAAGAATGCAGTCAATAAAAGCTGCTTAATTCAATAGTGTAGATCAGAAAAATATTAGCTGCATATAAACCGCAACTATTAAACTAAAAATATGTCTATCACAAATCCATCGCAATTATCAGAAACAAATCATTTAAAAATAAGCATTTTCACTGCCATATCAAAAACTAATCAGCCCAAAAACTCTAAACCCTGAATTAGATGTATATTTTTCACAGTATTTGAACACATCAAGATATTTGAAGGGTTAAGATCGAATATTCCTTGCAATGGGATGATCTGGAGTGGATCTTAAATTATTCAGAGCACAGCCTGGTCAAATTTAAATTAATGAAACTGTGGTTACGATGGATTCACTAAAGATATTCTTGCTTATAATATTTTGGATAAAAATAATATTATTATAAAATCAGAGAAAAAACGCAACACCAACTTCATCAAAGGCGTACCCACAAACTATAATTGGTTTAAAAATATTAAATTTGTTTTTAGTGTTATTATTTAGTGTTCTTATTTAGTGTCTTGACTTTTCTAGAAATTTTTTATTTTTGAATTTTTTTTTGTAAAAAAGAAGATTCTAAATAATTCTTATGTTTAGATTTCTCCAATGAGTCCTGTAAACAAATTTGTAACTTTTCTCATCAGGCATCAATTAAATATTAAGTTGCCGATACCTTACAAAAGATATTATGTTTAAATTTTAATAAAAATTTGGTATACGGAACAAAAGATGATGGCCTAAATAAGATCAAAGAGAGAGGCATTGAAGGATTTAAGAAAGAGAGACAAGAAAGCTCTATCTGAAAGATCAGTAGTTGCATATTGATTTGAGAAAATTTCAAGTACTACACATTCAAAGAAGCATGGGAAAAGTTTCTACTTTAAAATAAGGGAGTCAAATAAGTTGAGAGAATTTGTTTTGTAATCCTTAGAGGTGAGTTTGAACTCTTTTTTTAATGACAGAATTCGAATCAATTTTTTATTATTTTTTTAGAGTATTAACAATTGTTGATCAATTAAGAAGAAATAGAGAAGATATTAGTGTTGTAAAAGTAATTGAAAATATTCTCGCTACTTGACACTTAGTTTGGACACATGAGATTTGAATTGGTTGCTTTTTCTTTATTTATAATCTGCTTTGATGATGGTTCTCGTGCTAAATCTGCTTCAATAGCCGATGTTTTGTCTTGCAAACAAGTGTTTTTTTTTTCCGGAAAAATAGAGTGCAACATGATCAGATTCATTCAAGCAAGAATATATATTACAGATGTTTTCTATAATCAAGAATTTTGAGATCAACAAAAACCAAAATAAAGGAAAAACAACACATCCAAGAGAAAAAAAAGGGTATGCACTGTTAAAACTAAAATAAACTTTGAGGGCCCGTAAGTAAATAATAGCAGTGCATATATTTACTTGCATCGTCCAAACATCTATACTTATGAAGTATCTGATATTTGACTAACAAGACTAAAACGCAGCACTTTGCAGGACATTAGAAGGAAAAAGAAGAAAAGAATAAATCCCAGTTGCCAAGTCTCAATGAGAAGGCCAAAAGGTGCAGAGAAACTTCTTTTAAGCAGCAGTCCTCTAGTGAATTCTACCCCTTCCGGGATTCCGCTGCTCCGCGTCTCTCCCAACGATTACTCAAAATTCTCCTTCACCTGCGGTTCATGTCCTAAGTGGCACTATGGCCACCTCGAATCTAAATGTGTCTCCTATTCACTCACACTACTTCACATCTCCCTCTCCTAAATGTACCTCCCTCGGTCTCTTTTTTTCTCCTTCATTCTCCGAGAGATCCCCCAAATCTGGAAATACTCTCTCTTGTGGTTGAGTCCACAGTCCAGATTGAAATAAATAAATCTAATGCAATCCGCGGGAGAAGCAGATCTAGGCGTGCTTGTCCTCGCTGATTGTGGTTTTGTTGGGTTTGCAAGTAGAGATCTATTTTTCTTAATGGCTTCAGTAGATTTTGCACTGTTTTGCTTGCTTTTTCTCTCAGTCGTTATAAGTCAGACGATCTTCATGCTTCAAAAATTGCTTCATGGAGTGTTAGAGGAATATTGTTTACAAATTTATTGCCAAATTTGGCAGCCTAAATGGTTTCTTTCTTGCATGAGTTGATCCACAAAGCACAGGCTGCCTATATCAAAGGAAGTCTAACCTCTTATCACATTATTCGTGCCGATGAAATTATGAGGCTTTTCTTCTCTCATAATAAGAATATTTTTTTGCATTAAATTGATCTAAAAAACCCTTTAATTGCATTAATAGACTTTGTTATTGATAGACCTTATAGAATGAATTTCTCTTAGGTTATAGTTTGCATCTCTAATGTTTGCTTCTCGATTAATATTAACAACTCAAGGTATTAAAACGATTATAGTTGGCGATTTTCCTTGTTCTCATCTATTGTTTGGTGAGCTTCTATTGAACGTTTGGTTGGTTTTAAAGAATATCTAGCTCAGCTTCAGACTTGAAAATGTGATGCTGATAAACCTATTATATACTTGTTTAATAAAGTGACTAATCAAGAGGAATTAGGTCAGATAATGGGTTTCCAAATCAATGCACTGCCTTTCAAATTCCTTGAACTTCCCACATCTCCAAATCCAGTACTAAAGCGGAGCAATGATGGGAAAGTGGCCTTCCAAATACTAGGGTTTTTTGCTTGGGTCTTGCACCCGCAACCTAGCGATTAATGCCAATAAGATTCCAATGGGAATCCTGAGCTCTAAGCCCCTTTCTTTCCTAGCCAATACATTTACTTCTCCTGTGCTGCCAGTATTGCAGATTGCTCTGCATCCACTCACACTTTGATCTACTTACTGACTGCACTCTTTTTATTGATTTCTTATTCCTGTACACCATAAGCTTTGCATTTATTTTTATTTTAATTGAATAAAAAAAATTGAGCGAAGAACCGTTAAATTTCTCCGAAAATCGGTTCACATTGTGAACGAGCCGAAGCAAGCAATCCCCACAGTACAACAACCATTATCCATTAGAGAATATTTTCCTTTGAAAAAAAAGATTAAAAATGAATATTTAAATCCTGCCACTCGAGCAAACAGAATGAATTAGCAAAATGCAAAAGCGAGGCTTGAAAAAAAAAAAAAAAAAATCAAAACATCCATCTAAATTATATATAATTAAACACAACGTTCCACATATAATAAATAATACATGCATATAACAAAGCTTCACAGAAGCATAATAATGATCCTCAACAAGTTATTCACCCCTTCTTAAGCATAATAAGGTCTGTAGCGCATTGGCCTCCTGAACCTGGGAACCTTGCTGGAACAGTCAAAGAGATGCACAGTCGTCATCAGTTGGCAGAGATTAATTATTCTAAACGAAGTAGAAATACAATGCTGACCCGTATGGATACGGAAAGTATAGATACGGAGGCACATACGGCCTCCTGAATCTATATCCCAAGTAGGGATTGAAACGCCGCGGCAGAGGATATTGCTTGAATCCAGGAACGTTGGTCCTCTTTGGCGACACCTGCATAAACATAGCACCATTTTTTGAGAAAATTTGATCCTCTTTCAAAAAAAAATAGCCACATGCTAGCAGCCAATTTGATCCTTTCTAATCCTTAATCAAAGATGTGATTTCCATATGCGGGTGAGAATATCAGATTGCTTGTTTTGCACCCATGAAGCATATATGCCATTCAGCAATAACACCGAAACCTCTGCAATTCATATTTCTATTCAAATTAGCATCTAATTTGCATCCTTAAAGCCATTCAGATATCATAAATTGGATTCAAAATAAGTTAATTAGAAATCTAGGATCTAATCTAGGTAAACTAACAATAATTTTAAAAGAACAAAAAAAAAAAAAAGCATAATAAAAATTTTATGTACCTTCAGCTGGCGGCCATGCAGTTCTGACTCATTCAAATTGAGAGCTTCTTGGACAGCCTCCGATTCCACAAACTCAACGTAAGCAAATCCTTTGGGCTGGCCAAATTTGTCTGTGAGAATTGTGACCCTGTTCACGGTTCCACACGAGTGAAAATGCTGCTGAACCTCCTCAGGCGTGCATGCATAATCAACCTGCAATGTTCTCACGTTCTTCACCGATCATTCATGTCAAAGTGTCTCATTTACTTGAGGAGATTTCCATAAACACCACACAAATCTTCGTTAGGTACATGTCTAACACCAAGTTTTTAACATTTAAATCTTTATTATTACATCAAAAGCAATAAATCATTATGAGGTAAGTGACTGTTTATAAAAAGGAAACAATAAATATTCAGATGTTATGTGTAAATACTTCAAATCATTCTTTTATAGGCACGCATGGATTCGTCATGGGACAGTACTATCAAGAATGCATTTTTTAGCTCCACTCAAAGCAAGGGAATCAATAATGAAGATTTATGAACCTCACTTCAAGCAAAGGAAGTCTTGGCCGAGGCTAATATTTTACTTTAAGAGACGATAAATAAAAATGTTCAAAGAAATAAGAAATAGAAGGACCTAGGTTAAATATTAAATTTTGTGTTAGATATGCGCATAAAGAAAATTCAAGTGGTACCATTTAATCGCCATCAATACATTATCCAAAGGGATTTTCCTTGAAACCATTGATATTTTTACAAATTATTATTACAGCACCCAAAACTTTTTAAATCAACTAAAAATACTACCTTATACTTGTGTATTTTTTAATTAAAAAATGGCTATGAAATTTATAGTCATGACAATGTGCTAGTTTAGCAAATATTAAAATTTGAGTGCTGAATGGCTGGAATCTCTCCCTCCTTAGACACCTAACCCCTGATGGTATTTTTGCTATCATTGCTTCATAATATCATAAACATAAACATAAACATGAATTTTTATGCTATTATTGCTTCTCCGTTTGAAAATTTGGCATGTGACAAAAGAATTTTTATTTTGTAGGAGTTATGATTATTTTTTTGCTATAAACTATATTTCCCTACAATTATTATCATTTTTGCATTCCGTTTTTGCTTAAAATATATTTTTAATATCTTTTGTATTTAGAATGTGCACTAAAGCATTATTCTTATAATACCAGATCAGATACAGTTGAAGAAGGCTGATATAGTTTAAAGTCGTTAGAAAGTGGCATGGCGCGGGAAAGAATGAATTATAATTATCCTTCAAGAAATAAGCATTTTTTGTATAATAACAGTTATATAATAAATTATGGATATTATTTATTTTAAATTGAATGAATGTTATTTCTTATACTTGAATGGCTCTGGATGTGTTCAACTGCTATTTTACTTAACTGTAAATATGATCCTACGGAAAGATGCATCCGATATTAGATTGGTTGTTACCAACCTAATATAAGTCATCACACTATTGATTGTTTCATGACAATACTATTGATTGTTTCTTTAGTATGAAACTCCATTAACTAAAAATATTTTGTAGGTCACAAAAAGCAAAATTAGATTCTTGCTCAATCAAACAGCAAGCCAATAAAATTGTTAAAAACTTGTTCATGAGATCGTCAACATAACATAGCCCCGGACTTGTGCCAAGCAACAAAAAGGTATACACCACAAAACTCAAATCCTAATATATCATAGAATAATAATGGATTCTCCCAACAATCAAGAAATGAATACATATAATCACATTATGAATGTCAAACTCTAAAGAAAACATCAACATTATTGATTATTTCTTAAGCACTCAACTCCACTAATATTAAAAGTTATCGATCAATAGAAACAAAGCTCAATTCTTGCTCAAAAAACTTGATCATGAGATCATCAACATATGAATAGACTATTTAATTCCCAAACACAGCCCCACTCTTACGAAGCAACAAAATAGGACACCACAAAGCCCAAATCCTAACTTGTTATAGCATAATATTGGATTGTCATAACAAATAAAAATGAATCCATACAATCACGACAAAAATATTAAACTTTAAAGTAATCATCATCATTATTAATTGTTTCTTAAGCATGCAACTCCATTAAATTGTTCATCATACGAAACAAAACTTTACTCCTGCTCAACCAAATTGCAGAAATACCAAAAATCTTGCATGTGGGATCATCAACATTTTAATAGACTATTTAATTCCTGAACGCAACCCCCCACTAGTACAAGCAACAAAAAAGAACATACTACATAGCCGCAAACCTAATATACCATAGCATAATATTGGATTGTCCTAACAAACAAAAATGAATCCATACTATCACAACAACAAATATCATACTCTAAAGAAATCATCAACATATTGATTATTCTTAAGTTTGCAACTCCACAATTAAAAAAGAAATTTATCGGTCATTGGAAACAAAACTTAATTCCATCGCATTCAAACTACAAGACAACATAATTGTCAAAAAGCTTGCTCATAGGATCATCAACATATCAATAGACTATTTTATCACGAACACAGTCCCTCACTCGTACCAAGCAGCAAAAACGAACATACCCCAAAGCCCAAAGCCTAATATGCCATAGTGTAATATCGCATTGTCCTCACAAATAAAAAATGAATGCATACAATCACCATAGGAATACCAAACTCTGAATCAATAGTGAGCAGTAGTGATAGTTCTTAAGAATGCAACTTCACTAACTAAAATAAATTGTTAGTCATAAGAAACAAAGTTAAATTTATAATCAATCAAACTATAAAGGAAAATAATCACTTGAATTCTCTTTAATCTAACAAATAGCAGAAAGAGCTTATCATTAAAGAAATCTAAGAAAATGGAGAAGTTCTCACGATTGTAATGACCCTTGGTCGTTACTAGGAAAGACGTAAATATCCCTCCCAATCCGACTGTTCTTTAAGTACCCGCTATAGTTGTTTTGCGTTCTTACCCGCGAATTTCTGTTTTTAGGTTGATTTTCCTGCCGAATTTTGTTTTATGATAACATTTTCCCTCAATCTTGTTTCACACTATAATCTGATTTATTAATTAACCTCAGTTTAAAAATATCTAAATATATATATATATATACCTATATACATGTATATATATATGTATAATTGAAAGTGTATGAAAATTTTAAAATGGTAAAATAAAGAAAGGAGGAAGCCGATAGAAAGCAATTCACTTTCCTGTCGCCGTATCGAAGGAGGGACCTCTCCATTGGGTGCGACACCTCCTACGAAAGAGGTGCGGCAGTGCTTCAACAAATCCAGATGTAGAGTATTTAGGCAATCAAATCTTACGGCACATGAGCTACAACCAATCGTAACCTCTCACACTCTGTGGCACTCCTGTCATTCTCGTGAGCTTCCTTCATAACCGACGAAGCTATTCGTAGCCCTCGGAAGTCCACGACAAAGGTGAGGACGAATCTGGACCCTTCCGACGCTCTTCGATCCTTCGTCGACTCTTTCGTCATCACAGCTCTCGAGCGATAGAAACCTCATTTCCTCGACTAACCTTTGCTCTCGGCAACGCGCAAGAGTCTCATCCCGAACCGTTCCCTGCTCTTTAGAGACAAAACGGTCATTAGAAGAAATCCTTAGTGCCTTTGATCTTCCTCCCGTCTGACCCCTATTTCATCGACAGGGTCTGTTTCGTCAACAAGTAGTTATGCTTCGTCAGTAAGAAGGTTCGTCTCAACCCCTTCAACTGATCCCTGCCTCCGAGAGAAGCTTCGACCCATCCCATTCATTTGAAATCCCACTCGTCATATCCAAGCTACATGTTCCTTATTCTTCTGCTTCCTGGAGATCAACCTGATCGCAAGGTATGAGACCGTCCCCTTAAAATTTTGATTCGATAAAGGAGTTGTTTAAAAAAAATACATAGTGCAATAAAAAATGTTGTCGGAATAAACTTGGAATAGTCTTTCTTTTGCAAAGTGTTTTAAAAATTTATAATTAAGCTAAGTAGAACATAATTGTGTTGATTAAGGAGTATTAGGACCATGTTGTAGAATCAATAAGAATATGGGTAAAGGTCTTTAATTGATAATAACAATGAATAAGTGTCAATTTACCAAAGTATTAGATACAGTAGTTGATTCTTAGTTTAAGGGATCCTCTGTTTTGAATGTCGAGATCCAATCGAAGAGTAAAAATGAATTTTGAACGTCACTTCAAAAGACTATTAGATTTCAAAAATGAATTTTTGCAGATACATCAACCTTTTGAGTACTTCTCGACCACTGTTGAAACAAAGGTACACATATACTACTTTCTTGCACTTAATTTGCTGTAATTGCCGCTTAAGCTTCACTTTGAGCTTTATTCTTTTCAATATTGAATAAAATGCCAAATTTTTGCCACAATAATGTCTCATAACGGAAATGTATTATTATGTATTGTGAATGTTTACAAGGATTCCAAAATAGTTGTTGATTTAGGCTAGGGATGGAGCTAGTCCATCGAAATGTATAAAGGTGTCATCTGGAGTCTTTGAGGGCCCCAGGTGATGAACATGTTTTATTGAACCCAGCCTCAAAGTTCTGAATTTGCCCAACATAATTGCTAACGTTACTTCATGAAATCAAAGCATACATTTATATTTATGAGAGTTCTTATATGTTGATGAGATGACAAGTGACATAATTATGACAAGAGAAACATTTTATTTGCAGGAAAATTTCAAATTTATTTTTGTTTTAAGCCCTTACTCCTTGCAATATTATCTACTTCCGCTTACAGCTTCTGCTAAGTGTAATATTCAGTATCTCTTGTACTTAGGATGTGCGCTAAGGCATTATTCTCATAATGCCAGATTAGATACAGTTAGAAGAGATTGACATAGCCTAAAGACATCTAAGAAAATCGTGGTGTAGAATTGGCGCATTAAGCTTTAGCTTTTACTCATTTAAGAATCTAACTTTTATTTATGTATACTGTTAACTTGTAATAATTTGGATAATGTATTTTTAAAATTGAATGAATGAAAATCTTATATGTTGCATGGCTCTAGAAATTTTTTTGAATATTGTCTGAATATTATTTTTTTTTAACCGCCAATATGATCCTATGGAGATGTCCCAATGGTAGTTTAATTGTTACCAAACTTAACAATGGGTCATCACAGTTGGTATCATAGCAGGATTGTATGTGTTTAGACAAAATAGTATTTAACATAAAGGCCATAAAGGAGGATTCATTCAATTTAGAGCACAAAAGATTGGAATAAATCATTGTGTAGAAAATTAGTGACATAATAAGGATTTCCCAATATTTATAGGATATGTGTGTTGATTTAAGCAAATGGATTCTCCCAACCATTCAGGGGAATGCTCTGAGGCAAACTTCAGTCAAAAGAGGTCATGGAGAGTAGATATTCTTGAACCTAACTTCAGCCCTCCAACAATTGAAGTTAGAGTACAAGTGCTGGAAGACAAAGAGGAGGCCCACTATGAAAGTATGACAAGGTTCATGTGCGTCTCATACAAGAAGATCACTAGCCTCAAAAAGGAGGTGCAAGAATTAAAGGAAGCACTACGAACCATACTTCCCATGTTGGCTGAATTCACTACGAAAAAAGAACATGAATATGAGGAATGCATCTCAGAACTGTAGAAAGAAAGGCACCAGACTACACTCCACTCACCAAACCATGGATGTAGCCACCACATCAGGGACCAAGAAGAGGAAGATGACCACCAGCAAGTACAGGAAGCTTTGGGCGAAAATCCTCAAGAAAAGCATTTAACTGGCTACTTATCCATTTATCTATTTATGTGTCATGATAGACTATGCTTTTAGTTTATGCAGTCAAATTTCTTTTCCTTATGATGAACACTAAATTCAATTATAAATGAACAAGCGTTGTTTTATTTTTATTTTATTTTAATAAATATAAAAAAATTTCTCTTCTTATAGATGAATCAAGAAGAATACGCTCCTGAACTACATACAGAGACTCCAATAAAGGTCTCTTTACCTTCAAGACCTTTGAAAGCAAAATAGATTGGATATTAGAAATGATGGCACAAATACTAGTCAACCAAAATAAAGCCACTGCTTATGTACCCATGCCTATGCCAATACCTCCTACAGAACATTAGCACAAGATTAATGGGGCCTTGAATGTTTTCTTGAAGCTAAACCCGCCGTCTTATGACGAGTCGGCCCGCCCAATGGAGGCGGAAGACTGAATACAAGAGGTAGAAGGCAAATTGGAGAACATAAGGTGCCCAACCACTGATGCAATAAAATTGGCCAAGAGCTTGTTTAGGGGAGAGGCAGGACAATGGTGGGTGGTCACCCACAGGATCAAGTTTGTTTAGAAGACGTTACATGGGACGAATTCACAGAGGCGTTCAGAGCTCGCATTATACCCGACTTCGTGCTGAAGATCTTGGAAGACCAATTTATCAGAAGAACCCAGGGGGAAAGGACTGTAGCAGCATAGAAGCTTGTGAACATAGAAGCCTCCAGCTGTAGCCGATTCCTGAAAGATTAAAAGATTCGATTCAGATGAGTTTAATACCACTTAAGCACACCAATTTTGCGAAACTGTTGGATTGTGCAACCATATTAAAGGTACAATGAACAGAGGATAGTTGAACGCCAGAGAAAAAGGCAATATTCCTCCACCGACCCCCAAGAAACTTTCAAGAAATCCCGACTCAATCATCAAGCTAGAATGTACCAGATCACGTCCAAATATACTGGGGAAAGAACAAACTTTGAATGCCAGCGACCACACCCATTGGTAGATATTATTACACTGGCAACATATGCTACCGGTGTGGCCAACCGGCTATGGTTATCGCTTCTGTAGGGCTGTCAAAACAGTTGATGGGCATATTCTCCCAAAGTCTAATGCTGCCCTACCAACTCCACCTACTCATATGTCGGTCTCGGTGATCAGGCATGCTCAAGCATTTACACCCGCTGTTACACCGATTCGAAAGAAGGGCCCCGCTATAGGACCTTCTGCCCTGCAATAGTCTATACCCTAACCCCAGTTATGACTCCGGAGGATCACGACGTGGTGTCAAGTATTTTCCTATTATATATTCCACACTCCTTGACCAGTAATTTTATTAGTATATCTTTAACATTAGGTACATTGCATTTTCTCGACCACACGTGTATAACCCTATTTGATACAAGTGCAAGCCGCTCGTTTATATCTGATGCATTCGTTGGGAAGTTACAATTGCCATGTTTTGAGCTAAAATAAAAAATTGAATGTGGGATTACCATCCGGTGCCATCATGAGCGCTAGAAATTTTTGCAGATGCGACATCCCAAGTAATAGTGAAACATTCGAAGCCACTTTGGTAGTTATCCCAATTGCAAATTTTGATATTATCTTGAGAATGAACTAGCTAACCCTCCATAAAGCAGCAATCGACTGTCAGCGTAAAAAGATCACTCTTATGAGTGCAGGAAGATCAGTGACATTTATGGGGAGGCTAAGCACCGCCCATCTCTCATTAATGTCATACAGGCGATCAAACTAATACAGAAGGGCTGTGTAGCTTATCAAGTAACGATGGGAATGAAGGAGCTGCTCCTTTAGCAGAGACAATGATTGCAAAGGAATTTCCAGATGTGTTTCCCAAAGAATTGTCAGGAATACCTCCTGTGCGGAAATAGATTTTACCATTGATATGATTCCTAGAATGCAGCCAATATCAAAAGCACCCTACATAATGGCTCCCAAGGAGCTACAAGAGCTAAACAATCAATTAAGAGAATTACTCAGCAAGGGCCTCATTCGCCCTAACATGTCACCATGAGGAACCCATGTGTTATTTTTCAAAAGGAAAGACGACACCATGAGAACGTGTATTGATTATCGAGAGTTGAACATGAACACAATCAAAAATCGATACCCTCTTCTCCGCATTGATGACTTGTTCGATCAGCTCGTTGGAGTAATGGTATTTTCCAAAATCGAACTTCGATCCAAATATCACCAGGTAAGGATAAGGGAAGAGGACATCCCAAAGACAGCATTCCAAATAATACGAGCATTATGAATTCTTAGTAACATCTTTTGGCTGACAAATGCCCCTTCATTATTCATGGATTTGATGCAAAGAATTTTAAAGCCTCACTTGGATAAATTTGTGATTGTCTTCATCGATGATATCCTAATATATTCCGAAATGAAGATCATGAAGTTCATTTACCCCATCTTGGAAACCCTAAGGTTTAATGCATTATACGCAAAATTTTCAAATGTGAGTTTTGGTTGAATTCTGTAGATTTTTTTGGGCATGTGGTAAGTGTCAAGGGAATCCAAGTATATCAAAAGAAAATCGGTGCCATTCAAGAATGGGTACAGCCTACATCTGTAACAGAAATTAGAAGTTTTCTAGGACTTGCTGGTTACTATCGAAAACTTGTACAAGAGTTTTCTCAAATTTCAGCTCCACTTACCAAATTAACACAGGAAACGGTACCCTTTCTTTGGAGCCCGAAATGCAAAGAATCCTTTCAAAAATTAAAGAATGCCCTCACGACCACTCCTGTTCTAACATTACCACAAGAATAGATGGATTACCATGTCTATACCGATGCGTCCAAGGTAGCACTTGGATGTGTTTTAATACAAAATGTGAGGGTAATCGCTTATGCCTCTCGCCAGCTAAAAGTGCATGAAAGGAACTATCCAGTGCATGACTTAAAATTATCAGCAGTAATCTTCGCTCTCAAAATATGGAGGCATCATTTGTATGGGATAAAAATGTGAAATTTTTACAAATCACCAAAGTTTCAAATATATATTTACTCAAAGAGAGTTAAGCTGTCAGCAAAGGCGATGACTAGAACTCATTATTGACTACAAGTTGGATATTCAGTATCACCCAGGCAAAGCCAATGTCGTAGCTGACGCATTGAGCAGAAAATCGGTCGACACACTTGGCACGATGATCATCAACGAATATCTAATTAATGAACTGAATAAGCTGGGAATAGATTTGGTAACTATGAAACAGCTGAACACCATTCTGGCTAAAGAAGCTATAGGACCAACGTTAGAAAGGCACATAAGATTGTCCCAAGAGAAAGATACATAGTATCTAATAATGAAGCAGCTTATTTCGGAAGGAAAGAATAAATATCTTCAAGAAAATGACGATTACATTTATCACGGAACTCGATTATGGGTGCCCAAGGATAAGGAATTGTAAATGGCGATATTACAGGAAGCGCACTGTTCAGGTTACACTATTCATCTAGGGAGTTCCAAAATGTACCACGATTTAAGAAAAATTTATTGGTGGTCAAGACTGAAGAAAGATATAGAAGAGTTTGTGACGTGTTGCAATGAATGCAATTTAGTGAAGGCAGAACATCAAAAACTAGGATGACTCTTACAATCTCTACTAGTCCCGGAATTGAAATAGATTGATATTGCTATGGATTTCATAGCGGCTTTGCTTCGAAGCAAATTTGGAGCGAATACCATATGGGTTATCATTGACTGACTCACAAAATCTGCACATTTTCTCCCAATAAAATAGACTGATCCTGTAGAGAAGCTCGCTAAAATATATATTGGGGAAATCGTATAACTGCACAGAGTCCCAAAAATGATTACATCAGACAGAGACAGTAGGTTCACTTCCCACTTTTGGAAGGCTGTGCACGACGATCTGGGTACTACCCTTGCCACGAGCACTGCATTTCACCCCAAACAAACGGGCAGACAGAAAGAGTAAATCAAGTTCTATAAGACCTTTTAAGATTGTGTATGCTCGCTTCAATGGGAGCTGGGAAAAATATTTACCCTTAGTTGAATTTGCTTATAATAACAATCATCATGCTAGTATTGGCATGGCCCCCTACGAAACCTTATACGAAAGAAAATGTCTTACCCCCTACCATGGACAGAAGTTTGAGATATTCAAATTTATGGGTCCAATTTGGTGGAAAAAACTAACAGAAAAATTCAACTGATAAAGAGCAGAATAATTATTGCCAAGGATCGTCAAAAAAAATACCACGACTCCAGACATCGAATGCTGGAATTCCAAGTCGGAGACTTTGTATACCTGAAACTAAGTCCTATGAAAGGAGTATTTAGAATTGGAGGCCGAAAAATTAAGTCCATTATATGTTGTACCCTTCGAAGTGATAGCTAAAATTGGAGCTGTTGCTTACAAAATAAAATTACCAGAGAATCTTATGGCAATTCACAATGTGCTTCATATTTCGTCTCTTCAAAGATGCCTACATAAACCATCCCAACAGATAGTGGCATCCAATATTACAATCCAACCAGATTTGACTTATGTTAAAAAACTCAACAAAATCATAGAACAAGATAATTGTCGATTAAGGAAAAGAACGATTCCTATGGTCAATGTGCAATGAAAGAATATAGTGCTAAGGAAGCAATCTGGGAGCGTGAGGAGGATATGAGGAAGGAGTACCCCATGTTGTTCAAAGTTCAGGTAATCATAAATAAAAATTTTAGTATAAAGGTACATTGTATTTGGCATGATGTCGAGGACGACATCGTTCTAAAGTGGGGGAGTTTGTAACGACCATTGGTCGTTACTAGGAAATACGTTAAAATGCCTGCCCAATCCAATTGTTCATTAAATACCCACTATAGTTTTGCGTTATTACTAGCGAACTTCTATTTTTTAGTTAATTTTCTTGCTGAATTTTGTTTTATGATAACATTTTCCCTCAATCTTGTTTCACACTAAAATTAATTTTATTCATTAACCTCAGTTTAAAATATATATATATATATATATATATAATGGAAAGTGTACGAAAATTTTAAAACGGTAACATAAAGAAAGGAGAAAGCCGAGAGAAAGCAATTCATTTTCCTATTACCGTATTGAAGGAAAGATGTCTCCATTGGGTGCTACGCCTCCTGCGGAAGAGGTGCGGTGCTTCAGCAAAGCCGGATGGAGAGTATTTAGGGAATTGAATCTCACGGCACCTGAGCTACGGCCGATCGTAATCTCTCGCATTCTACGCAACTCCTGCCAATCCCATGAGCTTCTTTCCTAACTGACGAAGCTAGCCGCAGTCCTCAGAAATCCACGACAGGTGAGAACGAGTTCGGACCCTTCTGACGCTCTTCGATCCTTCGTCGACTCTTCCTTCATCACAGCTCTCAAGCGACAGAAACCTCATTTCCTCGACTTACCTTTGCTCTCGGCAACGTGCGAGAGTCTCATCCCGAACTGTTCCCTGCTCTCTGGAGACAAAACAATCATTGGAAGAAATCCTTAGTGCCTTCGATTTTCCTCCCGTATGACCCCTGTTTCATCGACAAGGTCTGTTTCGTCAGCATGCAAGTTTGTTTCGTCAGTAAAAAGGTTTGTCTCAATCCCTTCAACTGATCCATGTTTCCTCCGAGAGAAGCTTCGACCCGATCCCATTCGTTTGAAATCCCACTCGTCGTATCCAAGCTACATGTTCCTTACTCTTTTGCTTTCTGGAGATCAACCCAATCGCAAGGTATGAGACCGTCCCCTTAAATTTCTGATTCAATATAAGGAGTTGCTGTTTAAAAAAAAGAATACATAATGCGGTCAAAAATGTTGTATGAATAAAATTGAAAGTCTTCCTTCTGCAAAGTGTCCTAAAAATTTTTAATCAAGCTTAGTAGAACATAATTGTCTTGATTAAGGAGCATTAGGACCATCTTGTAGAATCAATAAGAATGCAAGTAAAGGTCTTTAATTGATAATAACAATGCAGAAGTGTCAATTTACCAAAGTATTAGATATAGTAGTTGATTTTTAGTTTAAGGGATCCTCTGTTTTGAATGTCAATATCCAATCGAAGAGTAAAATAATAGTTAAGAACTGTAAAAGGCTCAAGAATAAGATAAAAATAGTTGACACTACTTGGGATTAGAAATGGAGTAGAACTTGATTTGAAGATGTCATAGGGAATTCTAAAGTCAATGCACGTAAGGTGGTAACCTTGGGAAATCAAATAGGATGTCCAAAGAGTAATTCAGGGTTTAATTAAGAATGTTTTGGGCTAGGGACTGTTTTTCGCTGTCAAGATAGAAATCAATCTTTGTTTTTTTTTCCTTGCCTTGTGGTTTGGAACTAGGTGGCAAACAAACAATGTTTGAAATTAAAAAAAACAGCCTGTGTATAGAGATACAATGAGGATAATATTATTAATTTTCTAGTATTTTAGGATTATCAGAAGAGCTGCTAGGATTGAATGAGGTTTAGAGGCATTTGGGTTGTCTTTTGTAGCTGTTATGTGCTGCACTGTGGGCTATGTTAGGAAGAATGCAAAGATTGATTTAGTGGCTGCTATTCAAGCCAGCTATCATCTAAGCCGTTGATTGGGGGCTGCACCAACTGTATATTTAGAGTAGACATAAAATAGGAAGTGAGTTTGAGAATGTTATTGGAGTTGTCTATAAGTCGTTTAACATATGTATTAAGATATACTCATGAGAGAGTTATTGAGGGTTGATTTAGAACATAACCTTGCTAAAGATGGGGGCAACCAAATAAATCAAATACAAAAGATGATCATTGATTCTAATAAAATTATAGTGGTAGGATTCAAGTGTATAAGTGAAGTCGTTCCTCTTATCATTTGTGAATAATGTAGGTACTAGAAGATAGATCAATAAATAATAATATATTTAAACTTAGAGAACGGAAGAGATATTTTATAATGCAAACGTCACCTTCAAAGGCTAATAAGATTTCAAAAATGAATTTTTGCAAGCACATCAGCCTTGTGAGTACTTCTCGATCACTGTTAAAACAAAGGTACACATATACTACTTTCTTGCACTTAAATTGTTGTAATTGCCGCTTAAGATTCTCTTTGAACTTTATTCTTGTCAATATTAAATGAAATGCCAAATTTTTTCCATGATAATATCACAAAACAGAAATGTATTATTATGTCTTGTGAATATTTACAAAGGTTCCGAAATGATGGTTGATTTAGGCTAGGGATGGGGCTAGTCCATCGGGAGGTATAAGGGTGCCATCTGGAATCTTTGAGGGGGCCCAGGTGATGAACATGTTTTATTGAACCCAATCTTGAGGTTCTGAATTTTCCCAACATAACTGATAATGTTGCTTCATGAAATCAAGACACATATATTTATGGAAATACTTATATGTTGATGAGATGGAAGGTGACATAATTATGGCAAGAGAAATGTTTTATTTGTAAGAAAATTTCAAATTTATTTTTGCTCTAAGCCCTTGATTCCCTGCAATATTATCTACTTTCGCTTACAGCTTCTGCTAAGTGTAATATTTAGTATCTCTTGTACTTAGGATGTTCACTAAGGCATTATTCTCATAATGTCAGATCAGATATAGTTAAAAGAGATTGACATAGCTTAAAGACCTCTAAGAAAATTGTGGTGCAAAATTGGTGCATTAAGCTTTAGCTTTTACTATTTTAAGAATCAAACTTTTATTTATGTATGCTATTAACTTGTAATAATATGGATAATGTATTCTTTAAATTAAATGAATGACAATCTTATATGTTGCATGGCTTTGAAAATTTTGAATATTGTCTGAATGTTATTTCTTCTTAACCACCAATATAATCCTGTGCCCAATGATAGTTTGGCTATTACCAAACCTAACAATGGGTCATCACACTGATGTGGTAGGCGATAAATGGTCGACGCACTGGGAGATGAAGGTGACAAAAGCTACTCTCCCACGCCTAAATCTACAATGTGAAGAATCTTGAAAAATTAGCATATATGCTTTTGCAGAGGAGAGAACAACGGTCGAAGAGTAGCTTGACCTAAAAAGCCAAAATCGCATACAAAAACTGCGTGGACGAGGAGCAGTGACAAAGGAGTGATGTTTGTTGCTCAAGGAAGATGAGGTACGAGCTTAAGGGAAGTGAGCTGTGATATGAAGTTAGAAAAACTCAGCATAAAATAAGTTCTGTCATTTTGAGAGTAAAAATTTTACTTGGCCCGTAATTATATCTCTATAAAAGAATTACATCAATAAATTACTTCTCTAAAAATATAGGAAAATCAAACACCTAAAAATTTAAATTACATATAATTATATTAGTATATCCTTCAAATCCAACATACCAAACAATCCTTTAATAAAAAAAAAAAAGATAATCGACTCAACTATAACACATCAACTAGAAATTAGCTAGTAAATCTCATTACAAAAGAACTTCTACCATTGTATTTCCAGCCTATTACATTCAAAAGTATGGAAGATATTGACACCTCGCTAGAGTGCCAAAAAGGCCGCATTAGTTCGCTCTCACTCAAAGAAACATTGTATCACCCTTGAAAGTTGCAACCCCTAGCTCTCAAACTACTAATAAAATTGTCATTCAGTATAATTGTTTTCCCTTTATATATAAGCACTTATAAAAATAATGGTTTTAAGCTACTATCAAAAATACATTTGGGAAAAAAGTAATATTTTCACTTATTCTCCACTTCCCTACACAACCAAACCTGCAATCGGTCAATCTCAAATAAAGAAAGAATATTACAATTTTAAAAAAGAGAACTATTCTAAACTTTAAACCTTTTTTCTTTCATATACTTAGCTTCTAATTGTAATGGAATAGAAGTGCGAGAAATTAAAGGAAAAAATATTCTATGCTAAATTGTTTTTAGATCATCAAGATTTGTGAGTAAAAATAGAAGAGGGAATTTAAAGTTTACCACATGAATCTTCTTTATTTACACGCCTATCATCAAATTTTAATATTTAAAGAAAACATCACCTGAATATCTATAATTTGACCAAAAGTTCACTTAGGTGCTTCAGATCATTACATTGGGAAGAGATTTCATTCACAGCATAAGGCTATTCATAAAAATTTATAATTTTGATGCTGAATGTGTCAAGTAGTCATGATTTAGGTGTCATGCCAATAATTTTCCCGAAATAGAATGCAGCAATGAGAAAATAACAAAATCACAGCTACATGAATGCAAAATTAAGGAAGATAAAAAAAAATTGTTGTGAATGAGATAAATAGAAGAGGATTGCAGAAAAAATCAAGCAAGAAATTAAGGACCTTTCATCAAATAAATGCTGATAAATTTTCATCATCAGAAGCAAACCGTCCATCACAAATAATCAGCTTGCAGCTCTCAGTTCTTCATGAGAGGTCAATCACGCCAAGCAACTTCGAACTTCCTGCAGCACCCACAGTTCATGGATGCGAGCAGTTTCAAGATGGTTTTTATTTTCCCAAAGCTTTTCACCATAAAAAAGCATTTTTTAACAACTACAATTTTGTAAAGCCGCAAGATTTGCTCCCTTTTTTATTTTACTTATTTTACTTGCTTTTTTTTTCTTTTCACTCAACCCAATTTCAATTCACCTAGCAACAACAAACTTTTTCTTTTCTTTTTGTCTTATTTTCACTAGTTTCCACACTTAATCTCATTTTTGTCTGCTTTTCCTTTATTTCACCTTTATATCCATTTTGAGTCTTTAGCATCAAATGCGAGTAAGTTTTTCCCCATCATTACTTGACTAAATCATATTCTAAGCTAAAGCATCTTGGCATCTGAAGGGTAACATAATCAGAAAATTCCAACACTGAAGATTTGCCCTGCCATTAGGAGACATTCAGTCAAAGAATGAGTGCAATGAATAAAAAACACAAAAATTAAAAACAAAAATAATAATAATAAATCACGTGAATGGATCATAATAAAGCAACACCAAAACTTAATAATGATTATTGCATCAGGCTTGAATAATTAACACAAAACAGATGCAGATTTACTTACAAAACTTGTAGCACGTTTGGAAGTTCATCACCCACTGATAAGTGAAAAATATGTTTACACCAAGGAGCCACCAACAAAAGCCAATGAAAAACATAGTCAGAATTATTTGCTCTAACAATTTGTTTTAACACATATAAATGTAATTTTATGATTGAGAAAATCATCAAATTGGTCACTTGACTCTTGCAAAATATTTAAAATAGTCCTTAATTTAAATTAAATGTTTTTTTTTGTCCCTTAATTCTTATTTAAGTGCTTTTTTTGCCGCGAGTTAAACTCGCTGGTAATTCAATTAAACTCCTGCAGCTGATTCCAGCTACCGGTTCTAGCGGGAATCGGCACTGAATTCAGCAGCCGATTCCAGCGGACATAATCAGCTCATTGCAGCTGGAATCGGCCGCTGGAATCAACGGCCATTTCCAACGGCCGATTCCGGTTGAAAAAATGCAAATTTAACGAGAAGGGGGTGGTGAGTTAACGGGAGGGACAAAAAAAATTGAATAACCAAAAAGAGTTAAGAACTATTTTGAATATTTTGCAAGAGTCAAAAGACAATTTTGATGATTTTCTCTTTTATGATTTATGTATATGGACCTTTGGCCAAACAAAATCACTAGCTTCACCTCATACTTTTATTCCTTTGATACACACATAAGGCAGGATGTCTATTGTTATCTAGAGAGTATTCAACGTGCTATAAAGTTCTTGAGAGCCCCCAACGGTTGAAAAAATAATATCTTTAAGAGAACTATGAGATTCAATCATAAACCAATCACTTTATGTTGTGCTTGGAAATGAATAAATAATACACAAAACAGTGACTATGCTAGGCCGTGCCTATAATAAATATCCCCATTGCTGTTGGCCACTCCCTTGCATCCCTGAAAGTTAAAATCAGTTTAAGCTCTATAGCTTTGTTAGACAACAAGCTATTTTAAGTGGATATGATGATTAAAAAAACATACCGGATAATGTGACTAACATTAACCTTAAGTGAACGTGTAACAAGTTTAAGCAAACGACTGCATGAGAGATGAGCCCAAAAGTTGCAGTTAGACATCAAATTGTAAATCATAGTTTGTTCTTATGTATAGAATTGCTTGCTCATGAGCCATAAAAAAATTTAGGATTTATTTAAAATGTTTTAAATTTATTGCTAATTTTCTCGTGCTTTATTAAGATAGAGTTAAAGGCCATTAAACTAAATGTAATAAATATTTATGCAAATGAGCAAAGTGCAGGGGAAATTCTTCTTTAAACAAGGCTGCTTATTTTTAAATAGTTCATCTATTTAAAGTTACAAACTTTTTGTCTTGTATGCCGGTGCTAATAGCAAGAGTAAACTTTTCTATGAGACATAATGATAAAAACTCATGCATGTTTTTCATTGGTTCCTAATAATTGGTCTTGATGACTATTGCAGTACTGTTAATATGAATAATTTCAGTATTTAACATGCTTTTTCTTGATTCATATTACACGAACGTGTTCTGCAATGTTGTTTAGTTCTTATGGAACTGTTTGGTTTCTAATCAATATTAGATAGAGAATAACAATATTCTGGATTGTTAGAATGTCATGGTGCTGTGGCATTTGTATTATGCAGGTTTGACATTCGCATTATGCTGGAAAGTTAAAATGGGGAAGATATGAGAATTTTGGAGATGTTTTTGCTTTATAGGAGTTCTCTTCTCTCTATCATACTGGGGAAGTTGTGGAAATGTTAAAGATTCTTTTCTTTTGCTGGAAAGTTATTGTTGTCTAAGAATATGGAGTGCATAGGAGATGCTGTAAAATTTGAGAATGTGTTATCTACTAATGGTTTTATTCTTCTGTTGGGCTATGATGTTTGGAAAGCCTACTCAATTCCTTTGCGGATTTGTATGTGTGCAGCTCAATTTTCATATAGAATTTCCATATAGTAACCCCAAATTTGTGCTAGGAGGATGGGTGTATTTTAATTGGACTTCTTTTTTCTGAGCCTTTTGGAAATTCCTATTCTCAATTCCTTCAATATCCTGATGCATTGTTTCCATAGAGAGTTCCTATACAGCAACACCAGAGACTGAGACTAAATGCTCCCTCATCAAATATGTAACTCCTTGTAACAGAGCTGCCTAATTGTTTTAGCCTAAGTACACGTTCCGCACAGCATATAGCAAAGAATATTCAATTAGAAATGCATGTGCAAAAAACAATATTATGATGCCACATAACTATATCAATAGCACTAGCTTAAAATATCCAATAAGGATGTACAATTTGGTATGCTATAGATGGCAGAAGCATTCATTGGCCCTAGAATGAAAAGGTAATCTTGTTTTGGAAACGAAATGCGCAGAAAAATATTTATAAAGTTATAACAACAACTTGAATAAAAGTTAGTAGGGATAATCAGACATACATTGCCAACAAACACTGATCGAGAATCAACTTCCTCCTTACTTCCTTGAGATATCGCCACATTTGCAAGGTCTACCAAACATGATAAAACTTCATTCAAAATGCAAGAATTTAAATTTAAGTGAGAAAAAGAAAGAAGATACAATCATGTTACGTTGCATTAGGAAAACTTAGTATAATCCATAGTGAACACAAATATAGGACAAGTGATTAACTAAATATGAAAGGCACTTGCAAGAATGTTAGCAAAGCATTAATATAACAATGCCATTTTCATAGACTATAGCTGAGGAAAGATCAAATACCAAAAAGGAAACCGATAACAATTAAATAGAAAGCAAGCTTTAAATGTCAAATTCAGAAAATAAAAACAAATCTTTTTTTATAATGAGTTGTCTAAGAACATCTTAATATTATTTTTTTTCCTTAAATCGCAATGTTTACATATAGTTGAATTATTCTGGCGGTCATCTAAATATCTCATAGCATCATTGCATCCCAAGAGAACAAAGCGGCAGGTATTTCCACACAATTGGTAATTTCTCAACGATTACAGCTCAGCTGCTTCAATCAGATCAAAACAAAGGATGCAAGAAGTGGATGCCTTTGCATAAAACTCTCTTATAGTTATATAGTTTTAACGTGTATAACTTATAAATCTCTAAAACTTTAATATCAAGATGTTCTCTGGAAAACAGTAAGCAATTCTGTTTACTAGAGAAAGTCACGCATTTATGTACAGAAGTACATAAAACATGCGAAGAACTAAATGGAAGTGCTACAGCCAAAATAACGGCAATACATTAATCTACTGAGACTAACAAAACAACCTTAGAGTTTATTTAAAACCCAAAATGAGGCAATACGTTAATCAGAACCACCGTATTTGTTCAAGCACGCACACCACACAATTATCAAGATGGTGCCCCCATGGCACAAATGACCACCCATATATGACCATAGGGATGTAATTGAAAAGCACGACGGGTCTGACTCCTGGGGTCCCATGTCCCATCAAGGCCCCTCCATTTTCTACAGATGGTGCCCCCTCCGACCCGTTGGCTGAAAACCAACATTGACGCGTCCTATAGCTACGAAGAGTATACTGATTTTGGAGCAGATGTCGTCCACGACTCTGACGAACAGTTACTGGTTGCTACAGGAGATAGTTTACAAGCACAGTCTCCTCTTCAGGCAGAGATACAGGCAGTGACCATTCTACGGCAGGCCCTCCTGGCTACGGAAGTGAATACTGATGGAGTCATCATAGAGGGTGACTGCTTAGGAGCGGTCCGGAGGCTCCAACATCTTTGGGAGAGGACACTCCATCTTTGGGAGAGGACACTCCGTTCACAAGGCGGAGAGCGTCATGCAGATCATCTCATTTTCTTGCTCGACTTTCCTAATGTTATCTTTCCTCATCGATCGCGTAATGCGAATCGGGTGGCAGATTTTTGTGCTATGTACACCCGTCATGATGCTTTTTCTTTTGTTATGGGAGATGTGCTCCCCGGGAGGCTCTTGGACCTCCTGGCACAGGACACCCTAGAGTTTGATCTCAGATGAGTCGTTGTACTGTTGATTTATATTTGATATATATATATATATATATATATATGCATAGGCTACGACCATCTTTCATGAAAAACAGCAAAATTCCCATAAAAGATGAGACATGCCAATTATAAGTTTGTTGCATGTCCAACAATTGGTAGAACAAAGGTCAACTATATCATCCACTTGCAAACTTTGATACAAATCTAATGTCTACAATTCAAGATAAGGCTGAAGTTCAAAATATGTTTTGGTTGGTTACATAGATAACTCAGTCTTATGCAAAAAGTTTAAAACACATATACATAATGCAGAAAAAATGATAAGAAAATTTGATAAAATCAAAATTCCAACTTCTATAAAAACACTTAAAAATTTAAATGGAGCAATAAAATATAGTTTCAAAATAAAGATCAAATGCAAGTTCTTGTAAAATTATTGCAAGTTTGAATATTTAGAAAATTTCCAACGTACACATAAAAATTCCCAAATTATGGCTCTTACTAACAATGTTGTAAGCCTGAGCAAAATCACCGGTTGAAAAAAGATAATGTAAGAATAAATAAAACATTACTCAGTTAGCGCAAATTCCTTAGAAGTTTTAATGCCCTAGCTCTACACTCAAGAACATCATATCCCCAAGCACCCAAAGTTGACATATTAACTTTATTTTTCCAAGAACATTTGTATTATAGAGAAGATCTATGCCCTATTTATAGAATTACAAAGCTTTAAAATGAGAAAAAAATGAATACAAAAGAAAAAGACCTGATGATGCTAAAGAAAATAATTTGACGACTATATATGGTAATCTGTGTGCTTTAATCTAATGGCCATTGTTGGCTGTGTCCTTTCAATCTAATGGTTGGGGATGATTTGCTAGATGAATTTGATTGCTAAAATTGGTGACCCTGAGGCTAAAATCTAGTGGTTGGAACCGTTAATATGTGAGCTCAAGCCTAGTGGATGAGAATAATGATCTATGGGATAAATTTGAGTGCTAACAATAATAATTCAAAGATATTGAATGCATAATATATTATTCAACAAACATTTTAAGCATCTTAAAAATAAATAAAAATGCATTATTATTTCTTACAATATAATTAAAACAGTGCTTATGTCGTGTGTAGATGATTCACATTATATATACATAAGAGATATCAACCAAATGCCTAATTGATTTGATGACACATACAAGCAAAGGCCATATGATTTGAATGCACATTAAAAATTGAGGTTTAAATACATTTGCACTTATTTTATTTTTATGTAACAAAAATTTGAAATGGAACTATCATAATCATGATGCTTGTTCATATCATTAAAATAAAAAAATGTAAAACTAATTCAATACTAAAACAATACAGAAGTGTAATAATATATTTATTGCAAGTTTTTAAATACTAAATATTTGTGACTAATAAAAAGAATATACATTTGCTTAAGAATTTGTCTTTCTCCACCGGCAATATCTAATTTATTATATATATTCTCAAATGTTACACTCTTAGCATCATGAATTGCTATTTTGATTTAGGACAAACTAGTTTATGTTTCTTCTAATTCTTCTCTATCTTACATTTAAATCATTCTTTATAGAATCATTTTTTATTATTAATCTTAATTTGAACATTATGTTTCCACCACAAGGCATCTTTATTATTGGATACACTCCCTTTTGATTCAACAAGCAAACACTTTACGATATTATGAATACAAATAGCAGCTAAACTTCACATAAGGCTGAGTTTACCCTCAAAATCTCATTGTCCAATTTTAAAACTTCACTCTTAATCTCTCCAAAATAAAAACTACCATGAATATTATTAAATTCATTAATTACCCTTTCAACATATCCATTAATATCTCCTATAAAAATCTCTCGATGTATTCCTTAATTCAACTCATCCAAGTCATGCTAAAAATTTTCTTTTGTACACATATCCAATCTTAATTGAGGGACATAAGTAATTGCAATATTAAAGGCTATTTCATTAATTATAAATTTAAAAATATAATTCTATCTCCTAACCTCTTAACATTCACTACATTATCCTTTAAATTCTTATCCAAAATGACACATGCTACTCCAAAGGCGAGTCTTACCTGGGTACCAGAGTTTAAAACCTAAATTATCAATTTCTTTTTCTTTCTCTCCCACCCACTTAGTTTCTTGAATGAAAATTTTATTAATCTTCCAATTCATCATAATATCAACTAGCTCAAAAAGCTTGCCAATGAGAATGTCAATATTCCAACTATATAATTTATAACCAAAGACTAAATTCTTTACCCGCATCCATCCATGATACCGAAACCCTTGCTTATTTGACATTGCACTCGAGCGTTGATGTAGCATCCTTTGCACACTTTTCACTACATCTAGGCAATGTAGTTCATCGCTTTCAGGGGACGCTCTAGCTCTAATACAACTATTTAAATGATTCATGTAATAATAGAATTTCACAAAATTTTACGCTAGTTGTCGACTACCTAACACAATCATCATCTATTAACTAGGAATTGGTGCCCAGTAACAACGAAGTTGCAATTTCTTAATGAACTTCGAGCCAAAATTCCCCTTTCCCTTTATGGGTTATTTGCTTGTCTATTATTTCCTTGTTATCTTATTTTTAATATTGGGGAAATAACATAGACCGAACAATGGTATATTATCTTAATGATTGTTTGGTCGACTTCATTTTGAGTGTTAAGAAAAAACTTTATCCTAAATATGATTTTTCAAGTGTTAGATGCATTGCATTTATTTTATTGTGCAAGATTTATGGGATTAAAAGTTCCTTGCATAAACATTTTGCATTAATGTAAAATTCGACCAATTTAACAGGATTTACTTTAGGCATAAAACTTACGCAAAAAAAAAAATCGATTGTACCCTCACCAGACTTTGTCGCCACTCGTTCAGCCCTCTTGCGCATAGGCCTACAGCAATTGACAGTTGCAGGCATCGACAACCCTAAACAACCTTTGACAATCCCTCGTCGACCATCAAGTAGCACTCGATCAACCCTCATGCACACAAATCCGCAGCAATCAATCATTGCTGGCGTCGACGACCCTCGGTCAGCCAATATAGGCCCTCACTGGTTCTTAGCTGGGCCTCAGCGACCCTCACAAGCCATTGTCCCATTCTTTCCGGCCATATCCATATATGCGAGTTTCTTTTTTTAAGGTTTTCTCTTCACTCATATAGACTTCAAATCTGATTACTCAATAAGTTCCAAATAACAAAAAATATTCTATATAGTATTCTTTTACCTGAAGAACTCATTTAAATTATCTTGGGATTCCTTTTACTTCAATCCAACAGCCGTTTAAAATCATGTGATTTGAATGCTACTTTAATTACTTTGCACATAACACCCAACCAAAAAGCCCCTCCGAACATTATTTTCCTTCAAAAGGGTAATGGAGCGTATTGATGGCTAGCATAACATGATATCGTGATTTTACAACTAGTCATATTGAAATGGAAACGAAGCATAAATGATTCAACCTTGGGCAGCTCCCATCTCCCTCTCGACCTTGGCTTGCATTTCACGAAGGGCAGCAGCTTCTTCCTCCATCTCTTTCAGACGCTTCTTCATGTCATCGAGCTCCTGTAACTCCATGAGTAACAAGACCATGGGATCAGAACTTGAGAATCCAAAAATGCTTGGGTCAGAAACCAATATGGAAATCAAGTACGTCAGAAACCTTAACGGCGTCAATATCGGCCCTTGCCAACTCAATGTCGGCATTCTGGATTTCCATATCGCCTTCAATCTCGCTAGCGTCAGGAATCTCTCCACCATACACCTCGTGTTCCTCTTCGTCCATCTCTCCGTTGTTCATGAACCTCCAACAATGCGCTCGTTTGCCGGATTGCACCGAGTGGACAATTTTTTGGCACCCAAAAAAATTACTTTAGCATTTATTTATATTAAAATAATATAAATAATAACTTTTATTGAATGAGTATAAATAGTATTTCGTTTTTTTGAAACAATATTTATTAAGTGGTATTTTATAATAATTAAAAAATTTACTTATTATTAAGTTTATGTTATTTATTTAAAATTTTATTTAGTTTTTGTAAAAAAAGAAATGTTATTTATATTCGCTGATGTGTGATATGTAAAAAAACTCAATGAATATCATTTCAATACAAAATTAATTTTTTGTATGCCACTTCAACAGTCTAAATAGTCTCTCTTTCAAAAATCAATAAAACTTTAAAAAATTTTAATTATTATTAATAATTATGCACTAATTTTATTTTAATAATTAGGAAATAATAATTCATCAAATTTTCTATCAATTTATTAATGAAGATAGCAAATGTAATTTTGCATAGTTAAGAAATTATTTTATTGATAAACTATTTTCGAATTAAATTAACTATAAATAAAAGTAGCATTAGTTAAGTATATGCATTATTATTAAAATTTTAATTTATAAGTAATTCAATTGATATGGTTGCTTAAGTTATATTAAATGATTTTGCTAAATGAATAAGCTGTATGCTTCGATATTAATTTGATTTTATAACTAATAATGAGTTAAAGTTAAAAAAATATGATTAATTAACATGTTATAACACAATTAGTTATATTTTAGCAAGCGCGATTTGCAAGAGATTGCCTAAAACGCGCGATGGATGAAAAAAAAAAACCGACGAGGACGTGGCACATTTTGTGCGAGAGGAATTTTTCGACCGCTGGTTTCCCTTCCCGCGATGCATTTTATAATATGAGTTGGGAATAGTAGTCTTTTCTCTTATAAATAAATTATCACTTATGTCTATAATAATTAGTTAATAGGTTAATTGTATTATTAAATAATTAATTAATTAAACAATTATTCATGAATTAACTAATTACATTGATGAGTAATAAATATCTTTGTTATAATAACTAATCAATTATACTATTTGTATTAGAATTTTAGAGTTATTTTTTTACGCACTTAAATTTCTTAATTATATTAAATATTATTTAAATCGTCAATTAATGAATTAGGTTAAAAAATATCATATGCTTTATTAATTGTATTATATTAATTATATAAGTTGGTTAAAACTAATGAAATATTGATTAATTAACTATGTACAATCAATTATGCCATGTTAATTAAGTAATACTTTGCACTACTTACATAATTATATGAATTGCATTAGCTGTTTTAATTAAAATAAATAAAATAAATACGTAATTTTCCAAAATTGCAAACCGGTAAATGCAAAATCTTTGTTTTGAGAGCTCTCTCGCATTACTTAAATATGCACGTGATTCTTTTCAGGAAGAAAGTGAATAAGTTACTTCAATAATATTGTTATATAGCTCTTAATTATCTTTTAAAATATATTGATGATTAGAATTTAGGGAATTAAGTGAAATAAAAAAATTTTATTAAATTCATTTTTGTTTATGGAGCCCATAAAAATATATTTTTTAAATTTTAAATCTTAATCATCCATACTTTTTGAAAAATATTTAAGAGCTAACTAATATTTTTCTAATAAATGAGTGATTATGTGAATTTAAGTATTGCTTAGGCCAAGAGTATATGACATAAAAACTGAATGTATAAGAGTATGTCAAATATTTATATATCTATCATTCCACTCATCTGCAATAAGAAAAAAAAATAAAAACATCAAAAACAATTATTTAAGTTATACAGACGATTATGACAAAATAACACTATCTTCACGGGATAATCAAAAGTACCAACTCTTCAAAACTACTCCTACTGATCTGCTCTAATCCTGTATCGCACTCAAGATCTCTTCCAAGCCCATGATCTACCATATTTGATTTTAATATGATAGAGCATAACTAATAAAATAAAATTATGATTAGACTTGTTAAGTATATTTTATGGTTAAATATTTTAATTTTGTTAGGAATATCATATTTATTAATTTATATTAATTAGAGCTGTGCATAAGTGTAGTAAATAGGAAAATACTAAAAATAAGGAGATGAGTAAAAAAAGAATTGAATAAAGAAATATATGAACTAATGTGACTGCATATTTTTTATTAGAAACATATTAAATTAAAGCAGCAAGTATATGTGTATGAATGTGCTTATAAAAAATAAATGTAAAAATGAATATATTCAACTGAATATATATTAAGTAAATTTGTAAAAATAATGAAAATAATATAATTGTAAAATTGTATAAAGAATGTTCTGCAGTAATCTGTAATGTATAAATTGAACTGCAAAATGCAAAAGTAAAAAAGTACGTAAAGCGATTTCAGTCTCAATTACTGAATAAATTATAGGCACAATCTGTAGAGTGTATAAAGTATAAGTCATATGCAATTAATGGATTGTGTGGTAATGAAGATATTATTTTATTTATCTAATTTTAATATGTTCTGCGGGCACATACATAATAAATGAAAAATTATGCATTTTCCAACTGTATATAAAGGGGTCTCCTATAAAACTATTGTGATGCCCTGGGCTGACCGTCGACGAATAGCCCGAGACATCAACGAGGGAGATAACTCATCATGATCCGTCATCAACTGTAATAACCCAAATCCTGACTATAATAATTGGGGCTAAATTGTTGACTAAATTAAGACAAAATCAAAATTCAGGGCAAGTTCAAAATTAGAACAAATCAAATATATTATTGAAAATAATATATTTTTGTGATCTTAATGCTCATATTTGAAGGTAATCCGATAAACAAATATTCTTATATTAATTTTTGAATTTTTTAAATACAAAAATTAGAAAAATAAAATATAAATCTAAATTTAAAATTTTTAGTGTCATTGTATTCATAATAATAAAATAAGTCTATACAAATTTTTTCGTCAAATTTTGAGCGTCTGATAGTCTGTAATTAATTTTTGAAGTTTTTATATTCAAAAATTAATTAAAAATAAAATATATCTCTAAATTAAGAAATTTTTGATTGAGGGTATTCGTTTCGCCAAGATGGACATCCCAATCAGGTTTTGTCAAATTTGGAAATTAGAAAGCGATAAAATGCAATTAATATTTTCTATTTTCCCCAAGTTGTATCTCTCCTTGCCCATTAGGAAAATAAAATATAAGTTTAAATTTTAAATTTTAGTGTCGTTGGATTTGTAATAATAAAATAAGACTATACAAACTTTTTTGTCGAATTTTGAGTGTCTGATAGTCTGTAATTAAATTTTGAAGTTTTTATATTCAAAAATTAATTAAAAATAAAATATACATCTAAATTGAGAAATTTTTGATTGAGGATGTTTGTTTTGCCAAAACGGTCCTATGTTAATGTTGTCATTGGGCGGTCAGACTTTCCTTGGCGATTGGATCCGCGAGTTCAATCAATGAACATCCCGATCAAGTTTCGCCAAATTTGGAAATCAGAAAGCGATGAAATGCAATTAATAATTTCTATTTTTTCCCTAAGTTTTCTCTCTCCTCCCCCCGTCCTATGATCCGTCATCAACTGTAACAACCCAATCCTAACTATAATAATTGGGGCTAAATTATTATAGCGCCCTGCCCCATCGCCGCGCGCAGCTGAAGTATATAATAACAAAATAGTCAGCGGCGGAGCGGTGCGCCGCTCAGGAAGCCATTACCCATCTTTTCGAATATGCTAACAATAAACCCATACAAATGATTGCTGACTCATACCCTAAAGAGAATGGTCGAGAGCTAATAATTAAGATAAGAGTAGTATCCATATCCAAGTACTATATAAATGCATGCATTGGATTTACATACGAAATGAAGAATCCAACATATGTATAAGATATCAACATTTCAAGTATACTGATTATATCACAATACTAAGTATAAATAATATATAAATAGAGTGCAGAAGATAAGCATACATCCAATAATATTCATCACAGAAACAGAATAAAAATATTCATCTCAGAATAGAAAAGTAAATATATTCTGAATTAATACAAACGATTTACTGAAATGATACTGAAATAAAGTCTAAGCACTGAACTGAAATAACTAATCAAAAGCGGTAAAACTAGAAGAGAGATTCACTAATGCTCCACATACTCCTACCGAACCTCCTGCACGTCATCCTGATCCGGCTCAACAAACTGCTCAGAATCTAGCAAATTGCTGGATCCCAAAAGTATCACGTGTTAGACAATAAGTCTAACATATCAAAACTAATCTAATAGTTCTAATTGCTTACTTAACATTTAAATAATGTAAACCAAGCTGCAAGAAAACTGTAAAAGTAACTAAAAATTTGAAATTATATAAAACTGAAGTAAAGTAAAGCTGATTGTATACTAAAAATGAATGAAATTGAGTAAATAACATGTAAGACTATACGGTATGTCACTGAAGTCATGCATCTATATATGCCACGATACGAAATGCAACTGATATGCAACCAAAATATCACTGAACAGGTATGAATAGTACAGTCCAATGCCTACATATATTCAATTGGGAATCAAATACTAGTCATCCTGCAAATTCCCCTATTGATATATGTAAATTCTGTAATTCATAAATCATCACTAATACTCATACTTTATGCTCATGTCTCTGCACTACATGCTTAAAATTCAGAAATCTAAAAAATTATGTAAAATCAGATAATGAATTAAATGTCTATATTATGCAGAATTCATCTAAATGGATTATGACTCCTAGTTCTAATTCTGATAAATTTGTTTTACTTGAGATTTTACTTAAAATTATCAGTTGGAAATATTGTATACACATATTTAGTATATTTCCAAGAAAGATGGAATTAACACATAGTTTGTTTGAAGCTGCACCTATCAAAGCGTTCTTCGATAGGAGGCATCACCTGTTGGCAATTTTTATTTCACTCAAACTAAGCTGTTAAATACCCTAACTATAAGCATACTTAGTGTCCTAAGGAGGGGGTAACTTGAAATACTTAGTTTGTTTGAGACCACAACTAACAAAATGTTCTTCGTTAGAAGACATCACCCATTGGCAATTTTTATTTCACTCAAACTAAGGATTTAAGTCCCTAATTACAATACTTTTAGGATCAGATGATTTACTCTAAGTGGATTGTATTCGCCTAAGCCCGCAGGATAACATAAAGATAAGTTTTACTTAGAGTGACTCAATTAATACTGAATACTACTAAATTGATCCAACACTATTGATATACACTACTATACTCAACTAATATTCATAGTTCAGTGAATTCTATTTAATCAACAAGGATCACCAAAGCTATGAGTTTAGAATTCATTGGGATGAATCCTGTACAAGGTTCCAAGGATGTGCCCAAAAGGTTACCCAATATAAGTTATTATCATATAGGAGGAATCCTATGCTAAGTACTTTAGGTGATTCTATCACAAGGGTTAAAAATCAAACTCTAAGATTAAGGGGAAAATATCTAAGTTCCTATCTCAAAGTTTAGCAAAAGATTTTCCTACCTCAATGTGTTATCAATTAATAAGGCTTTTCAATTATATTATAAATCCTATGGTAAGATCATCAAGATCTTACATCTCAAACATTTACTCTAAATTTATAAGTTTCATTTATTATACTTGAATTGATCAGATCAGATAAAATAGTTAGACCCATCTGATCACATCCTATATTACAATTATGGGATGAAATCATGAATATTATTGGGATTTAATCTTGTAATAAATTAACATATTTTTATAATTATCTTCATACTAAGAGTCTTATATAAGAGAAAATCAAAGATCTTAAGCTCAAGTATAAATATTTAATCACATAATTTATTTTTATAGTCTTAACACTTCTAATTCAATAATTTATGATAAATATTAAATTAGATACATTATTAGAATCATGTCAGTTGAATTATCTTTCAATCAAGTTGATTGATTTAGTAATTAGGGTTTAGATCTTAATCAGATAGGATAAGGTTTAACTCCTAGCCTTTCCAACTTAAGATCAATAGTTGATTTATAGGTCAATGATAAATTAATGTATTATTAGTAAATTATTGATGATAAATTTCAAATTTAAATTAAGTATCAATTACTTAGTTAAGTTTTTAAGATTCTTATGTTTAAATATAGTTTAATGCCAAATTAAGTAAATCAAGGTGTCCAATTTAAAGTTAAAGTTCTCTAACATACATAAATATCACATTAATTAAAATAATAAGTAATTAAGGCTAATCAAATCTTAAATTAAATACAAAAAGGATTAGCACTTGATTACAAATATAAAATAATTAAGTCTTATATAATTTAATTCTTAAGTTCTATATTGACCATACAAATAATTAAAGATCATAACATTTTTATTTGACATAAAGTATTCAAGCAATTTCCTTATGAGGTTTAGAACATACTATACATGCTAAAATATTAGATTTCATATTGAAATTTACCTATACATTCATACAATGCTCATTTTTACTAAATCTAGTTTTAATTTTAATATGATTTAATTTCATTAGGGTTCTAAGATCATTAGAATGCAAAAATATGAAGTTTTGACTATTTCAGACGATTCTAGATGCTACAACGTGTTTAATTTAATTTTATTAATATTTATATGCTACTGCGATGCACTTTAGTGTGCTACGGCGGATGCATATTCTAAACTTCGGGCGCTACTGTGCGCTGTAACGTCCGATGGTGATTTTGCCTATGTGAAAACCGTAATGGGTCACCTTTGCACTAAAATACTCTTAATCTAGATCACTTCATGCAGTGTCATATACTGATGGAAAGGTCTTTTCGAGATCTTTCTATTGATATTAAAATCGGTACGATTGATTATTCTAATAAATAAAAATTAAAGTTCTAGCTATGGGTATACAGAAATAATACAATTTTTGATAGAAATTTTAAATGAAGGAATGGGCTTCGATCTGACTCATTAGAGTCCGATTAAGGCGCAAAGATCATGCATATAATTCATACAATAACTTAATAAAAATATCATTCATAACACTTTGCTACATATGAAGAGAATAACACAAGGAAGAGTTTATCAAAAAGAGTACCATGGCCTTAGGAATGGAAGAAGAAGACTCGACTGGTTCCTTGAGAGCTTGATGGCTTGAAGGATCCTTCAATAGCAGCATAGCAAGAAAATGAGAGGAGCTCAGCTTATTGCTAAATGGAGAGGAAGAGAGTGCTGAGCCTCCATTTAAAGGAGAAGGAGAGCATGGTTCTCCCTTGAATTCTCCCATCAATTATGGGAGAGAAGAGTGAAGGTCATGAGTCTTTTTTTTTAATTGTGTGCATTAGAAGAGAGGAAGGGGAAGTGAATTTTGGCTGAGAAGAAAATAAATAGTTAGGTTTTGATAGCTTATTAGGTTTATATACTATTTAATAATCTATTTAAAGCCATAATATAAATCAAGATAGCCATTAGATTAAAATCGGATGGCTAAAATTTCTTGAGCCATAATCTATAACCATAAAAACTTCAAAAATTACAAATTTAATATCGAAATGAGTGTCTCGACAAGACAAAATGCACACATCTAAAAATCATTAAATTTGGACTAGTATTTTATTTATATTAATTTTTAAGTGAAAGCTTCAAACAATTACTACAATTAATCTGAAGCTCAAAAATTTACGAATCTTAAAATATAGCATCCTCTTATGATGCTTTATTTAAATATATAAAAATTTTAAATTTTGACTTATATTTTATCTATTATCAACTCTAGAATCTTAAATTTCACAAATTTATTTAGGACAATTCATGATCTCAATTGTGCTCAAATTTTTGCAGGAGAATCCCCTTAATATGTTTTATTTGAGAATATTTTTATTTAATTTTTATTTAACTTAAAATTTGGATCTTGATTTTTCAACTTAATTTGATTAATTTATGTCAAATTGACTTAGTAATAACCTTGGGTTATTATAGTTGTTGATTCAATTAAGACAAAATAGAATTTAAGGCAAGTTCAAAATTAGATAAAATCAAATATAATATCAGAAATAGTATATTTTTGTGATCGTAATGCCCATATTTGAAGGTAATCCTATAAACATATATTCTTATATTAATTTTTGAATTTTTTAAATATAAAAAATTAGGAAAATAAAATATAAGTCCAAATTTAAAAATTTTAAAATCATATCTGATAGGCTGTAATTAATTTTTGAAGTTTTTATAACCTAAAATTAATTAAAAATAAAATATATCTTTAAACTGAGAAATTTTTGATTGAGGTATTCGTCTCGCCAAGACGGACATTTTGATCAAGTTTCATCAAAATTGAAAATCAGAAAACGATGAAATGCAATTAATATTTTGTATTTTCTTTTTCCCTAAATTTTCTCTCCCTCTAATCTAAAATTAATTAAAAATAAAATATATCACTAAACTGAGAAATTTTTGATTGAGGGTGTTCGTCTCGCTAAAACGGACATTTTGATCAAGTTTCATCAAAATTGGAAATCAGAAAACGATGAAATGCAATTAATATTTTGTATTTTTCTTTTTCCCTAAATTTTCTCTCTCCCTAATCTAAAATTAATTAAAAATAAAATATATCACTAAACTGAGAAATTTTTGATTGAGGGTGTTCGTCTTGCTAAGACGGACATTTCGATCAAGTATCGTCAAATTTGGAAATCATAAAATGATGAAATGCAATTAATATTTTATATTTTTCTTTTTCCCTAAATTTTCTCTCCCTGAGTCTTCTCCCACCTCCTTGGCAAGTTGCTGCCTCCCATCAACAAGCCCCTTTTGAACGGAAGGAAGGATCATAAATATTTAAAAAAATGTGAGTGAAGGAAATTTTATGAGCTTATTGAATTTAAATGAGGGATTTAAAATAATTAAATATTTATTTAATTCATAATGACACTAACCTACTAACCAATAATTTTTATTTTTACTCATAACATTTATTTTTACTACTAATATTTAATTTTTGTTCTTCCACAACTACTTTTTTATTTTATGCTTATAATACTTTTTTTATGTAATTTTTATGTTCTCTATTTTTCATTTTAAAATTATTTAATATATATATATACCTTATAGTATAATAATTATAATTATATTATTTTTTTACTATGTTATGCTATATAATAATAATATTATTATTTTGCTATTATTATTATCATAATTATTACTATTATCATTGAAAAATATGATAATAATAATAATAATTTATAAATATTAGCATTATCACTAGATAACTAAAGATAATGATAATAATAATAAGTATATAAATTATCGTACTTATTATTATATGTATAATAATAATAATATCAATAATATTATTATACTATCTCTCATATTATATTATTATATTATTATATTATTCTCTCTTTATTATCATCTTCTAATAATAATAATAATAATAATAATAAGTATATAATCTTATTTATTATTATCATCATATATTGAACAAAATACTAGTAATATTCTTATAATATTATAATATTATTTCTCCATTTTTATTTACAATAATAATTATAAGCAACACATCGTAGTGTGCTATAGCACATTGTAGCGCGCCCCAGTGGAAAGTAGATAGAGACTGGGGCGAGGTAACGCCCTAGCAGCATGTGTCTAGAGGCTGGGGCACTACAGCACACCGTGACATGCCTCAACGTCAGAGCACCCATGCGCCCTGGCACTCATCTACATGAGTGTAACAACCCTGGTATTGTTACCCGTCAATTAGTGACCTAATTGACTCTAATTTTTTTCCATTAATCTTATAAGTGTATTAAGAGTCTCCATTTCAAGTTTCGTATGATTTGGAGATCGTTTGACAATTTCCAACATTTCCTAATTTTTTGATAATTCTAAGAATGCCTAATTTATTAGACCTCATAATCAAAAACGGAGTCCACCATTGGACTCACCACACCCAAATATTTATGATAATCCTTTAATTTATAAGGATGAGCTTCTAAATTACACTCGATAGTAGGAATTGGAGATCCAGAACTTGTGTAATTTAGAATAGTTAGAATGGTTAAATTAGAAAACAAATGATATCACCATGCTTAGTAGAGTCCCTTGCTTACTACTTGATTTTGTGCTACGTATTCCTTATATTTTGTGCTATATTTCCTTGGACATATCATATAAGACTTTGATGTATAAATAAAATTTTAGGAAATTATGGAGACTCCTTGATTCCTTATAAAAAATTAATGTAAATGATTAAAGATAAAATTGCATGTGTTAGAGCTGCCTCTTAGTTATTTCTTCTGCTTATGTCTCCTTGTTGACGCTAGGAGAAGACTATGCTTATATTTTCTGCCTATGCCTCCTTATTGACGCTAGGAGAAAATTTGTTTTGTGTTTTCTGCATATGCTTCCTTGATGACACAATGAGAAAACCCTATATTCCGCATATGCCTCCTTGATGATGCTAGGAGAATATAGTTTTGCGCCTTAGCCTCCTTGTTGACGCTAAGATCCTTTTGATATTCAGTGGGCTAGATTAGCTCTTTTCCGAATGGTAGTTAGTACACGGATGTTCATATATAGTATTAAGGTTTTGTATACGCTTCAGTATTTTCATTTCAGTTAGCTATTTTCTTGTTTTGCTTATATATATTTTAGAATGTTAGATTTATTGCTGCTATTTATATGTATTATTATTCAGTTTATTTATTTAATTTGCATACTTCTTATGATCATCAGTATGTTTAGGATGTAGCATTTTCTTTCAGTATTTGTTCAATTACTTATACTTATATGACCTGCCTTGTTTAGCTTACATTTAAGGCATATCTTAGCCTCCATTTTGCTTAAGTTATAAATGTTGTTTATAGTTTTTTCCTCTATATTGTTTATGCTAATTGCTCCATTATTTGATGCAGTTGTTGCTTAGAATATGTTAAATGGTGATATTACAAAATACATAAAATTCATCAGTTTAAAATGTGCTTAGACAATTTGTCTAACAAATTTTTTCTCTTTTTTGGCTGGGGCCCTGCATTGTGAAACCGACAATGGCAGATTCCCATCAGTTAGACGATCATGTGATAGAGGTAGAGCCTTATCTAGAGGAGGAGCCTTTAGAAGGAGCTGCTATTTAGTTTTCTTACAAGTGAGGATGAGAGTATTTTTGGCCTTTAATTATTTAAATTTTAAATGTGATGTAATAATACAGGTACTCTTGACTGTGTGTTTTAGATTATTATGATGTTTATTCTGAGTTATATTCCATGTTATTTCTATTATGGTGCTTGGATGTTTTTTATTTAAATTGCTTCTACACTCTGTATGAATTTCTTATATAGTGACTGAATACTTGATTATATGCTTACTCCTTCCCTTATTAGGTGGATTGTGGATTTCATCCTAATCCAATAATAAGTGAAAGGGTTAGTCAGAGTGACACACCACCTCTTAGCTTAATCTTGTGGATTAAGGGGTGGGGCACCACAGTTCCATAAATGGTGCCACATATCAATGGAAAGGTCTTTCTGATACCTTTCCATTGATACCAAAATCAGCACAAACGGAGCATCCTAACTATATGAAAAATGGTAATAAAGACTGAGGTATTCAAAATGGATGAAAAACAGAGCAGTTTTTCTTCAGAAAAATGTGATATTTTAAAGAGCTTTAATGATTTCTATACATGCTTATGGATTTTTAAAGATACATTCCAGCATAATAGCAACATGAAGAAGGCAAGAAAGAAGAGTAAATGATTATTAGGATAGTAAGCAAATAGGTACCTTAGCCTTTAGGAATGAAAGGAGATGACTCTGTTTCCTTTAAGACCTTGGAGAGGAGCTTCTTCTTCAAGGTGCATCAATGGAGGGAAAAGGAGAAAAACTTCAGCAAGAAGAAGAAGAGGGGTTATGCTCTCCCTTTAAAGGAGGAGAGTGAGAGGGAGGCTCCATCATGAGCTAGGGAGCTAGGATGTGAGGGGCCATCATGCTTGCCTAAGAAGGGCATGGCTAAGAGGAGAGGGGAGGGATGGCCTCAAGTTGCTTACATAGGAGAAATTGGGGGGAATGGCCAACTGAAATTGCAAGGGAGGAAAGAGGAATTAAATGCAAATTAAAAAATAATTAATTATTATTCATAATTTTTAATTTATTAAAAATTCAGGTTAAATAAACGTTCTCCGAAAAATCCCAAAAATTCACCTTTAGCTAATTTGGGGGTGAGGAGTTCAACGACGAAGTCGGATTTTGATTCTAATGACTATTTAATGATTCTATTTTTCGGCTCATTTAATTATATTAAAATATTTGCAAAAATTCAATGACTTCCAAATGCGTCCAAAACATCACCCCTAGCTAATTTGGGGGTGAAGATCACAACAACGAAGTTGGATTTTGATTTTGAGGTCAAATTAAATGCCTCAATTTTCTAATTAATTGAATATTAAAATATTCCCAAGTATTGATCGAGCTCTGAATTGCTCCAAATCTTTAGGGTTTAATCATAATGGCTAGATGAACGTAATTAAGATATGGTTAATCTAAAATTAAGCTAGGTAATAGCTTTGGGTTGTTACACCTAAAGTAAGATCCTTATGATCTCACTCTTCTATCACTTAAGTTAAAAGTTCGGGGTTTACTTATTATATTTGATAAAAGTGATCAGATTATATGATTAGATCCATCTAATCACCACCTATTCTTCAATCATGGGATGAAATTAAAGATATTAATTGTGGCGCCCCGCACCCTTAATCCGCCAAAGGATTAGATTAAGGGTGGGGTGTCACTCTGGCTAACCCCTCACTTACCATTGGATTATGATAGACTCCACAATCCACCTGATTAGGGAAGGATTAACACAGAATCAATCTAACAGTCACTATATAAGTAAACATACAGAGTGCGAAAGTAATTTAAGGAAATGTAAATCATCCAAGTATCACAATATAAATAGCAAAAGTAGAACTCAGTACATAAGCATTCAATCCAAATACACAATCAGAGGTACCTGTATTATCATTACATCATTTAAAAAGTTCAAATAGAATGGAATGTGCAAATACTCTCATCCTCACATATAAAATAAAAGCTAAATAGCGGCTTCTTCTACGGGCTCCTCCTCTGGGTATGGCTCCACTCCTAACTCCTGCTCATTTAACTAAAGAGGATCTGCTATTGTCGATTTCACAATGAAGGGGCCCCAGCCAAAGAAAAGAAAAATCTGGTTAGATAATTGTCTAAGTACATTTTAAGCTGATTATCATAAAGGTTATGTAATATCACGACTTCTAAGCAACAATGTGTATAAAAGACCAGCAAGCAGTACCAAAGAAAAGGGAAAGCTATAAACCATTATTTATAACTTAAGTAAAGAAAAGGAAAGAGACTGAGACATGCCTCGCATACAAACTAAACGAGGAAGGGCATATGAATATACATAATTAAATAAGTGCTGTAAGAAAAGTTCTACATCCTAAACATGCTGGTGATCAACAAAAAATATGCAAATTAAAATAAACAACTCAGCGATGGTACATATAAATAGCAGCAAGATTCTAATATCCTAAATATATATAAAAGCAGTATAAGGAAATAGCTGACTAAATAAGAATACTGAAAAGTAAACAATAATAACTGCATATAAAACCATATGTGTACAATCTGCCATACAGAAAAGAGCTACATTAGCTCACCAAAAAGGGCTGAAGATCTTAGCACCAGTACGGCTAGGGCGGTTCCTAGCATGATACGGCTAAGGCAACAACAGTCAATGTAAAAGGCCCTAACACAGTACAACTAGGGCGGTTCATAGTACGATACGGTTAGGTCACCAACAGTCATACCCAAAAGATCCTAGCACCAGTACGGCTAGGGCGATTCATAACATGATACGGCTAGGGCAACAATCGGTATGATCAAAAGAACACTGAGAAGCAGCTCAAATACATCAAATCATTATCTTCTCATTCATTACTTTAATATTTTCACAAGGAATCTAGGGAGTGTCCATATTTTCCTAACATTTTATTCATGCATCAAATGTCTTATATGATATGCTCAAAAAATATGGCACATAAATACAAGGAACGCGTAGCAACAAAATATCAAAGTAAGCAAGGGACTCTACTAAACATGGTGATATCATTTGTTTTTTATTTAACCTTCTAACTATTCCAAGTTACACAAGTTTAGGATCACCATTTTCCTACTATCGAGTATAACTCAGAAACTCATCCTTATAAGTTAAAAAGGATTAGAACTGATCAGGTTCTAAAGATAGATGACTACGAGTTAAATCAATAAATCATACATCCTAATTTTGTGAATTTAAATGTTCTAACTAAGATATGATCAAGATCTTCTAAACCTATGGATTATAGATTAAACACTACGAGATCTAGGTTTAATCACATAATCCAAAATGATAAGACCTAAGTTCTATGTTTCATTCTATTAGTGATCTAATAGTTATGGCAAATCCTATTAAGTAATCAAACTTAATAGGATGAATCTCCTATCCTAAATCTAAGGTTAGAAGACAAAATAATCAGAACAAATTGTAAAATAAAAGAAAAGTCTAGAAGCTACTAAAACTAAGGTTTCACGCATTTTGTAACCCAATTTACTCAATGAATGAACTCTAACCTATGATCTAGTTCTAGTCTCAGGAAAGATCATTAAGGTGTAGTGCTTAAGACTTAGCAGAAATTACTAGAATCTGACTTAAGAGTTGATTTCACTCACTTGATTGATACTAAGAAGATTATAACATTAGTTTTAGGGTTCTAGAATGTTATATAAAGGGTAGATGTACTTAATTCAATCTTAGGGCAAAATGACTATTTTGCCCCTACTTTAAGGGTTAAAAGTCAACTTTTGATTTATGGGTCAGAATTGATTTCTCTTAGCTCCAATTGATTCCTTACTGTCTAACTTGAAGATAGACAGTAAGTACGCCTAAATCGGGTGAGAAACGATCAAGTTATGACTAAAATAAGGTTATGGGTATTTTGGTCATTTACCTAAATTTCTAGGGTTCAAATCCTAATTATTATTTTCGTATATTGGTGACATTGGAATTCTAGGTTAGTTAGCTTCTTGAATTTTTGAATTTGGAGTTGATTTGACTAAGTTATGGCCATTTGAATTTCAAGGGCATTATGTCATTTTTCACTAAAGTCAACTCTAAGTTCTAAGTTTAACTTTTTATCCTGATATCCAAATGGGAAAACTAATACTACTATGGTGATGGGGCCGCTCTCCTGAGCATTTTAAGACCCATAGTGATTATGTTTCGATAATCGGGTAAAAAGTTATGGGGCTCTAAATAGGTCATAAAATGCTACCTCGTTATACGTAACCCGAAATAAATTTTTACATCACGTTATTTGATTCCTTACATTTTTCTGAGTATTTTAAGACCTATATTGGCTATGTTTGGATCATCTTATAAAAAGTTATTAAACTTTTAAGATTTACTATTCAAAAATACAATTTGAATTATTTTACTGTTCATTTATTCAATTAAATGATTTTACTGTTCATTCCTAAAGTTTTATATAAAATTTCTGAAAATATTAATCTTTAATTAATCTGTGGTTAATTAGGGTCTAATCATTAATTAAGTATTAATTAATCCCTTATTTAATTAGTCTAAATATATAATATTATCATTTTATTGTATAGATTAACTAGTCAATTAATTATTCCTAATCTATAATCAATTATTAATTAAATAGTAATTAATCTGTTACTTAAATAATTAAAATATTTCAATTATATAAATATTGGTATTATAATTTAATTAGGGTTAAGATTAATTAATCACAAATAAATCATTATTTAGCTCAATTTATAATTTATTAACTATTAACACTACTTATTAGCACTAACAGAGAAATTAATTAACCATAACTGTTATTAATTAATCTACTTTCACATAATGCAGATATTATTATATAGTTATAACTATATATATATATTTATTACTAATGTAATTATATATATATATATATTTAATCTAATTATATTTCTGCAGGAATGATGGCAGCGGGACCCACTGGAGACACATGGCACAACGGCATTGGCCGAGGCAACGCGGGTGGGACCCGCCAGGACACGCGGCGCGACCGGGCGAGCCGCGGCAGAGCACACGGACCCCACGTGGACAGCGGACCGCGTCAGTGGGCCCCCTCTGCGGGCGCTGAGCCCGCACGCGCGCGGCGCGTGCGACCCAGGGCGGCCTCGGGTCAACCTGACCCGGCCTGACTAAGGGACTCGGCCTCCTGAGCGGCTACGTGCTAGGGCACGCATTCCGGGCGACCTCCCGACGGTCACCGGCGACGGCCTGCATGCCATCCGGTCGGCCGGGACTCGAGCTAGCCTTTGCCGGCCGAGCCGAGGTCGGAGATGGAGGGTGGTGCCGGACGATAGCGAGCCCTAAATTTAGGGTTTCGGCGAGAGCTCCAACTGGTTTCTACTGTGGAGCTCTCGCGATTCCTGATCGATCGACCGAGTCATTTGACGATCCAACTCGCTCGATCGTCAATCAGGGTTCCGGAATAAACTTAGGTGTAATCAATTTCAACATGCGTGAAGAGATAAGGGATCAGATCGTACCTTAGAAGTTGACGGCAGAGGTTCAAAGTCGCAGATGAGGTCGGCCCGAGCTCTAAACAGCGAGATCCTGACCTCCCTAGCCCAGGTTCAGGTCTTAAGTGATGATAGGCGGAGAAGACGAGGTCGGGTGGGCTGGGATGGGCCACGGGGGAACGGCGGATCGCCGCGTGGCTCACGCGCAGCGGAGGTCGGGGGCGACGAGCCTGCGTCGTCCGATCGAGTCGATCGAACGGTTTGGATCGACTCGATGGACTGGACGGAACGGCGGAACGGCGTCAGCTGAGGAGAACAACGTGGGGACGGCGCCGTTTACTTAATAATTAAATATTAATTATATATATATATATATATATATTTTTTTTTTCTTTTTTTTTTGAAACTTTTTAACATGTTTTTTCTAGCTAATTGAGGGTCAACGAATGCAATGGTGAGGTCGGATTTTCGATCCGACGAGTATTTTGATACCTCAATTTTCGAGGTATTTTTATTATTAAAATATTCGTCAAAATTTTGACGACTTCCGATTGGCACGAAAACTTCACCCCAAGCTAATTTGGGGTCAATAAGCGCGATGGCGAAGTCCGTTTTTCGATCAGAGATCAAAATAAATAGGTCAATCTCCGAGGTTCCTGAAATTCCCAAAATAAGGATTTGCTCCGTTAGACCTCTGGTTTGAACTGGATCTTGGTGGTTGGCTCCAAATGACCTAATTTGCACTTAAGATTAGTTTTAAGACTAAGATTAGTCTTAATTGACTAAGATAACAACTTGGGTTGTTATATTAATAATATTAGGTCATTTCATAAATTATTTCAGTTTTATTAACTATTTTATAATAATAGTCTTATATAAGAGAAAATCAAAGATTTAAAGCTTAGATTCAGATGATTCAATCACATAACTTCATTATTAATCTTAACACTTCTAATTCAATGATTTAAGATCAATTCTAAATTAGATGTATTATTGAAATAATGTCAAATGAATTATCTTACAATCAAGTCATTTAGTAAAGTGATTAGGAATTTAGATCTTAATCTAACAAGTTAGGGTTTAACCCCTATCCTTACCCAATTAAGACCAATTATTGATTTATAGATCAAATACCAAATCAGTGTATTATTGATGTATTATTGATGTCAATTTTAGATTTAGATCAAGTATTAATAACTTTATCAACTTCTTAAGATTTCTTAAGATTATTTAAGAATTTCGATTACTATATTATAGGTTGTTAAATAGATCAATTGTTAGTTAACATGAATTGAGATAATTATAACCACACCACTATTTTAAGCCATACTAATAGAAAAATTCAGAGAAAACAGAAGGTAATTAGTGATAATCAAACCTTATTTAGCACAAAAAGATTAGCACATAATTAAAAATCTAACAATTAGAATTTTATGAAATATGGCAATTATGTTCTATCTATTCACATGAACAATTAGAGACTGAGTTTACTAAATCCAATGACTAGAAATCCTAATTTTCACTAATTATTTAATTATAAGATTAGGGCATAATTATTTAAACCACATAGCATATATATTCTACAAAGTATAAAGAACATAATGGCACATAAATCATACAATTTGGCTAAGTATACATGCTAATCTACCATAATTAAGTTATGCAATAATTAGACTAATCTAAAAAATTCAGCTATTAAAAATGCAATATTTTATATTCTGATTCCTGATAATTTTTTGATCAATTTGGTATATAATATTATAGGGTTTGAACTAGTAGATTAAAAGTTATCACATTAATTTCATTTGTATTTTTCCAATTAAATTTACTTATGATTTAATTAATTGGATTATTTTCCTTAAAGAAAATAAATCCAATTAATCAGATTTATTAAAAATGGGTGCGACCCATTTTTGAAACCACACAGGCTGACCAGGGCCCGGGGACCCGGCACTGTCGCACAGAATGGGTCACTGGCTGACCCGACCCGCATAGTGTCATAGCCCCCGTCTCAATCCCCCTCGATAGAGGCCGAAAGATGGAACCCTAATTGGCAAAATTCTCTGCCTAGAGTGCACGCCATAGCCTCGGGTCAATCGCAAATCCATCTTTGAGCCAGGATGCACCGATTGAGACTCGAAGCCCCCTGTGAGGAGGCCTGGTTCGCCCAAACCTTACTCACCCGAGAGCTCCGGAGCTGGAGCTAGTGTGGGGAGGCAATTCTCCCCACAAAGACTATGATTGACACAGGTCTCATCCCTACACCTTCAGGGAGGTGAGACGGATCGAAGCCCCCTGGTCTGAGGGTCTGAGGTGGGCTGGATTGATCAGGGCCGTAGGATTGGTCTGACAGATCCAATGGAAGATTCGCGGTTCTGCGGATCTTAGATCCCATCCGTAGGATCCGTGAAAGGAATGACGAGATGGGCAGAATTTTGCTGTTGTGTGACCCGGGCTCCACAACGGATTGCCCACGGTTCGCACAACAAATCTCAAAGGGTAAAATTGTTGAGGGTAAATTTGCCAAATTAAAATATTGGAAACCCTAAGATGCAATTAGACAATTTTAATTTAATTTGAATTATGGTCTAAATGATCTCCAAATTTTACCAAACTTTTACCCCTATCTAATTTGGGGGTGAGGAATTTAAAAATATAATCAAATTTTAATTTTGAGATCAAAATATTTTAGGTCTAGTTTAGGGCATTTAGATTGATCAAAATACTAACTGAACTTAGAGAAGTCCAATTGATTTCAAGTTTTCAGGATAAGCTTAAATTGATGACCTAATGCAATGGAATGAAAATTAATGTTTGATTAAACTGAGAAATAGGGTAACAACCTATGGTTATTATAGACTCCCCCATTTAAGAGCGATATCGTCATTGACTTTATCTCAAGAGAGAAGGCAATAATGTATAAATTTTAAGAACAAAATTGCAAGTTTAAAATTTAACGGATACTGAATTCTTAAAAGGACTGGGATACTTCCTTCGCATATCAGCATCTTTCTCCCAAGTAGATTCTTCTAAAGAGTGATTCCTCCACTGGACCTTTGCCATTGGAATTGAGCGGTTCATCTGCTACTTTTGATCATGAGCTAAGATCTTAATTGGCTCCTCCGCATAGGAAAGATCTGGCTAGAGAGATACCGCTAGAAGTTGAATTAGATGGGATGGATTACGAAGACATCTCCGTAGAGAGGAGATGTGGAACACATTATGGACTGTAGAGAAATCTTTCGGAAGCTTCAATCTATAAGCTGCAGAACAAATTTTCTCTAGAATTTCAAAGGGTTTGATATAGCGGGGACTTAGCTTCCCAGGTACACCAAAATGATACACACCTTTTATCAAACTGACTTTAAGGTACGCAAAATTTCTAACATCAAATTCTAGAGTACGATGATGAGCATCATGATACTTACCCTGGCGATCTTGAGCTGCTTTAATTTTATGCTAGATTCACTGAACTTTACGATTAGTCTCTTCAACTAATTCTGAGCCATATAACTGAACGCTACCAGTTTCAGACCATGCTAAAGGAATATTGCACTTCCCACCACAAGGCTTCATATGGAGCCATGTTGATACTTGACTGAAAACTTTTGTTATATGCGAACTCTACCAGAGGAATATGTTCTTCCCAGAAGCCTCCAAAATCTAGAATACAGAGATGATAAGATCTTCTAGAATTTGGATTACTCTTTTAGAGACCATTCGTCTAAGGGTGAAAGTGATGCTCATGATTATGGTAGTCCCCAAGTCTTGATGCACTGTTTGTCAGAATTTAGAGGTGAAACGACTATCTTGATCAGATTCGATAGACCTTGGAATTCCATGGAGTTCGACGATTTCCTTGACATATAGCTTCGTCAATTTCTCTACAGAATCGGTTTGATGCATAGGAATAAAATGTGCTGATTTGGTCAGTCGATCGATAATGACACAGATTGAATCGACACCAAATCTAGATTTTGGCAAACCCATAACAAAATCCATAGAAATATCAAAGCACTTCAATTCAGAAATTGCCAGAGGATGAAGAAGTCCTCCGGGATTTTGATGTTTTGCTTTAACTAAATTGCAAGCATGACACTTGGCTACAAATTTGGCCACACTTTTCTTCATTCCAGGCCATCAAAATGATTTATTCAAATCTTGGTACATCTTAGTGCTACCAAGATGCACTTGATAACTCAAATTATGGCTTTTTACTAGAATTTCTTGCTGTATGGATTTATGAATCCATAAACGATCTTCTTGATAGACTACATTACCTCGTAACTGGAGGTCAAAACAAAGACCACTTTCGATTTCCATTTTAAACTTCAAATAGTCTTCATCCTTTATTTGGGAGATGGAGACATCGCAAGGAAATGTTGGTTCAACAGTACTCATGGATATTAGCATGCTTAACAAGGCACCACGCACTGGCTTGATGTCGAGCTTTCTAATTTCTTCTTTTAGAGAACTTGACGCTATCATGGATGAAAGTGCAGCATGACGACTGAGCCATCAGCCACAACATTTGCTTTTCTGGGATGGTATTGAATACTTAAGTCATAATCACTTATTAATTCGAGCCATCTTTGCTGACGGTAGTTGAGCTCATCCTGAGTGAAGATGTACTTTAAGCTCTGATGATCGGTGAATATAAGACATTGAACACCATACAAATAATGATGCCAAATTTTTAAGGCAAAAACTACAGCGGCTAATTCCAGATTATGGACATGATAATTCTTCTCATGCTACTTTAACTAACGAGGAACATATGCAATCACTTTTCCTTCCTGCATCAGTACTGTGGCGCCCCACCCCCTAATCCGCAAGATTAGACTTAAGGGATGGTATGTCACTCTAGCAAATCCCTCAATTATTATTGGATTTAATAAGATCCACAGTCCACTAATAAGGGAAGGGTGTGCACAGAATGAAAACGTACTATTAGTCGCTAAATCAACACAAGTACAGAGTGCGAAAGCATATAAAGTAAACATTACATCCATTTCACCATATAATATATGAGAAACAAAAATGAAAAGTAGCTCAAAAATAATAGTATAGAAAGTAAACACACTCACAAGGGTACCTGTATTATTATAACATTTAATTAAAGTTTGAAAGAAAATGAAGCATATCACTCATCCTCACAAATAATAAATGAACTAGAGATTTTCTGCTCCACCCTAAAGTGCCACCTCCAGATATGGCTCCTCCATAAGAACTGAATCTTCAAACTGCTCAAGATCTGATATTGTTAGTTTCTCAATGCCAGGGCCCCAGCTAATAAAATAAAAATCTTATTAAATAATTGTCTAAGTACATTTTAGGCTGAATATTTTACATGAATTATTAATATCACCATTTTACTTATCAAACAAAAATAACTATCTATCATAGGAGCAGTAAGCATATAAGGAGCATGATAAGCTAAAAATACAACATTTATAACTAAGTAGGAGTTGAGGCAAAAGTACATATCAAGCAAATTAAACATGCTATAATCCTAAATATACTGATAATCATATGACATATGCTGATTTAAAATAGTAATATGAAAGTGGTATATATAGTAAGTAGTAAAATCTATCACCCTATAAATATGTATAAGTGAGTATGTATGAAAAAAAATATAGCTGATTGTAATAATATGTAATCAATAACATAGTAAATAGTAAACTGAAACTGAAATACGTATGTATAACTACCATATCAAAAAGAATTGGCCAATCTAGCCCAGAAAGAAATTCCCAAAGCCTTTTTAGGCTAGAACAGAACAGTAAGACTAAAGAGGCAGTAAATACAAATGCAAAATCTTTTAGTTATTTTATTTTTATTTTTACGGATACGTCCAGAAATAGTTGAGAAGTCAAGCACATCTACAAGACTGTACGTGTTCCAAGCTTAACACATACTCCTCAATGAGTAATGTTAAGTATCCTTATTTCTCCTTACCCCTGTCCAGTAGGGTAAAATGCGCCATATCAACCAGTAACTGAACCAAATGCAAATATGATCCTAATATTCTATGTTTTCATTTTCATGCAACAATGTTTTCTTATATGACATGTTTAAGAAAAATTAGCACAAAATTCAAGGAATGCATAGCATAAAATTAGGTACTAAGCAAGGGACTCTATTTAACATGGTGATATTATTTGTTATCTAATTTATACTATTATAACTATTCCAAGTTACACAAGTTCAGGATCTCTAATTCCTATTATCAAGTGTAATTAGAAGTTTGACCTTATAAGTTAAAAGGATTAGAACTAATTAAGTTCTAATCTAATTCAGTCAAGTACAACTATAAGTTAAGTAATAAATTACAGCATCCTAATTTGATGAATTTAGATGTTTCTAACTAAGATCTAATCAAGATCTACTAAACTATAGATTATGGATTAAGCACCACAAGCTTGAGCTTTATCACATAATCTAAAAGGTAAAACTTAAGATCTAGGTTTTAATTTAAATATGATCTAATGATTAAGGCAAATCATATTAAGCAAAGTTAATCTTAATAGTATGATTCTCCTATCCTGAATCTTAGGATGAAATACAAAATAATTAAAATTAAGTTATAAAATCTAGAGAACTATCAAAACCAAGAATTTATTCATTGAATAACCCATTTATCCAATGAATGAAACCTAACCTATGATCTAGTCCTAGTCTTAGAAATAGTCCTAAAGTGAAGTGTGAAATCTCAAAGAAACAGACTTAGAGAATATTTTAGGGAATTTTACTAATTTAATATAATAGCTAATTTTATTCACTTAAATAATTTTAATACAATCTTAATATTAATTTTACTGATTTAGAAGGTAATTTAGGGGTTAAGGATGCTTAACCCAGATTTTGGGCAGAATGATCATTTTTCCCTTACTTAAAGATCCAAAAAGTTACTTTTTGATTTAAGGTTCTAAGTTAGAATTTCTTACTGCTAAATGATTTTTTACTCTCTAACATGAAGTTAGATAGTAAGTACACTCAATTTGGATAAAAAACGGGCATTATAGGTTCAAACTAAGGATTTTGACATAAGGGAAAATTTAGTAATTTACACTTAAGGGAATATAAATTTTTATGTAGTTTATTATTGGTTGTTATTCAAGGATTCCATAAAGTTTAATAACACTAAATTATGAGGTGAAATGGCCAAGTTATGGAGGTTATAAGATTCAGGGGCAATAAGGTAATTTTCCAAGGGTCAAAGTGGGAAAAATCAAACTTTTTTGTTTGAGGTCCAAATTCAACAGACTCAATTTCTATAGCTTTCTTATAACACACTGAGTGCTTTAACTGTGAGTATGCCCAATTTGGACTTTAATTGGTCAAGTTATGACCTAATTAGGGTTAGGGTTATTTTAGTTATTTCTAATTTTCTAGGATTCAAAGCCTAAATTTTATTTTAGATTATTGTTGGCACTAAAATTCTAAGATAGTTTGTACTTTGAATTTCTTGATTTGGAGTTAAATTGGCCAAGTTATGGTCAATTAAAAAATGAGGACATTTTGGTCATTTTTGGGTAGAGGTCATAAATGTCACTTTTCAAACTAAGCTCTAAATGAAAAAACTAATACTACTATAGTGATGTGGTTATTCTCTTGAGTATTTAAAGACTTATATAATTTGTGTTTGGATAATTAGGTAAAAAGTTATAGGGGTTTGGTTAGGACATGAAATATCACTAGGTTAAATACTCCCCGTATCGAATTTTTGATTTGCGTCATTTGATTTCTTCTATTTTTTGGAATAAAATGAGACATATATTTGATGTATTTGGATTATTATTTTAAAAGTTACGAGGCTTTTAAAGTTTTGCACTAATTTAATTAAAATTAATGAGTATTATTGTTTAAATATTTATAATTAAGTTTACTATTTTTAAATTAAGAAATTATCCTAATTAATTAAATTATTATGTTTATTATTTTAAAGTATATGTTAATAATTTAAAATAATTATGTAATTAAACTAAATTAATTAAGATGAGTTAATAAGATTAATTTATTAACTAAATCATCTAATTAATTAATTTAACTAATGTATTTACTTAACTATTTATAATTAACTACTAATTAATTTGACTAACCTAATTTAATTAACCTAATGATTATAATTATCTAACTATGAATATATATATATATATATATATATATATATATATATACACACATATATATATATAATATAAATATATAATTATTTATAATATTCTGCAGGAACTAATGGCAGTGGGACCCACCCATGACACGTGGAGCCTTTGGTTGGCTGAACCAGAGGAGGCGGGTCCAACTGGTTGGCGACGGAGCGGACAGGGGGCTCACAGAGGACACGCGGCCTCACGGGATTGGCGCTACCATGCCTTGCGGGTCCCACCAGTGTCGGCCAAAAGGCTTGCGAGACCCACGGCCTTGGCCTCCGCGGCGCACGCGGCCCCCGCACACGAGGAAGCGGGTCGAGCCCGGTTGATCCGACCCGACTCGTAGGCCCTCGCCTTCGTCCAGGACCGAGAGATAGGGTTTGCTTCCGGCGGCTATACCGGCGACTATAGGCGGCAACCCGCACGACCGAGGGTAGGTCTCGACAAGACTTACCCGACGGGACCCGATCCGGCCTCGAAGATGGTCGGAGCAACCCACAACGTCGAACTTTAGCGACTAGGTCACAGACGCAGCGTGATAACGGTATGAACTGTGGATTGAATCCTAATATAGGTCGATCAGACCTGTTCGATCCCGATCGGGTCCACACAATATGCAATCCATGATGTGAAATAAATTTGTGAATTGAAAATGCGACGATCAAATGAGAGGATTAAGGGATCGAGCTGCGTGATTTTGAATGGCTGGGAAGTCCTAGGGTTCGATTACGCTTGCCAAAGTCTCGCTAGCCAAAAATGACCTACCCGAGCACTGAGGAGGGCTTTAAGGATCCCGGGACGGAGTGGACGAGGCCGAGGCAGGCCGGATTGGGCGTGCTTGGCGGATGGACGCCGTGTGGATGCTCGACAGATTGAAAGAGGAAGACGGTCTCTCAACAGTCTGATTCGAGCAGATCCGCTCGTCCGCGTATCGGATGCGGATGCGATTTCCCGCATCTGACCCGTTATGCCGCGGCAGATCCGAATCCAATAACGGGGTGGATCCGACCCGTTAAGAACGGCGGATCTGATCCGTTAAGCCATTAATAAATAAATATTTAATAAATTAAATTTCCTATTTTATTTAATTAATCCTAATTAATAAATTGACTTCAGAAAAATCTCAAATATTCACCCCTAGCAAATTGAGGGGTACGGAACACAACGTCGAGGTCGGATTTTCAATTCGACGAGTATTTTATTTTCCTAATTTTCGGAGTATTTAAATTTTGTTAAAATATTCGACAAAATTTTGACGACTTCTGATTGACACAAAAACATCACCCATAGCTAATTTGGGGGTAATGAGCACAATGGAGAAGTCCGATTTTGATTTGAGGTCAATTTAGATAGGTCAAATTCTAGAGTTTTTGGATTTCCCAAAAATTAGGATTTGATCCATTTAACTCCTAATTTGGACTAGATCTTGGTGGTGAAGTTCTAATGACTTAATTAACACTTAAGGCTGAGATTAGGACTTGGATTAGCCCTAATAATATTGGGTAACAACTTGGGTTGTTACAAGTACACATCCCAAGCGTATCCTGGATGCGTCAGTATAGACTTGGTAGTTTAGACATTCTTTAGGTAAGGTCAGAACTGGGATAGAAGAAAGAGCATCTTTTAATGCTTAGAATGCATTCTCATATTCTAAACTCTAGATGAAAGGTACTACTTTTTGCGTCAACTTCGTGAGTGGAGACGCAATCTATGAGAAGCCTTTAACAAATTTTCTAAAGTAACTAGCTAAACCCAGAAAACTTTTGTTATCAGTTATGGACTTTGGCTGGGACCAATCCTAAACTGCGCTTACTTTATTCTGATCAACCTTGATTCTATGTGTGTTGATGACATGACCCAAGAAAGTGACTAAGTCAAGCCATAATTCGCACTTAGAATACTTAGCATATAATTCATGATCTTGCAGCTCTTCTAATACTAATCGCAAGTGATTTTTGTGTTCGGCTTTGCTTTTTGAATGAATCAGGATATCGTCGATGAAGATGATGATGATTTTATCTAAATACACTTTTAATATGCACTGCATTAAATCCATAAAAATGGATGACACATTTGTTAAGCCGAAAGACATTACCAAAAATTCATAGTGTCCATAGTGGGTTCTAAACGCGGTTTTCTCAGTATTTAAATCTTTAACTTGCAGCTAGTGGTAACCTGATCGTAAGTCAATTTTTGAGAAATTTGCAATTGGCAACAAGACTAATTTGGCAATCGGTAACAAGATTAATTTGGCCCCATATTTTTGTTCTCCAATGGGAATATCAACATTACAGAATTGTTGGGATTTCATGCGGGCTCTGGAAGGTAACTCGATGCTCAATGAATTTACTAATCGTTAGGTTGGTAGATTAAGAGTTTAAACCCAACTTTCCAATACGAAGGAATGACTTGCTCCAGTATCAAAAAAAATATTGTAAGACTTATCGTTTATCATTAAGGTGCCTATAATTACAACAGTTATAATGAGAACTGATATTCAATCATTCGAAAAGATTGAAATAAAAAGGCTGAAAATAACTTTAAGATGTACCTGAAACAACATCATTATCTTAGGGAGTTGAGGCGGGAGTTAGCATGTAAAATTTTACAGGAGTTGATGGTTGCTTGCCCTGAGGACACAGACCTTGGCGATTATAGGTCATCTTTGGCATAGGAGCAGATGTGTTCTTGTTGGCTGCAGGTACAGGAGCTGGCCTTACTACTAAGATTGGAGTTCGACTATTCAACGGTTGCGGATGGAACATTTTATTGCGATGAGAGTGATCGATGAGAACTCCGTCAATAGTTGTTTTAGTGTCACACTTGTAGTAGCGGTGACCATCTCGGCCATAGGTGAAACATATGTTGCCAAAGTGATAACATTTACTGTATGGATGAGCACACTTGCACTCAGGAGTTTAAGACTAGGACTGTTCTGCTTCAAGATTAAAGACTTTAGCCACCTTGGGATGACCAAAATGTTCTCTTCTTGGCTGCACAAATGCAGCCTTACGCTTAAGGTTCATTTGTCCTTGAAATCCTTCTTGGAGATGAGCTAACTCGATCAATTATGCAAAGTTCTTGATTTGAGATGTCACCAGATGAGCTTTTATGGAGTCCCTCAAACCCTTCAGTAAGCGATGGCATTTGGCTGTTTCCGTTCTCACCAAGTCTAGAGCAAATCATGCTAGCCTTCAGAACTCTTGTTCATAGTCAAACACATACCTCATCTTCTAGAATGGCTTGAGCTGATGCTTCACGAAACTCTTCTAGGAACATGACCCACGGGATATCTTCTAGCTCATAATTGGCAAACTTATTGTTCAGCTCATTTTCTCACCAGCACTTTGCTTCCTCTTTTAATAGGTGCATGACTAATCGAATAGCTTCCTAGTTTGGACATTTTATGCTAGCCAAATTCTTCTCGGCCATTTTCAACCAAGTAACAGCGTCCATGAGGTTGAGAGCCCCGCTGAAGGTAGGTGTCTTTAATCGTAGGAAACTATGAAGAAGCCCGTCTCCTGAGAAGTGAGAGGAAGATGGAGCTCCTACCTGAGGAAGAGATTGTTGGTGAATGCTTAGTATAAGGGCACGAGTCTCTTGCGCCTGTTACATTACTCTCGATCAGCGCCTTCACCAGATTCGCCATAGGACTCATTTCATCGGGTACACACGAGGGCAAGACCATGTTCTTAATTGGTGTGGGAGCAGAAAGAAATCAGGGATTCATGGCTGTAAGTGTAAGTATAAACTCAACGAATAATAAAATTTCATTATCCTTTAACTCATTACTTTCTCAAAGAGAAGATACATAGATTCACAAAACACATAACTGAGATGAAAGAAATGGCATAATAAAATCTTCAAAATCCTAGTTATAATATTCTATCCAAAAGGCAGCACTGAAGTCATCATAAGTGACTATGTGGCTCCTCTGAGCTAATCTCTTATAAACCCAAAACCACCAATAACTTGCTGATCCCATTAGTAGGATCTCCATGATCTCAAGATGATACTGCTCGGGATAAGCCGTCTCTCAAAGTGCAGCAGTAACATGGTTCAACCACTCTTTAGCGAGTGCTGAAAGACTGGTACCTCCAAAAAATGGATGGACAAGGATCTTGTCCAGCACTTCAACTCTACAAGATGACACCTCGTCGATGATCCTACCATAGATCTGGCCATCTCAAAAGTCATATATCCAGTAGTCTTCAAATCTCTTAAGGTAGAACCAGAATGCTGACTGCGTGTATTCCATTTCTAAAAGTAGCCCAACTTATAAGTACTTAATTCATATCATTATCATTATCTTTGAAGTTCATTCAAATCATAGGATGCCCAATTTATGTTTAACAGTTTGCTATTTTAATAGTGTTATTATGTGCATTCAATTCCTAGGAAGTTCGTATTCCAGGCATACTCAAATTTTCAGTTGTGAGATAACTTGATGAACTTTTAGATGTTGCTCTTCCTGCACTTAGTAACTTATGAACTTGACCTGATATAGAGAACCAATCATAGAGTAGATAGGAACAAGCTCCTTTTCTGACACTTATGATACTTCTCTGATACCAACTGTAGTGCCTCGCCCCATCACTGTGCGCAAAAACAAACTAAATTCAGCCGCGGAGCGGTGCGCCACTCTTGAAGGCATAACCCATCTTCCCAAATTGGCTGAAACTAAACCCATATGAAGGGCTGCGAACTCAACCTAAGAGGAGGGTCAAGAGTCAATACTTAAGATAAGAGCAAGAAACTTATCCTAAGTATTAGATTAGTACATACATTGGATTATAAAAGCAAGTAAGGAATCTAATATATGTTCTCGAATATCAGCATTTTCATTATGCTGATCACATCACAATACTAAGTATAATAATAGAATAACTGAGTGCAGAAGCTAAAACAAAACATCTTGAATACATTCATCACAGAACAGTAGTAGGCATTCATCTCAGGAAAAAAAAGGTAAAATGCATCCAAAATTATTACAAACTATTTACTGAATAATATAGAAGTAAGTCTAGCTAATGAACTGAAATAAAAGGAGAATAGTGATAAGGTTGAAGGAGGGCCCACTAAGGCTCCACGTACTCTTCCTAGATCTCCTATAAGTCCTCTTATACTGGCTCAATCAACTACTCAGGATCTAGCAAATTGCTAGATCCCAAAAGTACTCCGTGTTAGATAAGAAGTCTAACATATCAAAACTAAATTAAGCAGCTCTAAAAATAGGTGCAATGAAATAGTAAGGTAAATAAAACTACAGAAAAATTGTAAAGGTAACTAAATAACTGAAACTATGCAAAACTAAGTAAAGTAAAATTGAACTGTAATTTAAATACCGAAACAAAAAAAAATAACGTATAGTCTAAAACTTATGTAAGAACACCTAAACTATATTATATGTCACTGAATTCATTCATCTGAATATGCCACATTATTGTATACCATAGATGTGCAGCTGAACTATCATTGAACTGCTATGAGCCGTACGGTCCAATGTCCACTTACATCATGTTAGGAAATTTTACCGTGATGTCTCAACATCCTGAATTTCCCCTATTTAGATATGCAATATTTCGTAACTCATAAATTATCACTAACACTCATACATCATGCTCATGCTCATATCTCTAAACTACATGACTTAAATCCAAAAATCCAAAAATGCTTGAAATCGTATTATGACTCAAATGTCTCAATTATGCAGATTCCTGCTAAAAGGATTCTGACTCATAGATTCTAATTTCAATAATTAGTTTTATTTAGGATTTTACTTAAAATTATTATTTGGAAGGATTGTATATACATATTGGGTATGTTTCCAAGAAAAGTGGATTTAACACTTAGTTTGTTTTAAACCACACTTATCGAAGCGCACTAAGATAGGAGGCAGAACTCGGTCATATTTTATATCTCAAACTAAGCTATTAAATACACTAATTACAAGTATACCTAATATTCTAAAGAGGGTAACTTAAATTACTTAGTTTGTTTAAAACTACATTTATCGAATCGCACTAAGATAGGAGGCAGAACCTGGTCGTAGTTTATACCTCAAATTAAAGATTTAAGTCCTTAATTATAACACCCTTTAAGATTAATTGATTTACTCTAAGCGAGATTATATCAGCCTAAGCCCGTAAGATAGCACAAAGATAAATCTTACTTAGAGTGACTCAACAATTTTTGAATACTATTGGAAAGATCTAACACTTATGGATATATACTACTATACTCAACTAATAATCTGGGTTTAATTTATTCTATTTAATCACCAATGATTTATCTAATACTATCAATCCTTATTCTAACTGGGTGAGTCCAACACAAGGCTTTAAGGATGTCACCAAGAGGTCACTTAACATAGGTTACTACCATATGGAATAATCTCAATGTAATAATTTTAGGTGTATTCTACCATAAGGTTTAAGATCAGCTACTAAGGTTAGGGAGGATCATCTAGGTTCCTACCTCAATATATCACAATAAGTCTTTCCTACCTCACGATATAATATTCTTTAAGGTTTTTAAACATTTTAAAACACTCCTAAAGTAAGATCCTTATGATCTCACTCTTCTATCACTCAAGTTAAAAGTCTAGGGTTTACATATTATTTTAGATAAAAGTGATCAGATCAAATGATTAGATCCATCTAATCACCAATTATTCTTTAATCACGGGATGAAATTAAGGATATTATTAATGATAGGTCATTTCATAAATCATTTTAGTTTTATTAACCATCTTATGATAATAGTCTGATATAAGAGAAAATCAAAGATTTAAAGTTTAGATTCAGATGATTTATTCAATAACTTTATTATCAATCTTAACACTTCTAATTCAATAATTTAAGATCAATATTAAATTGGATGTATTATTGGAACAATGTCAATTGAATTATCTTACAATTAAGTTATTTGGTTAAGTGATTAAAAATTTAGATCTTAATCTAATAAGTTAGGGTTTAACCCCCATCCTTACCCAATTAAGACCAATTGTGGATTTATAGATCAAATGTCATATCAGTGTATTATTGATGTCAATCTTAGATTTAGATCAAGTATTAATAACTTGATCAACTTCTTAAGATTTCTTAAGATTATTTAAGAATTTCAATTACTACATTTCAGGTTGTTAAATAGATCAATTGTTGGTTCACATGAATTGAGATAATTATAACCACACCACTATTTTAAGGCATACTAACAAATAAAATCAGAGAAAATAGAAGGATAATTAGTGTTAATCAAACCTTAATTCAACAAAAAACAATGCAGTGGGAGATCGGGGACGCTAGCTTAGCTTCTGGATTGCGCAAAGGATCCTCGATGCCTAGAGAGCCTACTATTAGCAGTTTGCAAGGTTCTAAAATGCATGGAAGGAGCTTAAGCAGACCGACAATGGTGATTAAGGGGAAGACTCCAATTGATCAGCAAGCCTTACTTAAAGCAAACTTGAGGCTATTTATAGCCTCAGAGGGAGCTTGGGAAGCTTCCAGAGCCTTAAGCTTAGGCTAGGGGGGCCCGAAAGATCGGGCCATGGCCAAACTCTCGAATTTCCAATTTGAGCTTGACCGGGTCACGAGGCCCGATCGAGATAATTATGCCTTTGAGGGAAGATCCCCAACGACATGCTAAGGTGGAGCGGGAGTGGGGGACAAATACGGCAGCTGGTAGTACGGGAGGGATTCCCTATTGGGCGTGAGCAAGAGGAAGATGAAGGTCCACAGTAGCGGAACATTCAGATGCTGTCTGATCGATTGATCAGATGGTGGAATGACTCGGATCCTAACAACAGATTGCGGAAGTGATCCAGGCTATAGGATTGGTTGAGCAGATCCAATGGCAGATCTGCAGTTCTGCAAATCTTAGATCCCAGTCAGAGGATCCATGGAAGGAACGGTGGGATGGGGCAGGATTTTGTTGTCGCGCGACCCGGGCTCCACAGCGGGTAAATTAGTTGAGGGTAGATTTGCAAAATTAAAATGTTGGAAACCCTAAGATGCAATTAGACTATTTTAATTTAATTTGAATTATGGTCTAAATGATCTCTAAATTTTACCAAACTTTCACCCCTACCTAATTTGGGGGTCAGGAATTCAAAAATGCATTTAGATTTTAATTCTAAGATCAAAATATTTTAGGTTTAGTTTAGAGCATTTAGATTGATCAAAATGATAACTGGACTTAGAGAAGTCCAATTGACTTCAAGTTTTCAGGATAAGCTTAACTTGATGAGCTAATACAATATAATCAAATTAATGGCTAATAAAATGAAAATTAATAGGGTAATAACCTAGGGTTGTTATAGGGTAAGAACATAGGGTAACAACCTATGGAAGAAGTAGGAGCTAGCTCCTATACAAGTTTCTTGCTTTTCTGCTCTCTTCCAACTTTAGAGAATGAAACTTTCTTCAGTTTGTCCAGCATACAATCTTCATAGAAATCCAAGTCTAATGACTTGAATCCTTGGAGCTTCCCCTTTGACTGTTGGGCTTTCAATACCCTCTCGCTCATATGGCCAAGCCTCCGGTGCCATATATCTACATCTATCTTTTCTACATCTGCAATAGAATCAGACACTTAATTGATCAGGTAAAGTGTACCTTCCATATTACCTCGTAAAATAATAAGTGCACCCTTAGTGACCTTCCATGAGTCTCTAGCACGTGTCTAGCATCCTTAAGCTTCCAAACTACGTCGCTTAGTAGTTGAACATCCACATCACCTCTGTCAATGATGTTGCACGCCTTATCATCTCCTAGATATACTTTCTTCTAGTCACTCTTGGTGTAGTTCTTGAAGGCATTCCTCGATGGAGTTGCATGAAAGGATGCTCCCAAGTTCACCACCCAGGACTTCGTATTAACAAGTGAGAGGATCAATACATCCTGTGTGGTTACCCACCGCTGGGGCTGCATAGCTAATCCATCATTAGGTGCTCACTCCCTAGGAACATATCAAGTTTAGTATAACAGTATATTTAGAGATGTATAAAATATATACTTCCATATTCACTGTAACATTTAAAAATACCAGATTAATAAATAAAATAAATATTCATTATAAAGATAATAATTATCTTACAAAATCTGTTACACACTAAATAAAAATTTAAAACTTTAAAAAAATCAGCATCTTAGTCGCTCCATCATGTATCAGCTCTTTCTCAAAGACTTGATATAGAGATTGTTTTTAAGTAATCATATATATATATATATATATATATAAGACAGGGCAAACCAAAAAAAAAGAAAGAAAAGATAAGATTTTTTTTTATTAGACACAAAGGTCTAAGTAAGATTTGTAGGATATCAAAATTTGTATTTAAGTGACATGATTCTGCATGAGAAGCATATACAAATAAAATAGGATATTTAAGTATGATATGCTCACAATTATGAATACAATATACATATTTAAAATATGTGCTGATTATGAAAGAAAATACAGCAATATATAATATTTATTATATTGGACAAAGTTACGGAATAATCGAGGAGTTAGACACGTCTTATTATCTGAGATGTGGGTTACTGACTAACTACACATTTCCCTCAAATATTATGTGCAGTCTCTTTAATTCTCTAGATATTAGCCTATCATATCATAACATTTTATCTGTACAGATATGAGATCAACCTTATTGAACTCATGATACTGATTTATGATCATTTATTTTAAGTTCTGAGCACAAAATCTCATATAAATATATCAAAGTGGGTCAAAGTTTAAAAATGATGTAAAAGCTACAAATGAAAGAATAATATCTTTTATTTTGTGTTAGTAAAAATATCAATATTAATATCATATTAGTCATTTATCTTTAAACATTAAAAATAACAATTTTTATTATTATAGGTAATATGTATATATTAAATAAAAGAAAAATAACTGAATTAAATGTTATAAAAATTATAAAATATATACATATATATATAAAAAGTAAATGACAAATAAAAATTGCATAAGTTAGGAAATATATACATATATAGATAAAAAAATGAAAGAAATAAAAGTTGCATAAATTAGAAAATCTATACATGTAAAAAAAAAAATTACTGAAATAAAAATTATAGAAATTAGAAAAAAAAGTATATATATATAGAAAAAAAAATGGCAGAAATAAAAGTTGTAGAAATTAAGAAATATATACATATATAGAAAAAGAGAAAATAACAGAAATAAAAATTACAAAAATTAAGAAATATATACATATATAGAAAAAAAATGAAATTTGTTGAAATTAGTAGAAAAAAGAAAATGACAGAAATAAAAATTGCAAAAATTAGGAAATATATACATATATCGAAAAAAAAAAATGACAGAAGTGAAAATTACAGAAATTAGAAAATATATACATATATAAAAAAAAAGAAAATGACATAAATGAAAATATAATAATAATAGTAATAATATTTGAATTAATAATAATACTAATACTACTACTAATAATAATATTATTATTAAAATAAGAAAATGAAATGAAAAGAATAGAAAATATTTTATTTATTACTCATTTCTTACTCTATATTGCCATTGATGAGGCTTTATCAGAGGGCTGTAGAGGGAATCGATGGTGGCCGAGGAATAGAGGGAGAAAGTGGAGGGAAGAAGAGGAGTGGGGGAGGGGAGTGGGGGAGAAGAAGGAAGTGGGGGTGGGGGAAATGAGGAAAATGGTGAGGGGGGTGTATTTATAAACTTTTATTTTTTATTTTTAATAATTAATTATTTTATCTCTCATCTATTATTTGGATGAGATGGATAAGAGAAAATTTATTATAACTATTTGGAGTATTTAGTTTGATCTCTCTTCCTCTTTCTAATATCTTCTTTCTCTATCCTCTTTCTCTCTCTTCTTCCTCTCTCTTTCATTTCTTTTCCAAAAAATAAGAAAACTTAACACACAGGTGTATCTTGATGAGAAAAACACATTCACGCAAATTTTTTTCAATTTGGAGCAATATTTTATTTTTATTAATTTCTGAGATAAAAACTTCAAAAATTAATTATGGTCAATCTGGAACTCTAAATTTGACGAAATGTTTTATGTAGTTTTTTATAATATTCTTAATCCAATGACACTAAAATCGATGAATTTAGACTTGTATTTAATTTTCCCAATTTATTGAATTTAAATAATTTATATATTAATTTATGAGTATTCATTATCCAGATTGCTTCTAAACTTGAGCATTATGATTATAAAAATATACTTTTTCCAACAATATTTTAATTTTCTCTAATTTTGAAGTCACTTGAGATCCTAATTTTTGAGTTGGATTTAGTCCTAATTAGCCTAGTAACGACTTGGGCTATTATATACTGGTCTTCCTCAGCTGAAACATTTACAATGGGGTCATGATCTTACCTCCACCACTTGGTTTCTTCAGGATAGGGCAGTCTTTCTTGAAGTGACCTCCCTTCCCACAGTTCCAGCTGTCCAGCTTTGCTTTTTCGGGTCTTGATTTTCCTCATCGATATATTGACCTATGTCTGTTATGTCTCCTTTTAATTTGTCTTCCCCTACTTTTAGCATTTAGTGCTGAGGTGGATGCCTCCCCATGGGATTTTTTCTGCACCTCCTCATTCAGCACAAGCCCGACAATATCATCTAATCTCAATGACATATTTCCTGATGAATGGCCGATGTATGTAACCAGTCCATCAAAACTATCCGATAATGAATAGAGGAACAATAAAGCTCGTACCTCATTATCAAAACTGATGCCCACCAAACTTAACTGGCTCATCACTGTGTTAAACCCATTGAGGTGTTCAGCCATTGAATAACCATCCATTATCTTCATGTTAAACAATATTTTCATTAAGAAAACTTTATTCGAAGTCGAGGGCTTCTCATATATTATAGTCAGAGCATCCATGATATTTACAGTAATTTTCTCATTAACTATATTAAAAGTAATAGAAGAAGACAATGATAAATGAATCAAACCTAGTGCAGTTCTATCAAAAACTTCCCACTCCTTTTCATTCATACTTGTAGGTTTTTTGTTGGCTCCTTTTAATGGAAGATATATCTTCTTTTGATAAAGCAGATCTTCCATCTATATTTTCTAGAATACAAAGTTTGTTATACTGAATTTCTTTATCTTGTGTTTCATCTTTTCAGCATTTCCTCCCACTCAAACATCAAACCCTAAGGTGAACAAGGTAACCTCTCTCTGATACCACTTGTTGGTATAAAATATGAACCTTCCTGCACCACCGAGCACACTCTCCATAACAGAAACGGTTTTGATAAGAGCACTTAATTGATGACCGGGGTTGTGTTGATGATTACTAAGCAAATCTAAAATCACAAAACTATAAGTATAACATCACACAACACATGTATGCAAGATAAGTACAAGTACACAAATATTCAAACATAAGAGATTACGTGAAAAACCCAAGAACAAGAAAAATCACGGAGCCACATCACATAAAATATCACTATGAGAATTTGAAGTTTACAGAGTTACAAAGAGCTTATTATTAATTGAAAATGCATAAGCTCTTACTCTAATATGGAGAGGAGAGGAAGCGGCCACCACTTTGAGTGTCTTTGCAAGAGATTTCTTGCACTGTAGCTTCCTTAGGGCTTCACGGTGGGATATCCTTCTCATAGCAGCAAGCATCCTCCAATATGAAATGCCAATATTGTAAATGTCTCCCAATTTATTTGCTTAAGTACCCAGCTCATTTTTGAACCATGAAAGGTCCAAAATGCCCCCCAATTTACTTATTGTGTTACTTGAACTAGAGCAAAAATATGTCAGGCGCTACAGTGTGCCGTAGCACCTGTGTTTTGAATTGGAACCCGCTGCGGCACGTGGTAGCGCCTGCATCTCAAATTGCTTGCCGTTGCATCACGCGGTAGCGCCTGCATTTCTAATAGCCTGCTGCTGCGGCGTGCGGTAGCGCCCGTGTCTCAAATTTCTTACTGTTGCGGCGCGTAGTAGCGTTTGCCTTTTGAATTGCCTGTGCCTTGGGATGAACTTGTTGCAATGCGCTGCTATGCCAATTTTCGCTACAACATGCCGTATCACTTGTGTTGTTGTTGAACTTTACTCCTTATTCCGAATCTCCTCGGAACCTCCCAGAAGCTCATTGGAGCACCATTAGCATCTCCATGATGAACTAAATGTTATCCACAACACAATAAGGATGTCACTTTCAATGAAAGTGAAATGCATATGAATTATATTGGAGTTAAGACTGATTCCAAGGATGATTTAAATGTTGAGCCCCAGCACATAGAAATTGCTGACAGTGTTGAGCCAGATGTTGGAGTGCCTGAAGAAGCTCAGGAGGGTGTCAATATTGAACCACAAACTTTCATGTTAAAAAGATCCACAGAGTCATAGGATTGCCATAAAAGTACACTCCTTCCTTATTTTACCTATTACTAATGAATGGTGGTGAACCAGAAAGCTTGGAAGAGGCACTTCAGGTTGAAGATTCAATCAAGTGGGAGGCTGCCATGAATGATGAAATGGCATCACTCATATCAAATGGAACATGAGAGTGGGCACCTCTACCAGCTGGGAAGAAGGCTCTTCAGAACTAGTGGGTTTACTGGGTGAAGAAAAAAATAAATGGGAGCAAGTGCTACAAGGCAAGATTTGTAATAAAGGGCTTTCAGCAAAGGCATGGGGTCGACTACAGTGAGATCTTCACCCCAGTTGTGCAAATGACAACCATTAGGATTGTCTTGAATATTGTCACAGTTGAGGATTTGTATACGGAGCAAATAAATGTCAAAATTGCATTCCTTCATAGAGAGCTAGAGGAGCTATACATGCAACAACATGAAGGGTACAAGGCTCAAGAGAAGGGAAAAGGTGACATAGTGTGTAAGATCAAGAGAAACCTCTATGTCTTTAAATAAGTGATAAGACAGTAGTACAAAATATTTGATAGGTTCATGTTAGAATTAGGGTACAAGAGATGCCATACAGATCGCTGTTGTTACATAAAATAATGTAAGTCCTCTTATATCATTTTGTTGCTGTATGTGAATGATATATTGATCACAGGATCAGATATGGAAGAGATAAAGATACTGAAAGAGCTTATGTCAAAAGAGTTTGGCATAAAGAACTTGGGGCCAGCCAAGCAGATTCTTGGAATGAGAATTGACAGACTGTAAATCTGTGCTTGCACGCAAGTGTATGTGTCTGAAGTAATAAGTGGAACTATAAGTTTCGGGAATTTATATCATCCTCATGGAACAGTGGTTTTGATAATCAATCTTATCTTCTTTCACTAATATTTAGAATAATTGATTTTTGGGTTTTTGTATGTTCCTAAATTAACAACACAATTTACTTAAGATAAGATACTATTTGTCCAAGAGGAGAGAGTTGGGGATTGGTAAAGGGACTCATAAGGGCTTGGTGCTATCATTTAGTCATTAAAACTCATAAAGCATTTTCCTATGCCTAAACAATCAAGTGAACATTGCCTAAACTAGAGCAATCCTCTAATCTAACAATTTAAGTTTAGTGCAGCAAAGAGAACACCCTTAGGGTTCTACCTCAGCACATAGACCCTTATGAGATCTTCATTTACTTCAGTTATGATTTCTTATGTCTAGGTCACCAAAATGTTACTTTTAGTTAATTGATCTCACAAGCATAATTTCCATCAATCTGCATCATGCGCATACATGCGCAGTTTAGCTAAATGAGAGAATGCATTAGAGTCATTGGAATATATCACATCATCCAATGGGTGTCCAATGTTATCTCATTCTTTCTACTTTGCTGAGCCACAAAGTAAGATTAATGGGGACTTAGCTCACAAGCATAAATCCCTCAGATGAGCTTTAAGGAATGGTGCTAACGAGCTTGAGAACTTGTCACATAGTTCTCAGCTCTAATTTGCACTAATGCTTTGCTCTAATCTAATTAATGACCTTTGGAGCATAAATTCTTTTTAATGATAATTCATTTCTACTTTGATTTAATAAAGATTTTATAAGATGCATCCAGACATTTTCATTAAACAAGGATAAGAAAGAATTTAGCAAAGAATTTTTAATCATTTCAAAATAGCGTACAACACCATAGACCCTTTCACTTTCTCCTTGGAGAGTTCTTTCCTTTATTTTTCTCACAGATGCCTCCCTTTTAGATGTTAGAAAATGGAAAATTTTAGAACCCTTACTTGGTCTGAAATTGCCCCTTAAGTAAGAGAGTTTTCAGCCCCCATGCACTAATTACATGTGACCTTTCATCTTCCTTGATTTAGTGCAAGCAATTCAAATTTTATTCTATTTTTCACTTGGGATTCATCAGATTAAATGTTGCATTAAGTTTCAAGAGGCTGGGGAAGGCCAAAGGTCTGAAATTGTGGCCTTCCCTATGCTGTATTAAATGCAGTTTTTGGAGCTTTTTCTATATCGGGTGCTGTGGCGCACCGCAGCGCGCTGGGGCATGCTACCGCGATTGCATTTGATTATATTGAATTTAGCTCAAGATGGGTTGTTCTACTAAGGATTCGCAGTAGCGCACTATGGCACCTTCAATCCAAACACTATTCCATTGCAGCGCGCTGTAGTGGGTCGAATTAATTCGGTTTATCGCTATGGCGCGCTATGGCAGTTTGGGTTTCAAAAATGCGAAATTGTCACTGTTCAATTAATTTATAGTTATGAATAATCTGAAATGCCATAGTGGCGCACCGCGGCGGGCTACAATGATTTTGTTCCAGGTCTACGTAAATCTTCATAAGGCATAGCGCGCTATGGCGCGCTGCAGTGGTCAAAAGTTCGAAATTGTAAAATTGGCATTGTTCAATTAGTTCATATAAAGTTTATATTAACAATTTGAAATGTTGCAACAGCCCGATATGACTTACTCTGACGCACTGCAGCCATTTTCTTCCAGTTTGACAGATCAGGTTCCAGGTCTTTGTTTAGTGCACTTGTTCGCTGTGGCCCGCTGGAGCGCGCTGTGGCGCGCTACAACGATTTTCATCAAGTTTTCTCCAACTTAGCACTGGCTTGCCCTTTTCTCCATTTGTCCTAAAAATGCACAAATTCCTCTCAAAGTATGCTGGTTTGTATGATATTTTAAATGTTTTTACCACTTTATTTTGATATACATTTCGAATATATCACACCCCCACACTTAAATTCTTGCTCGTCCTCGAGTAAGCTCACAAATGATTTTCTGAATTTTAGTTAATGGATTCAATGTGGGATGTCAATGTGAAATGTTTGTCATTGAATATTACTCTAGGTTAAGGTGATTTCAGAATTCAAACCTCTACTACCTTCCTCAATCAATCTCCAAGTTCTAGTTATAATCTAGCTCCAATCTCAAATGTTCATGCTTATGTCTTCAGTATAGGGGGGGGTAATGTAACGCCTCGTCCCGTCGCCGTGCACAAAATACAAGTATAAATCATAGTTTGGCAGCAAAATGGTGAGCTACTCGAGAGCGGTGAGCCGTACAAGTAAAACCCATCGTTTCGAATAGGCTAAGGAGACAGAACCATACTGAAGGCCGCTGACTCGAGCCCTAAGAGTAGGCTCGAGAGCCAATATCTAAGATAAGAATGGAATACTTATCTTAGGTATTAGACTTAGTACGTACATAAGGTGCAAGGGAGTGGAGAAGAACCCATGTACGTTATAAATTATATCAGCATTTTTAGTACACCGATCACATCACAATACGATGTATAGTAGAATAACAGAGTGCGGAAGCTAAAAGCCAAACATCTAGAATACATTTGTCTCAAGCAGTAGTAAATATCCATCTCAGAAAAGAAAGTAAAAATACATCCAGAGTTTTATTACAAACCATAAAAATGCAGAAATATAAAGAGTCTAGCTAGAATACTGGAAAGAACTAGAAAATAAAAGTAGGTGCTCAATCCCCTACAGCTCCAAGTGCTCCTCCTGAGTCCCTGGGACGTCCTCCTGACCTGCCTCCAACAACTGCTCGGGATCTAGCAAATTGCCGGATCCCAAAAGTACCTCGTGTTAGACAAGAAGTCTAACACATCGAAGCTAGCTATACAAGCTAAACTAAATATAACAAATATGCAAGAACGTAAAGTAAAAGTGCAGGAAAAACTGTAAAGACATCAAATAACTGAGCTGTAAGAACTAAACTAAGTAAAACTGCATCAAAGCTAAATACTGAAAGAAAATGAAAATGACAGATGCTCATAAGCCAAGGTGAAAGGAATGTCAGATGCTGAGAAGGATGCTATAGGCTGCACTATATGCCACTAAAACAATGCTCACAAATATGCCAAACCACGGTATATCACAGAACTATCACTGAAGGTTTATGAGCCGTACGGTCCAATGTAAGCACAACAGTTAGGAAGTCAGTATGGTGATGCAGATGCTCCCTAAAATTCCCCAGCCTGTGTATATATAACATTCAGTATCTCATACTGTATCACTGATAACCATGTGTCACAATAGAAGGAATGAGTTCAACTCATGTTTATGCTTATGCTTATGCCATTATATGATATGAATGAAAAATCCTGAAATCCATGAAGAATATAGTAAGAAACATAAATAAATCTTAAGTCTCCACTGTGCAGAATCCTGCTAAAAGGATTCTGACTCCAAATCTCTAGATTGATATTTAGTTAAAGTTGCTTATTTACTCAAAGATCACTGGGCAGGGTGATTATATACACATATTAAATACATTGCAAAGATAGAACACAACATTTAGTTTGATTACGCCACCCTAATAAATCGATCTTCATTAGGAGGCACCATCCGATGATGATTTTGTATCTCAAACTAAGCATTTAGTCACTAAACTCACAATCATACTTAGCATCTTAAGGAAGGTGATTCCCCTTTACTTAGTTTTATTTAAGCCATACCTATTGAAGCGATCTTTGCTAGGAGGCATTGCCCGATGGCAACTGTCCTTCAATAAAATTAAGGAATGGGCACTCGTTTAATATACTCTTAGAATCGATTGATTTACTCTAAGCGAGGTTATATCCGCCTAAGCCCGCAGGATAGCAACAAAGATAAATCTTACTTAGAGTGACTCAACCAATCTAGAATATTACTGGGGACCAGTAATATGGGTATACTATACTGCACTACCCAATAATCATGGTTCAATCAAATCTATTTAATAGAACAAGGATTTATCAAGATTACAAGTCTTAAACTAATAAGTAAGTCCTATACAAGGTTTCCCCAATCAAGTGTGATCAATGATCACTTAATATGGATTCTACCATAAGGAGAAGTATCTTTTCTAGTGCCTCAATAAATTAGTACCACAAGGAGAGTAGATCAATATCTAAGGTGATGGGATCTTCTATACTTCTACCTCAAAGAGTTAAACAAGGCCTCCTACCTCATGACATACGAATTTAGGTCTTTTAAATAATTCAAGATGATCTTATGAAGAGAATGTCAAGGTCTCTCCTTTAGATGTTGATATTAGACTATTAGGTTCTGGTTCATAATTAGATTTTAGGATGATTAGATCAGATGATGGAATCATCTGATCATAGTTAGACTAAGATTATGGGGTGTAAATCAAACATATTGTTAAGGATTTGATCACTTGTTAAATCAACATAGTATTAATGATCTTGTTATGCAGGTTTATTACTTAAGAGAACATCAGGGATCTTAAAGTTCGATTCAGATTGTGAAATCACAAAGGGTTATTATTAATCCTTACTTTGTCTAATTCAAATGCTTAGAATCAATAGTAAATCAAATGCATTATTAGAAAATGTTCAATTCAAAGTCTTGTAATCAATATAATTAAGTTAGGGTTTTTATGGTTTTAGATTTTCCTTCAGTAGATTAGGGTTTGACTCCTTCTCAAATCTTAAGTAAAATCAAGTGTGTATTTAAAGATCAATGTCAAATCAGTGGATTAATTATGCATTATTGGTGGCAATCCTAAATCTAGATCAAGTCTTAAAAGCTTGATCTAAATCTTAAGATTTCTTAAGTTAATTAACATATTTAAGATTCTATAGCTTTGGATTTATTAAAGTATACTTAATAAGCTTATAAAAGATGATTTCATTTCATTTAGCTTACTGCTATAAGTCAAAATAATAATAAAAGTTTAATAAACAGTGGTTGCTTAGTGCTAATCAAACCCTAATTCCTTGCAAACAGGATTAGCACATAAGTAAAAATCTAACCATTCAAATTATATGAAATTTGGCATGCAAGTCCTAATTAATCATGCAAGTAATCAGAGACTGAGTTTACTAAGATCCAATGTGTATAAACCCTAAAATTCACTAATTATGATTTAACAAGATTAGGGCATAACTAAAATTACAGAACTCAGAAAAATGTTATACATGGTACATACAATCTAATTAACATCAGTGAACTAATGGTACCCTAAATATGCAATCTGGATAAGTAAATTTACTAATCTGCCCTAATTAAGATTCACTATAATTAGGCAATAATTAGAGATCTAAATATCATATGCATGATTGTATTTTATATATAGGTTCCTGAGGTTTTTCTGATCATTTTCATATATGATATTATAGGGTTTGGATCAGTGGATTAAAAGTTATTTGAATAATACATTATGTATTTTTATTTAATCAAAATCCTATGATTCGATTAATCGAATTATTTTCCTTAAGGAAAATAATTCCATTAATTCGATTTAAATAAAATGACTCGGCCCAAAATCGAAAATGCGCGGGTCGACCGGGGCCCGGGAGACCAGGCACTGTCGCACCGCGCGGGTCATGGGTCGACCTGGCCCGCACAGTGCCGTCGTCCCCATCCCTTCGTCCCGATTGGTAGACCGAATTAGGGAACCCTAATTCCCAAAATTCTGGCGCATCCAGACTACGGCTCGGCCAGCATTCAATCGCTACTCCATCACCGTGGTCAGACGCGTCGATTGGGACTCGAAGCCCCTTGTGAGACGGTCTGGATTAGCCAGACCTTACTCACCCGAAGGATTCCACCATTAGAGTTACTGTGGGGAGATAATTCACCCCACAGAGGCTATGCCAGACCCCGGGCTCGATCCCTACACCATCAGGGAGGTGAGGTGGATCGAAACCCTCTGGTCTGGGGGTCTGGGGTGGTCTGGATCACTGGGTCCTTACTCGACTGAAGCATTCCAGAAAGAAACTAGCCCGATCGATCGATTCGATCGATCGGGGTTAACTTAGGCGCTAAATATGATACGACTGAGTTCATATTGACAGTAAGCACAAAAATGCATCAAATGGAATAGGATTCGAGCCTTATTGACTCGATTCCTGTAGCTAGGGATACCTGAATTTATCGAAGGGTGAGCAGGCATCACGGGAGCAAATGCTGGGCTGGATGAGCTTCCTTGAGCTTTCTCCGAGAGTTCCTGATCTTCAGGAGACTCTCCTATCAGCGGTACGCACGCCTGGATGCCTGGGGAGCTCGGACAGACAGCAATGGAGCTCGGGAATGGCAGAAGCAAGCTTGACTCCAATTGATCAACAAGGATCAATTAGAGGAGAGCTGAGGCTATTTATAGCCTCAAGGAAGTGCCGTGAAGCTTCCAGAGGCTTTAATTGGGCTGAGGAGGGTCGGAGGGCTCGGGCCATGGCCGAGCTTTCGAATTCCCAATTCGAGCTCGGCCGGGCCATGAGGCCCGATTGGGGTCCCATTGCCATTAGGGGAAGCTTGGCAATGGTCTGCTGAGCTGGAGAGGGGGGTGGCCGATTGGATGGTCAGCTGGCAGTACGGGAAAATTCCTGTCGGGCGAGGGAATCTGGCAGAGCCGATGATCCACAGTGCCAGACCCCACGGATGTTGTCTGATTGGTTGATCAAAAGGCGCTACGGCTGGGATCGCTCGGATCCTAACGGCCGATATCGGGAGCGATCCTGGCCGTAGGACCCACGGGACAGATCCAACGACGGATCGGCTGTTTCGCGGGATCGCATCCTGGCCGTAGATCAAAAAGGCGGAACGGTTGGATTCATATGATGCCGCTGTCGCGTGATCCGGGCTCCGCAGCGGATCGCCCGCGGTCCGCACAGCGGATCCCGGCCATTTATTTAGTATTAGGGTATATTTGCAAAATCAATTTGTTTGGAACCCTTTTAATTTAAATTGAATTATTGCCCAAATGAATTCCAAATTGCACCAACATTTCACCCTTAGCTAATTTGGGGGTGAGGAATTCAAAAATGCCATCATATTTTAATTCTGAGATCAAAATATTTTGGGTCTAGACTAGGGCATTTAGACTGATCAAATTGTAATTTTTGACTTAGAGAAGTCCAATGGACTTCAAATTTTCCAGATAGGCTTATCTTGATATTCTAAAAGCAATGATGCTAAAAATTAAATCAATCAACATTTATTTTGCATGGTAACAACCTAGGGTTGTTACAGACTCCCCCTACTTAAGAACGATGTCGTCCTCGAGATCATCTTATGAGAAGACAATTACGAGAAGAATGAAGAACGTGATTGAGATTTTAGCATTAAAGAGTACCTGGAGTTTCAAAGAGATTAAGATACTTCTTTCTCATATCCACCTTTTTCTCCCAAGTAGATTATTTTAATGAGCGATTTCTCCATTGAACTTTTACCATCGGGATGGAGCGATTCCTTAGCTGCTTTTGATCATGAGCTAAGATCTTAATTGACTCTTCTGCATAAGAGAGATCTGGTTGTAGCGATACAGCTAGAAGCTGAATTAAGTGAGATGGATCACAGAGACATCTCCGTAGAGAGGAAATGTGGAATATGTTATGAACTGCAGAGAAATCTTCAGGAAGCTTTAGTCGATATGCTGCAGAACTAATCTTTTCTAGTATCTCGAAAGGTCCGACGTAGCGAGGACTTAACTTCCCAGGTACACCAAATGATAAACACCTTTCATTGGGCTGACCTTTAGATACACAAACTTTCCCACATCAAGATCCAGAGCACGATGATGAGCGTCGTGATATTTACTCTGCCAATCCTGAGCAGCTTTGATTCTTTGCTGGATTAGCTGAATTTTATGATTTGTTTCTTTAACTAATTATGATCCATAAAGCTGAACACTACCAGTTTCAGACCATGCTAATGGTGTACTGTATTTTCTACCATATAAGGCTTCATTTGGAGCCATACCGATACTTGCTTGAAAGCTGTTATTGTAAGTGAACTCTACAAGAGGAAGGTGATCCTCCGAAAAACCTCCAAAGTCTAGTATACATAGATGAAGAAGATCTTCCATAACTTGATTGACTCTTTCTGTTTGTCCATATATATGAGGATGAAAGGCAGTACTCATAGCTAGAGTAGTCCCCAAGTCTTGATGCACCGCTTGCCAAAACTTAGAGGTGAAACGGCTATCTCGATCATATACGATAGATCTTGGGATTCCATGGAGCCTGATAATTTTCTTGATATAGAGTTTTGCTAATTTTTCCATAGAATCAGTTTGACGCATGGGGACGAAGTGAGCTGACTTGGTCAATCGATCAATAATGACCCAAATTGAATCCGCACCAGATCTTGCTTTAGGTAAACCCATAACAAAATCCATAGAAATGTCAAACCATTTCCATTCAGGAATTGCTAGAGGGTGAAGAAGTCCTCCAGGTTTTTGATGTTCGATTTTAACCAAACAGCATGCGTGACTAGTTAGCTACAAATTCTGCCACACTCTTTTTTATTCCAGGCCACCAGAATGATTTCTTCAGATCTTGATACATCTTGGTACTACCCGAATGCACTTGATAACCAGAATTATGGCTTTTAATGAGGATCTCTTGATGCATGGATCTGGGAATCCATAGACGATCACCCTGGTAAATTACGTTACCACAAAGCTGAAGGTCGAAGCGACGTCCACTTTTGATATCGACTTTGAACTTCAAATAATCCTCATCCTTGGTTTGAGAGATGCAGACATCTTGATGGAAGGTAGGTTCAACTGAGCTCATAGATATTAGTGTGCTTAACATATCTCCTCGCACTGGCCTAATTTCAAACTTTCGGAACTCTTCTTCTAAGGAACTAGATAGTATCATAGTGGATAACGTAGTATGACGGCTGAGTGCGTCTGCTACAACGTTTGCTTTTCCTGGATGATATTGTATACTTAAATTATAGTTGCTTATCAATTCGAGCCATCTTCACTGTCGACAATTCCACTCTTGTTGGGTGAAAATATATTTCAAGCTTTGATGGTCAGTGAATATGGAACACTGGATGCCATACAGATAATGATGCCAAATCTTTAGAGCGAAGACTACTGATGCTAGTTCAAGATCGTGAACAGGATAGTTCTTCTCATGTGGTTTCAACTGTCGAGATGCATAGGCTATGACTCTCCCTTCCTGCATTAATACACATCCCAAACCTATCCCAGATGCGTCGGTATAAACTTGGTAATTCAATCCTTCCTTGGGTAGGGCGAGAACGGGGGCAGAAGAAAGAGCATCTTTCAATGTTTGAAATGCTTTTTCACATTCTGGGCTCCAGACAAACGGTACTGCTTTTTGAGTCAGCTTGGTAAGAGGAGATGCAATTTGTGAGAATCCTTTGATGAATTTTCTATAATAGCCTGCCAGTCCTAAGAAGCTTCTGATATCCGTCATGGATTTTGGTTGTGACCAATCTCGGACTGCGCTTACTTTGTTTTGTTCCACTCTGATCCCTTGAGAGTCGATGATGTGACCCAAAAAGGCGATAGAATCGAGCCAAAACTCACACTTAGAATACTTAGCATAGAGTTCGTGGCTCCTGAGTTCTTCAAGTACTATACGAAGGTGTTTCTCATGATCAGTCTTATTCTTAGAATAAATCAATATGTCATCGATGAAGACGATGACGAATTTATCCAGATATGCTTTCAACACATGCTGCATTAAGTCCATAAAAATGGATGGTGCATTCGTCAATCCAAAAGACATCACCAAGAATTCGTAATGTCCATAACGAGTTCGAAACACTGTTTTCTCAATATCATAATCCTTAACTCGCAATTGATGATACCCAGATCGCAAGTCTATCTTGGAGAAGACCTTTGCTCCAGATAACTGATCAAACAGATCATTGATATGCGGCAAAGGGTATTTGTTTTTTATAGTTACTTTGTTTAACTCCCAATAATCGATGCACATTCTCATCGATCCATCTTTCTTCTTAAAGATTAGCACCGGCGCTCCCCAAGGGGATGAACTTGGACGGATGAGACCCTTCTCTAATAATTCTTAAAGTTGGTTGTTCAGCTCTTGGAGTTCCTTTGGCGCCACGCGGTACGGAACTTTTGACAGTGGTTGAGTTCCGGGAATTACTTCTATGGTGAACTCTACTTCTCTGTTCAGAGGAAGACCAGGCAGGTCTTCAGGGAAAACATTGGGAAATTCACAAACTACACGGTTCTCAAAAAGAGGTATGACTTCTTTTTTTTCTCCCAACATTGTTATAAGGTATGCATTGCATCCCTTCTTTACTAGTCTCTCTGCCACCATGGCGTTGATTAATGACGATTGGGTGCTAAATTTTCCCACGAATGATTTGGAGTTTCTTCTGCTACCCAAAGTTATTTTCTTCTTTTGGCAGTTAATGGACGTACCATGCTGGCTTAACCAATTCATACCTATGATTATGTTAAAGTTGGTAATTGGCAGTAGAATTAGCTTAGCTCTTAAGTTTTGATCCTCAATAGGAATATCTAGATTGCAGAATTGTTGAGACTGCATACGAGCTCCAGAAGGTAGGCCAATACTTAATGAACTAGTTAGTTGATGTGTCTATAGTTTAAGTGTTTTAGCCCACTCTTCCAATACAAAAGAATGACTTGCTCCCGTATCGAATAAAACATTACAAGTTGTGTCGTTTATTGTTAATGTGCCTATAGTTATGATAATTTGCGTAAGGATAATAATTCAAAAATTGAAATACTAGAATAGTAAGGGATTGTTGTTAATACAGCAAGAAAAGAGAATTTATTTTAAGGCGTACCTGATACCACGTCATTATTTTTAGGAGCAGAAGCTGGAGTTAACATATACACTCGGGCAGGTGCCGAGGGTTGCTTGTTCTGGGTTCCTGAATCTTGGCGGTTGTATGTTGACCTTTGCACCGGTACACTTGCCCTTGAGTTCATTGTAGGAGCCGGCATTATGGCAGGAGCGGGCTCCCGCTGGTTCACGGGTTGAGCACGGAAGGATTGCTTATGGCGGGAGTGGTCGATGGGCACACCATCGATGGTCTTTTTCTCCCTACACTCATAGTAGCGGTGGCCCTTACGGCCATAAGTGAAACATACACCACCGAAGTGATAGCAGTTTCCATACAGATGCTTCTTCTTACATTCAGAATTCTGAGGCTGAGGTTGTGTAACTTCCATGTTGTAGACTCTGGCCATTTTGCGATGGCCAAAGCGCTCGTCTCGTGGGTGCGTGACTATGGTTTATCTCTTCTGGTCCAGCTGACTCTGGAATCCTTCTTACAGACGGGCAGCCTCGATAAACTCTATTAAGGTTTTGAACTGCCATGAGACTAGGTGTGCTCTAATAGAATCTCTCAGACCTTTCATGAAGTGGTGACACTTGGATGCTTCCGTTCTCACTAGATCTGGAATGAACCTTGACAGTCTCCTGAATTCTTGTTCGTAATCAGATATTGACCTACTCCCTTGTGTGAGGTGAAGAAGTTCATCTTCTAGAATTGCTTGTGCTGAGGCTGAAATGAAAGCTTTGCGAAATGCTTCCATGAACATATCCTATGGAATGTCCTCTATCTCGAAGTCCGCAAATCTGTTATTCCATTCATTTTCCCACTAATATTCCGCTTCTTCTTGGAACAGGTAGGTCACCAGACAGATTGCCTCAGAATTAGGACATTTAATTAAGGCCAGATTCTTCTCTACCAATTTTATCCATGTTACTGTATCCATGGGGTTTAATGCCCCGTTGAACGTGGGAGTGCGAAAATGAAGGAAGTTGTGTAGGACTCCGTCTCCTGAGTTATAAGAAGAAGATCCGGAGGATTATTATTTGACTGAGAGGATGAGAGATCATGTCTCCTGCGCCTGTTGCGCCTTACTGTCAATTAAGGCCTTTATTAAATTGGCCATAAGACTCGATTCCTCAGGTTCGCTTGACGATGGGATCATCTTTTTAATAGGAGTGGGAGCAGAGGGGGAACCAGGATTCATAGTTGCAGTTACAATGTAACTTTTATAAAATTTCATTCATTTTCAAATTCTTTCTCATAAGAGAAGATACATGGATACATCAAAATATATAAACAAGATAACAAGAAATGACATAAGGAAATTCCTAGGGTCTAGTTAGAATACTCTACCCAAAAGGCAGCACAAAAGTCATCATATGTGACTATGTGACATTTTCGAGCTATCTCCTATCGACCCAATACACCAACGACTCGCTGATCCCCTCAGTAGGATCTCTACAATCTCTAGGCGGTACTTCTTTGGACAAGCTGTCTCTCAAAGTGCCGTGGTAACACGATCCAGCCACTCTTTGGCGAGTGCCAAAAGACTGGTGCCTCGGAATGATGAATGAACCAGGATCTTGTCCAGTACTGCAAGTCCTCAGGATGATACTCCCTCCACCGTCCTCCCTTAGATCTGACCATCTCGAAGGTCGTCTATCCAATATCATCAAATCTTATAAGGTAGAACAGAAATGTTGATAGTGAGTATTCCATTCCCTAAAATAGTTCAACCCATAAATATTTCATTCATTTATTTCTTTCAAAATTCGTTCAAATCCTAAGGTGTCATTTTAAGTTATCTTTTTACGTGCATTTAATTCCTAGGGTGTCAGTATTGTAGACATAATCTCTCTTTCTATTTCTGAGATAGCTTAATGAATCTTTTGGATGTTTGCTTTGCACTACACATAGTAATTGTGATCTTGTCCTGACACAGAGAACATATTATAAAGTAGATAGGAACAAACTCCTTATCTGACACTTTTATAATACTTCTCTGATACCAACTGTAACGCCTCGTCCCGTCGCCGCATGCAAAATACAAGTATAATTCATAGTTTGGCGGTGGAACGGTGCGCTACTCAAGAGTGGTGAGCCGTACAAGTAAAATCGATCGTCCTGAATAGGTTAAGGAGATAGAACCATACTGAAGGCCGCTGACTCGTGCCCTAAGAGTAGGCTCAAAAGCCAATATCTAAGAAAAGAATGAAATACTTATCTTAGGTATTAAACTTAGTACGTACATAAGGTGCAAGGGAGTGGAGAAGAACCCATGTACATTATAAATTATATTAGCATTTTCAGTACGCCGATCACATTACAATACTATGTATAGTAGAATAACAGAGTGCGGAAGCTAAAAGCCAAACATCCAGAATACATTTGTCTCAAGCAGTAGTAAATATCCATCTCAGAAAAGAAAGTAAAAATACATCCAGAGTTTTATTACAAACCATAAAAATGCAGAAATATAAAGAGTCTAGCTAGAATACTAGAAAGAACTAGAAAATAAAAGTAGGTGCTCAATCCCATACAGCTCAAAGTGCTCCTCCTGAGTCCCTGGGATGTCCTCCTGACCTGTCTCCAACAACTGCTAAGGATCTAGCAAATTGCCGGATCCCAAAAGTACCCTGTGTTAGACAAGAAGTCTAACACATCGAAGCTAGCTATACAAGCTAAACTAAATATAACAAATATGCAAGAACGTAAAGTAAAAGTGCAGGAAAAACTATAAAGACATCAAATAACTGAGCTGTAAAACTGCATCAAAGCTAAATACTGAAAGAAAATGTAAATGACAGATGCTCATAAGCCAAGGTGAAAGGAATGTCAAATGCTAAGAAGGATGCTATAGGCTGCACTATATGCCACTGAAACAATGCTCACAAATATGCCATACCACGGTATATCACAGAACTATCATTGAAGGTGTATGAGTCATACGGTCCAATGTAAGCACAACATTTAGGAAGTAAGTATGGTGACGCAGATGCACCCTAAGATTCCCTAGTCTGTGTATATATAACATTCTATATCTCATACTGTATCACTGATAACTATGTGTCACAACAAAAGGAATGAGTTCAACTCATGTTTATGCTTATGCTTATGCCATTATATGATATGAATGAAAAATCTTGAAATCCATGAAGAATATAGTAAGAAACATAAATGAATCTTAAGTCTCCACTGTGTAGAATCCTGCTAAAAGGATTCTGACTCCAAATTTCTAGATCGATATTGTGGCGGCCCTGCCCCGCCATGGTCCTGTTAACCCTTAAGTTAACATGATTATGGTGGAGGGGTCACCAAATGACAAGATCCCCACTTAGGATTAGATTAGACACATGTTCTAATCCAACTTAAGTAAGGACTTTGCCAATCAACCCAAAATACTATCACTAAATGATCATACAAGAACTCAGAGTGCGGAAGCAATAAAAGTATAACATCATCTATACAGTATAAATACAATAATACAGAATAAGTAAAGAGCTGAAAAGAAAAGTTAACCTGTATTATTACAACAATTTAAAATAGATTAAAAGACTGAAAAGAACACTCAATCTCACAGGCAGAAAGAAAATTAGAACTAAAGATCTTCAAGAACGGGCTCCTCCTTCAAAGGCAAGCACTCCACTAGATCAGCTACTCCAATAAACTCTGAACCTACCATTATCAGTTTCATAATGGTAGGGCCCCATCCAACAAAAGAAAAACTGGTTAGACTATTGTCTAAGCACAATTTAGGGTAAACAATTTTATTAAGTTACTTGAATATCACCATAAACCAGTACTGAAGCAAGAAGGTGCAGAAAGCATACAAAAGAACAGTAATAAGTTATAAACTACAGTTTATAACTAAACAAATAGAAAGTAAGCACATACCTCCTCCGAGCAACTGCAACAAAGACATGTAAGAAAAAGAAAGACTAAACAAAACTGTAAATAAAATACAACCTAAACATGCTTATGATCAAACAGATTATGCTAGGTAACATACAGAAATTGAACAGTCTAAAACTAAAAACAACTAACATCCTATGTGAGCATATGAAAGCAGTAAGTAAAGCTAGCATCCTTTATAGAAACAAGTGCAGGAAAACTGTAAGTAAAATAATGCTACAATGCAAAAAATACAAGTAAAAGAGTAACTGAAAAACTAAAAACTGCAGTGACTGCCCAAGCTACTCAACTGAAAGCATACTCAGCAAATCTTAGCCTGATAGGCTAAGAAAGAAGCTCTGAACTGAGTATCACTGAAAACTCTTAGCCTGATGAGCTAAGATAGAACCAAATGTAAGTGTACTTGAATTAGTATAACCATATCATAATCCTAACTCTATAGTAAGTATGGCAAAAGTCTATCCATCCTATCTCTCGAACTAGGCATGGCCATAGACTGTCGGACATTAAACCCTCGAAAGGTTGCCGACCCGAACGGGTTGATCGAAGAGGTATACTAATCAAGCTACACCTTACAAACTACTTGTGAAACGAAAACATAATGCTGCTTATGAATGTTCAAAATTGACATAAGATATTTATCAAATATCTTAGGTACATAATATATGCTCAAGGTATAAAACTCAAAATCAAGGAATGCGAAGCATCAAAAATTAAAGTGAGCAAGAAACTCTATCTAAAACACAGGTGATATCCGTTATTATCTACTTTATTTGTTCTATCTACTCTAAGTTACATAAGTTTCAGAATCATCAATTCTTACACATTCTGTAACTTAGAATCACGAATCCTACTAGTTGAAGATAATTAGGACTGGCCAAGTCCTAATTATAACTTAATCAAAAGATGACTATTTGGTTTAAGTGAATAAATCATCGACCTAATTTTGTAATTTAACTTACCCCAAACCTCATCTTGATTAGCCAAACAAGATGAAAAGATTAAGAATTAGACTCCAGATGATGGGGTCTAATCACTTAATCCAAAGGTATAACTAAAGATCTAAGGTTTAGAACCCAAATCTCACAGATTAAGTTAAGGCAAGTCCTAATGATAAATCAATTCATTAGGATAGATCTCTATTCTTAATTCTAGGGTTTAAAGATCAAATAATCATTTAATAAACTATGAAAAATCTATAAACTAGAAAACTCAAGGTTTCACCTATTTGAGTAACCCAATTTACTCAATAGATGAATTCTAACTTAAGATCTATTCTTAATCTTAGGAATTAAAGCTCTTAATTACTAACAGTATTTCTCAAGACACACATCCTAACTAATGTTATAAAGACCTAAGGAAAGATCTAAGAATGATTTAGGAAGAAGAAACACTCACTTAAGACTTGGGAATTTTCTTTAAGGGGCTAATTTTGGAATTTTGGTTAAAATCAAATTAATGATTGAACTTATACAATTTCTATTCTAAATCATTATATTACTGTTTCTAATGATTATAAAAAATGATTTTAGGGCTTTAAAATGATAAACCCTAAATTTGGGTCATTTTGCCCCCTACTTAAGGGTTCAAAAGATCAAATTTTGATTTAGGGCTTAAATTTTGAAATTTTCTTTTGGAAAGTATTACTTACTGTCTAATGTAAGATTAGACAATAACTAAATTAATTTTGGGTGATTATTAAGCCATATAAGATCAAATTAGTGAATTTGACTCATAAGGGCAAATTCGTAATTTGACTACGTGAAAGTTAAATTTTCTTTCAGATTATTGTTCTTTACTGTCTAAGCTTTTTATAGAACCTAAATTTGCTTAATTCTGATAAGTATTGACCAAGTTATGGCCAATACAAGCTTTAGGGTTAAAAGGGTAATTAAGGAATCCTTAATTATGGGTCAAAAATCCTAACTTTGCCAATTAGTGTCCAAATTGAGTAAAATCAGTGGCTATGGTTTAAAATTAGTCCACTGATCATAATGACATGTGGTAGGCTCAATTTGGATCTAATTTGACTAAGTTATGACTAATTTAGGGTTAAGAGTGATTAGTGAGTGATTAGCAAAATTAAGCACTCAAATACTAATCTAACCTCACAAATAGATTCTAAGTGGTTCTAAGAGTCCTTTGAAACTTAAATCTCTCAATTTGGATTACTAGATTTGCTAATATTCACTAATCAATATTTAGGGTGATTAGGGGTGATTAGCAAATCTAATCATTGGATCTAAAATATTTTTACAGCTTACTATTAATTAGGTTTTTCTGATCTAAATGGATAGTTGGATCATCTAATTTGGAGCTTAATTGACCAAGTTATGGTCAATTGATGTTCAAGGTTTAATTAGGGTAATTAAGGTTAGGTCATAAATGTCATTAGGCAAATACTAATCTAAACAGCAAAGTGAATACTACTAAATTAATCCTTAGGGTTTTCTGATCACTTTAAGACTCATATTGGGTATGTTTGGATTATTGGATACAAAGATATGGGCTAATGAAGTTTTGTAACATTATTTGGACTTAATTAATACCCTAAATGTCACTTTGCTAAATACTAGTCGTACAGCAAAATTATTGGCATCAATAAATTCCTCATATTTTTCTGATCAAAATGGCCTATAATTTTAATATTTTTGGAGCAGTAGATTTAAAGATATGAGTAATTACGTGTTTGAATTTTAATTAATTAAATTATGATTTTTACTTAATTCATTAACTACTTAATAGGTTAATGCAAATCGGTGGCTGAGATCCCTTCGCAGAGAAAAGGCAGATCACGAGCGCCGAACCGACAACGCCAAAAGGTGGGACCCACCGGATGAATGAGAGCGACACACGTGGACATCTGCAGACCGTCCTCGGAAAGGCCCGACCCGAACGCAGCTCGACCCAGCGTTGGGCTTCTTCTTCTTGCCCGACGAAAGGGAAGGGTGCTAGGGCACCCCATAGATCGATGTAGGATCTACCTATCGATTTGGGGAACCTACCATTTGAAAGATCAAAGATTGATCTTCAATCCAAGCTAAAAATTGCATCATTTCAACTTCTCACTGAACCGTTGACATGATGCCCTAAAATCTAGGGTTTGGGAATGCGTAAGTTAATCCGAGAGATAATTTTGCAATTTGATTAACTTATTTGCTCAATTACCACAATTGCAAACATATAGATACATCACAGAATGAATTTGAAACAATTGCAGATCTTGAATGAAACTCTTGATCGATATTTAGAAGTTGGGTACCTTTGATCGGCCGTTTAGACTAGGGTTCTTCACTGCATGCTAAACTTTGATGTTTTGAAGAAGAAGAAATGCTCTAAATAAATCTTAGATAGGATCCTAAGTGACTTCTAAGAGGTGGCTAGACGTCTGGTGGAGCGAGCGAAGGCCGCGCGTCCTTCCTATGCCACGCACCCTATCGTGGAGAAGACGACACTTGGTCCGTCGGATCACGATCAATTGATCGACGGTCCCGATCTGCAACTCACACCTAATGGGTCAGACCCATTAAACTTAACGGATATGGGCCGTGGCGTAATATCCAGCCCGATAAGGCATGGCGGGACCCAACAGTTGAATTATTTTGATAATTTAAATATTTATAAATTATTTAAAATTCTTATTTAAGATTGGACTTTTAAATGAGTTCTGAAAAATTCCAAAATTTCACTCATAGCTAATTGATGGGTGAGGAATGCAACGGCGCACTCGGATTTTTAATCCGTCGAGTATTTATTTATTTAAATTTTCAGGTATTTAAATATTGTTAAAATATTCGACGAAAATCCAACAACTTCCAAATGACTTCAAAACTTCACCCCTAGCTAATTTGGGGGTCTTGAATGCAATGGTGAAGTCAGATTTTCAATTTGAGCTCTAAATAAAAAGTCAATTTCTAGGGTTTGGGATTTTCCAGAATTTCTGATTTTGATCCAGTTGACTTTTGATTTGACCTAATTTTTAGAGATAAGTTCTAATTTACTTAATTAGTGACTTAGAACCTCAATTAAGACTTAAATTGATCTTAATTAACCAAAGTAACAACCTGAGTTGTTACAGATATTTAGTTAAAGTTGTTTATTTACTCAAAGATCACTGGGCAGGGTGATTGTATACACATATTAAATACGCTGCAAAGATAGAACATAACATTTAGTTTGATTACGCCACCCTAATAAATCGATCTTCATTAGGAGGCACCATCCGATGATGATTTTGTATCTCAAACTAAGCATTTAGTCACTAAACTCACAATCATACTTAGCGTCTTAAGGAAGGTGATTCCCCTTTACTTAGTTTTATTTAAGCCATACCTATTGAAGCGATCTTCACTAGGAGGCATTGCCTGATGGCAACTGTCCTTCAATAAAACTAAGGAATGGGCACCCATTTAATACACTCTTAGAATCGATTGATTTACTCTAAGCGAGGTTATATTTGCCTAAGTCCGCAGGATAGCAATAAAGATAAATCTTACTTAGAGTGACTCAACCAATCCAGAATATTACTGGGGACCAATAATATGGGTATACTATACTGCACTACCCAATAATCATGGTTCAATCAAATCTATTTAATAGAACAAGGATTTATCAAGACTAGAAGTCTTAAACTAATAGGTAAGTCCAATACAAGGTTTCACCAATCAAGTGTGATCAATGATCACTTAATATGGATTTTACCACAATGAGAAGTATCTTTTCTAGTGCCTTAATGGATTAATACCACAAGGAGAGTAGATCAATATCTAAGGTGATGGGATCTTCTATACTTCTACCTCAAGGAGTTATACAAGGCCTCCTACCTCATGACATATGAATTTAGGTCTTTTAAATAATTCAAGATGATCTTATGAAGAGAATGTCAAGGTATCTCCTTTAGATGTTGATATTAGACTATTAGGTTCTGGTTCATAATTAGATTTTAGGATGATTAGATCAGATGATGGAATCATCTGATCATACTTAGATTAAGATTATGGGGTGTAAATCAAACATATTGTGAAGGATTTGATCACTTGTTAAATCAACATAGTATTAATGATCTTATTATGCAGGTTTATTACTTAAGAGAAAATCAGGGATCTAAAGGTTCGATTCAGATTGTGAAATCACAAAGGGTTATTATTAATCCTTACTTTGTCTAATTCAAATGCTTAGAATCAATAGTAAATTAAATGCATTATTGGAAAATGTTCAATTCAAAGTCTTGTAATCAATATAATTAAGTTAGGGTTTTTATTGTTTTAGATTTTCCTTCAGTAGATTAGGGTTTGACTCCTTCTCAAATCTTAAGTCAAATCAAGTGTGTATTTAATGATTAATGTCAAATCAGTGGATTAATTATGCATTATTGATGGCAATCCTAAATCTAGATCAAGTCTTCAAAGCTTCATCCAAATTTTAAGATTTCTTAAGTTAATTAAGATATTTAAGATTCTATAGCTTTGGATTTATTAAAGTATACTTAATAAGTTTATAAAGATGATTTCATTTCATTTAGCTTACTGCTATAAGTTTAATAAATAGTGGTTGCTTAGTGCTAATCAAACCCTAATTCCAAGCAAACATGATTAGCACATAAGTAAAAATCCAACCATTCAGATTACATGAAATTTGGCATGCAAGTCCTAATTAATCATGCAAGTAATATGTGGGGCCCCCGTACTGGTAATAAGAAAGTACGGTGCTCCAATTATGGCAAATCCCCAACTTAAGTAAAGTTAGGCAAACCCAACCTGCCCTAAGTCAAGGACTTGTCACCAAGTGCTATAACATCCATCAATGTAAATATCAAAGTGGCGGAAGCAGTACAAAATAAAGTAACATCCACAAGCATACATAGTAGGGTAAGAAAATGCAATAAAGTAACTCATCACAATGCAGAAAGTAGAGTACATCCAGAAAGTTAATAATTATAAACAGAAATGAATAACTAAAAAATGAAAGACTCTAGTCCTCACTGAAATAAACAAGGCAAAACTATCTAAACAGTAGCTGGAAGGTCCTCTTTCTGAACTGGCTCCTCCTCTGCGACACTGCCCATGAACACGTCTGAATCTGACATTTGTCGGTATCATAAATGCCAGGGCCCCAGCCAACAAAATAAAAATGTTACAGTTAGACAATTGTCTAGTATATTTTAGGCTATTTAAATGAACTGAATATTAAAAGATATCACATTCAATTTAACTACACATGCAAGCAGTAAAGGGTGCAACAAGCTATGAAAGAACTGGAATACTATAAATTATCTATTTATAGCATGCAACATGTATGTGAAGTAACATACAAAACACTAAATAAGCAAGGTGAGGCTAAAAGCAAAAATAACTGCAATTACTGAATAGACATGATTCTAACATGATTATGATCGAGGTAAAATATGATGAGTATAAAAGAACACAAGTACTGAATATGATAAAATTCTAGCATCCTAAATATGCCATTCATATATATATCTAAGCTATGAAAATATACATACAATATGCAGATTAAGATGAAAATAAAGGCCACTGAGACATGTGGCAAAAGCAACGCAATGCTGAAAATAAAACCACTGAGACATCTGGCAAAGCAAGCAAATACTAAAAATAAGGCTACTGAAGCATGTGGCAAAGCAAATCAGAAAATAAAATAATACAATACAGCTAAAGTAGTAATAAGCCTAAGCCCTAGTTCTCCCATACAGCTAATAGGCCATACAGGGCCTCCAATATCAATCAATCAATCCCCAGCCTAGCCATCCAAAGATGTTAGGTCTGAGTCCAGTCTATACAATACTACTACTAAAGAGGCAGACTAAGCTAGGTCATATTCTACTAATTGCAAACAAAATAAAACTGAATGATATGTAATTTCAATACTAGCTTAGGATGCATCATCCTAAGTTTTTCCTATTATGCTCAAGGGCTAAAGCTCAAAATCTAAGGTATGCAAAGCAATCTAGTCAAAGTAAGAAAAAGACTCGATCTAGATTTATATGATATCTGTTGTTGTCTAAATTACCAAATCTAGCTACTCTGAGAAGGTACAAGCTTAGGATCTCCAACATCCAGCTATCGAGTAGAATCTCAGATTTACGTCCTTAAAGTTAAATATTAGAACTTAACAAGTTCTAATCTAAAATCGTGCAATGACTATATAGTTTGAGTAAGCAAATCAATGACCTAATTTTTATGAATATTTTACTCTCTTACCCAAATCTTGATCAAATAAATCAAGATTTAAGAATTTAGAACTTAAACCCTATGTTGAGTTCAAATTCCAAATCCAAGGTGATATTAAAATAGGATCTAGGTTTCTCACTTAATCCCAAAGGTAAATAATCCTATAAGTTGAAAGATTCAGTAACTAAGATCTCAATGAAAGGCCATTCTACTGATTAAAAGATAAAATAATCAATTAAGAACTTGAGAATATAAGATCTATATTCCATCTTTAAGATAATTTCATTATCTTATTGATTAAATCATCCTATTCCCACATGGAAGGTTTCAAAAGATTAAACAATCAATCATTAAAGAATTTCAATTGGAGGTGGTTTGATTCAAATTAAAGATCTAAGTCTAAGATCTAAGATTTAAAGATCTGAAGTTTGATCACTTTAGACTTCTACTTAGGGTTTTGACTTAAGGGTTTCCATTTGTGATTTTATTTAGATCTAATTTCATAATTAACTATAAGGGGCTTATTAAGGTTAAAAATGATAATTCCAAGTATTAGATTAACACTAAACCCATATTGACCTTCTTAGATTACTTAAGATCTAAGGGTCTGAGTTTTGATCACTTTAGACCTTAAGCTAAGATTTTACTTAGACATTTCCAATTACTATTCTTTTAACAGTTATTTCTTAAGTTATCTTAACTGAACTTATTAATGAGATAATTGACCATTTCAATTATTAAACTTAAAGTTTAATACAATAGGATCTTTATGAGGAATGCTTAAGGTTTAGGTATCTTAATTAAGGAATTAATGAGACCTTATGGATTGGTGATTATTATTGTTCTAGGATTTCAGAGAACATTTCCAATCTGTGCTATAGTGGTTTACTGAAATTTTCAGTCCTTAAGGAACATTAAATCATACTTTGGTCAAAATGACCAAAATGCCCTTCTTAAGACAAAGATTAGGATTTTAGGGTTTTATTGTCCAAATTTATTCTAATCTATTTTAAAGTATTTCATATTGCTTAATGAGGTGGGGAACACCTTTAATTGAGGTTTTGATGACCTAAATGGTTTTAATTAGCACTAATCACTTAATTAAGCTGCTTTGGGTGATTAGTGAAATTAAGGTATCTTAGGGCAATCCAATCTTACACTTAGGTTTTACTAGGTTTAATATAATATTAGGAACCATTCCCACCCAAATCAAAGACTTAATTAGGGTTTAATTCACCAATCCTTGATTAGGGTGATTAAGGAGTGCTTAAGAAAATTAGTTATCCAAAATTAATTTTAAGGGTCTGGAATTATCCCTTATGGTACAAGGAGCAATCAGAGCCCTTAAACTCATAAATTGGACAATCAAATGATTTTATATGATTTAATTAAAAATAGAGAAGGTTTGGCAAATAATTTTTAATCCAACTATTGGATCTAAGATTTTATTTTATATTTAGATTCCCTGAATTTTTTTGATTTAAATGGCATATTGGATCATACAATTTGGATCTGTATAACTAAAGTTATTTAATTAATTTATTCTATATTTTTATTTAAATTAGAACTTTAGGTTTTTATTAAATTAATTCATAACCATTAAAAATACACTCCAATAATATTTAATTAACCGCGGCCCAAAATCAGAACAGCGCGGGTCAGAGACCGACCCGACCCGGACCCGCGACTTCGTCTTCTTCCTCTCGACGGGTCCCGAGCTCATCGAATTTCAAAGCTGAAATTCTTGGCCCTCCGAAGATGACAGGGGCTCAAATCGATCCCTACACGTTCCTTGAGTCAAGACGCGTTGAATTGACCAAGAACCCCCACCTGGATCCCTCTGGATCGATGGGGTCTCACTCACCCGAGACGTCCTCCTGCGAGGCATCTCAGGTCGCCTGTGAGGGGGAAATTCTCCTCACAGGGACCTCGATTCGACGGGATTTTTATCCCTACACGCTCAGGGGGACTAGACGTGTCGAAACCCTAACCTATCATAACCCGAGGCGCAGCCAATCGCTGGGTCCTTACTCGGACTCAGCCATTAGCTCGATGGCTAGCTCAGTCGATCAATACGATTGACTCGAGCTAGCTTAGCCCCAGGCGACAATCACATTGGGTTCCTAGGTGGCTAAGGTTGCTTAGACGACAATCAAGTCTCATTCAATAGACAAGAATGGAAATGAGCTTCAGAAAAATTTTAATGGAGGAAGCTGTACCTCGAGTCGAGGATATAGGCCTTGCCAAGGGAAATTGAGACGCTCTTAGGCTTCCTACAGGTCAGACGATCGAGCACAGGGGGTCTGAACACCAGACAAACCCTTTATCAACGGTCATAAGCTCTGCAAATGCGGGGAAATCTCCGAGGGAAAGGGAGCTCCAGCAGGCCTTCAGCTGGGGAATTGGGGATTCACAGTGAGCAAAGGGACTCACTGTGAAGTCCCAGAGGTATTTATAGCCGCCAAGGGGTTCTAGGAATGGAGGCCAGGGCTCGGGCTTGGGAACTGGCTTGGCCCGAGGCTTCTCCCAGGTTCCCTAAATTGGGAGGGTCTAGCCCTCCTGGGTCGCCTTGCTAGGCTCGGCCACTTACGAAAGGAAGCTAATGGCCTAGCTGACCTGGCGAGGGGAGTGGCAGACAGGATTACGTGGCGAATTTTTGCGAATCCTCTCGGTCGGGACGGGATCTCTACGGGGACGAAGGTCCACAGTGGTAGGGTTTGCCTCCGCCGTCTGATGCCGAAGCCATTGGATTTAGATGGTCTGATGCGAGGGTTTGAAATTTAGAAATGCGGAGAGGATCTCGAGCGTCCAATCTGAGATGCCGATCGGGCAGATGGGATCAGATCACGACGCGCGAGGTAAGAGCCGTTGGATTAAGCGTGCTGAGATGCGTGCTTACACATCAAGTGGCCGAAACGCGCGTGCCGTTGTTGGGACCCCGCAGCGAATTTGCCGCGGTCCCGACAACAAATCCCACAGAAATAATAATTAAATAAAATTTAATTTTAATTAAATAAACCATTTAAATTAATTCTTAATTATTCTAAAATTTCCCAAATTCAATTTAGGGTCAAATGAGCGCCAAAAATTTCCAAAAATTCACCCTTTGCTAATTTGGGCATGAGGAATTCAAAAATGAAATCAGATTTCAATTTGGAGATCAAAATAATTTAGGTATTTTTCGGGGCTTAAAAATAGCCAAAAATACCAGATTTTCCAATTTAGCTCCGGTTGATTTCAAACTTCTAGGTTTAGGTTTAAATGACCCATTGAATCTAATGAAATCAAAATCAAATCTTGGTTTAGCTTAATTAATCTAGTTTTAGCTAGGGTAACAACCTAGGGTTGTTACATAATTAGAGACTGAGTTTATTATGATCCAATGTGTATAAACCCTAAAATTCACTAATTATGATTTAACAAGATTAGGACATAACTAAAATTATAGAACTCAGAAAAATGTTATACTTGGCACATATAATCTAGTTAACATTAGTGAACTAATGGCACCCTAAACATGCAATTTGGATAAGTAAATTTATTAATCTACCATAATTAAGATTCACTGTAATTAGGTAATAATTAGAGATCTAACCATCAGATGCATGATTTTATTTTATATTTAGGTTCCTGAGATTTTTTTGATCATTTTCATATATAATATCATAGGGTTTGGATCAGTAGATTAAAAGTTATTTGAATAATACATTATGTATTTTTATTTAATCAAAATTCTATGATTCGATTAATCAAAAGGAAAATAATTCCATTAATTCGATTTAAATAAAATGGCTTGGCCCAAAATCGAAAACGCGCGGGTCGACCGGGGACCGGGAGACCCGGCACTGTCGCACCGCGCGGGTCGTGGGTCAACCTGACCCGCACAGTGCCGTCGTCCCCATCCCTTCGTCCCGACAGGTAGACCGAATTAGGGAACCCTAATTCCCAAGATTCCGGCGCATCCACACCACGGCTCGGCCAGCATTCAATCGCTACTCTATCATCGTGGTCAGACGCATCGATTGGGACTCGAAGCCCCTTGTGAGATGGTCTGGATTAGCCAGACCTTGCTCACCCAAGGATTCCGCCATTAGAGTTACTGTGGGGAGATAATTCACCCCACAGAGGCTATGCCAGACCCCAGGCTCGATCCCTACACCATCAGGGAGGTGAAGCGGATCGAAGCCCTCTGGTCTGGGGGTCTGGGGTGGTCTGGATCGTTGGGTCCTTACTCGACCGAAGCGATCCAGAAAGAAACTAGCCCGATCGATCGATTCGATCGATCGGGGCTAACTTAGGCCCTAAATACGATACGACTGAGTTCATATTGATAATAAGCACAAAAATGCATCAAATGGAATAGGTAGAATTCATGCCTTATTGACTCGATTCCTACAACTGGGATACCTGAATTTACCGAAGGGTGAGCAGGCATAGTGGGAGTAAATGCTAGGCTGGATGAGCTTCCTTGAGCTTTCTTCGAGAGTTCCTAAACTCCAGGAGACTCTCCTATTAGCGGTACGCACGCCTGGACACCTGGGGTGCTCGGACAGACAGCAATGGAGCTCGGGAATGGCGGAAGCAAGCTCAACTCCAATTGATAAGCAAGGATCAATTGGAGGAGAGCTGAGGCTATTTATAGCCTCAGGGAAGTGCCATGAAGCTTCCAGAAGCTTTAATTGGGCCGAGGAGGGTCGGAGGGCTCGGGCCATGGCCGAGCTTTGGAATTCCCAATTCGAGCTCGGCGGGGCCATGAGGCCCAATCGAGGTCCCATTGCCATTAAGGGAAGCTTGGCAACGGTCTGCTGAGCTGGAGAGGGGAGTGGCTGACCGGATGGCCAGCTGGCAGTACAGGAAAATTCCTGTCGGGTGAGGGAATCTGGTAGAGACGATGATCCATAGTGCCAGACCCTGCGGATTCCGTCTGGTCGGTTGATCAAAAGGCGCTATGGCTGGGATCGCTCGGATCATAACGGCCGATCGCGGGAGCGATCCTGGCCATAGGATCCAGGGGACAGATCCAACGACGGATCGGCTGTTCCGCGGGATCGCATCCTGGCCGTAGATCAAAAAGGTGGAACAACTAGATTCATGAGATGTTGCTATCGTGTGACCTGGGCTCCGCAGCGGATCGCCCGCGGTCCGCACAGTGGATACCGACCGTTTATTTAGGTATTAGGGTATATTTATAAAATCAATTTGTTTGGAACCCTTTTATGCAATTGAACCATTTTAATTTAAATTGAATTATTGCCCAAATGAATTTCAAATTGCACCAAAATTTCACCTTTAGCTAATTTGTGAGTGAGGAATTCAAAAATGTAATCAGTTTTAATTCTGAGATCAAAATATTTTGGGTCTAGACAAGGGCATTTAGACTAATCAAATTATAATTTTTGACTTAGAGAAGTCCGATGGACTTCAAATTTTCCAGATAGGCTTATCTTGATGTTCTAAAAGCAATGATGCTAAAAATTAAATCAATCAACATTTATTTTGCATGGTAACAACCTAGGGTTGTTACAGGTAATTACCTTAGGACATTCAAACCTTTGCTAGGCATTTAGTGAGTGACAAGAGTATTGTACCATATATGCTCATTCTCATGAATCACAAGGAACATTTATATATTTAGGAGAGATATTTTTCTTCATCCTAATTTCTCAATTTTGCACTTTGGGAGATTTTTTATCATCCCTATTTTTCTTTTATTTTTTTTGGAAAATTCAGCTCAAGAGAAAGACATTTTTTTTCATCCCTGAATTAGTTCGTTATGGTCATTAAGTGTAACAACCCAACTTGTTACCCTAACTAAGTATGACCAATCCAAGTCCTAATTTTGATCTTAGTGCACTAATTAAATCATTAGTAGTTCTCCACCAAGACCTAGTCCAAATTAGGGGTCAAATGAATCAAACCCTGATTTTAGAAATTTCAAGAATCATGGAAATGACCTAATTATTTTGACCTCAGATCAAAAATCGGATTTCGCCATTACGCTCATTGCCCCCAAATTAGCTAGGGGTGATGTTTTGATGGTAATCGGAAGTCGTCAAAATTTTGTTGAATATTTTAATTAGAAAATCAAGATAATTATTTTGACCTCGAAATCAAAATTTGACTTTGCCACTGCGATTGTCACCCCAAATTAGCTTGGGGTGATGTGTTGGATGCATTGGTATATCGTCGTATTTTATCAAATATTTTAATGCACTTAAATACCCTGAAAAATAGGAAAATTAAATACTTATCAGAATCGAATTTTGACTTTACCGTTGAATTTCTCACCCCTAAATTAGCTAGGAGTGAATTTTTAAGATTTTTCAGAGCTCGTTATAAAATCTGACTTCTTAGCATTAATTAATTAAATAATTAAATTAATATCTTTAAATAATCCATTTATTCTCCTTCTTTTCCCTGAGGTGGACCCCACTCTCTAAATCTTGAGTACACCTCTCCCTCTCCCATTTTGCCACACGCAAAGAGACCTCAGTCTCCACTCCCTCCATTGCTGCCCATTCTTCCCATACTTGTGATGTGATGAGTCAAGCTCATCCCATCCAAGAGCCATGCTATCCTCCAACTTTAATAGAACCCCTCAGCCCTCCTTCCCATAATTAAATGATTTTAGACCTTTAAATAGGGGCAAAATAGTAATTTTGCCCAAAATTTAGGTTAAGTGCCCTTAACATCTAAAATACCATTTAAATTATTAAAATCAGTAATAAAATTAATTTAGAATTAAATTAAACTCTTAAATATATAAATTAAGTGAATTGTTGAAAATTTAATTTAAGGCTTATAAAATTCTTAAGTAAAATTTGTTATCCCTCAACTTAGTTAAAACTCATCCTTAATTCATTTAAATGAACAAATTTAGTAAATGAAAGTAAATTATAATAAATTCTATCAAATCCTAAAGTTCCCTAAGTAATTTATTAGGAGCATTTTAGGATCTACACTTCACCTTGGTTTTATTAGTTTTTAGATTTTCATACTAAAAGTTCTGATTATTTTATTTTTCAACTTTAGATTAAAATTAGGAGAATTATTCTATTAGTTTTCATTATGCTTAATAGAATTTGCCTTGATTATTAGTTCACATTTAGACTCAAACCTTAATCCTTAAGACTTACCCTTTGGATTATGTGATTAACTCCAATTCATGATGTTTAATTCATAATTCCTAGTTTTAGTAGATCTTGATCAGATTTTAATTTAGAACGTCTAAATTCATCAAATAGGACGTGTTGATTTCTTATTTAACTTGTAGGCCATATTGATTAAACTAAGTTAGAACTTGATTAGTTCTAATTGCTTTTAACTTATAAGACTGTATTTCTAAGCTACACTCGATAGTAGGAATTGGAGATCTTAAACTTGTGTAACTTGGAATAGTTAGAATGGCTTAAGTAGATGACAACAGATGTTATCATGTATAGTAGAATCCCTTGCTTACTATTGACTTACCTGTTGCTTTTGTATTACTTCTATTTTGTGCCTTATTCCTTATTATGTCATACAAGATAATGCTATTGCATGAAATGAGAACATAGAATATTAGGATAATATTTACATTGGGTTCAATTACTTGTTAAAATGGTGTATTTTGTCCTAATAGACAGAGGTAAGGATAGATAAGGATTACTTGGCATTACTTATTGAGTAGTATTGTGCTAAGTTTGGAACCCATATAGTCTCACATATGTGCTTAACTCCTCAGCTAATTTTGGATATGTCCATAGAAGTAAAGTAAATACCTAAAATATTTCTGCATTTGTGATTACCACATCTTCAGTTAAGTTTCTGTTATGTTATCCAGGCCTAGCCTCAGATGACGTTAGGAATATTTTGTTGCCTTAGTGTAACAACCCAGGTTATTATCGTAGTTAATTAGGACTAATCCTAAGTCTTAATTATAATTATAAGTGCTAATTAGGTGAATTGGAGTTAACCTCTAAGACCTAATCCAAATCAGGAGTCAAATGAATCGAATCCTAATTTCAAGAAATCCAGAAACCCTAAAATTTGACCTATCTAAATTGACCTCGGATCGAAAAACGGACACTGCCATTGCGTTCATTGACCCCAAATTAGCTTGGGGTGAAGTTTTCGTGTCAATCGGAAGTCGTCGAAATTTCGACGAATATTTTAATAATAAAAATACCTCGGAAATTGAGGAATCAAAATACTCGTCGGATCGAAAATCTGACCTTGCCATTGCGTTCCTCACCCCTCAATTAGCTAGGAAAAATATGTTAAAATTTTTTTGGAAAAAAAAAATAATATTATTTTAATACTTAACAACGTGCCGTTAAGTATTTAAACTTGCCGTTAACTGTAGCTAACGGCGCCATCTATCCAGACGGCGCCATCACGACCGTTGGATCCTAGCCAGATCCAATGGTTACGGAGCTATCGTCCTCGATGGCTCCGTCCTGCGCGACACGCGGCGCCCCGCCGCCTCCCGCGGCCAATCCAGCCCCCCCGGCCTCGGCGAGGTCGCCGGCTCGCCCTATAAAGCCCCGACGGTTCGATTGGCACCGGGTAAGCGAAACCGGAGCCCGAAGCGATCCCCGACCCGAAGCCGACCCCCGACACTCCAAAACCATCGAACCAGGTACCCTCCGATCCCCCCTCTTCCGTTCTCCTTTCACCGTCGCGATGCATTAGAATTGTAGGTTAGGGTGTAGATCGACGATCAACCGGACCCGATCGACCTCGATCAGGTACGGTTGACTCAGACCGAGGCTTGAAGCCTGGGCTGAATCCCGTTCGCATTTGTCGAACCCTAAAAGCTAGGGTTGCCTCTAGCCACCGCCTCCGGCCACCTTCGGCGAAGGTCCGCTCGCCGACGTGTAGGCCTCGTCGAGGGCTACCGTCGGCTGTGCGGGACGAGGTGGTCAGGCGCCGGGAAGGCCGGCAAATGCCGTGCCCTAGCCCGACGCCCTCGGGACGCCCCGCGAAGCGGGTGACGTCCGGGTCAGGCCTGGTCGCCCGAGCCCGACCCGGCTGCGGTCGGGTCCGCGTAAGCCAGGTGGGGCCCACCGAGCCACGTGGTGCCTTCAGGGCCTGCCACGTGTCAAGTGGGACCCACCAACCGAGTCCGCACCATTTCGGCTTCAGCAGTGGGGCTCACTGCGCCTACGTGGCAGCCATCCCGCGTGCCACGTGTCCCGTGGGCCCACAGCCCGTGCCCCGCGGCGTTTCGGCTTCGGTCATGGGGCCCACAGCGCCACGTGGCAGCCATCTGGCGTACCACGTGTCATGTGGGCCCACAGCCCAAGCTCGCGTGGTGCTTCGGCTCCCCCGTGGGGCACACAGTGTCACATGGCAGCCTATGGGCCCGCCACGTATCAAGTGGGACCCACTGCCCGGTCACCCACAGCGTTTCAGCTCCCTGTGGGGCCCACAGTGCCACGTGGCAGCCTCTGGCAGTGCCACGTGTCAGGTGGGGCCCACTGACCAGTTACCCGAGCCAACTCAGCTTTCCCGTGGGGCCCACAGTGCCACGTGGTAGCCTCTGGCAGTGCCACTTGTCTGGTGGGGCCCACTATCTGTTAATTAAATTAAGTTAATTACTATTAGTGATTAATTTATTATAGTTAGTAGTTAATTAAATTAGAATTAGTAATAATGACTTATGAACAGTAATGTTATAATTAATTAACTGTAATTTAGTAATTAAGAGAATAATTATGATTATTTTAATATTAATTAAACCTTAACAATAATTAGAATAACTAATTATTATTAAATAGTAAACTATAATTAATTATTCTTAATTAGATATTAACAGGTGATTAAGGATAATTAAACAGTAATTAGTGATAATAACTTTCAATAGTAAAATAATAATAAATATAAAATAATTAATTAATTAATGGATTAATTATTATTAATTAATAATTAAGCTAATTAATCAACAGATTAATTAAAGATTAATAAATTCAGAAACTATATATATAAACTTTAGGAATGAATAGTAAAATCATTTAATTTGAATAAATGAATAGTAAATTAATACAAATTGTATTTTTGAATAGTAAATCTTAAAAGTTTAATAACTGTTTATAGGATGATCCAAACATAGTCAATATAGATCTCAAAATACTCAAAAAAATGTAAGGAATCAAATAACGTAATATAAAAATTAATTTCAGGGTACGCATAACGAGATAACATTTTGGGACTTCTTTAGAGCCTCATAACTTTTTACCCAATTATCATAATATAGTCAATATGGGTCTTAAAATGCTCAGGAGAGCGACCCCATCACTGTACAGTAAAACCTGTCTAAAGTGATATTGCTGGGACCAGAAGTAGAATATCACTTTATACAGGTTATCACTTTAGGCAGGTACAGTACATACAGTATCATACACACATTTTTCTTTTTTTACCGTTGTCGTTTGTACCGATAGGGCATTAGTTCGTGGCTGCTCGTACCCGCAGTGCCGGGGGAAGTTCCACAGAAAAAAACCCTTGTTTGCGTGTGGGTGTATCGGAGTGGTGCGAAGGAGCACGTCGCCACTTGCCCTCAGCAAACGGAACCCGCTGTCCACCTCAAGAACCACGTTGCAAGTACCACCCCATCACATCCTCGTGCGCAAAGTCTTCTCCATGCCGAAGAAAGGTCAGCAATACACCACGATGATGGACGAGGTCCGCCTCGCCCTTATACGTACAAGAAAGATCATCCTGGTGCCACACAGAAAGAGCTGATCAAGTGGCTGGAGGACACTCATCAGCTCAAGGTCAGCCAAGCAACGGTGTCGGGCACACTCAAACGGTCGGTGGAACTTCTCGCCAAGGCCACCACCTCCATCCTCAGCTCCAAGCGTCAGAAGACGGTGAAATTCCTTGTCATGGAGGCTGCCTTGGCCTAATGGTTCCTTGCCAACCAGGAACACGTCAACCTGAGCGGGGACCTCATACATGAGAGCGCAATGAAGATCATTGACCGCCTGTACCCGGATCACCCGCCGTTTGAGTTTTCAAATGGCTGGCTTAAAGCTTTCAAGGTCCGTCACGGGATCAAGAAGCATTGCAGGTTCGGGGAAAGCGGTTCAGTCGACATGACTACTGTTGCAGCTGCCCTTCCGAGAATTCGTCAAGTTCTTGACGCATACGAATGATGTGACATCTACAATATGGATGAGAGTGGGTTGTTCTGCCGCATGCAGGTACTATAAGTTCAGAAAGATATCAAATGAGTTTGCCCCTGGCTAACTAAGCATCTTTGCCCGCATTGCAGGCGGACAACTCCCTTGCGACAAAGCAGCTCGAAGGCAGGAAACAGAGCAAGGAGGGCTTGACCCTGGTGCTGTGTTGCAATGGCGATGGCTCTGACAAGCTCCCACTGTGGGTGATTGGCAAGTTTAAGAACCCCAGGTGTTTCAAGAACATCAACGTCACATCACTTGGGTGCGTATACAGGAACAATGCGTCTGCGTGGATGACACAGACCATCTTCCTGGAGTGGCTCCGGGCATTTGATCTCCATGTTTCCGGCCTGAAGGTCCTCCTGATCTTAGATAACTTCAGCGGGCACACTCCGGTGGAGAAGATTCCGGATCACATCTGCCTCCAGAACACGACCATTCTCTACCTGCCTCTGAACATGACCTCAAAGATTCAACTGTGCGATGCCGGCATCATCCGCAACTTCAAGGCCTACTACCATTACCGCTTCAACCGTGCTCTTCTCCAGCGCATTGAGGACAAGGTGCCAAAGCCGGAGAAGGTCAACATTTTGGGGGCCATCTAGTTTGCCATCCCCGCGTGGAATTATGAAGTCAAGCCAATGACGATTACCAACTGCTTCCTACACTGCAAGATCCGGTCGACAGAACAGGCTGAGGCAATTGAAAACATCACGGAGGACGACCTGGTGGACCATGAGGTCATCGCGGATCTACAGTCACCAATCTAGCGCTTCTGCTACAGGAACCCAATGGACATCAGGAACCTGCTCAACTACCCGGAGGAGCAGATCACGTCATACACGCCGGATCTTAATATCATCATTGAGGACCACCTTGAAGAAGCCGGACTTGCTCCAGTGCTACATGAGGAAGAGGATGACAGCAAAGAAGTGCCTGCCATGAGTGCTGCTGATGCTTCCGAGATGCTGTATAAGCTTGTGATCTTTTTCATGCAGCAACAGGATGCAGACGAATCTTGTGTGAGTTCCATCCAGAAATTGAAGGATAAGGTGAGTATGATCCGTACCAACCGAATGGTTCAGAAGAACATTGACAGGTTCTTCAAGCGTATCTAGCTTATTTTGTAGTTTTTTTTGTCTTTTATTTTTTGAAATGTACTGAATATTACTTTAGATAAGGAGTGGGACCAATAAAAATTACGAGTATCACTTTACGGAGGTTTATCACATTTTGTATGGGGCCCGAGTTGGGACCGAGTCGTGTTTATCACTTTAGACAGGATATCACTTTAGATAGTATCACTTTAGACAGATTTTACTGTAGTAGTATTAGTTTTCTCATTTGGACATCAGGACAAAATGTCAACCCTAGGATTCTTAGTGAAAAATGACCAAAATACCTCTAGACTTCAAGCAGCCATAACTTAGTCAAATCAACTCCAAATTTAAAAATTCAAGATGCTAACTAGTTTAGAATTTCAATGTCATCAATAAAATAAAATAAAATTTAGGATCTGAATCCTAGAAATTTAGGTAAATGACCAAATTACCCATGGCCTTGTTTTGGTCAAAACTTGACCGTTTGGAGTCCAATTTGGACGTACTTACTGTCTATCTTCATGTTAGATAGTAAGGAATCAGTTGGGACTAAGAAGATCCAATTCTGACCTATAAGTCAAAAGTTGACTTTTGACTCTTAAAGTAGGGGTAAAATGGTCATTTTGCCCTAAGATTGGACTAAGTACCCATAACCCTTAATTAACAGTCCAAAACACTAAAACTAATGTTATAATCATCTTAGTGACATATAAGTGAGTGAAATCAACCCTTAAGTCAGATTCCAGTAATCTCTCTAAGTCTTAACACTACACCTTAAGGACCTTTCCTGATACTAGGACTAGATCAAAGGTTAGAGTTCATTCATTGGGTAAATTGGGTTACCCAATGGGTAAAACCTTGGTTTTGTTAGCTTTTAGACTTTTCTTTTATTTTACAACTTGTTATGATCATTTTGTCTTTTAACCTTAGATTTAAGATAGGAGATTCATCCTATTAAGTTTGATTACTTAATAGGATTTGCCTCAACTAGTAGATTACTCATAGAATAAAACCTAGAACTTAGGTCTTAACCTCTATGGATTATGTGATTAAAACTAAATCTCGTAGTGCTTAATCCATAATCTATAGGTTTAGAAGATCTTGATCAGATCTTAGATAGAACGTCTAAATTCACAAAACTAGGACGTATGATTTATTGATTCAACTCGTAGTCATCTATCTGATTGAACTAGATTAGAACCTGATCAGTTCTAATCCTTTTTAACTTATAAGGATGAGTTTCTAAGTTACACTCGATAGTAGAAAAATGGTGATCTTGAACTTGTGTAACTTGGAATAGTTATAATGGTTAAGTAGAAAATAAATGATATCACCATATTTAGTAGAGTCCCTTGCTTCTATTTGATATAATTATTGCTACGCATTCCTTGATTTTTGTGCCATATTTCCTTAAGCATATCATATATGATTTTGATGCATGAATAAAATATTAGGAAAATATGGAGACTTTTTAGATTCCTCATAAAATATTAAAGTGATTAATGAGAAGATAAATAATTAGATGTGTTTGAGCTGCCTCTCAGTATTTCCTTTTCATTACCTAGTCTCCTTGTTGACACTAGGGGAAGGCCTCTGTTTGTTGTGTGCTGTTTGCCTAGTCTCCTTGTTGACACTAGGGGTACTCCATTGGTGCCCTAGCTGTACTGGTGCTAGGACCCTTCGATTATACTGTTGGTGCCTAAGCCATACTGGTGCTAGATTAGCTCTTTTCTGTATGGCAGATTGTACACAGATGTTTATATGTAGTTTGATATTTTGGTTACTTTACAGTATTTTTATTCAGTTAGCTATTTCTTTGTACTGCTTATATATTTTAGGATGTTAGAACCTTGCTGCTATTTATATATACCACTGCTGAGTTACTTTATTTTAAATTGGCATATTTCTTTTGATCACCAGCATGTTGGATGTAGTATTTTTCTTACAACACTTGCTTGATTAGCTATATTTATGCCTTGTCTTGTTTAGCCTGCATGTGTGGCATGTCTCAGCCTCTCTTTTTGCTTAAGTTATAGATGATGATTTATAGCTTTTTCTTTTCCTTCGTATTGCTTACTGCTCCTTTATACATATGTTGCCTAGATGTTATAGAATGGTGATATTACTTAACACGGATAAAAACTTATCAGCTTAAAATGTACTTAAATAATTGTCTAACCAAAATTTTCTCTTTTATTTGGCTGGGGCCCTACATTGTGAAACGATAATGGCAGACCCTCTTCAGTTAGATGAGCAGGAGTTAGCAGTGGAGCCATGCCTAGAGGAGGAACCCATGGAAGAAGCTGTTGTTTAGCCTTTTATTATAAGTGAGGATGAGTGTCTTTCTATTTCTATTATTTGGAACTTTTAAATGATGTAATAATACAGGTACTGATGACTGTATATTTAGATTTTATACTTATGTTCTGAGATACTTTTCTTTATATTTATGTTGTGATACTTGGATGATTTATATTGAAAATCGCTTCCGCACTCTGTATGTTTACTTAGATAGTGACTGAATGTTTGATTCTATGCTTACTCCTTCCCTTATTAGGTGGATTGTGGATTTCATCCTAATCCAATTATAAGTGAAGGGTTAGCTAGAGTGACACGCCACCCCTTAACTTAATTCTTGTGGATTAAGGGGTGGGGCGCCACACTTAGCCTCTGCATTGACACTAAGAATCCTTTTGCTATCAACAGGCTAGATTAGCCATCTTCCGATATGGCAGTCATTACAAACCTATTTACTATTTATCATTTACTGTTTATTGTTGTACTTTACTCCAGCCCAGTTTACTTTACCTACTTACTTACCTATATAATGCTAGATTTCTTACTGTTTACTTATACTTATTACAAATTGATTACTTACTTTTAGACCTACATATTTCATATGATCATCAGCATGTTTATGATCAGTCTTTTCTTTCAGTACTTTTCTTACTGTATTTATATATGTATGCCTAACCTTATCTTAGATTACTTTTGAGGTATATTCTTTTGCCTCATATTTTGCTCAATTAAAAATGCTATATTTATAATTTTCGATATCCCTTTGTATGCTTGTTGCACCCTTACGCTTTGTTTACTTTATAGTATAAGTAATAGTGATATCATAAAACTCATGAACTTAAACAGCCTAAAATGTACTTAAACAATATGTCTAACCAGAGTTTTCTCTTCTTTGGCTGAGGCCCTATTATTGTGAAACCGATAATGGTAGATTCAGAGTTATTCGAGGTAGTCAAGCCTTCTGAAGATCATGTTCAAGAGGAGGAGTGTACTGCCGTTGTAGATCCTTAGCTTAGCTTCTCCTTTTCCTGTGAGGATGAGAGCTTTATCTTTTTTTATTAAAACTTATTTAATATTTATAATAATTCAAATATTTATGTATGTTCTTTTACTATACTATTTTATTCTGAGCTGCATGTTTACTTCTTACTTGTATTATGGTGAATTGGATGTAGCATATTTTGTTGTCTTGCTTTCGCACTCTGATGAATGTATATACTTAGTGAATGATTCTGCTACATTATCCAGGGCACATCCTTCCCTTATTAGTAGATTGAGGAATTACACCTTAATCTAATGATAAGTGAGAGATTTGCCAAAGTAGCACACCACTCCTTAGCCTTGACTATTGGCGGTCAAGGGGCGGGGCACCACAGTTGGTATGAAAGAACTCCATATGGTGTTAGATTGGAATTTGCATTTCTCTCTATCTAATGGATTGTTCTTCTGACAAATCAATCACTAACAAAATACTAGAGCTATATCCAAGGTACCATAGTCTTGTGCTCATAATAAAAAAAGCATAGAATGGAAAATACCTACATAATACGCTCGACTATAAAACTCACACCTTAGTAAATAGCTCAACTTTACCAAAAGGAAATTGTTTGAACATATGGGATATGCTTTGCTGAAATAATTAACAAAATAATTGAATTAGTTAATTTCCAAATTTTCTTAGATTCTCAAAGAATGTTATCTTCTTTAATTCAGAAAGGGAACATGAATCCTAGACAGAGTTCTTCCCCTACCGCATCCGGCAGTTTGTCTAGCAAGCTGAGCGCACTGCTTGAAGCAGTTAAGATGATGATAGACTCCCATAACAAACAAGCAGAAAGAATGACAAAAACCCAAGAAAACCAAGTTAAGAGAATGGAACGGCTGTTGGCGGCCCACATGAATCAAGGATGCCCTAATCCTGAAACAGCCACTACACCTTATTACTCAATTAAGCACCATGTGTAGTTCGCAGATGGACTGTTGCACAGTTTCCTTCATCTTGACCCCCTACCTTCAATGGGAGCCTTTCCGCAATTGACACCGCTAGTTGGATAAAAATGGTGGAAAAGAACCCAATTAGTATCAAGTGATCGAATGCTAAAAGTAATGCGCCTTACCACCCACCTCCTCCAAGATGAAGCTGAGTATTGGTGGGATACCACCCGCAACACTCAGTTCGCTAATGTAGAACTTGAAGACATTACATGGGACAAATTCATTGAAGCGTTCCAAGCCAATACATCCCTTGTCCGCCAAACATAACTTGGGGGACATGTTCTTAAAGCTGCAATAGGAGAAATATTCTGTATCTGCATATAAAGCTGAGTTTCGGCGCCTTGCGAGGTTCGCCACTAGCCTAGTTTCCATAGAATCAGATCGCTGCCACCGATTCCAAAGTGGTCTACGAGCTTCCATCAGAAGCCAAGTCGTTCCTTTTCGTTTATCAAAATTCGCTGAACTCCTAGAGTTCGCCAAAGTGGTGGAGCAGGACCAAGCAATGGAAGGACCCAAAAGAAGTCTTGGGTCAACCTCTTTCCAACATGATCACCTTAAGCAAGCTAGGGTGTATCAGCTCAAAGCAGAAACTCCACCCGCCGACCTCTTCAATGGCTGCACAAGGCCTCATCCCTATGGTCGATGCTACCTTGGGAGCCGCGCTTATTACACATGCAGAAGGTCGGGCCATAGTTATTTGCAATGTGCCGCCAAAACAACCATCGACGGTGATCAGATTGATCACTCCAAGTGCCGACAAGTTTTCGACCTGTTATAGAAACCCGTAATAGCCCACTCGACACTTCCTCTCTCTACAGCTCCACAACACGAGACACCCATTGTCCCATACCTGGATGCTCCTAGGCCGCCACCATGGAAGACTTACAGCAACAGGCCTACTGGCCCTGCTCGTGTTTATACCCTCACTCCAATTGAGGTTGCTGAGGATAACCATGTGGTGTCAGGTACACATTCTCAAACCCCTCTATTTTTATAGTTACTACTTGCTTAATGTAGTTAGTAATTAAGATAGAGATGAATACATGCCATCATTGCTTGACTATGTTAGGAGTGCTCAAGGAATGTTTTCCAAGTTTCCTCTCCATCCCACATTAGCACGGATGATCTCGCTTGCTACAGCAGCCAGGTCATATTGGGAGCCTAAAAGTTGTAAGTAGGCGCATTCCTCTACCTCCCTTAGCAAGTAAAACTTTCCAATTTGCAGGTTCCCAAACTCCACGCTCTTACCCCTCACTATAATTTTATGCCCTACTGCATTGATGGCGTTGGTATAAACCTCCTAAGCAATGGAGGGGAAATTTGCGTTTGTAGGGCTCACCAAATGCTCCCATCCTCTGTTTATGATTTGATATGGATTCATAGGGCATGGGTGCCTGAATCCCCATTTCAAAATCAATTTTTGCTTTGATGTTACTTGATTGAAGCATTGTTCTGCTTCAACTGAAGTTAACCTTTTCTTGTTGTATTCCCCACCAGCTGTGGGGGCAGCGGCTCTCTTTTTTTCCATCAATTTCTTTCCGGATGACATTCTCATTTGATGAATTAAAAGAAAGAGAGGTTTAGAAAATTAGAAATTGTTCACTGCTGGAAAGAATTGAAGGCTGAGGTGCTTGAATTCTCAAGAGGTGCAGCCTCACACTCCCCTCTCACAACCTTAAATAGCAATAGAAAGAAAAATTTATGGATGCTTAAATTAATTAATCACACTTATAGCACTTGAATTCATAGTCTTAATTCATGTCATAAGTGTGATTCAAGTTTTAGTCAAAAAGGTGGAAAAATACAGCTCTTCCAGCACTTAATTTTCAGTTTTAGAGTCCCTAGGCGCGCTGTAGCGTCTTTGACTGCCTTGGGAAACCAAGGCAGTGAATTTCTGCTTCATCTGGACTCTTTGTGCTGCAGCACGCTATAGCGTTCCACGGTGCACTGTGGCACCTCAGGACATAAATTTTGTGCTGTGCCAGAAGTCCGCTATAGCGCGCGGTAGCGACGAAATCCGCTGTGGGTCGCTGCGGCGCATTTTTAGGCAGCAATTTTTCCAGCATTTTAATTTCAATTTTTTTTTTTGTTTTTTGTTTTTTTTTTTTGCATAGTAAAGTTTTGGGTTGTTTATTATTATTAAACTACTCCTAAGTGCAAAAATTAAATAAAATAGAAATTTGGGTTGCCTCCCAAAAAATGCTTGGTTTAACGTCGACAGCCCGACTCATTTATGTTCAACTTGGGTTAGAAGTTGTGTTCAGTTTCTTTTTCCAAATTTTTGGTGCAAGGGTGAACACCAGCCTGAGCTGTGCTCAAACCCCTGATTTCATTCATTATCTCAACCTCTACCCCAATTTTTGACATAGGCGGATGGACTACCTTTTTCTTTCTTTTCCCTTGCCTTGTCTTTTTTTTTCCTCTTTAAATCTTCCTTATCACTACCTCCAGATGAGCTCTTACAAGTATTCACAGAATTTGATTTACTACGTCTCTCTCCATCCCCCTCTAGTTTCAATTCTAGAGGTTTAATTAGATTTTTCTTTTTAAATTTAGTTCTCATAATTTTCTTTTTAAACATCGTGGGCAAGAGATCTATTGTTTCTTCCAAATCATTTACTCTCACAGTCATTACTCCCCTCTCCGCATCGATTATAGCTCTAGATCTAGCTAGGATTGGCCTTCCAAAAATCACAGTGGAGTTCTCACTCCATCGATCCCATTCACACACAATAAAATTGGTAGGAATTATAAAACTTCCTATCCCTACCCGCACATTCCTTACTATTATTATGGGGGTCATGGAGTTGAGATTAGGAAATTCAAGAGATATTGGGGTTTCCTCCATTCCTTTCATCCTAAGCTGAGAGTAAATGTGTTGAGGCATAAAATTGATAGAAGCCCTAAGATCACATAAAGGGTCTGAAAGGACTTTACTCTCAATGACACATGGAATGTTTATTCTCCCAGGGTCAGCTCTCTTAATGTCCACACATATTTTATTTTTAGATTTTTCTTCCCCTACTTCCAACTCCAACCAATTTTAGATTCAGAATTTACTCTCTCTTTATCTTGAGTGGTGTCCTCTCTCCCCTCAGTATGGATTACACTCACCGTCTCCCTAGGGTTTATTTTAGTGGAGCTAGGCAATGCTCCTTGCTGACGGGTGGCCAATTGTTTTGAGATCTGCCCAAGCTGCACTTCAATATTCCTAAGGGATGCCTCTATCCTTTAGATTGAGGCATCATGATGGGTGATTGTTGCTTCAGTTCTTCTCATAAATTGGATATTTTCACCCTTAAATTCATTGAAAGCTCCTTGTAAATTTGAAGGTTGGGTTTGCTAGTTATTCCTCATGCTGTAACCTTATTTGTTCACTAAATTTCCCCACTAAAGTTTCCCAAATTATTAATATTGTTATTCCAAGAGAAGTTGGGGTAGTTCTTCCACTCGGGATTGTAAGTATTGGAATAGGGATTGCTCATTGAATTACTTTGGTTTGCATTATTGTTTCTTAGAAAATTTACCTGCTCAGTTTGCAAGGTAGAGGCAACCAATTAAATGAAATAACTCAGATTTTAGCCTTGCAAAAAGAAATCAATACATTGAATAATAAAATAGAAAACATGAGTGTAGGGGATCTAACAATCATATTAAGCACTCCTCCCACAATTGGGAGGGCATAGTCTCTTAAGCATCTATCTCTCATATTGACTAGTGGTTCTATAGGGTTTTCTTCTAGATTATTCATTTCAATTTGATGTTGGTTTAGATTTACCTATTCTCTTTTAGCTCTTAAGTAAGTGCGCTCTATTTCAGGATCAAAAAATAATTCAACACATATTCTTCTACTCATGCAATTTAAGGATTTCAGCTAGAAAGAACTAAGTAATTTTAGCAATGTATTTAATAATAGAAATTCAGCAAACACAGGTTCGAGTAAACAATTCAATAGAATTAATTCAACAATATAGTTACAGCAGTTCACAGATTTAAGTAGTGTAAAACAGTAATCAACAAACAGTTCAGCATATTTTTAGAAATTTTTGATTTTTCAATAACAAATAACTAAAGCAAAATCTAAATTTACACTAAAGTTAGAACAATATAATTACAACAACTAAAAATTATATGCAAAATTAAAATAAGACCTAAATCACTATTTAATCGAAGATTATACTAAAATTAAAACAAAACCGTTTCCCGGCAACGACGCTAAAAACTTGACAGATTGTAAATCTGCGTTTGCACGCAAGTGTACGTGTCCGAAGTAATAAGTGGAACGGTAAGTTATGGGAATTTATATCATCCTCAGGGAATGATGGCTTTAATACTATGTCTTATCTTCTTTCATTAGTGCTTAGAATAATTGAATTTTGGGTTTTTGTTGGTTCCTCACTTAACAATACAATTTACTTAAGGTAAGATACTATTTGTCCAAGAGGAGAGAGTTGGGGATTGGTTATGGGACTCATAAGGGCTTGGTACTGTCATTTAGTCATTAAAACTCATAAAGCATTTTCCTATGTCTAAACAATCAAGTGAACATTGCATAAACTAGAGCAATCCTCAAATTCAACAAGTTCAAGTCTAGTGTAGCAAGGAGAACACCCTTAGGGTTTTACCTCGGCACATAGACCCTTATGAGATCTTCATTTACTTGAACTCTGATTTCCTACGTCTAGGTCACCAAAATTTTACTTTTAGTTAATTGATCTCACAAACATGATTTCCATCAATCTGCATCATGCACATACACACGAAATTTAGTTAAATGAGAGAATGCATTAGACTCATTGGACTATGTCACATCACCCAATGCGTGTCCAATGTTCTCTTATTCCTTCTACTTTGCTGAGCCACAAAGCAAGATTGATGGGGACTTAGCCACAAGCATCAATCTCTAGAATGAGCTTTAAGGAATGGTGCTAACGAGCTTGAGAACTTATCATATAGTTCTCAGCTGTAATTAGCACTCATTCCTTGCTCTAATCCAATTGATGAGCTTTGGATCATAAGTCATTTTTAATGATAATTCATTTCTAGTTTGATTTAATAAAGATTTTTATAAGATACATCTAGGCATTTTCATTAAATAAGGATAATAAACAATTCAACAAATAGTTTTTAATCATTTCAAAATAGCGTACAACACCATAAACCCTTATATTGTTCCACAACTATATCCCAACCCTCTCCAAGGAGGGTTTAGCCTTCCATTTTAGAATTAATACAAAAAGACTGGCATAATAAAATGAACCTTGACATCAATTCATAACAAGGAAAATAAGACAGAGAAGGGGTACTAGGAAACAGCTCAGAGGTTTTTTGGGATTCTTGATAGATAGAAGATTCACGTCTGCGTTTGCACGAAAGTGTACATGGTCTAAAGTAATAAGTGAAAGTTTTGATTCCAGGATTTATCATCCTCTGGGAATGATAGTTCTGATACCAAGTTATATTTTTTTTTCAATAATGTTTAGATGTTGATGTTTGGATAGATTGTTGATTCCTAAATTGGCAATATAAATGGCCTTAAGTTAAGATATAATTTGATTAAAAGGAGAGAGTTGAGTTTTCATTATAATAGTTACAAGGGTTTGGTGATATAACTTTATTGTTAAATGTATACTTTAAATCTTCATGCTTAATTCAATTAAGTGAACACTATTGGAATCAAAGTTACCCTCCAATTATAATAAGTTCAAGTTTAGTGCACAAAGAAAACTCCCATTGGGGTTCTTCTTCCTTAGCACATAAACTTTTATAAGATCACAATTTATTAATTAGATTCGATTCCCTACATCTAGGTTACCAAATAATATCTTTTGTTCCTATTGATCATAAGCATGATTTCCATTAACCATGCATCATGCGCTTCACACATGGTTTATCTAGATGGGAGGATGCGTTGGGTCAAGGACTATGTCACATCATCCATCAAGTTTTCCAACATCCTCTCATCCTTTCTACTTGCGAGCAATTGAGCAAGGTTAATGGAGAACTTGATTCACAAGCATCAAATCTCTAGGTAGAGCCTTTAAGGAAAGGTGCAAGTGAGCTTGAGAATTATCACATAATTCTCAGCTCTACTTGCACTACCTTCGTTGCTCTTACCCAATTTATGAGCTTGGAACACAAGTTCTTTAAATAAATAAATTTAATCATTATTCCATCCAAGCATTCATTCTAGCATTAATAATAAACAATAAGAACATCTTTCATTCTTTCAAATAATTCATTACAACTCCACCATACCCTTACAATTTCATATAATTACATCTCAACCCTTCCCAAAGGGATTTTACCCTTCCATTACTAAACAAGCACAAGCACACATACAAAGGAAAATGAATCTTAACATCAGTTCATAGTAGAAAGAAATCAGAGAAGGTTAGAAAGAAATACTAGGAATCACCCAAAGGTTTCTAGGGTTTTCTTGAACTCCTCCTGCACTTCCTCTTGATTACTCCGCCCTTTTCCCTTTACTGTCTCCTTCTCCTTTCTATTATTGGTAAACCTTCTTCCCTTTAGAGAGTTCTCCTTTCTCCTCTTGCTGCAGCTTTTCTTTATGGGCACTTGAATGTCAAAAATTGGAACCATCTTTAGGTCTGAGATTGGCCCTTAAATAGGGAAGTTCTCAACCCCTAAGGCATTAATCTTGTGACCCTTCACCTTCCTTGGCTTTAATTCAAAACTTTTAAATGTTTGTCCTATTTATTCTATTGGAATTTAGCAGGAATAATGCAATTCAGTTTTCAAGAGGCTAGGGAAGGCCAAAGGTTGCATTTTGTGGCCTTCTCTATGCTGCATCTATGGCTTTCATGGGAAATTCTAGATTGACTGCTTCTGCGTGTTATGGCAGCAGCGTTCCAAATATTATTTCCCTGTGGCGCGCTGTGGCAGCAGCGTTCCAAACACTGTTCCACTATGGCGCGCTATGGCATCAGCGTTCTGAATACTGTTCCTACTGTAAGTTAGTATATTTTCCTTGGGTTGCCACTGTGTTCGATGTGGCGTGCTACGACGCGCTGTGGTGGTTTCATCTTCAAAGAGGCGAAATAGTAACTATTTCATTAAATCATATATAGTTTGTATGAATAATCAAAAATGCCATCGCGGCGCGCTATGGTGCGCGCGGCGGTTTAAAGTTTGAAAATGCGGAATATTGACTATTCCATTACTTCACATAAAGTTTGCATAAATAATTAGAAATGTCACCGCGGCTCGCTGCGGTGGTTGAAAAGTTTGTGAACACGAAATAGTCACTGCTTAATTAGTTCATATAAAGTTCTTGAAGATTTATTAAATATGCCGCCGGGGTGCGCTACGGCGCGCCGCGGCGAGCAAGGGCGCGCTACGGCGCGCCGCGGCGAGCAAGGGCGTGCAACGGCGCGCCGCGGCGAGCAAGGGCGCGCAATGGTGCACCGCGGCGAGCTACAGCAGCTTTGTTTCGGGTCAGTGAAAATCCTTATGGGGGATAGCGCGTTGCAGTAGTTTATTTTATGAGAAAGCGGATTTGCACTGTTTAATTATTCCGCATATGATTTTGATTTTTCTCCGGGGAAATGACGATGTGGCCCGCTATGGCATGCTGCAGTGCACTGCAGCGGGCTTTCTTCCAGGTCCTCATGTATATTTCCAGGTGAGGAAATTTAATGTCCCACCATGGCGCGCTGTGGGGCGCTACGGCGCACTGCGATAATTTTCACCCAGAATTTAGTAATTCAGCTCATAGTTCCCATTTCCTTCATTTTTACTGCAAAGGTATGATTTCCACTCTAAGTATATGGATATGTATGGTGATTTGAATGCTAAAACACTACATTTTTACATTAAATTTCGGATATATCACACCCCCATACTTAAATTTTTGCTCGTCCTCGAGTGAAATTTAGAAATTAATTTTCTGAAATTCTTAATTAAGAGATTCAATGTGGCACATCAATGTGTAATGACATCAGCTATCAAGTAATACTCTAAGTTAAGATGACTTCAGACTTTTCAAATTCCACAACCCCTTTTCATCAAGTTCAAATTTCTACTGTCAATTTGGTTTCACATCAAATGTTATACTTAATATTTTAATTATAGGGGAGATGATCAGAAATTTCAAACCTTAGTGGTGCAATTGGTGAGTGTCTTGAGTATGGTGCCATGTGTGCCCCTTCTTGTGATTCACAAGGAACATTTTAATATTTTAGGAGATATATTTTTCTTCATCCTAAATGTTCAATTTTTTTTAGCTTGGGAGAGATATTTTTCATTATCCATATTTTATTATTTCTTTTGGAATTTTAGCTCTAAGGGAGAGACATTTTTATTCATCCCTTAATTTAGTTCCTTGTAGTCATTAAGTCCTGCAAGAGCCTAACACCTCAATTTCTCACTCGCCTCTTACCACTTTTGTTTAATTTTTAAATTTTTACCCCCCCCACACTTAAACTTTAGTACATGTCATTTTAATTTTTGGAAACCAAGCATTAGTAGAATCTTAAATTGAATAAGGGGGTGTAGGATTGAAGTTGATTTTTCTCTTAATTACATACATGAGTCTTAATTTATACACAATTGATTTTAACATTAAATCCAAAAATTGATTTCATTCAGAAAATTATCTTTGAAGTTTTATTATAACAATGATGAGGGTGCACTATATATGAAATCCATTTTATTAAACTAAAATAAAAAATACAAAAATAGAAAATAAAAATAGAAAACATAAATTCAAAAATAATACAACCTTATTGAAGAGGGTTGCCTCCCATCAAGCGCTTGTTTTTATGTCTCAGCCCGACACCAATTTAGCTCACTATGTAAATCCTTCCCTTGGGAGGTCCTGAAATATCCATCATTCTTTCTCTTGTAATTCAGATCCATCTAAGTAAGATTTTAGATGGTGCCCATTTATCTTTAGTGTCCCATCAGATGAAGTGATATCCACACTTCCATGGGGGTATTTTTTTATTATTATAAATGGGCTCATCTATCTTGATTTTAGCTTTCCTGGAAAGAGCCTTAACCTGGAATTAAATAATATTACCTTCATTCTCGGTTCTAGGTGTTTTGGTTTTATCAGCTTATTGTACCATTTATTTATTCTCTCCTTGTACATCTTGGCACTCTCATATGCACCTAACATGAATTCATCTAATTCATGTAGTTGCAGAACTCTTTTCTCACCCACTAGTTTGAAGTCAAAATTTAGTTTTTTAACTGCCCAAAAGGCCCGGTGTTCTAACTAAACCGGTAAGTGACAAGACTTCCCATAAACCAGCTTATAAGGGGACATTCCTAAAGGGGTTTTGAATGCTATTCTATAAGCCCAAAGTGCATCGTTTAATTTCATGGACCAGTCCTTTCTATTTTTGCTAACCATTTTCTCAAGAATTTGCTTTAATTATCGGTGTGACACTTCTACTTGACTGCTAGTTTGAGGGGGGTAACCAGTGCCTACCTTATGCTTCACCCCAAACCCCTCAAGAGGGTTTTTAATTATTTATTGTAGAAGTGTTTCCCTTCATCACTTATTAGGACACGTGGTGTACCAAACCTAGCGAGGACATGATCCTTTAAAAATTTGATTACAGTTTTGGCATCATTATTTGCAAGCTATAGCATCGACCCATTTGGACACATATTCAACCCCCACTAATATGTAGTTGTTCGAATTAGAGGTGGGGAATGGTCACATAAAGTCAATTCCTCAAATGTCAAATAGTTCAACTTCAAAGATTTCAGTCAGGGGTAACTCATCTCTTTTACCTAAATTCCCCATTCTTTAACATTGATCACAGCTTTTTACAAAATCAGCAGCATCCTTAAATAATTTTGGTCAATAAAATCCAGATTGTAGCATCTTTGATGCTGTTCGATCGATACCATGATGACCACCATAAGGGAATGTGTGGCAATGATATAAGATGTTGTCCGTTTCAAGTTCAGGCACACATCTCCTTAGAATTTGATCGACACAACATTTATATAGGAAAGGATCATACCAAAAGTAATTCTTAACATCAGCATTAAAAATTTTTCTTTGTTGAAAATTATATTCTTTTGGGATCACTTTCATTGCAAGATAGTTAGCAAAATTAGCAAATCAGGGAGGATTGCTTACTGCAATTGCATAAATCTACTCATTGGGAAAAGCCTCACAAATTTCTTCACCTTCCTTATAATTTAGATGGGTTAATCTAGAGAGGTGATCAGCCACCATATTATCACATTCCTTTTTGTCACAAATCTCCAAGTCAAATTCTTATAGAAGCAAAACCCAATGTATGAGTCGTGGCTTTGCTTCTTTCTTTTAAAGAAGATATTGATTGCAACATGATCCGTGTACACGATTGTTTTTGTTCCAATAAGATACGTCATGAATTTGTTGAATGCAAAAGCAATTTCTAAAAACTCTTTTTTAGTGGCGGTGTAGTTTCTCTGGGCTTCATTCATTAATTTACTTGCGTAATAGATGGAATAAAAAATTATCTCCTTTCATTGTCCTAAAACTGCTCTCACAGCAAGATCAATAGCATCACATATGATTTCAAAAGGGTGATCCCAGCTAGGTGTAGAAATTATAGGGGCTGAAATGAGAGCAGATTTTATTGCATAGAATCCTTTGTGCAGTCTTCATCAAATTTGAATTCAACATCCTTTTCCAGAAGTCTACACAAAGGCAAACTGATTTTGGAGAAATCTCTTATGAATCTTCTGTAAAACCCTGCATGCCCCAGAAAACTCCTAACTCCCTTTACATTGGTAGGTGGGGGCAATTTTTTAATAACCTCAATTTTGGCTTTATCTACCTCAATTCCTTTTCTAGATATAAGGTGACCTAAGAAAATTCCCTCCTCCACCATAAAGTGACACTTTTCCCAATTCAGAATAAGACTAGTTTCTTCACATTTCCTTAGAACCTTACCCAAGTTTGTCAAACAATCTTCAACAGATTTGACCACTACCGAAAAATCATCCTTAAAGATCTCTAAAAAATCTTCTATCATATCGGAAAAAATGGCCATCATACACCTTTAAAAAGTTGCAGGTGCATTGCATAGACCAAAGGGCATCCTTCTGAAAACAAATGTTCCATAGGGGCACATGAAGGTTGTTTTCTCTTGGTCTTCCGAGGTTATCAAAATTTGATTGTACCCCGAGTAACCATCCAGAAAATAGAAGTGTGAGTTTCCTGCCAACCTATCTAGCATCTGATCAATAAATGGGAGAGCATAGTGATCTTTCCGAGTTGCCTTATTTTGTCTCCTATAGTCTATACATACTCTCCACCCCGTAACTTTCCTAATTGGAATTAATTCATTATTTTTATTTAGTGTCCCAGTTATCCTACTCTTCTTAGGGACCACATGAATCAAACTTACCCAAGGGCTATCCGAAATTGGGAAAATAATCCCAGCATCCAATAGCTTAATGATTTACTTATGCACTACTTTTTTTATATTTGGGTTTAATCTTCTTTGCGGTTCTATGGAAGGTTTAAAGTTGTCTTCTAGGAGAATGCAGTGCATACATAATGTAGGACTAATTCCCTTTAAATCAGTAATGCTCCATCATATCACCCTCTTGTGTTCTCTCAACAACTTACACAGTTTAGTCTCCCGAGTTGGGCTTAATATAGCAGAAATAATATCTGATAGTGATGTTCCATCCCCAAGATAAACATATTTTAAGTGATTGGGCAAATGTTTTAAATCCAATTCAGGAAGTTCATCTATAGACAACTGCATTTTCTTCCTTTCCTGAATCAACTCATTAATTTGTTTTCTACCTCATCAATTACAGCTCTTTCTTCTTCCTCTAAATCAGATTCCCATATATCTCCAGAAATTAGTGCCTCTTCCAACACATTGACTTCCCAACACTCCTCATTTGGCTTAAATGGGTGCCTCATCGGATCCTTTATGTTAAAATTTATCTCCTCTCCCTCACAGCGAAGACTCAATTCACCCTTATCAATGTCTATCATGGTCTTTCCAGTTGCAAGGAATGGTCTCCCTAGGATTATAGGAATCTCTTGATTTTCATCTTCAATTTTCAATACAATAAACTCAGCGGGGAAGATAAATTTATCAACTTTAACTATAATATTTTCCAAGATACCCATAGAAGTTCTTACGGATCTATCGGCTAGTTGAAGAAGAACTGAGGTAGGTTTTAAAGAGTCAATTCCTAGTTTCTTAAAGATGTAGAATGATGTTAAATTTATTGAAGCCCCTAAGTCACATAAAGCCTTTTGAAAAGAGTGATTTTCTATAGTGCAAGGAATGGTGAAACTCCCTGGGTCTTTCCTTTTAAGGGGAATTTTTTACTGGAGAATGACACTACATTCATCAGTCAAGGCAACCATTTCTTTCTCATTTATTTTTCTTTTCCTTGATAGGATGTCCTTCATAAACTTAGCATAACTGGGCATATGCTTTAATGCTTCAGTAAAAGGAATATTTATATGAAGGGTTCTGAATATTTCTAGGAATTTTTGGAATTGGATGTCTAAATTTTCCCTTGATATTCTTTGTGGGTAGGGGATGTGGGGGGTGTATTCAGATGGTTTAGTCATCTGTTTGTGAGTTCCCTCATTCATCTCTTTTTCTTTATCCTTATCAGTTTCCCATTTCTCCATAGATGCCTCTCCCACAACCTTAGATGTATTTTTAGAATTTTATAATACCACAGGTTCTGTAATTTTTCCACTTTTTAACATTATAGAATTTCCTGATTCATTTCCATAGTCCCCTATAGCTCCACCAAAATAGGTTTATTTAGTTGCATCATAATTTCTTATAATTTCAACTCAATTCTTATGATAGCTTCTTCTTGATTCAAAAGAGTGTGTTCATATCAATTTAATATTGCATCAGTTATGTACATAAAATTGGTTGTGGAAGTTCTAAACTCCTTGAAGGAATGCTCTAATCCTCTTCTATCCTTAGCTTTTTGATTCCTATAGTTTAGGATATCATTCACTCCTTCAGTTTCTCTAGCATGATGTGAAATCAGTTGCATGCTCTCAAGTCTTTGGGTCCATAGGTCAATTTTATTTCTTAATTTAGCAATCTGATTTGACTCATTCAAATTATTCACCTCTTTTTTATTGGAGTTCAGTAGCTTAGTCAGCCATTGGTATGTATTATTTTCCATTTCCTCAAGGAGATCAAAAGCCTCATCAAGGGTTTTGCTACTTAAAGACCCTCCTGCAGCTACATCAATAAGGGTCCTTGTGGGTGCATTTAATCCATTATAGAAAATTTGCACCTGCATACACAAAGGGAACCCATGATGTGGCAACGCCGTAAGCAGTCCTTAAAATGCTCCCAACCGTTATACAAATTCTCTCTTTATTTATGAAAAAAGTTTGAAATCTCATTTCTTAGCCTGACAGTCTTGGCAGGTGGGAAAACTTGGCTAGCAATTTCCTTGCCAAGTTGTCCCAAGTCCTGATAGACTCACCGGGTAGAGACTGAGCCAAACTTTAGCTCTCTCAAAAAGGGAATAATCTCAATCTTAAAGTATCATCGGATACACCGTTAAATCGGAAGGTGTCGCATATTTCCAGAAAGTTTGAAATATGTGTATTCGGGTCATCCGATGCTATCCCACTAAATTAATTATTCTGAATCATATTCAATGTGGATGGCTTGATTTCAAAATTATTAGCCTGAATAGGAGGTCTAACAATGGCATTGGGGACTCCTTCTACAGTGGGAAGTGCGTATTCTCTAAGGAGTCTCCTCCTAGCATTCACCATTAGTTTTACTGGGTTTATTTCTAGATCTTCCATTTGTGTATTTTGTTGTTTAAGAATTACTTGTTCTCTCCTAACTCTTAGATAGGTTCTATCAATTTCAAGATCATAAAAGAATTCAATAAGGTTTCTCCTACTAATGCAGTTAAAGATTCACTAACTAGAGCAAGTTACAACAATCATTGTAAAATTTACACACAAATGGCCAGCAAATAAAAATTTCAGCAATAATGATAAGCAATATCTCTTAGCACAATTTTTAAGAAGTTTTTCATATTTTTCTCAGCAGCAAGTAAACAAAAAAAAAACTAAAGCAATCTAGTTTTATGATAAAAATAATCATAGAAATAATTACAGCTATGTAAGAATACATGCACAAATTACTTAGATCTAAATCACTAGTTACTAAAAAATTGTACTAGATACAAAATAATACCGTTCCTCGGCAACGTCGCCAAAAACTTGACAGACAGAAAATACACGTCTGTGTTTGCATGCAAGTGTACGTGGTCTAAAGTAATATGTGGAAGTTTTGATTCCAGGATTTATTGTCATAACCCTAGTTGTTACCATAGCTAAATTGGGATTATTTAAGCCAAACTAACCTTTGATTTTAATTCTATTAGACTCAGTGTGTCATTTAAACCTAACCCTAGAAGTTTGGAATCAATCGGAGCTAAAATGACAAAATTGGTATTTTTGGCTATTTTGGAGCCCTAGAAAATACCTAAAATAATTTGATCTCCAAACCAAAATCTAAGTTCATTTTTGAATTTCTCACCCCCAAATTAGCTAAGGGTGAAATTTTGGGAATTTTTGGAGGTCATTTAGTCACATTTTGAATTGCTTTAATTGCAAATTAGGGTTTTAAACAATTTATAAATGCAAATCTATCCTTTCCAACGGTCAGCTGGTTTCCAAACAGTGGGCGCCATCTGGGCTGTCCGTTCTGCGGATTTGATCCAATGGCCCATACCTTAGATCGGATCCGTATAATCTCGACCGTTCCGCGGTTCTGAGATTTGATCTGACGGTGCCTAACCCATCTGCCTTAAGTAACCCTGATCACCCGTTCGATCCGCGAATCTGATCCAATGGCTGATCCAACTCCTCGTGCGGACGTTAGATGTTGGGAGATTGGAGCCATCCCATGCCAACTGTCGATCCATAAGACAGTCCCAGAGTCCCCCGTCACTGTGGATCTTCGTCCCCACAGAATCCTATCCCGACAGAGGAAAATTCACCGAATCAAGCCACGTAGCCTTATCTGCCACTCCCCTCGCCAGGTCACCTTGACCGTTAGCACCTTTCTGTGAGTGGCCAAGCCTAATAGAGTGACCCGGGAGGTCTGGACCCACCCAATTGCAGAAATTGGGAGAAGCCTCGGGCCGAGCCAATTCCCAAGCCCAAGCCCTGGCCTCCATACCTAAGACCTTATGGAGCCTACAAATACCTCCAGGATTTTATAGTGAGTCCCTTTGCTCACTGTGAATCCCCAATCGCCTGGCTGAAGCTCTGCTGAAGTTCCCATCCTCTTAGCAAGTTCCTGAAGTTTTAGAGCTACGAACCGCTGATAGAGGGTGTGTGTCTGGTGTTTAGACCCCCTGCTAGCTCGTGACGATCCTCAGGAAGCTTCAGCTACTCCCGGTTCCCTCTCGATCAAGCCTGCAACCTAATTTTAGGTACAACTTTCCCCATTAAAATTTCCTTAAGCTCGATTTCATTTATGTCCTTTGGATGAGCCCTGGATGTCATTTAGAGTACCTTAGCCACTTAGGGAAACCGTGGTGATTGTCGCCTGGGGCTAAGCTAGCTTGAATCGATCATATCGATCGATTGAGCTAGCGGCCGAGCCATGGTTGAGTCCGAGTAAGGACCCAGCGATTAGCTGTGCCCTAGGTTAAGAAAATATGGGGGTTCGACCCGCCTCACTTCCCTGAACGTGTAGGGATCAAATCCTGGCTGATTCGAGGCCTCTGTGAGGAGAATTGTCCCCTCACAGTCAGCCTGAGATGCCCTTATCGAAGGCATCTCGGTTGAGTAGCACCCCATCGATCCAGAAGGATCTAGATGGGGGTTCTTGGTCCAGTCGATGCGTCTTGACTCCCTGAACGTGTAGGGATCGAGTTGAGCCGCTACCATCACTAGAGCACCGAGAATTTCAGTGCTAAAGCTCAGCTGGATCAGACCCGTCGAGAGGAGGAAGACGAAGTTGCAGATCTTGGGCCGGGCTGACCCGTGACCCTCGTGGTTCTGATTTTGGGCCGCGTCTATTTAATAATTATCGGAAGACATTTTTAATAGTTGTGAATTAAATTAATCAAACCCTATAGTTTTAATTTAAATAAAAATGCAGAATAAATTATTTAAATAACTTGGCTATACTGATCCAAATAGTCTGATCTAATATACCATTTGAATCAAAAAAATATAATGAATCTAAATATAAAATAAAATCACAGATCCAAATGTTGGATTTAAAAATACTTTCCCAACTCTTTGCTATACTTATTTAAATCATATTAAATTAAATAAATATCTAAATGAGGAGATTAAGGGCTCTGATTGCTCCTTGAACCATAGAGAACAAATTCAGACCCTTAAAACTAATTGTGGATATTAATTCCTCTTCATCACTCCTTAATCACCTTAATTATGGATTAGTGAATTAAACCCTAAATTAGTCCCTAATTTTGGGTAGGTTAATTCCTAGTGCCATCTTAAGTCTATTAGAACCTAAGTGTAAGATTGGAATGTCTTAGAATGCCTTAATTTCACTAATCACTTTAATGGCTTAAATAAGTGATTAGTGCTAACTAAGCTTAATTAGGTTATTAAAACTTGAAATAAGTATGTTTCCCACTTCAGTAAGCAATATGAAACACATTAAAATAGATTAGGAGTAATTTGGACAATTAAACCTTAAAATTCTAATTTTGGCCTTAAGAGGGGCATTTTGGTCATTTTGATCAAATATGCTTAAATGCCCTATAAACCTTGAAATTTTCAGTAATCTACCCTATCATAGATTTGAAATGTTCTCTGAATTCTCATACCAATATTAATGTTAATGTGATCCTTAAACTTAAGAAATCTTCACTTAAGCCATAATTAAGACACTTAGATCTTAAGTAACCTAAAAGATGTCACCTAGTTTAATGCTTAACCAAATATCTAAGATTGGCAATTATCACCTTAATGAGTTCAATATAGTTAGATTATAAACCTAAATTCTAAAAGAAATACAAATGGAAACTCCTAAGTAAAAATCTAGTTCAAAGTCTAAAGTGATTGAACATCAGATCCTTAGATCTTAGATCTTAGACTTAGATCTTCAATTTGAACTGAACCATCTCCAATTCAAATTCTTCAAATGATTGATCATTTAACCCTTTGAAACCTTCCATGTGGGTATAGGATGATTCAATCTATAAAGATAATGAGATTATCTTAAAGGTTGAATATAGATCTTAGATTCTCAAGTTCTTAATTGATTATTTTATCTTATAATCAGTAAAATAACCCTTTCACTAAGTTCGTAGTTCTTGGATCTTTCAGCTTATAGGATCCCTTATCCTTAACTTTGGAATAAAGTGTGAACCCTAGATCCTTATTAGGACATCCCATGGGTTTAGGTTTTGAACACCAAAGTGGAGTTCAAGTCCTGAATCCTTAAATCTTGATTTACTTGATCAAGATTTGGGTAAGAGAGTAAAATATTAATAAACTAGGTTGTTGATTTAATTACTTAAACTATATAGTCATCACATAATTTTGGATTAGAACTTGTTAAGTTCTAATATCGACTTTAAGGACGTAAATCTGAGATTCTACTCGATAGCTGGATATTGGAGATCCTAAACTTGTACCTTTTCATAGTAGCTAGATTTGGTAATTAGATAACATCAGATATCACATGAGTTTAGATTGTGTCCCTTGCTTAATTAGGCCTTATTTTCAGTACTAGTTCGCTTGCCACATGTCTCAGTGGCTTTACATAGATTGCTTTGCTTTTGCCACATGTCTCAGTGGCCTTTCCTTTTCCTTTTCTTAATTAGCATGTTGTATGTATACTCATATGGTTTACTTATATATATTGGCATGTTTAGGATGCTATAATTATATATTTTTAGTACTTATGTTTCTTTTATATACCCAGCATGTGTTATATGATCATAAGCATGTTATGTTCAGAATTATATTGTAGTTGCTGTTTCTTTTTAGTTTTTAGCCTCACCTTATTTATTTTGCATTGTATATCATTCTTCATACTAGTTACTGGCTATAAATGAATAGTTTATAGTTACCATTTATTCATAGCTTGTTGCACCTATTACTGTTTGCATGTTTAGCTAATTTAAATGTGATATCTTTAAAATATTTAGTTCATTAAAATAGCCTAAAATGTACTTAGATAATTGTCTAACTGTAACCTTTTTGTTTTGTTGGCTGGGGCCCTGGCATTTGTGATACCGATAAATGTCAGATTCGAACGTGTTCGTGGGCAGTGTCGCAGAAGAGGAGCAGGTTCAGGAGGAGGATCGTGTTCCTGCTATTTAGATAGATCTTGTATTTTATTTCAGTGAGATTGAGAGACATTTTCATTCTCTTTAAAATTCAGTTTGTAATAATTAATTCTGGATGTGTTTCATTCTGTATTTCGATGAGTTACTATATTATTTTCCCTCTTTCTACTATGTATGCTTGTGGATGTTATTACTCGCCTATTGCTTCCGCCACTGATATTTACATATATATATTGATGAATGTTATAGTACTTGGTGACAAGTCCTTGGCTTAAGGCAGGTTGGGTTTACCTATCTTTACTTAAGTTGGGGGTTTGCCACAGTTGGAGCACCGTACTTCCTTGTTGTCAGTACGGGGGCCCCATATTTATCATCCTCTGGGAATGGTGGTTCTAATACCAAGTTATAGTTTCTTTCAATAATATTTAGATGTTGATTTTTGGATAGATTGTTGATTCCTAAATTGGCAATACAAATGACCTTAAGTTAAGATACGATTTGAATAAAAGGAGAGAGTTGAGTTTTCATTATAATAGTTGTAAGGGTTTGGGGATATAACTTTATTATTGAATGTAAACTTTAAATCTTTATGCTTAATTCAATCAAGTGAACACTATTGGAATCGGAGTTACCATTCAATTATTATAAATTCAAGTTTAGTGCACAAAGAGATCTCCCATTAGGGTTCTTCCTTAGCACATAAACTTTCATAAGATCGCGCTTTGTTAATTAGATTAAATTCACTATGTCTAGGTTACCAAATAATATCTTTTGTTCTTATTGATCTCACAAACAAAATTTCCATTAACCATGCATCATGCGCTTCATATGCGGTTTAGATAAATGGGAGGACGCATTGGGTCAATGGACTATGTCACATCATCCATTGAGTTTTCCAACATCCTCTCACCCCTTCTACTTGCTGAGCAATAGAGCAAGGTTAATGGAGAACTTGGTTCACAAGCATCAAATGTGAAAACCCACTTATGTAGTAATATGTAAAACTCTTAAATATTGAGGCGCATTTTCAGATAACGGTAGAGTTCCTGATAAGAACTCCAAAGTTAAGCGTGCTCAGGTGGGAGCACTCCCAGGATGGGTGACCTACTGGGAAGTTATATTCTGAGGATTTACTTAAGTTGGGGAGATTGTGAAGACCCACTTAAGTAGTAATAAGTTAAACTCTTAAACATCGAGGCGCCTTTTCAGATAACGGTGGAGTTCCTGATAAGAATTCCAAAGTTAAGCGTGCTCAGGTGGGAGCACTCCCAGGATGGGTGACCTACTGGGAAGCCATCTTCTGATGGCAAAACCGTGAGGCCTTTCTGGCCAAAGCGGACAATACATTGGTTCTTAAGAGTTTGGACTATTACATCAAATCTCTAGGTAGAGCCTGTAAGAAAAGGTGCAAGTGAGCTTGAGAATTTGTCACATAATTCTCAGCTCTACATGCACTACCTTCTTTGCTCTTACCCAATTGTTGAGCTTGGAATACAAGTTCTTTAAATAAATAAATTTAAACTTTATTCCATCCAAGCATTCATTCCAGCATTAATAATAAACATTAAGAACATTTTTCATTCATTCAAATAATTCATTACAACACCACCATACCCTTAAAATTTAATATAATTATATCTCAACCCTCTCTAAAAGGATTTTAGCCTTCCATTACTAAATAAGCACAAGCACAAATATAAAGGAAAGTGAACCTTGACATCAATTCACAATAGAAAGAAATTAGAGAAGGTTAGAAAGAAATACTAGGAATCACTTGGAGGTTTTCTAGGATTCTCTTGGACTCCTTCTGCACTTCCTTTTGATTGCTCCACCCTTTTCCCTTTGCTGTCTCCTTCTCCTTACTATTCTTGGTAAACCTTCTACCCTTTGGAGAGTTCTCCTTTCTCCTCTTGCTATAGCCTTTCTTTATGGGCACTTGAATGTCAAAAATTAGAACTATCTTAAGGTCTGAGATTGGCCCTTAAATAGGGAAGTTCTCAGCCCCTAAGGCATTAATCATGTGACCCTTCACCTTCCTTAGCTTTAATTAAATTTTTTAAATGTTTGTTCTGTTTATTCTATTGGGATTCAGCAAAAATAATGCAGTTCAATTTTCAAGAGGCTGGGGAAGGCCTAAGGTTGCATTTTGTGGTCTTCCCTATGCTGCATTTATGATTGTTCTGGGAAATTTTAGATTGACTGCTGCGGCATGCTGTGGCGCACTGTGGCAGTAGCATTCTAAATACTGCTCCGCTGTGGCAGCAGCTTTTCAAATACTATTCTACTGTGGCGTGCTGTGGCAGCAGCATTCCTAACACTGTTCATGCTGTAAGTTAGTATCTTTTCCTTGGGTCGCCACTGTGTTCGCTGTGGCACACTGCGGTGCGCTGCGGCGGTTTCATCTTTGAAGAGGTGGAATAGTAACTGTTTCATTATCATATATAGTTTGTATGAATAATTAGAATTGCTGCCACGGCGCATTGTGGCACATTGCGACGGTTAAAAGTTCAAAAACACGGAATATTGACTGTTCCATTAGTTCACATAAAGTTTGCATAAATAATCAGAAATGCCACCGCGGTGCACTGTGGCGCGCTGTGGCGATTAAAAATTTCATGAACGCGGAATATTCACTGTTCTTTTAGTTCATATAAAGTTCTTAAAGATTAATTGAATATGCCACCGTGGCGCGTTGTGGCGCACCACAGCGAGCTGCGACAGTTTTGTTCTAGGTCAGTGCAAATCCTTATGGGGGATAGTGTGCTGTGGTGCACTGCAGTGGTTTATTTTAAGAGAAAGCGAATTTACACTGTTCAATTATTTTGTATATGATTCTGATTTTCTCCGAGGAAATGACGCTGTGGCCCGCTGTGGCGCACTGCAGCGTGCTGCTGTGGGCTTCCTTCCAGGTTCTCAGGTATGCTTCCAGGTGAGAGAATTTGATGTTTTGCCATGGTGCGCTGTGGCACGCTACGACAATTTTCACCCAGAGTTCAGTGATTCAGCTCATAGTTCCCATTTCCTTCATTTTTTTTGCAAAGGTATGATTTCCACTCAAAGTATATGGATATGAATGGTGATTTGAATGCTAAACCCTACATTTTTACTATAAATTCCAGATATATCAATTATCTTGGTATTCCTCCTTTTCTTCCCTTTCCTTCTCTTGTATCCTACTGTCTTTTCTTCTTAATCCCTTACAGTTCTCTTCACTTTTTCCTTGGAGAGTTTTTTCCTTTATTTTTCTTACATCAGCCTCCCTTTTAGACGTTAGAATATGGAAAATTTTGGAACCCTTACTTGGCCTAAAATTGCCCCTTAAATATGAGAGTTTTCAGCCCCCATGCATTAATCACATGTGATCTTTCATCTTCCTTGATTCAATGCAAGTAATTCAAATTTTATTATGTTATTCACTTGGGATTCATCATATTTAATGTTACTTCAAGTTTTAAGAGGTTGGTGAAGGCCAATGGTCTGAAATTGTGGCATTCCCTATGATGTATTAATACAATTTCTGGAGATTTTTCTGTATCGGGAGCTGTGGCACACTACCGCAATTGCATTTTATTATGTTGAATTTAGCTCCAAATGGGCTGTTCTGCTGAGGATCCGTTGTAGCGCACTGTGGCACATTCAATACAAACACTATTCTGCTGCAGCGCACTGTAGCATGTCGAATTAATTCGGTTTATCGCTACAGTGTGCTATGGCGGTTTGAGTTTCAAAAATGCGAAATTTCCATTGTTCACGGTACGCCGCGATGGGCTACAACAATTTTGTTCCAGGTCTGCGTAACTCTTCATAAGGTATAGCACGCTGTGGCGCACTGCAGCGGTCAAAAGTTTGAAATTGTAGATTTGACACTATTCAATTAGTTCATATAAAGCTTATATTAAAAATCTGTAATGCCGCCGCAGCTCGGTGTGACACGCTGTGGTGCGCTACATCGATTTTCTTCCAGTTTGACAGATCAGGTTCCAGGTCTTTGTTTAGTGCACTTGTCCGCCGTGGCCTGTTGGAGCGCGCTGTATCAATTTTCATCTAGATTTCTCCAATTTATCTTTGGCTTGCCCTTTTCTCCATTTGTCCTGAAAATGCACAAATTCCACTCAAAGTATGCTGGTTTGTATGATGTTTAAATGTTATTACCACTTTATTTTGCTATAAATTTCAGATATATCAAGAATTAATAGGGAAAGAAGTGCATGATTCTTGAAGCGGTCACAGGAATAATATGTTAAAAAGGTGCTGAAAAGATTTAACATGAGTGAATCAAAGCTAGTGGGCACTCCACTAGCAAGTCCCTTCTACTTATTAAAGGAATCGATGTTGAAGTCTGAAGAAGAGAAAGAGAAATGCTGAAGGTTCCTTATGCTTCAGCAGTTGGGAGCTTGATATACATGATGATTGCATGAAATTAGATATTGCCCATGCAGTGGGAGTGATCAGCAGATTCATGGAAAACCCAGGGAAGCACTATTGGGATGCGGTCAAGTGGATCCTAAGGTATTTGAAAGGTACAACAGGCAATGCTTTATGCTCTAGAAGACCTGAGATGATTTTATAAGGCTATGCAGACTCAGATCTTGCAGGAGATGTTTATAGTAGGAGAAGCACTATAAGTTATGTGTATACATTAGGAAGTGCAACGGTGAGCTGGATCTTTAGGTTACAAAATATCGTGTCGTTATCTACCATGGAGGCAGAATATATTGCCATTACAGAGGCAAGTAAGGAGATGATCTAGTTGAAGAGTTTTATGGAAAAATTAGGCGATGAGCAGGAGGATGTGAAGCTCTACTATGATAGTATAAATGCTATGCACCTAGCAAAGAATGCAGCATTTCATGCCAAAATAATGAACATTCAACTCTGTTAGCATTTCATCCAACACTATTAGAAGAAGGACAACTTAGATTGGAGAAGATTCACACTTCTAAGAATCTAGTTAATATGCTTACAAAAGTAGTAACAGTGGAGAAATTGAAGCTATGTGCTGCTTCAGTTGGTCTTGATATGTGAAGAGAAAGCAGGGGTGAGCCACTCCACATTTTTGATAAGAATAGAAGAATACAATAAATAATTTAAGATGGAAGGGGGTGTGATTACCTAAAAGTATCCAAATGGGAGATTGCTATATTATGGAGACCATTTGGTCCATCATGGAGAAGCTAATGGTGCTCTGATGAGCTTCTGGGAGGTTTTGAAGTAATTCAAAACAGTGAGTAAAGTTCAGCAACAACATAAGCACTACGGTGCATTGCAGTGGAAATTGGCACCACAACACTGCCGCAACGAATCCGTTCCAAGACATTGGCTATTCAAAAGGGGGGCGCTACCATGCATCGCAGCGGCAGGCCATTCAAAACGCGGGTGCTACCGCATGCCATAGTGGATTCCATTCCAAAATGCGGGCACTACCACGTGCCGTAGCAGGATGCTATTTCAAAGGTGGGCGATATCATGTGCCACAGTGGCAATCCATTCAAAATACGAGCACTACTGGGCACCGTAGCGCCTGGCAGATTTTTGCTCCACTTCATATTATGCCATAAGTAAATTGGAGAGCATTTTGGATATTTTAGGGTCTAAAACTAAGCTGGGTACTTAAGCAAACAAGTTGGGAGGAGTATATAATGTTATCATTTCAAATTGGAGGCAGATTGCTATTATTAGGAGGAGATCCTAAGGTGAAGCCCTAAGAAAGTCATAGTGCAAGAAACCTCTTGCATGTTGGAGAACACTCCAGGTGGTGGCTTCTTCCTCTCCTCTCTATATTTGAGTAAGAGCTTGTGCATTTCCTGTCAAAGGATAAGCTCTTTGTAACCATGCAATCTTCATGTATTAATAGTGATATTTTATGGGGTGTGGCTCCATGGTTTTTCCTGTTCTTGGGTTTTCCACATAATCTTTTGTGTTTGAATATTTCTGTGCTTGTGCTTATCTTGCATGTGATAAATCTAAGATTTATAGTAGATTAGGTTAATCAAAATAACACTTTTCTATAAGAAATATATACTATGATATGCTTTTGCTGTGTTCAGGACAAAAGAGGAGCTGAATTGAATCTTGGGCCGAATTCTGAAAATCTGGAAGAAAGTCGCTTCCGCACACCCCGACGTGCCCAGTATACTACAGTGGTCTTAAGACAGAGAGATTCGTGCTACCGTGCACTGCAGCGGATTAAGATAAAGAGCTCCATGCTACCGCACACTGTAGCAGATCAAGACAGAGAGCTCCGCGCTACCGCGCACTGCAGCGCTCTCAAGATATAGAGCTCCGTGCTTCTGCGCACTGTAGCACTCTCAAGATAGAGAGTTCTGCACTACCGTGCGTTGCAGTGAACTAAGACAGAGAGCTGCGCGCTATCGTACATAGTAGCAGACTCAAACAGAGACTTTGGCATTATCGTGCGTCTTAGTGGCCTCATGATAGAGACTCTGACGCTACGACGCGCCGTAGTGCCTGTCGTAAAAACTGCTAGCCAACAACATTTAAAGTAGCATAGGGGAGAGGAAAGGGCTGAATTAATTCTATTATACAGCAAGATATAAATTCCAATAGCATGAACCCTTCATTACTAAGGAAAAAAAGGAATAATCATCAAAGCTAAACACTATCTTCTTAATGAGATTTATTAGCTGAATTAAAAACTGAAAGATATCTATAAAAGTGAGAATTAAAGATTAAGAAAAGGTTCTTGATTTTGGCCAAGCTAAGAAATAATTTACACAACTCATGAAAGAGAGAAATAGAAGGAGAGTTACACCCTATCCCATGGAAGGAAGAAGGCTGTATTTTGAAAGTGAGAAGATATATTACTAGACGCGAGGAAGAAGAACAGTAAAATTGGAAGACAAGCCGGTGAATGTGACATCAGTTCCCTGTGTAGTATTACCTTCTAACTTATTTTCCTTATTGTAAAATCTATGCAAAGGCATTCTATTACTGGTATAATTTTTTGATTTTTTTATTTAATGGTAGCCTAAACCCTCCTTGGTGAGGGTTGTGCATAAGCATGTAACAAATCAAGAATTAGAAAGTGTTGTACTCTTAAATTATCAATGCATGTATTTTCATCTTTGATCTAAATGCCGTGATGAATGAAATGGATGAGTTAATGTTATTATGAAAATATCTTGATGAATGAATGGAATTAGATCTATGAAAATCATTTAGCTCTCAATTCACTAAGAGCTAAGGGTTTGCATGTTGAGTGTTATTACTGCTAATCTCAGTGATAACATTAGTTGTGCGATAATGGCCAATGCAACCCCATGGTTCTAAGTGGATTAATCTCTCACCATCAGTTTATGCGTGATGTTGGTGCATAACGACAGCTACTGCACAATGTCCTGCTGAACTGAGAAGTTGATGCATGTGATGCCGAGAGCCATTAGTTGAGCTCTATAGTTCATCATAGGTTTATGCAAAGTGTATGATGCATTCTGTGCTTAGGGGTGATATGACATTGCCCATATAGCCTAATGAATCACTTCTCGGGATCTCACCATCCCAAATATTACATCAGACCACTGTGCACTTGTGTGCAAGCGCAGACATACAAAAATAGTATATCAAGTTTTTGGCATCGTTTCCAAGGAACGATTTGACGGTTTTGTATTAAAGATAATTAGGTGATAACTAGTGATTTAAATTTTTTTTTATATTCTGCATATATTTTTCTATTTTTTATGTTTATATTTGTTCATACATTTAGTGCCATACTATCTTTTTATTTTTAATTGCTATTGCTGTGAACTGCAGTCCCTTGAGTAGAAACTAGGCTTGCATGAGTAGAAAAGATTATTCAAACAATCTCTTTGATTCCAGAAATAGAAGGAACTTATTTAAGAGCTATGAGAGAATAATTTAGAATTTCTCAGACATTCTCTTTGATCTAGAAATAGAAAAACTTACTTACGAGCTAGGAGAGAATAATTAATCTTAAATCAAGCTCAATTAGAAATGGATAATGTGGATGACAATCTGGTGGGAGGAGTAGGAGAGCAAAGGGAGAGAGCCTTAAGGGACTATGCCTTACCTACTGTGAGGGGAATCCCTCATACAATTATTAGGCCAAACATAGCTGCTAATAACTTTGAGATAAAGCCATCAACTCTAAATATGGTTCAAAATAGTCAGTTTGGAAGGTTAGCCACTGAGGATCTAAACTCACACATCTCTAATGTTTTAGAGATTTGTGAAATATTTAGGTACAATGGTGTTACTGATGATGCCATTAGACTTAGGCTATTTCCCTTCTCCCTAAGATACAAAGCAAAAAATTAGCTCAGATTCCTACCAAGAGATTTTATTCACACATGGGATGAATTGGCTAGGAAATTATTAGCCAAATATTTCCCACCTGCAAAGACAGCTAGGTTGAGAAATGCCATATAAAAAGAAAAGATTTTGACTATTTTGACTATTTTATGAAACTGACTATTTTGACAATTTTGGCTTTATGGTGGGCACCATGGCATTGAACGAACTAGTAGCTAAGGTTAAACATCTTTAGAGATGGTCCCAATTATGTTAAATATTGTGATAAATGCCAAAGGACAGGGAAATATTGTCAAACAAGATGATTGCCATTAAATGGAATTTTTGAGGTTGAATTCTTTGATATTTGGGGGATTGATTTTATGGGACATTTTCTTATGTCTAAATCTAACAATTACATTCTCGTGACGGTCAAATATGTCTCTAAATGGGTGGAGGCAGTGGCTTGTGCAAATAATGATTCAAAAATTGTAATAAAGTTCCTTAAGGAAAATGTGTTGTCTAAGTTTGGCACCCTTAGAGTTTTGATAAATGATGGAGGGAAACATTTCTGTAACAAACATCTTGAAAATATACTAAAAAACTATGAAGTAAAATATAAGGTAGGGATTGCATATCATCCCCAAATAAGTGGCCAAGTCAAAGTATCAAACAGAGAGCTAAAGCAGATCCTAAGAAAACTGTAAGTCAAAATAGAAAAGATTGGTCCTTAAAAATTACACGACACACTTTGAACTTACAGGACCACGCTCAAAACTCCATTATGAATGTCCCCATACAAGTAGTTGTATGGAACATCCTATCATTTACCAGTTGAACTTGAACATAAGGCTTTTTGGGCCATTAAAAAAAATAAACTTTGACTTAAAGCAAGCAGGGAATGAAGGATGCTACAACTAAGTGAACTTGATGAAATTAGGCTTAATGCATATGAGAGTGCTAGAATTTACAAAGATAAGACAAAAAAGTGGCATGACAAATTAGTTAAACCGAAAAACTTTGAACCAAGAATGAAGGTCTTATTATTTAACTCTAGGCTGAGATTGTTCCCAGGAAAGCTAAAATCAAGGTGGTTAGGACCTTTCACAATTGTCAAGATACATCCACATGGTTCCATCAAAGTGGTATCAAAAGATGGACATTCAAAATGAATGGTCAATGATTGAAACCTCATTTTGAGGAAGAAAACTTGCATGAGAAGGAAGAGTGGAGATTGCAAGATCCCCCTATGGAAGGAGTCACACAGTTGACGTTACCTAGGTCTAGCTGTAGACTTTAAATCAAGCGCTTTGTGGGAGGCAACCCACGAATTATCAAGTTGTTTTGTTTATCTTTTTATTATTTTCTCAATTTTGCTTTGTACTTTAGTTTTGTTTTAATAAATCTTAGTGAATTTGTATTCCCCCACTAACTTGCATTAACTAAAATTTTCAATCTTATCTCCAAATATTTTTCTGAATTTTAAATGCTCATAATTCAAATGCTATGGAACATGCAAAAAATTTCAGCATTGTTGAACTACTTAAGAAAAGCTAAACATTTGACATGAAACTGTTCTGAAATTTTTTGCGCTGAGTGAGTTTACTCTCCAATCACTCTAGCTTTTCCAACTTAAATATGCATGATGCTCGAATCTAAGCGCGGGGGTGAGTAATCAAGAAACTTGATAAGGGGAGCAAGAAACAATGAAATAAAGAATGTGCTAGGCTTCTACAGGACTTGTGAATTTCATGACTTGGACCTAAGTGTTGAATTCAATCACTAGAAGTTCATATGAAAACATAAGTGCTATGATTGAGCATTCACATGCTCATCTTGCGCACTAAGCTAGATTTAGTCAATTTGGGGGACACTCCAGAGAAGACTATGTCTCTTCGGTTAGAATAGATCGGTCATTTCATTTACACTAAATTGATATCAAAGAGTACTTACATGAATTCTTGATAAGTTGCATGCTGAAACCTAGCTCTACCTATTTTCTCTAAAAGTAGTTTCTGATAAAAGAAACATTGTTTGCTAAGATCTAAACCAATTATCAACAGAACTAAATCCATCATTTAAACATTAGCAAGCTCTAGTACACCTAAATAACAAAACCACTACTGCTTCTCAGAGGACGATAAATCTCTGGATCTCACCATCCCAAATATTACTTCAGACCACGTGCTCTTGTGTGCAAGCGCAGACATACAAAAATAATTTGTCAGCATGTATGTGCTGTGTGATTTTCTACTTGTGGTTTAGTGATTTTGGATTTGGTTGGTAATCGTTAACGCAACCCTAGTCCTCAATTGAGTGCATCAATCTAACTGCTTCCGTTGCGGAGAGTGCGTGCTTGGTGTTCAGATTCTAGAACAGTTGGAAATATTGCGAGCTCATCAGTTATATGCAAAATTTTCCAAGTGTGAATTCAGGCTAGATTCCATAGTATTATTGAGACATATTTTCAATGCTCAAGGAATCAAAGTTGCTTTGAATAAAGTTAAGGAAATTCAGGACTGGGTGCAGCCCAAGTTAGTGACGAAAATTCATAGTTTTCTGGGATTAGTTGGTTGCTATCAAAAATTCGTTAAAGGTTTCTCTCAAATCGCATCTTCATTAACCAAACTAACTCAAAAAGTAGTATATTTTGTTTGGAATCCTAAATGTGAGGAGACATTTTAGTTGTTGAAAGATGTACTCTCAACCACCCCAATGCTTGTTCTGCCAAAAGAAGGTTTATATTATCAAATCTGGGACTAGTTTAGGGTGTGTATTAATACAAGATGGAAGGGTCATTACATATGATTTTTGTCAACTAAAGCCACATGAGAAGAATTATACCATGCGCATGATCTCGAGCTTGCCACCGTTATCTTTGCTCTGAAAATTTGGAGTCACTACTTATATGGTGTTAAGTGTGAAATCTACACTGATCACCAGAGCCTGAAGTATATATTTACTCAACCCAATTTGAATTACCGTCAAAGGAGATGGTTAGAGTTGATCACTTATTATAATTTAAGCATTTAGTACCATCCAGAGAAATGGTGAAGGATGAGGGGGAGAGGGGGTGTATTTCTAATTTTTTTAATTAATTAATTAATTAATTTAATTTTATCTCTCCTCTATTATCTGGATGAGAACAAGTTTGTTATCTTCTTTATAAATACTTTGAGTATTTAATTTGGCTTTCTCTTTCTTACTTTTTTCTCTCTCCCCTCTTTCTCTCTCTTATTTCTCTATCTTCCATTTTTTCCCCAAAAAATAATGAAACGTGACACGAAAATGTATCTTGATGAGAAAATACACTCGCGTAAAATTTTTTCAGTTTGAAGCAATATTTTATTTCTTATTAATTTTTCAAGATAAAAACTTTAAAAATTAATTATGGTAAATCCGGAGCTCAAAATTCGATGAAACTTTTATGTAGCATTTTTATAATATTCTTAATCTAATGATACTAAAATCACTGAATTTGAACTTGTATTTAATTTTCCAAATTTACTGAATTTAATTAATTTAGAAATCAATTTATAAGTATCTATTATCCAAATTACTCTAAAACTTGGGCATTATAATCATAAAAATATACTATATCCAATGGTATTTTTAGTTTTCCTTAATTTTAAGTCACTCAGGATCCTAATTTTTGAGTCGGGTTTAATTTTAATTATCTTAGTAATGACTTGGGTCGTTATAGATTCCCATACTTAAAAATGATATGGTCCTCGACATCATATTTATATTTTAAAGTTCAAAAAACAAAATATAAGGAGATCAAAATTTCCTGGGTTCTTAAATATTTAGAATACTTTTTTTGCATAGTATCTTCTTTGGCACTATGATTTTGCCATTGAATCTTTATCATGAGTATGCTTCGCTTTCTTAGTTGGCGATTGTCTCAACTTATAATTATGATATATTCTTTTATGAATGATATGTTTGGCTGAATTTCAACGGAAGGTATGGATAGTTGCTGGAATGGATTTTGTAAACATCTATGGAGTAAGATACGTGGAATGCATTGTGTACTGCTACTAAATCTTCTAAAAGTTTTAACTTGTATGCAGAATTTTCAACTCGCTTTAATACTTCAAAGGGTCCAATGTATCTCGGGCTTAACTTACCAATTATGCAAAAATGATATATGCTTTTCATTGGGCTTATATTTAGATAGGCATGATCTCATACTTGAAATTCTAGCATTCCATGTTTAACATCATGATACTTTTTTTGTCGATCTTGAGCTGTAGCAATCCTGCTCTTTATCAGATGAATTTTCTTGTTAGCCTTTTCAACAAGATCAGATTTGTATAACTGACATCCCCTACTTCAGTCCAAGCCAATGATGTGCTACATTTTTTGCCATACATAGCTTTATATGAGGCCATTCCAATACAGGACTGACAGCTATTGTTGTATGCAAACTCCACTAATAGAAGGTGATCTTCCCAACTACCATCAAAGTTTAATATGCTTAAGTGAAGAAGATCTTCAAGTACTTGATTTACCCCCTCTATTTGACCATCTATTTAAGTGTGAAAAGTTGTTCTCATGGCTAATATTGTCCCCAAATCTTGATATACTGCCTTCCAAAAATGGGAGATAAATCTGCTGTCACAATTTGAGATAATAGTTTTAGGGATTCTGTGAAGCTTGATTAATTCTTTCATATATAACTTGGCCAACTTTTCTACAAAATCTATTTGCTTAATTGGAAGGAAGTGTGCTTATTTTGTTACACGATCTATGATTACCCAAGTCACATTTACTCCTGTATGACTTCTGGGCAATCCCATCACAAAGTTCATATAAATATCTGACCATTTTCACACTGAGATATCTAATGAATGTAATAGTCCACCTGGCCTTTGATGTTCTGCCTTTACTAAACTGTAGACATAACATTTAGCGACATATTTAGCTACGTCTTTCTTTAGTCTAGTGACGGCCGCCTCTTAACCAACTAAGATTAAGTGGTGGCTGTCATAAGTATCACATATGTTAAATAAGATATCTATGATACTAATTATGAGGTGAGTAAGATCATGCCATAAATATATATATATATATATATATATATTGTATTGCAATGAAGGGAATAATGAAAAGCATCCAGACAAAATCTACATTATCCATTCATATGAAATATCATAAATATAGAATAAATAAGAAAATTTCACTTATTACATCTATTATAAATGCAGGAAAAGAAATATAAAGCATATTTGCTTCAATAATCCGCACCTTACTTTAACCTCTTATCAGGCTTACTCCTCAAGCACCGAATCTGACCTATATTCCTGATTTGCCATATGTACATATTTGACAGAGCACATTCAAGAAAAAAAAAAGAAAATTTAGTTAGACTTTAATAAGTCTAAGCATGAATACAATTTTAATTAAATTTAAGATATCACAAATATCTTAAATATTTTAGGAGCAATAAAGCATCAAATGAAAGGACAAAAGTTTTAAATTATAAAGTTATAACTTAAGCAAAATGTGAGGTAAGCAACATACCTCAACCCAAAGTTGCATAAAAGGTTAAGCAATGAATATGTAAAAGCAGTTACTAAGTATGAAAAACATCATAAGTAAATACGATCACTTCTACTCATCTTGATTCTATAAATAAAATGAAATAGAAACAGAGCTAAGAATAAATCTAATATCATAACATGCTTGCATATGGAACCAAAAATGGCTGAACATATAAATAAATGATGGAAATACTGCAAATTTAGAAATGTTGCGTAAGTGCTGAAAAATACCAAATTGAATGAAAATGCTATATAATATGAACATATGCCTACTTAGACCTGCCATAACAAAAAATGGTGGCTCGTGTTGCCACTAAATAAATCTTCTGAAGCATCTAAGAGAAACTTTTCAGATCAACAGGTCCATTGAAAAATATGCCATATCAAATATATATATATATATATATATATATATCTTCCATAACTTAAATACCTAGGCACTAAATTGCATTTGAATCTCAATATGCCACAATAATGTAGAGGCAGACTAAGTAGGATACATTCCATCAAAATTGTTATATGATTTATTGATTTATCTTAAATTCATTTCATCTTGATTACATGAATATGCCTTATACAATTTTCAAAGTTAACATAGAGCATTCATCAAATATTCTATGTTACATCTATTATGCCACAATATAAATACTCAAAATAAGGAAGCAAAGCATCAAGACAAGGTATAAATAATACTACTCAAAATCTGTGATATCACTAGTTTTCTAAATTAATCTGTTCTAACTAATCTGAGATTATACAAGTTTAGGATCTCCAATATCCAACTATTAACTACAATCCCAGAACTACGATCCTATAAAATTTAAAGCAATTAGAACTAATCAAGTTCTAACATCATTCCATCAGTGACACTTACATAAGATTAAATAATAAATCAATATCCTAATTAATGAATTTAATAACCCCAAGCTAATCCTGATTAAAACAAATCAAGATTAAGGAATATATAGGGTTTAAATCCCTTAACTTAGGATCTCAAGTACCTAAGTCTAATTTATTTGCTTTAGCATGTTAATTAATTTTTGTGCTAAAGGGAGTTCCATTAAGTCTAATTAGACTCAAAAAAATGCCTATATTCTAACTTTTATTATTTTAGTGTCATGGGAGAAATTATGGGTTGGACTAAATTTTTTATAATTAACCTTATTCCCTTAAAACAATAGCATTTTAAGGATTTAAAGGTTAACTTCAAGAATTAGATTATAAATAAAATCATTTTAATTATATAATATGATTATTGTTTAAGGAGTAAATTAACTCCTCAAACATTGTAATTGTACATCTATTGGTTTTAAAAATGATTAAATAATGCTTGCCTTTATTCAAGAGTAAATAACAAAATTACTTATTAAATCTAAGTTTTAATACATGTTTGCATATTTGTGCTTTCCACATAAGGTTATAATACTACTTAGTAAGAATTCACTAAGTAGTAATTATTATCCTACACTAGCAAGGAGTTCCTACATCCTAATGCCTTGATTTTCAAATAACAATCAATAACTAATGATGCTAAGATCTATGCAAGTGATGTATACACTATACATAGAGCTCAATGAAATTAAATAATTAAATAAATATAGAACTCAATAAAGCTCTAAGTATGTAACATACCTTTATAGTGAAGCTACATGATTAAGATTCCATTGTAGATGATCTCTAATATAGCCACATTATGGACAACATTGGCAACAACTGAATTAAAGTAGCAAGATAAGCCTAAATAATATATAATTAATTTATCAATTCCTACAGAATAAGCGTGCAGAAGACAACAGAACCTTAATTATATCATTATTTAAGGATATTATCTTAAAATTAAATCATTATTTTAGCTATTTTTAATTATGCATGACATCAACAAAAAGAACTATATTATTATTTTTAAGAGAATTAAGTAAACTGATACATATGGATAGACTTCAAAAAATTCATTTACAACTAAATTAAGTGATTGATAAAACTATCTTTAACTTTAGATATACACATCTCAGCGAATTCTAATGCCTTTGGTCATAAAGCTAGCATAATGATGTATATATATTTGGATATTCATACTTATCCAAGCTTCATTATTTTATTTCAAGTTTATGGAAAGTAAGTAAGCACATGTGTTCAAATGAACTTAGTCGCATACTAAGGATGTAGGAAATCAATAAAGAGATAAAATCATCAAATAATTTTACATTCAGATTATCTAAAGATGCTTGAACATGCTTTAATAACATTTAATGGAGATGAAATCAAACTCGTCACTGAGCTAACTTCTTCATGCAAAACTTAGTGATTACTAAGATGAGAAACTACAAATAATAATTTATGTGATGGATTAATAAATCATTCTACTAGACGAATCAAGATCTATTTAGAAATTAAATGAGAAAATGTGCAACTTCTTAGATTGCATGAGCTAACACTTAAAAAGGATGAATAAGCATGCAAGTAACATAACTAATTCTTACACAATTCATTATGATAAAAGGAGGACTGCATGAATAGGTATCATGATAAATAAATCATGACAATGAGGATGCATGTAAGTATAAGTAGCCTAACCTTCATAATTGGAATGCATGCATATAGATGATGAAAACTAATCTATGGCAACGGGGTTGTATGCATAGCTATCATTAGAACCACCATTAATATCCAACATAATTTACTTTGATTTAATCAAAATGATTTACACAAGAGAATTTGCTAACCTAAATCCAAAAGATTTAATTTAACTAGGGTGGATATAGTACCTTGACGGCAGCTGATGAATATATAATTTATATCATAAATAAAGAAAAAAGCTCATACAAATCCTTATTAGAAACAGCCCATCTTGATCAAATTCTGCTTATTTTTAAATAAAGTGTGAGCTCAGCAATTTCTGGGAGAATCTAGAGTATTTCTGCAATTTCTAGGAGCAAACTGCAGCAGTGCGCCATAGCGCGCCCCGGTTATTGGCAAGCAGAAAGCACCATCCTTTGAGTATTTCTAAATTTTGAAGCAATTCCGCTATTGTGCGCTACAGCGCGCTACAACGAATAAGTTTTCAAACTTGAACCGCTACAGCGCGCCGCGATGGGTAAGTTTCCGAACAAGAACCACTACAGCGCATTACAACGGGTTAAGTTTTCGAACTTAAACCGTTACAGTGCGCCATGACGGGTAAGTTTTTGAACTTGAATCGCTATAGCCCATCGTGGCGGGTAAGTTTTCAAACTTGAACCGCTACAGCGTGCCGCGGCGGGTAAGTTCTCAAACTTAAACCGCTACAGCGTGACGCAGTGGGTAAGTTTTCGAACTTGAACTGCTACAGTGCGCCGCGATGAGTAAGCTCTCAAACATAAACCGCTACAGCACGTCGCAGCGGGAAAGTTTTCAAACTTGAATCGCTACAGCACATCGTAGCGAGTAAGCTTTCAAACTTAAACTGCTACAGAGCGTCACAACATGCTGCAACGCGCTACCTCGAATCGAGTTCGTAAGACAAAAAAAATGCTACAGTGCGCAACTGCGGATGGAATTACGAACTTGAACCACTACAGCGCGCTACAGCGGGTACCGAATTTCTGTCTTCTCAGGGCATTAATTGTGGCTCAGACATGACCCCCAACTTGCTGGTTGTCCCCCAACTGCCATATCTTCTATAGAAGAATATTTTTTAAAGAAAAAGGAAGGTTTTTGAAATGATTATGAGATTAAAAAAATGAAAAAGGAGATATCATTTCATGTCTCAAGTGGGCTGAGCACTCATGACAGCAGAAATATGGAGGGAAAGAGGTAGAATTTGAATGCAAGAGAGGAGATTGACTCCTCTATAAAAGCAGCTTCTTGTTATAATACAAGGGTTCCCAATTTTCACTCAAAAATTCTAGCTTTTAGAAGGCTGCATAGAAGAAGAAAGAGATCTCTACAAGGGAGTCTGAAGAGACTATTGCTAGAGGAGAATGAAGTCAAGCTGCACTAGGGAGCTAAGGAAAAAAAGAGAGGAAGAAGAGGAGAGATCCAAAGAACCCTATTGAGGGCTATTTCTAGTAAACTCTAAATCTTGCTCTTGATTTCTTTTTAGTAGATTATGAAAGGGTCTTCATCCTTATATGTTTTTCTTCTTATCTCAGCTATAATGGAAGGCTAGACCCCCTTGGGGAGGGTTAGGCTAAATCTATTATGATATGTAAGGGACTTAAATGAATGTTGGAGAACTTCCTCAAGCATTGAAATAAAAATCTATGTTGAATGACTTAATGAGATCACTAAAAAATAATGCTATGGACTAAATAAAAAATATGTTAAGTAATTATAACTATAAATATTAACAAGTGCTCCATAGCTCATTGCTTAGTTTAGAGCTGGACATGCGTGCATTGGTGCTTAGAACTATATGAGAAGTTCTTGAGCTTAATCGCACCATGCTCTAAGCTCAACTAAGAAGTCGAAGCATGTGAGCTAAGACCCACTAACGGAGCTCCATTGCTCAGCATGCGTGAAAGGAGAAAGAGGATTTATTAAGAGCTCATGGATGACGTGGCATAGTCAATGGAGCCAAATGAAACCATTTCCTTATTTGAACTGCACACGATGCGTGTGATGCTCATTAGTGGAATCAATGCTTATGAGATTATTTAACAAAACTGTTATTTTGGCAACCCAGATGTAAAAAAATTGAGATGCCCTAAGTGCGATCTCATGAGGATCTTTGTGCTGAAATTGAACCCTAGTGTGTTCATTTCATGCACAAGATTTGAACTTATAAGAATTAGAGAAAAACTCTAAGGATTGCAATGTGCACTCGATTATTTGGCATGGCCATGAAAGAATGAGAAGTGCTTGAGAAGCAATTCAACATGAGTCCCCATCAATTCACATGGAGGAAACCCAACTCTCATCTCTAAATCAAATGGTTTCTTAAATTAGAATTATTGCTTTGTTAACAGAACCAATTCAAAACTAAAATCATACCGTTTAAACATTATTGAATATAGTTATACCTTAGTAAGAAAACACACTGTTCCCTAAAGAAGATAAATCTTGGAACTTACCTTCCAACTTCTTACTTCAGACCATGTACACTTGCGTGCAAGTGCAGACGTGTATACTACAGTCTATCAGCGGCCCTAGAGCTTCTACAGCACTTAGCTTAGGAACCTAAAACTCTCAGTTATTCTCTTGCATTCGAGCTCCGCAAATTAATAAAGGATGGAGCAATGGCTGATAGAAAATGCAACAAGGGCAACCATTGGTTGGAGAGAAAAAATGTAAGGTCTAAATAATTTAACCTTACACTAAATAATGATTTAATTGCTACAAAAATATTCAGCCAAAAGAGAAGAAAGCTCTACGAATCAGAGCTCAACAGAGTGGATGCTCGGTTATGCAGATATGGCTGATCGACATAGGATCAGTGCTACTGCATGAGAAGAAGGCATCGATGACCTCTGGCATCGATGGAGAGAAAGGTTGAAGTTCTAGAAAGATATAAAACTAAGGTTTCATCTATTGGGTAACCCATTTATCCAATGAGTGAATTCTAACCTAATTACTATCTCTAATTCCTAAGAAAAATATCCAAAGGTTAGAGGAAAAATCTTAAGGAATTTTCTAAAGAATGACTTAGGATTAGATTGAATAATTTAACCATTGATGTTAATTAAACTTAATGATCTATTTTTTTTTATCTAGATAGCTTATGGAGAGCATAAGGTGAGCTAAATTCACCTTATAAGGCTTGTTAATTTATTTAGGGATTTTTGAGCTAAATATTAAGGTTAAATATCAATTTAATGAGTTTAAACCTTCTAAATTGATCCCAAATCAATTATAATACTGATTTTAGTGATTTAATTAAGATTCTAAAGTTTAAGAACACTTAAATTAAAATTTGGTCAAAATGACTATTTTACCCCTACTTAATGGTCTACATTGCTACTTTTTAATTTATGGTTCCAAATAATAATTTATTTATGCCAAATAATTACTTACTATTTAATATGAAGATAGACAGTAAGTACACTCAATTTAGACAAGGATTAAGCATTATGAGCTCAATTTAAGGTTTTTATCTCAAAAGGGCAATTTGGTAATTTTACCTTGTAAAGCCTGAAACTTTTATCCGTTTATTATTGTTTACTGTCTAAGGATTCCATTGAGTTCAAGAATATTAAATTTTGAGGTCCAGTGGTCAAGTTATAGCCAAAACAAATTTGGGGTTCAAAAATATAATTAATGGTCCAAAACCTAACTTTTTCAAATAATATCCAAATTCAACAAATTCAGAGGCTATAACTTTCCTATAATATACTTAGTGCAATGACTAGGAGTATATCCAATTTGGACTTTATTGGATTAAGTTATTAGCTAATTAAGTTCTAGGATAATTAGGGAAAATTAGGAAATCAAATAATCAATACATAAATTTTCTTGCAGTTTACTGTTAATTAGGTTCTCTTAATAAAAATAATATATTGGATGACCTAATTTGAATCTAAATTAAATAAATTATGGCTAATTGAAGGTCAAATAAGGTAATTAGTAATGGTACCCAAAAGTTATTAGTCAAATTTCAAGTCCAATAGTAAAACTAATACTATAACTACACTCCTGACATTCTCTTGATTAAAATGAGACTCATATTGCTTATGTTTAGATTATTGAGTACAAAGTTATGAAGGTTTAAAGTTTTTTAAGTTTTTGAGTTAAGTGGGAGATCCTAAAATATCACTATTAAATACTCATTTTACTAGCAATTTGATACTACATAATGTTTCTCTCATTTTTCTGATTAAAATAAGATATATATTTAATATATTTAGATTATTACTTTGAGTGTTATGGATGTTTAAAGTTCTGTAATTATCTATTTTAAAATTAACTAAATCAATTAATTAGACCTTTTGATTTGATTTATTTAATTCAGCAGATAACAATACCCACAACTGGCGACTGAACAGGTACAAGCGGGGCCTGCGATCTCGACCACTCTGCACAGCAGGTGGGGCCCATGACAGAGGGATGTGACTTTGGTGCTAGCGGGACCCACACGTTACAATGATGCTCTATGCGTGGTAGGCCTGCGTAGCATCACGCGAGTCGAGTCAGGCCTGACTCAACCCGAGATGGAGGCTTTGCCTTCTCCGCAGAGGCGACCTAGGGTTTCACCATGCACGGCGCACGGACCACCTCCGGGCTCGGCACACATCTTAGGATGAAGCTTACATTGTGCCCTGCCTCATAAGCTCAAAAACCCCAACTCACAGGGTCCCTAACACCTCAAAATCTGATGCCCTAAGTGGCTTCTATGAGACACAAGCAGCTCAACACTATTGACTACTGTAGATCAAACTCTAAATTACCTCGATCTAGATTAATCAAACACGATCGAACCCAGACAATCTCTAATATTTAAAGTGAAATAAATTTTTGAAATTATGCGATGAAGAATGCATAAAGGAATAGGAAGAAATATGTACCTAAAGATCAACGGTCCTGAGCTCTGCAGTGACAGGGATGAATCAAGCTGATGCCCACTCCCTTGGTTTGGCCTCGGACGATCCTAATTGAGACTTAGAAGCTCTTAAGGGGGAATAACGGAGCTTACAAGGCCCCACGGTGGCGGCGATTGGCCGACAGGGGCGGTGTGCGATGCGTGTTTGAGGGTTTGACACGTGCAACACACGGGGCTCTATGTAAGGAAGAGGGAATCAGGACCGTTCGATTGGACCGTCCCATCGAACGTCATTCCAAAATTTTCAAATGAATTTAACATGTTAGCGGACAATGGGCCCGACCCAAACCCTTAAATGGCAAGTCCCACTTATATAAAATGCTAATTATTAATTTAATGAAATTTACTTAATTTAATCAAATTTTGTAATTAAATTTGTACTATAAATTAGACTAAAAAAATTCCAATAATTCATCCCTAGCTAATTGAAGGGTGAGGAATGCAATGACGAAATTGGATTTCAATTTCAAAGAGCAATTAATTTTTATATTTTCCTGGGTATTTTTAATATATTAAAATATTTGACAAAAATCTAATGACTCCCAAATGCTTCCAAAATATCACTCCTGACTAATTTGAGGGTGATGGGCATAATGGCGAAGTCAGATTTTTGATTTGGGTCAATTTAATTGTGTTAGTTTCCAGGGTTCTTGAAATTCCTAAAATCAGGGTTTGATCCATTTGACCCCAAATTTGGACCAAAACTTCAGGGTGTGGTCTTAATGACTATTTAAGGGTGTTTAAGATGATGGACTTGACCCAAACCCTTAAATAGTAGGTCCCACTTATATAAAATGCTAATTATTAATTTAATCAAATTTAATTAATTTAATCAAATTTTGTAATTAAATTTGGACAATAAATTAGACTCAGAAAAATTATAATAATTCACCCCTAGCTAATTGAAGGGTGAGGAACGCAACGATGAAATCGGATTTCAATTTTGAAGAGCAATTAATTTTCTTTTTTATGGGGTATTTTAAATATATTAAAATAATCGACAAAAATCCAACAACTCTCAAATTGTAGCTCCTCGCCCCGTCATCGTGCGCAAAAGAGATAATCAATCAATGGCGGAGCGGTGCGCTACTCAGGGAGGGATTCCACATCTCTCTGAATAGCTAAAAGCTGCTAGCTCAATCTCAAGAAGGGTTGATAGCTAATACTTAAGATAAGATTAGTATCATTATCCTAAGTATTAAGCTAATATATACATTGGATTATGAGTATAAGAAAGAGAAATCCAATATATGTAGAGTAACATCAGCATTTCTAGTATCCTGATCACATCACAATACTAAGTAGAAGTAATACAAAGATAGAGTGCGGAAGCTAAAAGCAAACATCCATAAATATTTATCACAGAAACTGAATAAAATATTCATCTCAGAAAAGAAAAGAAAATACATCTAGAATTATTATAAAGAGTTTACTGAAGTACAGAAAAAAGTCTAAATACTGAATTGAAAAAAATAACTAGGCAAAATAGTAAAGGCTGGAGAAGAGTCCACTAGTGCTCCATAAACTCCTCCTGGATCTTTTGAATATCCACTGGATCTGGCTCCACTAACTGCAATGGATATAGCAAATTGTCAGATCCTAAAAGTACCACGTGTTAGACAATAAGTCTAACACATCGAAAGCTATTCTAAATAGTTATAATTATCTAAAACTTAATATTTAAATAGCTTAAATAAAATAATAGAAAAACTGTACAATAGTTGAAATTTTGAAAATAGGATAAAGCAGAAGTAAAGTAAAACTGACCTGTAAATTGAATACTGAATGCAAGTAAAATAATAAATGATATAAATTTGAGTAAGTAATGCTGTAAAATTGTACTGTATGTCATTGAAAATGTAATATGCATCTTAGTATGTCACTGAATTATGCATTTGGTGCCACATGCACTCCAAAGAAATCATGGTAACCATGATACATGGTGCATCCCGTAAGTCCTACCAACATTGATGCATGCTGCATCCCTTAGTACACATTACTGTTGATGTATGCTGCATCCTATAGTTCACAATGTTTTCATGTTTATGCTTATGCAATTATGCCAAGGATTTTAATCCAACATGATTCATAGAATCATCAAAAATTGATTTAAAATAACATAATGATTCCATTATCTCCACTGTGCAAAATTCATCTAAATGAATTATGACTCCTATTTCTTATTTAAGGAATGATCTTAGTTAAGATTATACTTAGATTTATTGACTGAAGTGGTTGTATACACATGGTTAGTATGTTTCCAAGAAAGGCAAATTTAACACTTAGTTTGTTTAACTGCACTTATCAATGAGCATAAAGATAATGGGACAAAACCCTTTTACAGTTTATTCTCTCAAACTAACCTGTTAAATACCCTAAATACAAGTATACTTAGTATTCAAAGAAGGGTGACTTGAGCTACTTAATTTATTTAACTACACTTATCAATGCGCACAAAGATAAGGGGACGAAACCCTTTTTACAGTTTATTCTCTCAAACTAAGTATTCAAGTTCCATACTCGTAATGCTCTTAAGTTTATAAGTGTTACTCTAAGTTGGACTATACATATCTAATCACATAGGGTAAGCTAAGACTCTACAATCCTACTTAGAGTGACACATCCAAGCATGGGTTATGTTGGAGTGACTCAACACCATGGGTATTCCTAGCACATCCAACTGACAATCTGCTGATTTTAATATATCTATTTTAAAAAAAATAAGGATTATCAAACTAATAAGTTCATGCTCCATTTGGATGAATCCTACACATGGTTTCAAGTATGTGACCAAAAGGTCACTCAATATAAGTTACTACCACATGGGAGAAACTTATTCTATATGTTTTAGGTAATCCTACCACAAGGGTCTAAGACCAAACATCTAAGGCTAAGAAGGAGCATCTAAGTTTCTACCTCAAGTCTCAACAATAAGATCTTCCTACCTCAATGTCATATCAATTATTAAGGCTTAGTAATTATTGCATTAATAACCAAAGGCAAGATCATAAAGATCTTACACTTCTAACAAGAAAGCACAGTTAAGTCTTATATTTTCACTAATTTTTATTCTTTTTAAGTTTGAATTGATCAGATTAGATGGGTAAACCCATCCGATCAATAGATATTATTGGAATCATGAAAGTGCTTTATCTGTTCAAATCAGATATTTTACTTAGGGTAATTAAGGTTTAAACCTTAATTTAGACAAGTTAGGGCTTGCCTCCAAACTTGACCAAATCAATACAATTGTTTAGTTTATTGATTAATGATAAAATTAGTGAATTATTAGTGTATTATTGCAATCAATTTCAAGTTTAAGGTCAAATATAAATTAACTTAATTATTCTTTAAGGTTCATAGGGTTTAAGGGTGCTTAATATCAAATAAATTATTCAAGATATCCAATTTAGGGCTTAATCTCTCTAACATGCATACTACTATTATTAAAGCATATAAACATTTAATTAAGCAAAAATAGAAAATAATTAAAGCTAATCAAACCCTAAATCAAGTCAAAAAATATTAGCACTTAATTACAAATCTAACCATTCAAACTTATGAAACTTAGAAATTAGATTCTACTTATCCATATGAACAATTAGAAACTTAGTTTCCTAGATTAGGTTAAGTGTAAGCCCTAATTTTCACTAATCATGCATTTTTAAGATTAGAGCATAATTAACAAATAATAATCAAAAAATTAATTTACCTAGCCCATACATTCTACGAAGTATAAGAAGAATAATAGAACTTTAATCATGCAATTTGGTTAAGTATATAATCTAATCTTCTCTAATCAAGATCTGGAGTAATTAGGCAATATTAGAAAATCCAACTGCATAAACCTAAATATTTTTATATATGTTTATTACTCATGATTTTTTGAACAAAATAGTATATAATTTTATATGATTTGAACAGGTGGATCAAAAGTTATTCAATTAATTAAATTTGTATTTATCCAATTAAATTATCCCTATGATTTGCTTAATCAGATTATTTTCCTTAAGGAAAATAATTCTGATTAATCCTATTATTATTCACGGGCTCAGCCCATTTTTAAAACACATAGGTCGACTGGGGCTCAAGCGATTAAACATTGCCGTACCGCACAGTAGCTTCATCCCCAACCCTTCACCCCAAGGATTAGGGATTTAGGGTTAGGCTTCAAGGCCAATTCCTAGGACCCTCGACCACACCACGTCCCAAACTTGATCCTTACATGACTATGGCTTGAGATGCATCGATCATACCTAATATTCCCTTGTGAGAAGGCCGAAAGCTCCCGAACCTTACTCACCCGAGAGCTTCTTCATGGTGCTACTGTGGGGAGTCAATTCTTCCCATAGAGGCTAAAATTCACCCCAAGTTTGATCTCTATACCTTCAGAGAGGCGAGATAGACCGAACCCCCATGGCAGCAGGGTTTGGGATGCAGTTGATTGCTCGGTCCTTACTCAGACCCAGCTTTCTGAATGAAACAAAACTTGATCGATCATTTCGATTGAGCAAGGCGAAGGCGGGTTCCAAAACTGATCGCCGTGAGTTTAATTAGTATAGATGATCATTCACAAATCAAAAGGAATGAGGTATTGAGCCTAATTGGCTCAGTACAGTAAGCTAAGTTACCTGATTTGATGGGGGGGCTTGGATTGATCAGCAAAGGAGACCCCAGAGCTTGACTGAGGTTCAGAGGAGTGATAGGGGTTATAAACACCAATACTACCCTCTATCAGTAGCTTTCAAGCAGTTGGATTACCGAAGGAAAGCTCAGACAAACTGACAATGGAGAATTGGGGAAAAACTCTAATTGAGTTCAATTAATCACTAAGCAGCTCTAGGAAGGATCCTGAGCCTATTTATAGCGTCAGGAAATGGGTTGGGTACAATGGGTATGGCAGGAAGTGGCCCAAGAGCTTGGGCCATGGCCAAGCTCTCAAATTCCATTTTGAGCTTGGCTAGGCCATGGGGCCCGATTGGGTCGCCTAACCGTTAGAGGAAGGATCCCCAACGTCTTGTTGAAGTGGAGGAGGTAATGGGGGACAAGGTGAGCAGCTGGCGTACAAAGATCCACAGTGTGAGTGCATTGTGGGTCATATGATCTATCGATCAGAGCCACAGAACAACCCTGATGACCTAGATCTTAACAACTGGATCCGAAGTGATCCGAGCCGTAGGATTTGAAGGATAGATTCAACAATGGATCCACACTTCCGTGGGATTAAATCATGGCCATGGGATCTAGTAGCGCAACGGTGAGATGGAGCGGGGCTCCACTGTCGCGTGACCCGGGCTCCACAGCGGATCTCCCAAAGTCCGCATAGCGGATCCTAGATGGGTAAATTGGTTATGAGTAGATTTACAAAATTAAATGATTAGGAACTCTTATGTGCAATTTTCCCAATTTAATTTAAATTCAATTAAGGCCTAAATGACTTCCAAAAATTCTCAAACTTGCACTTCTAGCTAATTTGGGGGTGAGGAATTCAAAAATGCAATCAGATTTTGAATTAAAGATTAAAATATTTTATAAACTAATTAGGGTACCTAATTGGACCAAAATGCTCATTTGACCTAGAGATGTCTGATTGACCCCAAATTCTTAGGGTTAGCTTATAATGACCTATTAAATGTAATGTAACTATAATTAGAGCATGATTATGCTTATAATTTGCTAAGTAACAACCTATGATTGTTGCACCATAGTAGCAAGAAGGTCCTCCTCCTGGCTAAGCTCATCACTTGATGCTATCTCCATGAATAACTCAGAATTTGATACTGTTGGTATCACAATGCTTGGGCCCCAGCCAAGAAAAAAAAAATTTGTGTTAGACAATTATTTAAGCATTTAAAGAGGCTATTTTAATGAAAACTAGATGTTTTAAGATATCACATTTACTAAAAATTTAAGCATTTAAAGAGGTACAACAAGTGACAAAAAAAGGATAATTATAAATAAAACATTTATAACTAAACAAAATAAAGTATGTGAATAATATACCTTAACCAGAAGCTGAAACAAAGTTAGATAATAAATATATGTAACTATAAGTGCTAAAAGTTAACTCATCTTAATATGCTTTTGATCATATGAATATATGCTGATTTACAAAAAAAAAAAAGTAAAAGTATAAAAATGATTCAAATAAGCATAATTAACATCCTAATATAAGCAAAGAAATGAGTAAAATTGAACTAAAATGAACTATAAAATGTGCTGAAATAGATAAGCATATATAACAAAAAACTTGACTGAACAAAGCCACTAAACTGGAATTGAATTTAGAGAGGTGCCTAAATTAGTTTTGCCATAACAAAAATGGGCCAATCAGGGACCACTATCTCTCTTCTTGAAATCAAGTGCCCAAGAATAATGCCCTCCTTGACCATAAAGTGCCATTTTTCCTAATTCAAGATTAAATTTGATTCTTCACATCTTTTCAAAACCTTTTCTAAGTTATTTAGGCAATGATTGAAGAGCTCCCAACTACAGAGAAGTCGTCCATAAAGATTTCTAGAAATTCCCCAATCATATCAGAAATAATAGCCATTATACACCGTTGAAAGGTGGCTGTAGCATTGCATAATCTGAATGGTATTCTTCTAAAGGCAAATGTCCTAAAGGGGTAGGTGAAAGTGGTTTTTTCTTGGTCTTTAGACGAAAAAAGGATTTGATTATATCCTGAATACCCATCAAGAAAACAAAAATAGGGGCTCCCTGCCAATCTATCAAGCATTTAGTCAATAAAAGGAAGAGGATAGTGGTCCTTATGGATAGCTTTATTTAATCTTCTATAATCAATACACGCTCTCCATCTGGTCACGGTTCTAGTGGGGATCAGTTCATGGCTTTCATTAAGAACAACTGTCATCCCACTCTTTTTGGGGACCACATGTATAGGACTTACCCACGAACTATCCGAAATTGGGAAAATGATTCCAGCGTCTAAGAGTTTAATGATTTCTTTATGAACTACTTCTCTTATATTAGGATTTAATCTCTGTTGGGGCTCAATTGAAGGGTTGGATTTATCTTCCAAAAGGATATAGTGCATACAAAGAGTTGGACTAACCCCCTTCAAATCAACTATACTCCAACCAATTGCTCTCTTGTGCCCTTTCAAAACCTCACATAGAAGATTATCTTGATGTTGGGTTAACAGGGAGGAGATTATTACAGGAAGAGATTCTTTTTCCTCTAGATAAGTATATTTTAAATGTGAGGGAAGAGGCTTCAATTCTAATTCCGGGGGGAGGATTATAAAGGGCTGAATTATTTTTCTCTCCTTAACCAACTCCACAATCACATCCGTGTTCATGAGGTCCTTCTCTTCCTCCCCTGCTAACAGTCCTTCTTCATCTGTATCTCTCATAACCCATGCTTCTTCTATTGAATTGATTTTCCAACAATCCTCATTGGGTTTAGATGGGTGTCTCATAGAATCATTCGCATGAAACTTAATCTCCTCCTCCCCATATCGCAACTTCAATTCCCCTTTATCTACATCAATTAAGGTTCTTCTGGTAGCCAAGAAAGGTCTACCTAGGATAATAAGAATTTCTTGATTTTCATCTTCCATATCCAAGATGATGAAATCAGCGGGGAAGATGAATTTATCAACCTTTACGAGCACATTTTCCACTATTCCTAAAGGGGATTTTACGGATCTATCAGCAAATTGGAGGAGAACAGAGGTGAGTTTTAAGTGATCAATTTCTAACTTCTTGAATATGTGAAAATGCATCAAATTAATGGACGCACCTAGATCACAGAGGGCCTTTTGGAAGGACTGGCTTCCAATAGTGCAAGGAATAGTAAAACTTCCCGGATCTTTCTTCTTGATGGGAATTTTTTTCTGAAAGATTGCACTGCACTCTTCTGTTAATGCTACAGTTTCTTTTTCATCAATTTTTCTTTTCTTAGAGAGGATATCTTTCATAAATTTAGCATAACTAGGCATTTGTTCTAGAGCTTCTGCAAAAGGGATATTTATATGAAGATTTTTAAAAGTTTCCAGGAATTTGTGGTATTGGGCATCAAGTTTCTCCCTGGCTAAACGTTGAGGATAAGGTATATTAGGGACTGCCTTAAGTTGATCTCTAGACTCTTCCCTTTCTTCATCTCGAACTTCAGGCCTCTCTTTTTGACTGTTTCTTCTTCCTCCCCCTTTTCCTCTCTAGTTATCTCTATGTTTTCCTGATTTCCCTTTTTCACAACCAGTTTGGTAATTTTTCCAATTCTTAGGGTTATTACGTTCCCTGACTCTTCTTCATACTTACTGATGACTCCCACTAATGAAGGTTGCTCTAACTATTTCATGATTTCCTTTAGCTTTTGTTCTATTCTTTTTACTGACTCTTCTTGCCTTAACAGAGTGTGTTTGTGCCTACTTAAGGTGGCATCAGTTTTATTCATGAATTAGGTTGTGGCGGTTCTGAATTCAATAAGTGAGTTTTCCAATCTCTCTCTATTCCTTCCATGATTCAAAATTACATTGACATTTCTTAACTCTCCATCTTCCTCATGACAATAATTTACATACCTGCATTCTAATTTTTTAGTGAGTTGAGAGATTTGCTTTTGGAGCTCAAGGATTTGTTATGAATTTCTGAGTGAGTTACATTCATTTTTATTATGGTGATCATTCCTATGGAGAGGCCATTGGTAGGCATTGTTTGCCATTTCATCCAAGAGGTCGTAAGCCTCCAATTGGGTTTTACAACTAAGAGAGCCCCCCGATGGCTGCATCAATGAGTGTCCTTGCAGGGGCATTCAATCCAATATAAAATATTTGAACTTGCATCCACAAGGGAAACCCATGATGAGGGCACGCCTTAGGTATTCTTTAATTTGGTCCCATCCATCATAGAGTGTCTCCCCTTCCAACTGAGTAAAGTTGATTATCTCAATTCTCAACCGAGCAGTTTTTACCAGAGGGAAATATTTGGCTAAGAATTTCTTAGCCAAATCATCCCACGTCCAGATGGAATCGCTTGGAAGAGAGCTGAGCTAACTCTTGGCTCTGTCTCGTAAAGAGAATAGGAAGTGCCATAATTTAACCGCATCTTCAGAGACGCCGTTAAACCTGAAGGTGTCACATATTTCAAGGAAAGTTGAAATATGTGAATTCAGATCTTCAGTGGCTAATCCCCCAAACTGATTATTTTGCACCATACTCAGTGTGGAGGGTTTGATCTCCAAGTTATTAGCTTCCATATTAAGCCTAACAATTGCATGGGACATTCCCCTAACAGTGGGAAGTGCATAATCCTACTGGCTCTCCTAATGACTCTACAGGATTTTCATTATCATTATCTATAACAGCTTGTTGGTTCAAAAGGTTTTGTTCTCTCCTAACCTGCAAGTAGGTTCTTTCAATTTCTGGGTCAACAGATAATTCGTGCAAACTCTTCTACTCATACACTACAATAATTAGGCTATCAAGAACAAATTTGACAATAATGTTCAGAAATTTAACATAAATAAAAGAAATAAAAAAGAAATAAAAAAGTAAGTTGTTAGTGCTTATAATTACAAAAATAAAAAACTAAAAGTATATGCAAGGAAATACTTAAATCACTAGCTGCTTAAAGATTATCCTTAATACAAAACAATTCCAACTCCACAGCAATGGTGCCAAAAACTTGACAGACTGTAAATACACGCCTGCGTTTGCATGCAAGTGTACGTGGTATGAAGTAATAAGTGAAAAGTGTTAGTTTTTAGGATTTATCAAACCACAGAGAATTGGTTGTTTTGTTACTAAGGTTTATCTATTCTCACTAATGTTTAAGCTATGATGTAATTGGTTTGACTTGGTTTTAAACTAAGCATAATAATCACTAAGTAGAAATTAAGTCAGATTTTGTAATTTTTATCGTATCTTTTGATCAAGGAGATGAGGATTATTAAATTTTTTAAGATCTTATAAGAATTGATTCCACTAGGAGCATCACTCGCATTGCACATAGTTGAAATGAGGGAATAATATGTTGGGCTCAATGACTATGTCATCTCGTTCATGAGCACACAACTATTTCTTTCCCTCCCTCAATTATGTTGAGCTAAGGAGCTCACTTAGTGGGTTTTAACATTACACGCATCAACACTTTAGTTGAGCTTAGATTAAGGTGCACTAAGCTCAAGAACTTTTCTCACATAATTCTAAGCTCTCATGCACTCATAAATTTAGTATCTAACTAAAGGTGAGCTATGGAGCACAAGACACTTTAGTTCTTGAGTTTATTAGTTCATTTTCCTTTAATTCACAATCAAGACTATAGTAATACTAAGTATTTCTTGAGCAAGGCATTGAGTTCATACATTTTATTAATACTTGAGGAAAACTTCATACAATTAAAATGTAACTATCAAACACATGGAATTTCTCCAACCCTCCCCAAGGGAGATTTAGTTATCTATTATAAAAGAGATAAAAAAGAACACATACATGGATAAAGACCTTTTCAGATCAACTAAGAAAAGAAATTATAAAAGAAGAGTTTAGAAGATACTATGAATGTTCATTAGAAGTTCTCTGGATCCTTTTTCTTCTTCTTGAAGTTCCTCTCTTAGGTTGCTAGTATTGCCTTCCTTTTTCTTCTCCTTGGTAAATTGGCTCTTCCACCCTTGGGGAGTTCCTCTCTTCCACTATGCAACCCTTCTCCTTACTTAAGTGATTTGAAAAAAAATTGGAACCCTCCTCTAGACAAGATGAGTGATATTTATAGGAGAGGGGCTGCATTCATCACACTTAAGATCCAAACCAGCAATTCCAATTGAAAATTATGAGCAATGATGGCAAAAATCCCAATTGATGGTGAGGTGACCAATATCTTCATTTGTTTAGCCAATACATCACCTCATAAGCCTCCTTTTCATTTAAAAATGTAGCAGCTGTAGAGGGAATGATGGCTGGGGATAAGATGCAAGTTGGGGGTCTTATCCCAGCCGCATTAAATGCTCATGCCAGAGGAAATTACGGCGGGCCGCTGCAGCGCGCTGCGACGTACAATGGCGCAAGCAATTTTCACAAAGTGTCCCGCTACAGCGCATTGCAGCGCTAGCGTTTTGTAAATCGCACCGCTGCAGCGCGCTGGAGCGGTAGCATTTCGCAAAATGCTCCGCTGCAGCGCGCGGTAGCGCCAGAATTTGCAAATCGCACCGCTGCAGCGCACTGTAGCGGCAGCATTTCGCAAAAAGCTCCACTGCAACATGCGATCACACCCACGGTTCGCAGCTTGAACTGCTGCAGTGCGCGATCGCGCTAGCAATTTGCAAAATGACTCGCTGCACATGCTGTAACACCAACATTTCGCAAAATGCTCCACTACAGCACGCGACAGCGCCCGTATTTAGCAACTTGACCTGCTGCAACGCACGACAGCGCCTGTATTTCATGACACGACCCGCTGCAGCGTGCGGCAGCGGTTTCCTTTAAAAAAATTTGGAAATTTCACAAATGACTCTGAATTCCATGGATAGGCCTTTTTCCTAGAAATAGAAACACAATTTGATTAAAGGAACAATTTTAAGATCAGAAATAATTGAATTTTTCCTTTATTTTAGATATAATATATGGATTCATCAAGGGTTTAAACTTGAAATCCAAAGTGTTAGATCTATGGTTTCACACTCAGTCTTACTCTAAAGATAGAAAACTTTATGGACTAAAAGATTAAGGAAATATGCTCCTAATTTAGAAAGGCTGGATTTAAAATCATAATATAAAATAATTAAGTAAGAACTTATAAATCTATTGAACTAAATTCTGTCTATAGAGTAATTTTACTATTCTATATGTTAAACACACCAAAACTACTAAGAAGAATTCAAGGGATATAATCACTAAAGAATTTAAAAAAGGAGGTTATACCTCTATAAGACTTTATTTAATGAATATCTCAAATCACTTCAATAGATCTAAACTAATATAATCAAAGATTTAAGAGTTTAGATTAATTTCTTAATAACTCAGCTAAAGTTAGATTTAAGATTCTCATTAAGATGTAAACTTAGGAATGATTGATATAATTGGGTGATATGGTAGTTAAGTTAACTAATACTAATTTCATAAGGTTTATGTTCATTTAAAAAGTCTAAAATGAAGATCTAAGATCATATTAGGGTTTTCATGGTTCTTAAGTGTATTTTAAAAAGATTTTAAGATTTAACACTTAGGATTCATTAATTAGCTCCAAAAGCCTTTGAAAAGCTAATAAGCAATTATCTTACTGATTTAAATAATTTAATCAGAGTTCTAGGAGTTAAGGAATCTTAAACCAACTTGGTCAAAAGAACCAAAATGCCCTTCCTTAAGGGAATATTGGGATTTTAAGATTTAAGGTTTCAAATTGACCTAAACACTTCTAAAAGGTCCATTACCACTTAATGAAGGAATTAACATCATAAATATCAAATTTGCATTTAGGATAGACCTAATGAACACTAATTAAATTTTAGGGTCCTAAGGGTGATTAACAAAATTATACTAAGGAAGTGAGGCCTAAGTTTATAAATTGGTTCTATAAGACTTATGTAGATGATAGATATCAAGATCTAAAAAAAATTAATGATCAATTTGACTAATTATTCACTAATTAAGTTTTAGAGAGATATTTAGCTAAATCATAAAATTTAATTATATAAAGTAAATTTTAATTTTAAAATTAATACTCTCAATATTTTTCTGATCAAAATGGTATATTGGATCATACCATTTGGATAAGTATAGCTAAAGTTATTTAAATAATTTACATAGAATGTTATTAATTAAATAATCTTACTGGAGAAGTCGATTGATAGTTCAGAGGTTCTCGACCTTGATGGTTGTAGGCCGGAATAGGAGTAGATGCAGCCTTGGGGGTTGCAGAAGAAATGGGAGGTGGCATCACGGCCAAAGTAGGATCTCAACTGTTTAGCGGCTGAGGATGGAATGCTTGATAGAGCTTTAAATGGGTTATGAGCACCCCATCAATAGTTTTCTTGGCATCGCAATGATAAAAATGATGGCTTGGTCGACCACATTATAACAAACATTACCTTGATGGTAAGACTTTCCTTAAGGATGACAACGCTTGCTCACAGTCCTCAGTTTGCAGATGATCAGCCTCAAGATTGAATACTTTTGCCACTTTCGGTGACCAAAGGTTTCCCTTTTAGAAGGCATGAAGCGAGCCACCCTTTTGCGGTCCATTTGACCTTGAAAATGTTCTTGGAGAGGAGCCACTTTGACTATCTTGAAGAAGTTCTTGAACTGACAGGAGACCGAGTGAGTTTGGATCGAGTCTCTTAGTCCCTTCTAGAATGGGTTGCATCTTGATGCTTCATACCAGACTAGGTCTGGGGTAAAGCGAGATAGTCACCAAAATTTGCACTCATATTCAAACACAGACCTCCTACTCTGAGCAAGGTGGAGCAACTCATCCTCTATGATAACATGGGCAGATACTGGGATAAAGACTTCTTTAAAAGCCTCAATGAATAGATCCCAAGAAATATCTTCCAACTCATATGCTACGAACTTGACATTGCGCTCAATATCCCACCAATACTAGGCTTCATCTTGGAATAGGCGGGTGACCAAATGAATGGCTTCAGAGTTCGGACACTTAATTTTTGCTAGATTCTCTTCAACTAACTTAAGCTAGCTAAACGTGTCCATATGGTTCATTGCCTCGTTGAATGTGGGTATCTTATGTGAAGACCCACTTAAGTAGTAATAAGTAAAACTCTTAAACATCGAGGCGCCTTTTCAGATAACGGTGGAGTTCTTGATAAGAACTCCAAAGTTAAGTGTGCTCAGGTGAGAGCACTCCCAGGATGGGTGACCTACTGGGAAGTTATCTTCTGAGGGCAAAATCGTGAGGCCTTTCAGGCCAAAGCGGACAATACCATGGTGCTTAAGAGCTTGGGCTATTACAATCCTAAGATGCAGAAAGCTGTGGAGGAAACCATCTGTAGAAAAGTGTGGTGCAAATGGGGCTGTCATATGAATCACATGTGGTTGATGCGAGTTTAAGATGAGAGTACGGATTTTTTGCGCCTGTTGCGCATTGCTTTCCATTAGAGTCCTCATCGGACTTTCCAGGGAATTAACATCATTGGATCCACCGAACAATAAGACAGTGTTCTTAATTGAGGTAAGAATGGAAGGGGATCCTAGATTCATGATTGCAATATCCAAGGGTACAATTTTAGAGAATGAGGCAAATTTATTATTTCTTTCAATCATTACTTTTCAAAGGAGAAGTTATAAGGATAAGCATAAATAAAGAAATGATATGAAAGATGAATACAATGATCTATAAATAAGCTCAACTACAGAATTCTACTATAAAAGAAGTACAAAAATCATCTTATGGTACAATTTCAAAGAATGAATACTAAATGCTTCTTTTCTAACCTTCAGAGCCACCACCTTTCAGCTGATCTGCCAAGTATAGCTCCCAAGATCTGAAGGCGATAGCTATCTAGACATGCAGTTTCCCTGAATGCAGTAGTCATCCGAGCTAGCCACTCTCTTGTAAGAACTGAGAGACTAGTTACTTGAAAACTTGGACATACTATATAATAACCCTAGGTTGTTATCCTGATAATCTATAGCCTAATTAATCATTAATTTCAATGTCATTGCTTTTAGAACATCAAATTAAGACTAACCTGAAAATTTAAAGTCAATTAGATTTCTCTAAGTTCAAGATGACATTATGATCAATCTAGATGCCCTATATTAGACTTAAAATATTTTGATCTCAAAATTAAAATCTCATTACATTTTTGAATTCCTCACCCCCAAATTAGCTCAGGGTGAAAGTTTGGTGCAATTTGGAGATCATTTAGACAATAATTCAAATTTTTTGAAAATGGTCTAATTGCATTCTAGGGTTCCTAACTTTTCAAATTTGCAAATATTTCCCTTACCAGTTAAAACGGCCGGGATCCACAGTGCGGACCGCGGGCAATCTGCAGCGGAACCCAGGTCGCGCGATAGCGAAGCCCTGCAAATCTAGTCATCGTGTTTAATGAATCAATGGCTAAGATTAGATCCCGTGGAATCATGGATCAGCCATTGGATATGCCCAACCGATCCTACGACCCGGATTACTCCTGCAATCAGCCGTTAGGATACGAGCGATCTGAGCCATTCCGCCATCTGATCGATTGATCAGATGGCATCCGAAGGTCCCGACACTGTGGACCTTCGTCCCCACTCACTCTTGTGCCCGACCGAAGATCACCCCATACTGCTAGCTGCCCTCCCTGTCCCCCACTAATGCATCCAGTTCAGCAAGCCATTGGGGATCCTCCAGTTATGGTTAGGTGCCCCAATCGGGCCTCGTAGCTCGGCTGAACTCTAATTGGAAATTCGAGAGCTAGGCCATGGCCCGACTTCTCAGGTCCTTCCCAACCCAATCCAGCCATCTAGAAACTTCCCCCACTCTCTGTCGAGGCTATAAATAGCCCCAGCATTGCTCCATTTGATCCTTGCTGATCAATTAAGCTCGGTTGCCCCGTCACCATTGTCGTCTGTTCAAAGCTTGTATAGGCAATTCTAAGAGCTCTTGAACTAGTGATAGTAGGCTCTTTTGGTGTTCAGGATCCTTTGCGCCTTCTGGGAGTTCAGCCAGTGCTGGTCGTGCCCTCTGTCAGCCATCCTGAGTCCAGCCATGAAACCAGGTACCCCTGCTTGCTCGGTCTGAGCCAATTGGGCTCAGACCTTCTTCCATTTGATTTGTAATTGTGCGTATTGTCAAAACAAACCCAATTCTATCGAGCTTAAGCCCTGAGTTATCCATGATCGATCGATTAGATCGATCGGGCTAAGTCCTTAAGGAACGCCTAGGGTCGAGTAAGACCTTGGCGTTCAGCCCACCTCAGGCCCTCAGACCAAGGGGCTTCGATCCATCTCACCTCCCTGATGGTGTAGGGATCGAGCCCTAGGTCTGGCATGGCCTCAATGGGGAGAATTGTCTCCCTGTTGTAGTCCCATTAAGGGAGCTCTCATGTGAGTAAGGTCTGGCTCATCCAGGCTGCCTCACAGAGGGCTTCTGATCCCCATTGATGTGCCTGGCTACGCTGAATGTGCAGCGACCATTTGGTAGTCATTTCATGGCTTAGTGGTGAGGGAATTAGCTGATTAGGGTTCCCCTAATTGGGTCCTTCCGTCAGGATGAAGGATCGGGGACGAAGCTCCTATGTGGGTCAGGCCGACCCGTGACTTGCGTGGTGCAACAGTCTTGGGTCCTCAGGCCCCGATCGACCCGCATCTTTTGAAATCGGGCTGAACCCGTTAAATAATCCAATTAATCCAATCTTAGGGAAATTAAATTGGAAAAATACAAATTAAATTAATATGATAACTTTTAATCCACTGATCCAAACCCTACGATATTATATATCAAATTAATTAGAAAATCATCAGGAATCTGAATATAAAATAATATTTAACTTTTAATGGTTGGATTTTATGTTTTAACCTAATTATTGCAGATTTTGAGTAGGATTGATTAGCATGTATACTTATCCAAATTGCATGTTTATGGTGCCATTAGTTTCCTTGTGATTAGTAAAATGAATGTACTAAGTAATTTCTTTTTCTGGTCTCTGTATGTCAACTTATGCCCTAATCTTATTAATTCATGATTAGTGAAAACTAGGGTTTTTAATCATTGGATCTAAGCAAACTTAGTCTCTAATTAATTGTATGATTAAATAGAACTTATGTGCCATGTTGTAAAAGATTATGATGGTTAGATTTGTAATTAGATGTTAATCCTTTTGAATTGGTTTAGGGTTTGATTAGCACTAATTATTTTCTATTTTTCTAAATTTTTCTGTTAATATGCTCCATAACAGTAAGGTAGATGTATTTAAATCATGTATGTCTATTTATGATGTATAAATTCAACAAACCTAAAATTGAGAACTTAATTATCTTATTTAATATTATGAAGTCTTAAGACCTTGATCAAGCTATTAATACTAGATCTAAATCTGAGATTGCCACCAATAATACATCCTTAATTCATTGATTTGACATTTGATCTATAAATAAACACTTGATCTTAATTAGACATGAGTAGGGGTTAAACCCTAATCCACTTGATTAAGATCTAAACTCTTAAACCTCAAGTAAATTGACTTGATTATAAGATAATACAATTAACAGTATTCCAATAATGCACCTGATTTGGTATTGATCTTAAATCATTAAATTAGACATGATAAGAATAATAATAAAGCCATGTGATTGATAATCTAAATTTAACCTTTGGATCCTTGATATTTTCTTAAATAAGACTACTAGCATAAGATGATTAATGAAATTGTATTGATTTAATAAACTGATCTAAGTCTAATAATATCCTTGATTTGTCCCCATAATTTTAGTATAGCATGTGATCAGATGATCTAATCATCTGATCTAACCACTCTAAACCTAAATAATAAGTAAAACCTATAATATTAGCATTAGAAGTGAGAGTGTGGGATCTCAAGTATCTCACTATTAAGCTCATATCTGAAATATTATAAAAAGACCTTAATTGATGATATATTGAGGTAGGTCGGACCTTTACAAGCTTATTGAGATAGAATCTTAGATGATCCTTTTCACTTTGGAAGTTGATCTTAATACCTTGTGGTAGAACTTACCTAAAACACATAGACTAAAATCTCTTCCTTGTGGTAGAATCTGTATTGGGTGATCTTTGATCACATTTTTAGAGCCTTGCGTAAGACTCACCCATTTAGCATAAGGATCGATAGTATTGATAAATCCTCATTAAATAAATAGAATTGATGATCCTTGATTATTGGATGGTATAGTAGGGTATACCTATAGTACTGGGTTATTCCACTATTATTCAGGATTTGTTGATTCATCTTAGTATAGATTATTTCTGTGTTTTATCCTGCAAGTTTAGTCGGGCATAGTCTCACTTAGACTAAATTATCCAATCCTGAGAGTGTTATGATTAAGGAATTTTGATCATTAGCTTGTTTGAATAAAATTCACCATCGAGTGATGCCTCGTATCGAAGATCGCTTCCATAGGTGTGCTTCAAGTAAACTACGTGATCCTAGCCACCCTTTTTAGAACACTAAATGTGCTTGTGATTTGAGTATTTTAATAGCTTAACTTGAGATACAAATTGCCATCGGGTGATGCCTCCTATCGAAGATCGCTTCGTTAGGGTGGCTTAATTAAACTAAGATTTGAAAACTACCCTTCTTGGAAATGTGCTACATATATGTGTATATCACCTCCTCATTCGATGATTTATAACTAAAACTTCAACTGTAACCAATTATCGTTCTAGAAGCTAGGAGTCAGAACCCTTTTAGCAGGATTCTGCACAATGGAGACTTTGGATTCATTATCGATATTCAAGCATTTATGGATTTCTGGATTTAACTCATGTAGTATAAAAGCATGAACATGGGCATAAGCATGAGCATGATAAATGATTTCAGTGGTGATGTATGCGTATCAGTGATGATTTATAGGTTACAGAATGTTGCATGCATTGACTGGGGAATTTTAGGATGCATCGGCATCACAGTAAATTGCATTCCCAACTGGATGTATGTATACATTGGACCGTACAACTAATAGTCTTTCAGTGATAGTTCTGTTACATATCTGTGGCGTACCGTGTTGTGGCATATTTGGATGCATTATCCTAGTGACATATAGTACAACATTGGACTTTTTTTTACATTAGTTTCTGAGTATTTGATGTTTTCACTTACTTTCATCATTCAACATGCAGCATTTAGCTTTTAGTTCATTTTCACCTTATTTAGTCTTTACATTTTCAAATAATTTAGTGACTTTACTGCTCTCCTATAGACTTATTTACTTTATTGTCTACTTGCATTTACTTTAGTATTGTTTAGTTTAGTTGCGATGTGTTAGGCTTGTTGTCTAATATGGGGTACTTTTGGGATCTAGCAATTTGCTAGATGCTGAGCAGCTTGTTGAGACAAGGCAAGAGGACTTATATGAGATCCAAGAGGAGTACGTGGAGCCTTAGTGGATCCATCTTCCACCATTTACTTATTGTTCTTGCTTTCAGTACTTTAGATGAATTTTACTTTTTAGTATTTTGAAATAGTTTATAATAATTCTGGATGTATTTTGCTTCTCTTTTTTGAGATGAATGCTTATTACTGCTCTGTGATGAATGTATTCTGGATATTTTGCTTTAGCTTCCGTACTTTATTACTCTACTATTATACTTAGTATTATGATGTGATCAGCATACTAGAAATGCTGATATAATAATAACATAGATTGGATTCCTATTTACCTTTTAAAATCTAATGTACGTATTAGTCTAATACTTAAGATAAGTATTCTACTCCTATCTTAAGTATTAGTTCTTGATCATACTATTGGGTTCGAGTCAGCAGCCTTTAGTGTGGCTCAGTCTTAGCCTATAATCGAGAAGATGGATTATGCCTTCCCGAGTGGCGCACTGCTTCGCCGCCAAATTATGATTTACCTGTCTTTTGTGTGGGACGACGGGGCGGGGAGCAACATACTAGTATCTTGTCGAGTACTTCTACTCCCATAGGGGATACTTTACTAATGGTCCTTCCATACACCTTGCCATCCTGGTAATCATCGGTCTAGTTGTCATCGAAGAGCCTAAGCTAATGGATGACTCCATATCACTGACACTCCATTTCTTATGATTTAAAGTTAAATATCAGTTATGATTCTTACTTTATTTTACTTATGTGCATTTTAATTCTTTAAAGTTTATTCAAATCCTTAGATTTTGTTTCCATATTCTCTTAGTTTTATTTCTGAGATTCAACTTGATGAATTATGGATGATGCTTTTTAACACTTAGTGATTGTGATCATATCTGCTATAGAGAATGAATCCTAAAGTAGATAGGAACACTCTTCTTATTTGACACTTTATGATACTTCTCTGATACCAACTATAACATCTCGTCCCGTTAATTATTAGACAATTAGCGGTGGAACGGTGTGTTACTCAAGGAGGACTGCTGAACCTCCTTGAATATCTGCTGAAAGTGAACTGCTGAATCTCAACCCCAAGAGTGGGCTGAGTTCTAATCCTTAAGATAAGTGTAAAGTCCTTATCTTAAGTATTAGGTAAGGTACTTATGTACATTGGATTATGATAGAAATTTTAATAAAGATTCAATATACATGAGTATTAGCATTTCAACATGCTGATAATATCACAATACTAAGTATAAATAGTAGAAAGTATAGAGTGTGAAAGCTAAAAGTAATCATCTAGACCATTCATCATAGAAGCTAAGTAAGGCATTCATCTGAGAAAGGAAAGATAATGCATACATAATTTAATTACTACAGACTGTTTGCTTAAATAAAATGATAGTAAAAGAGTCTCTCACTCGAACTAAAATAAAACTAAAGCTGAAAAGTAAAAGCTAAAGCTGAGTCTACTAATGCTCCACAAACCCCTCCTCAGTCTCGTGCAAAGACTCCTGAGGCTGCTCCACAAACTGATCTGAATCTAGCAAATTGTCAGATCCCAAAAGTACCACAAGTTATAAAATGATTCTAACATATCTAAAGCTACTATATACACTTATAGTTATCTAAAATTTAATATTCATGTAAACAAAAGAATACTATAGAAAATCACTAAAATAGCTGAAAGTTTAAAATGACATAAAGCTAAAAATAAGGTAAAACGATAACTGAAAACTAAGTACTAAAAATAGGGAAAACAATAAGGAAATTGAAACTGAATAAATACTAAAATAAAAATATGTTGTATGCCATTGAATATATATATATACATATATATATGCCATAGAACTGCATGCCACAAGTGTGCATGACTCAATGTCGCATGACATCCCACATATTCCTAGGTGAGCGAATGCTCTGCTAACAGATCTTAGTTGAGCACATCGCTCCACTAATAGATACTAGGTGAGCACATCACTCCGCTAATGCTGATATGACTTATGCATTTTATGATATGTCAAGGCTTTAATAACTATATGCTTTAAATCGTTAAAATTCAGAAATCGAACAAAACTAAGTAATATATCCATTTATCTCCATTGTCCAGGATTAATCTAAATGAATTCTTACTTCTATTTTAATTTTACTGAAATTATGATTCTCACTATAATAATACCCTAAATCATCACATGGAGAGGTTACATAAACATGATTTAACATGTTCTAGGAAGGGTGACTTTACTACTTAGTTTATTTAACTGCACTTATCGATGTGCATAAATAAAAGGGACATAATTTTTTTACAGTTTATTCTCTTAAACTAAGCCGTTAAATTCCCAATTTATAAATATAACTTAAAGTATCCTAAGCAAGGTAATTTGAAACACTTAGTTTGTTTAACTGCACTTATCGATGCGTACAAAGATAAGGGAAATAATCCTTTTATAGTTTATTCTCTCAAACTAAGTTGTTACATCCCCTACTTATAACACACTTTAGATTTGTGATATTTATCTTGAACTGAACTGTACTTATCCAGTTACCTAGGATAATACTAATACTCTACAGTTTTATCATGGGTAAATCAACCAATTCCATTTTATGTTGAATAATTCAACTCTATAGATATGCACTAACATCTCCATCTGATAATACTATTATTTATCATTCTAACAAATTTATTGATAATTCAAGGAATATAAACTAATGAATCTACACTTAATTGTGGTGAGTCTTACATAAAGGTTTCAAGGAATGTAACATAAAAGTCACTCAACTTAGGATACTACCACAAGGGGTAATCTCAATCTAAAATATTTAGGTTATTCTACCACAAGGTTTTAGGATCATCATCTAATATTGTTAAGGTACATATAAGCTTCTACCTCAAAATAAGATAATTAAGTATTTCCTACCTGATGAATTAGCCTACTTAAAAATCTAGCATATACTTGATTCAAAGCAATCTTTATATTTTAAGGATCTAAAGCAATAATCATTATACTTAAGTGATAAATTAATAATTAAGACATGTAAGATTCTAGTTCAATCACATAGTTTAGATGCCAAAAATCAAGTATGCAATTCTCCTAAATCATTAATCAAGCATATTGATCGAGTAAAATCACACCATTTATTAAGAATTATTCATTTGCAAATCAAACATGCCTTATAGGTTAATTCATACCAGTTTTCTTGATTAGGAAAAAATTAAAGATCTTAAGATTAAGTTAAGATTATAAATCACATGAATTATTATAAGGTTTAAGAATTTATTATTTACTAGTTTAGAATCAAATGTCAAATCAACAAAAGTTAAATGAATTCATGCATATTATTAAATGTCAAATCAAGGAGTTCAATTTAGATTAACTTTCCTTTGAGTCTAATTACGGTAGATTAAGGTTGAAATTAATGTTGACTTAATGCATCTATATCACATGGTAAATTAGCAATGCTAACTAGAAAACAAATGCTAATCTTCCTTAATTATGAGCTAAAGTAATTGGTACTTAATTGGCAATTTAAAATTTTAGAATTTAAATTGGATTGAACAAATTAAATTCTAAATATCCTAATAATTGATCACAATGCTTCCAACATAATGATCCATATTTCAAGCAACAAAACAAAGTTATTTAATTAACATGGTTATCTTAGGTTCCAAAAAATAATAATACATTGATTCAATCAAAATAAAAAGTCTACAAGCGCAAGTTTGCCATTCAAGAATATGTTAAACAAGGTCTAAGCATCCTAAGCATGGTTCATATTTTTGCATTATTAGGGTTCTGGAGACATCAAAATACGAAAAACATAAAGCTTGGGCAAAACTGGGTAGTTCTGCGCACTACGACGTGCTGTAGCGCTCGCCTGGCCAAGAGCCAGGAGCTACGGTGCGATATGGCGTGTAATTATGCTGCGGCGTACTACGATGCCATATATCCTGAGGCGCGAGCACTGTGGCGGGCCACATCACTTTCAGGCCTAGGCACTACGACGCGTTACATCGGCAAATTTCCTAAGATGTGGGCAGCTGCAATGCGCTACGGTGCTAGGTTTCCTGAGATGCGGGCACTGCGGCACGCGGTAGCGCTCCCAGGCTGAATACCATGCGATATGGCTCACTGTAGCACTCGACGGTGATTTTGCCTGGGTTAAAAATGGAATGTATCCCTGTTTGTACCCAAATACTCTCAATTCAGGGCACTTCAAGTGCGGTGCCATATACCGATGGAAATGTCTTTCCAAGAACTTTCAATTGATATCAAAATTAGCATAAAAAATATTATTCTAACATCGCAAACAATGATGATCTAGTCTATGTATACATAAATCCTACTTGCTGAACTGTTTTCTTAATGAACAGAATAAGCGTTGATCGGACTCAATCAAGTCCGATTGAGGCTCGATAATAAATCCTAATGCCATGCAAGTGCTACTTAAAATATCACCTCGCAAAGGCATTGATTAAATTCATGGAAAGAGGTGTACAATGAGAGGAACCTGTGCTTGCAAATGGAAGGAAATCTATAGCTAGAGTTCTTCAAGAGCTAGGGAGAAAGGAGCTTCTTCTTCTTCAGCTGCTAGCAAAGCAGTTGAGCAAATGAAGAGGGAGGAGAGCTGAGATAAAGGAGAAAAGAGGCATGGACTGGGAGAGAGAAATGGCAAGGAACTCCATGGGTTATGCATGGAGACCATGCAGCGCACGTAGCATTGCGTAAGGGAGGCAGCTCGTACGCGGGAAAGGAGGAAGAGGGTGTGTGGTCCAGTGCAGAGGGAAAATAAAATATTTTTAAAACTAAATTAATTTAATTTATTAATATTTTCTATTTTTTATTGATGCATTAAAATTAGATCGATAGACGGGCTCTGAAAAATCTCAAAAAATCAACACTATCAAATTTAGGGGTGAGAAACTCAACAACAAAGTTGAATTTAATTTGGAGATCAATTTAATTATCCTAATTTTGGGGTATTTAAATACATTAAATTATTTGAGAAAATCTAATGACTTTTAAATACTTCCAAAATATTACCACTAGCTAATTTGTGGTTGACGAGCGCAATGGCGAAGTTGGATTTTGATTTTGAGGTTCAATTAATTATCTCAATTTTCTAATTAATTAATATTATTAAAATAAACTAAATATTCGATTGAGCTCCGAATCACTCCAAATCTTTGAGGTTTGGTTCTAATAAATAGATGAACTAAATGGAATGATAATTAGGATGTGATTGAGCTAATATTAGGCTAAGTAACAACTTAGGGTTGTTACAAGCACAGTGCCCGAGCCCCACCTAGCATCTGGCGAACCAAGCCACTAAGTATCATGGTTAACCCCTCCTTGGATCGACCTCGACATGCTGATCATGTCGGGACTGATCCATGTCCAGATGGTGAACTATGGAAGGAGTATTCTCCCTATATAGTAAACCCTGATCTCAAAATTTGAGGAATAGGGTTCCTATAATCAAGCTCACCTCAGTTTTGGCTTTTAATTCCTATGAGTAGATCTTGATGTTGTGATGAATTAGGAATTCGGGGTTTTGAACCCTAAATCACGGCATTTGGAGCTCTGTGCTGTGAAGAATTAGGGTTCCAAGAGAAACACTAGTTCCTCCGCTTGTAAAATCCTCAATAGCTCAGGGACGAAGGAGTTGTCACTGCAGGTTGGGCGGACCCAGTCCCACGTGGTGCGACAGTGCGGGCCCCGTCAGGTTCCGTTTGGCCCGCGCCTTTTCAATTAGGCTTGCCTGTCAGATCCTAGATGACCCGACCGGTACCCGAGAGCCATATTAATGGAATTAAATTGATTTAAATTTCATAGTGCAAATTTCCAAAGTTCTAAACTTAGGAATAATTTAATAAAACTAGGCTTAGCCCCAACTCAGTCAGTACTTATCAAAATTTAATGAACATATGTACCATTTTAACTAGAAAATTATGTAGAATCTGAATATGAAATAATATTACAGTTTATGTAATTCATTTTCTAATTAATCCTTAATTAGTTCAAACATTTATTTGAGTATAACTTTGTGATTTAACATCAAAAATCTTCAAACTTAGTTTCTAAATGCTCATTATATAGTAGACACCATTATGACATGCTTAATTTTAAAATCTTGTAATGTTAATTTTTAATTATCTTAATCATATTTTAGAACGCTTAGCCTAGATTAGGAGTTTGAGATCTCCAATTTTGGATATATTACTATCTATGCTTTCATTTGGATGTCTAGAACCTAATGGCTTGCTCAATTTTTTGATTTGAATCCATCTTGAACAAAATTGGAATTTTGCCTTGGAAAATAACCATTTTGCCCCTTTCATTTTGGTTAACCTAATCCTATAATTTAGATTTGATCTTTTGTTGTCTAAACCTTTCCTAAGTCTTAGTGCTAAGTCAATTTGACTTAACACTAGTTAGACGCTAGTGTAGGTAGCTCTACCCTAGTTTTGGAGGTTGAATCCCTAATTAGGGTTAGCTTTGCTTAACCTTTTATCTTAAGACTTTAATAATCCCTTGTTGGTGTCCAAAGTGTCTCTACACTTCTTGGGCAACAACCTATCAATTAAGATTAGTCAACTCAAATCTTAGATTCCATTTAACTAAGTTATATTTTGTGACAGTATTGTAGCCTCCTTTAGGTGAAGAGTCACATCCATTTTTGGATAAGATGATTCTCATCCCTTAGAAAGTTTGCTTGCAATCTTATAATTTAGTGGCTAAGTCATTTTGTGACTTAGGCTTTAGCTTAGTCATTCCTTTTGGAACGAGTTCTCCTTCTTAGTTGGATAATTTATGTATAACCCTTAGATCCTTTGGTTGGCTAAGTCACATATTGTCACTTAGGTGCCAATCTAATCTTGTTATAGATCCTTTTGTATAAGTCATAGATTATGACTTGTGTCAGTAGTCTTATGGTAACCGTTTTGAACCTTTGGTGTCAAGTCACCATATGTGATTTAATTCATTAGTTTCTCATGCCTTTTAGGGTTAAGTATCCAAATTTGATATTTACCCTTTTTGCCTTAGGAGAATCCTTTAACAAGAGATGAATATCTCTTTAGTGGTATAAACCATAAAGTGGATTAAGTCTATGGATAGTTCACTCTATTTTCCTCCTTAGTGTGAGATTACACTTAATTAAATGGATATAACATTTAATGTAATTTTATGTGTAGAGCTTATTAGCCAATCCCTTGGCTTCATTATTAGACTTAATCTAATAATGGTGCTTTAGCTAGCTCTTAAGTTTATACCTTAAAAGTGTAAGTAGTCAAAGAACCATAGTTCTTTGATGCCAAGCTTTTGGATTCTAATTCATTGAATTATAATTGTTTAGTTATCCTTTAGCCTTGGCTAAGTCTTGTAGTGACTTAACTTATTATCCTAAGCTTCTTAAGTGATGAATGTAACTTAAGTATAGAACCTTTAAGATCCTTGATTCTTAGTTTATTCTATGCTTAATATGTCACATACTAAATAGTAACCTTAACCCATAAGTGCTAAGTCATATGTTATGACTTAGGAGTTAACCTTTAACCCTTTAAGGTTAAATTCAACTTAGTTGAATGTTAGCATCCTTTCTTTAGTTGCCTTCCTTATTAAGTGATGATTATCACTTAGTTTGGTTAACTTCCTGGTAATCTTAGAACTGTAGTTAGAAGTTTTCTAACCTTAGCCTTTAAGATAGAATTGTGAAGGTTTAGCCTTAAACCTTAAGTTTGATTACTTGGATTCTATAATTATAATTCTTGAGTCTCTTTAGTATCCTTAAACCTTAAAACCTTAATATAGTTTGAAGAGTAGATTAATAAGGACATAGTTTAGGTTGATTTCTTAATAAATTAGTTCAAATACAAGCTTAAGATACTAGACTTGTATAGTTTGTTGATTCATTAAAATGAATTGGAAGAATTGTTGAGATTGCTTGATTGAATATAATTTAGATCAAAATTGTTAAGATTCATCTGTTAATTGAATTAATGATATTATTGTGCAGTTGATCATATCAGTTTGTGTAGCACCCCATCCTATCGCTGCATACAACAAAGGTGTTTAAGGAGTAAGTACCTTAAGCAGTTGTCGATAGAATGGTGTGTTACTTGGGAAGAGTTTCTAAAACTTCCCACACACAAAAACTAAGAGTACGCAAGGTAGAACTAAAGGCTAATCCTTAAGACAAATAGTTAACTTATCTTAAGTATTAATTGGAGTACTTATATATATTGGATTTGGTAAGACACGAAGGATAATTCCAAAGTATATGAGTACTATATATGATCCTTTACTATTAATCACATCACAATATTAAGTATAAGTATGAATAATTAAAGTGCATAAGCTAAAATCATTCATCCAAATATTCATCACAAAGCTAATTAGAATATTCATCTCAAAACATACATCCAGATAATTATTACAAACCATTATTCTAGAATAAAGAGAGCAGAAATAAAAGTCACTCAAGCTCATAAATAAAGGCAACTAAGAGAATAAAGCTGAGTCTTCTACTACTCCACTGGATCTTCTTGAATATCTTGAGTAGGCTCCAATGTTGGCTCACCAAATTGCTCTGTATCTAGCTATTGGAGAATGGATTAATTGAGCACGAAGAACTTCCATCACACAATAATAGCAGCAAAAGCGATTTGATAGAGTGCACTCTCTTGGTTTTAGGATCGGGGTTATGTTGACGGTTGGTTACCAAAGCAACTTAAAACCACAAAACTATAAGAATAAAATCACAGCATATGCATACAAGAGATCATAGCACACAAAATATCCAAACACCAAAGATTATATGGAAAACCCAAAAATGGGAAAAACCACAGAGCCACACCATAGAAAAATCCACTAGAAAGACTTGAAGGTTACAGAGTTACAAAGAGCTTATCTCCTTAGTTGAAATACACTAGCTCTTACTCCAATATGGAAATGAGAGAAAGCAGCCACCACTAAAAGTCTATCCTCCAACATGCAAGGGATATCTTACACAACAACTTTCTTAGAGATTCACCTAGGGATCTCCTCCTCATAACAAGACTTAGCCTCCAAACTGAAATGGCAACACATAGATCTCCTCCCAACTTCCTTGCTTAAGTACCTAGCTAAAATTTTGTGATGACCCCAATATTGAATAATTACTAAATTCAACATTGATACATCACCACAATATTTAATATTATATTAGAAGGAAGCTAATCCAAATCATTAGATACTGTGTTTGGCCAAGAATTCAAAAGAGGGTCTTAAGTTAAGGTGGGAGGAATTTTATGAAAAATATTACATGAAATACGTGTGAAAATATGAATTAAAAATATATGATATGAATACTTGCAAATTTAGATGCGAGGATACTAAAGAATAGCATATGAGATATGAGAGTACATGATACAAAGTAAGTATAAATCAATTCGATCTTATAATCTCTCCTAAACAATCTTAAAAATTTCAGCATGATTTATGATGTATTTGATCAAAAGTACACCTACATTATCAACATATAAGTCTTCCATTCTAATGGAAGATTAATTAAGAAGATGGCAACATAAAACTAATATAAAGTCAATCTGTTACATGAAATTGCTTGTTTCTAATTCTAATACAAGGTCAATCGATTACATGGGATTTCATATTCCAATTCTAATATAAAGTCAATCTGTTACATGGGATTGCTTACTTCCATTTTTAATATTTTGAAGTGAGAAATTACATATGTAGAAATTATATATACTATGGTACGCATATTCCACATTACTTACAACATTCAAGAGAATGAGGAATAACAAAAATTCTCAAATTTAATATGCAACTACTTTCCAATTTAATGTACAAACTAGTATATAACTAATCTCCAGATTAATATGCAAAGTATTTATGAAGCTATAGATATATTTAACATTTATTCACATACATCCATCCATCCCAAACCAAGAATTTAAGTATAAGAATTAAACTCCAACACAAGCATAATAAAGACAAAAGTAATTTACTTTAATTATTACAAGCCAACAGTAATTAAAGGAAATAAAGAAAATAAAGCTCATACTTACAGAAATATTAGCTAAATTAAGTTCTTATAAGTGGAAGCAGCTAGCTTATGCACTTGGTCCAGCTCAACTAACCTCCAAATGCACCTGATCTATCACAATTTAGCATTTAAATGTGATAGGGCAAAGCTAAGAAAGAAAAAATATGGTTAGACTAAATAGTCTAAGTTCAATTTAAGATTAGGCAAAACATCTTATTATTCATTTTGGATATCACAACTAGTTACAATACAAGTATAAGTAAGGGTGAAAAAATGAAAGCATATAAGTATGGAAAAGAAAGTAAGGGAAAGTAAAAAATAAAAAATAAAGTGAGTAACAATACTCACATAAATTTACATTCTAACCTGCAAGTAAAACAAAGGTAAATAGCATCCTAGATAGGCTAGAATAGTACTAAAGTGCATAAAAAGTAAATGAAATAAAGCATATATATGTTCAATAAACTTATGCTAAGTAAAGTAAAGAAAATAGTGAAGCAATTAAATATAATTATAATAACATTCACTGTAATCTAAGTGAACTATATACAAGTAAAGTACAGTACAAAAATATTAAAATGAAGAGTTGCAAAGCATAAAAATATTAAAGGAAACGTCTTAGACTCATAGTCTAAGCTCATCATAGTCTAGGACTATGACATGGAAACATGGAAAATTAAAAGAAAGATCTTAGATTTTTAGTCTAAACTCACATAGTCTAGGACTATGATAGGAAAGAATGAAAAAATAAAGGAAAGGTCTTAGACTTTTAGTCCAAGTTCATCATAGTCTAGGACTATGACATGAAAGCATAGCTCAAAGGCTAAGACATGAAAACATGCAGGAAATTTCAATAAGTGTAACTAAGTGATATCTAAAGTTATCTAATTTTAATGATCTACTTAATGATTGGAGCTAATTGAGCTCCCAATTAACTTTATGATATTGATCTCAAGTTAATTATAAATGATAATAGTAGTTAGAGTATTGAAAAATAATAATTTCATTTCATTCTTATGAGATGGCAATTTAGTTTATAAGTATAACCATACAACTAGAAATTTTATTATATATAGGTTAACTAAATTAGGGTTTAGTTGACTAGTGAGGAAGGATTGAGATTATAAAATTAACATACTTAAAGGAAATAGAAGTTAAGGTTTAATTCACTATAACTCTCTAGCTAAGTTGTAGTTTGGAGGATCTACCCAAATCAAATACTAATCTAGCTAAGTTATAGTAAAATAAAAAGTTTAAAGTAAATAAATAAAGGGATTAAGAACTACAAGTTCTATATTTTCTAATAGTTAGGGATTAAGGAAGTCAATAGGATTCCTAAACTACCATAAATAGATTTAAAACTCCTATTACTAGTTCTTAAAGAATTCAATTGAAGACTATAAGGATTAGGAAGAATAAACTAAATTTTAGTCTAGTCACTAAAGGTTAGTCCTAATTAATTTAATAATCTACAACTACAAAAGCATTAAGGCTAACTATTCTTAATGGATGTAACTAATAGATCTAGGGATCAACTACAATTCATATTGTAAATCAATCCTAAGACTTCTACCTTAGGGTTGAAAGGTGAATCAAGAATTTTGCAATTGATTCAAATATCTAGAATAATGAGAACTAATCCCAAACATAAGTAATATAAATTGACATGGGAAATAATAAATGTGATATATTAACTATCCTAAGGTTTTAAAACACCTAAAATATGCACTTTAACATATTAGAATTCATCTCAATAACACTAATTAAGAGTCAACAACCTAAAATTACTTATTGTTGTCCAATGGAAATAATACATATATAATTGAAATCCTTATAACATAAGGAGAAAAATGATACTAAGTAGGACAAATTTAGACAACATTTAAAATTTAGGGTTTTTGGGACTTTTAATTAGGGTTAAAAAGTGATTAAGAAAATTAGGATTCAAATATTGAATTTAATTTCATATTAATATTCCTCACATTTTTTTGAGTGAAATGAACTATTTGATCATTTAATTTGGACATTAACTGATCAAATTAGGTCACATGAAATGATAAAATCAATTATAATTAATTAATTAATATTAAATATTGACTAACTAAAATATTTGTCAAATTAGAAATTAAATTGCATATTATTAATCTACACATTTTTGTGATCAAAATGGCATATAATTTTGCATTATTTAGATTTATATTTTTAAATTTACAATTAAATGAAATTTACAATTAAATGAAATTTACAATAATTAATCATTTACAAATAATTCCAAATCAATTAATCATTACAGCACAAAATTAATTAAAGCGACGCAGAATTTAATGGCTCTGAGACTAAGGAAGGGACGACTGGCAACAACCCCGTGAATTGTGCATTGCCAGACGCACATCAATCCCAAATGGGGACGCGTGTTGAGGTGGAGCCCGCGATCCCAACTCATCAAACCCCTAATCGGCATTTGATGCTTGTGGGATTACCTAAGAAGTGAAACCCTAGGTTGCCTAAAAAGCTAGGGTTTTCTTCATCCAGATGAAGGGCTGGAGGTGGTTTGATGAATTGGGACTTGATCGAACTTGATTAAGCCCAATTCAGCATTAATAGGGCTTAATAAATGGTGAAACATCATCTTGCAAAGATAAATTAAGGGAGATGAATGGAGTTTAAGGAGATAGAGCGTACCTTTTTCCTCATCTCGCCAGTTAGGGTTAGAGATGGCGCAGCAGCTTCTCTTTCAAATAGCAGCTCCCGATCAAATCCTTAGCTCCCAAAAAAACAAAATAATAAGGTAAAGGATGGAGTCTAAATGGGTAGTAGTGACTAAGAGGGAAGCTCGAGGAGGTACGATCATCCCTGCCTCTACCTCTACCACACCACGATCAGGCGCAGAGAAGGCATACAGGGAGCGAATGAGAGTCATCCGATTGGTAGCGTGATCGAACGACTCATGGCGTAGAACACTTGCATCGAATTGGGGTCGTACAATCTAAACATCGTGATCAAACAATTGAAAGAAAATGCGAGCAGGGATTAGATCTTGGCCATCTGATTCAATTCAGTAAATGCAATAATAGTCCCGAATAAACCATGCGGCTGTCCCGTACGTTGAACTCGAGCACGGGATCCGCATGGTTCGGAGATAGCCGTTTAAAATTTATTTAATATTTATATTAATTAAATTAAATACTTTATTTATAAAATTAAATACACACATTTTAATATTTAAATTTAAATAACTAAATGCACTCCGAAAAATCTCAAAAATTCATCCTTACTTAATTGAGGTGTGAGAAACTCAAAAATGCAATTAGATTTTTGATTGGAGGTCAATTTAATTATCTTAATTTTTTTGGTATTTAAATACTATTAAAATATTTTGGGAAAATTTGACAACTTCCAAATACTTCCAAAATATCAACCCTAGCTAATTGGGTGTGGTGAGTCCAATGGTGGACTCCATTTTCAATTCTGAAATCTAAATAAATTAGACATTCTCAGAAATATCAGAAAATTAGGAAATGTTAGAAATTATCAAATGATCTCCAAATCGCACATAAATTGAATAGAGGCTCCTAATACTAATGTAAGACTAATGGAAAAGGATTAGAGTTAATTAGGTCACTAATTGATAGGTAACAACACAAGGGTTGTTACAAATTTGAACCCTAAAAGGTTCAAAATTCCCTCAAATTTGCTTAGGCCAAAACCTGGACTGAAACAAATTTCTGCTATGCGCTAAGACGCACTGTAGCGCCTGCATTTCGGGTTGGCATCCGCTGCAGTGTGCGATAGCACCCGCGTATTGGGTTGGCATTCACTGCGGCACGCGGTAGCATCTATGTCTCGGGTTGGAACTTGGAGCGACGCACGGTAGCGCCCGCATCCAAAGTTGGCACCCGCTGCGGCGCGCAGTAGTGCCCACATCTCGGGTTGGCACCCGTTGTGGGACGCGGTAGCGCCCAATTCCATTGCGGTGCACTGCAGTAGCAATTTTTGTTGCAGTATGCTACAATGATTGCTTATCTATTTGCTTACTACTGAAGCGTGCGATAGCGCCTCCGTCTCAGGTTTAGATTGCAAGAGTGCGCCACGGCGCGCTGCAGCACCTGTGCTATTTCTGAACATCACTTCTTTCTTCGAATCACCTTGAAATCTCCCAGAAGCACATCGAAGCACCACTATCATCTCCATGATGTACTAAATGGTCTCCAAAATACAATAATCTCCCACTTGGATACCTTTAGGAAACCTTCTCCTTCCGACTTTGATAATTCATTATCTTCTTCCATTCTTATCAAGAATGTGGTGTGGCTCACTCTTGCTCTCTCTTCATGTACCGAGGCCAACTGAAGTTGCACATAGCTTCAGTATCTCCACTGTTATTGCTTTAGTAAGCATATCAGTTGGATTCTTTGAATGGATCTTCTCCAATCCAAGCTGTTAATTCTAACAGTGTCCAGATGAAATGGTAACATAATTGAATGTGCTTTGTCCTAGCATAAAATATTGAATTCCTTGCCATATGAATAGAGGTCATACTATCACTGTAGAGCTTCACATACTTCTGCTCCTTGCCCAATTTTGCCTTAAAACTCTTCAACCAGATCAGCTTCTTACTTTCCTCTGTAATGGCAATGTATTCCGCCTTCGTGGTAGATAGGGATATGATATTTTGTAGCCTGGAGATCCAGCTCACTACTGCACTTCATAATGTATACACATAACCTGTACTGCTTCTTATGCTATCAATATATTCTACAAGATCATAATCTATATAACCCTGTAAAATAATGTCAGATCTTCCAAGGCATAAAGTTTTGCTTGATGTACCTTTCAGATATCTTAGGATCCACTTGACCACACCCTAATGGTACTTTTCTTAATTTCCTATGAATCTGCTAACCACTCCCACTACATGAGCAAAATTCGATCTCATGCAGATCATAGTGTACATCAAGCTCCCAACTGCTGAAGCATAAGGAACCTTCAGCATATGCTCCTTCTCATCTTCATATTTTGGCATCTACTCCTTTGATAAGCTGAAGTGACTTGCTAAGGGAGTGCCCACTGGCTTTGCTTCACTCATGTTAAATCTTTTCAGCACATTTTCAACATATTATTTTAGCGAGAACTTTAGAATTGTTATACCTCTTTCCCTATTGATTCTCATTTCAAGAAGCTACTTGGCCGGCCTCAATTCCTTCATGTCAAACTCCTTTGACATAAGCTCTTTCAGCATCCTTATCCCCTCCATGTCTGATCGTGCGATCAACATATTATCCACATACAATAAAACAATGATATAGGAGGACTTATACTGTTTAATGTAACAACAGTAATCTGCTTGGCATCTCTGGTACCCTGATTCTGACATGAACCTGTCAAATTTTTTGTACCACTACCTTGGTGCTTGATTCAAGCCATAGAGGCTCTTCTTGAGCTTGCACAGCAACTCAGCTATTCCTTTATCTTGAGCCTTGTACCCTTCAGATTGTTGCATGTACAGCTCCTCCTCTAGCTCTCTATTAAGAAATACAGTTTTAACATCTATTTGCTCCAGATGCAAATCCTCAACTACAATAATATTTAGCACAACCATGATGGTTATCATCTATACAACTGAGGAAAAGATCTCACTGTAGTCGACCCCATGTCTTTGCTGGAAATCCTTTACTACAAGTCTCACCTTATAGCATTTTCTCCCATTCAGTTCTTCATTTACCCTGTAAACCCACTTGTTCTAAAGGGCCTTCTTCCCATTAGGTAAAGGTGTCAATCCTCATGTCCTATTTGACATGAGTGATGCCATATCATCATTCATGGCATTCTCCTATTGATTGAATCTTCGACTTGAAGTACCTCTTCTATGCTTTCTGGTTCACCTCCATCTATTAGTAAATCCTAATATATATAAGTAGAATAAAGGAATAGCTGACTGAATCAAAATACTAAAAAGTAAGCCAAATATCAAAACTACACATAAATCTCTGTGTACTAATTACCATATCAGAAGAATTGTCAATCTGGCCCATATATATATATATATATATATATATATATATATATATATATATCCATTCCCATAGCCTTTCTGGGCTATGGCAAAATCTATCCATCCACGTAGCCTTTCTAGGCTAGGGAAAACATATATATCCCCATAGCTTTTCTGGGCTAGGATAGACATAACTGGATACACTATGTGACTGAAGAGGCACATAATACTATGCAACATCTTTTAGTTACTTTACTTTTGTTTCTGTGGACAATTTTAGAAATAATTGAGGAGTTAAGCAAGTCTGCAAGACTAAATAGGTACCAAGACTAACACACTCTCCTCAATGAGTAGTGTTAAGCATCTTGATCTCAACTTACCTCTGTCCATTGGAGTAAATGTACACCATAATCCACCATGAACTGGACCCAAATGCAAATGTTTTCCTAATTTTCTAAGTTTTCATTTTCATATAACAATATTTACTTATATGACATGTCCAAGAAAAATGGCTCAAATATCAAGGAATGCGAAGAAACATAATATCAAAAGTAAGCAAGGGACTCTACTACTATGGTGGTATCATATATTTTTTAATTATCCATTCTAACTATTCCAAGTTACACAAGTTCAGGATCTCTATTTTCCTATTATCGAGTGTAACTTAAAAACTCGTCCTTATGAGTTACAAAGTATTAGGACTAGCTAGGTCCTAATATGCTTAATCAAAATCGACTATAAGAGTTAAATAATAAATCATCACGACCTAATTAATGATTTTAGATGTTCTATACTAAGCTCTAATCAAAATCACTAAACTATAGATTATGGATTAAACACCACGAGATTGGGCTTAATCATATAATCCAAAAAGGATAAGACCTAAGTTCTAGGTTTCATTCTAAAAGTGATCTACTAGTTAAGGCAGATCCTATTAAGTAATCAAACTTAATAGGATGAATCTCCTATCTTAAATCTAAGGTTAAAAGATAAAATAAACAAAATAAGTTGAAAAATTCTAAAAACTAATAAAACCAAGGTTTCATCCATTGAGTAACCTATTTACCCAATGAATGAACTCTAACCTATGATCTAGTCCTAGTCTCAGGAATAATCCTTAGGTGAGGTGTAATGATCCTAAGAAGAGACTTAGAAGGATTTTCAAGTGTCTAACGAATTGACCTAAATACTAATTTTTCTCACTTAAATGATTCTAATATATTTCTAATGTTGGTTTAAGTGTTTTAAAAGACTAATTAAAGGTTATGGGTACTTATCTTCAATTTTAGGCAAAATGAATATTTGCCCCTACGCAAGGGTCCAAAAAGTCAACTTTTGATTTAATGATCCAAACTGAAGTGTCTTGGTTTTAAATGATTTCTTACTATCTAACTTGAAGATAGACAATATGTACATCTAATTTGGACAAGAAATGGGTTCTACAGGTTCAAACTAAGGTTTTTGACTTAAAAGCATTTCAATAATTTTTACCCTAATAAAACCTAACTTTTTATGTAATTTATTGTAGATTACTATTCAAGGATTACATAGAATCCAAGAACACTAGATTCTGAGTTCAATTGACTAAGTTATGGATGTTTTAAGTTGGAAGGGCAATTTGGAAATTTTAGGTCAGTCAACGGGTGACAAAAACCGAACTTTTTTGTTTGAAGTCTAATTTTAGCAAACTCAGCCTTCATAGCTTCCCTATAATATACTGAGTATGATGATAGGGAGTAAACCCAATCTGGACCTCAAATGATCATGTTATGACCTAACTAAAGTAAGGGGTATTTTGGTCATTTTCTAAATTTTTAGAGTTCTGATCCTAAATATTATTTCAGTTTATTAATGACATTAAAATTCTAAACTAGTTAGCATCTTGAATTTTTGAATTTGGAGTTGATTTGACCAAGTTATTGCCATTTGAATCCTATGGGCATTTGGTCAATTTTCCCTAAAGTCAACTATGAGTCATAGGGTTGACTTTTTATCTTGATGCACAAATGGAAAAACTAATACTAGTATAATGATGTAGCTATTCTCTTGAGTATTTTAAGACCCATATTAATTATATTTCGATAACTTGGTCAAAAGTTATGGGGTTCTAAATAGGTCCTATAATGCTATATCATTATACGTAAGCTCAAATTAATTTTTATATTACGCCATTTGATTCCTTTTATTTTTCTAAGTAAAATGAGACCTATATTGGCTATATTTGGATCATCCTACAAAAAGTTATTAAACTTTTAAGTTTTACTATTCAAAAATACAATTTGTATTATTTTACTATTTAATTATTTAATTTATATTAATTTACTATTTATTTCTAAAGTTCAAATTATATTTTTCTGTATTTCATAATTAATTAATTAATCTATAATTAATTATTAATTAATTATTAATTAAACTATTATTTAATTATCTTAAATATAATATTATTATTATTACTGTTTAATTAAGATTAAGATTTAATTACTATTTGATTAAATTAATTAATGACTATTTTAATTAAGTTAATTAGCAATAAATATTAATAATAATTAATTATCTATTTTTATTGTTCAAAAGTCACTAACTACTAATTACAATTAATTAGCCACTAACTATAGTTAATAATTAATTAATTAACAATAATTAATTAATTTAATTACTGTCTGAGTTGATAATGGGCCCCACGACTGCCATGTGGCACTATGTGATTGGCCACGGGAGTCATGGTGGGTCCCACAACTAACACGTGAACGAGCAGTGGGTCCCACTTTGCCACGTGGCAGCACCTGATTAGACGCTGCTCTGCGTGTGGGCCCCACGGCTGCCACGTGTCCCATCTTGAGAATGCCACATGGCACTGTGGGTCCCATAGTCGAAGCTGAACTGTCGTGGGTTCCTAGCCGATGGGCCCACGTGACACGTGGCAGTGCCCGGAGGGTGCCACATGGCACTGCGGGCCCCACAGCCGAAGCCGAAAGGTCAGCTTCTGACGGTGGGCCCGCGCTGCCACGTGTCACGCCCGGAGGGCGCCAGGTGGCACTGCGGGCCCCACCTGGGCTTATGCGGACTCGACGCTATCAAGGTGGGTGAGGGCACGGCTTTTGCCGGCCTTCCCGGCGCCGGACCGCCCTCGCCCGCACGGCCGATGGTAGCCCTCGTCGAGGCCTACACGTCGGCGGGTGGGCCATCGCCGGAGGTGGTCGGAGGTGGCAACGAGAGCCAACCCTAAGTCTAGGGTTACAGGACGAGGGTTCCTAACGGTTTCTACTATGGACCTAGCTCTAATCGGCATCGATCTGGTTGGGCTAGCCTAGATCGGAGCCGATGGATCCTTAATCGAGCGAAAGGAATAATATTACGAATCGAGTTTGCAATTATCGGAGGAGTGTCGAGGGAGATATGGTACCTGATTGATGGACGGTTCACAGATCCGGGGCTCGATCGGGATGCAGACGAACGTTGGAATGCACGAAGGTGTCGCGCCTAGGCTCGGGGAGGAGTTATGGAAGCTAGGACGTATCGGCTGAGGAGAGGAGGCCGACGATTGGGTGAGGCGTGCGGCAGCCCGCCGCGTGGAGGGCGACAGACAGTCCGAGGGAGGAGACAGTCCCGTAGCCATTGGATCTGGATCTGATCCAATGGCTGCGAGGGCGTCGTCTGATTAGACGGCGCCGTCGACTACAGCTAACGGCGTTGGCTAAAAACTAACAGCGCCGTTAAGCAATAAAATAATATATTTTTTTTTAAATATGTTTTCCGAGCTATTTGAGGGGTGAGGAACGGAATGGCGAGGTCAAATTTTTGATCCGACGAGTATTTTATTTCCTCGATTTGCGGGGTATTTAAATATTATTAAAATATTCGTCAAATTTTGACGACTTCCGATTACCACCAAAACTTCACCCCTAAGCTAATTTGGGGGCAATGAGTGCAATGACGAAGTCCATTTTTTGATTGGAGATCATTTGAGATAGGTCAAAATAAATAGGTCAATTTTCGAGGTTCCTGAAATTCCCAAAATAAGGATTTGATTCATTTGACCTCTGGTTTGGATTGGTCTTGGTGGTTTACTTAAATGACTTAATTAACATTTAGGATCAAGATTAAGACTAAGATTAGTCCTAATTAACAAATGGTAATACCTTGGGTTGTTACAGACTCCCACACTTAAAAATGATATCGTCCTCCACATCACTCAAGTAGGAAGAAGAAGCATGAGTGAGTTTTATAAGGCAAGAATGAGAACGGTAGAACTTGTCAGGGTTCATCATTTAGAATCCCAAAGTTAAGGTCTAAGGTTGGACTGTTGGAATCCTACATTACAACTAGGTTTAGAGAATGCTGACTACTAAGTCGTTATTATCACTTAGCACAGATGGCAAGGAAAGGAAGGGAAAGGTTAACCTCCAATCAAGCTGAATGTATCTTTCAAGGATTAGGGATTGAGTACTATATCATAATACATGACTTAGCACTATAGGGATATGATTATCACTTAGCTAGTGACATCGTATAATAAGCATAGGTTAATTTAAAGATCAAGGATCCTTATGGTTTTATACTTAAGTGACAATCATCACTTAAGGGCTTAAGCAAGGATGAATAAGTCGTTACAAGACTTACCCCGAATTAAGGAATGCTAGGATTCTATTAGAATCCAAGGATTTGGCATCAAAGAACTAGAGCTCTTTGACTACTTACTTCAATGGAATCTAGGATTTAGAAGCTGGCTAAATGACTACTTACTAGGCTAAGCCTAATAAGGAAGCCCAGGGAATTTCTATTAATTCTTACCTTAGGAAGTAAGGTTGAGATGAACTAACCATATGAATAATCCATACTGGATTTGAACTAATAAGAGGCATTCACCTCTTACTAAGGGTTGTACTAAGGCAAATAGGATTGATATCCAATTAAGATACATAGCCTTAAGGTTAAGAAGAATTTAGAATATTAAGTCACACATGCTGACTTAACACCAAGGATTCAAGAGTCTATCAGAAGGCCATTAACGCAAGTCATGAACCATGGCTTGGTTAAGACAAGGAGCTCACTGATCTATAAGGATAAGTGCTAGGAAACTTAGCAGGGACCTATGTTACAACCACAAGTCATAATCTATGACTTAGGTTTAAGATTCTAGGTCAATTGCTAATATTTAAGTCACACATATGGCTCAAATTATTAAGGGCTTACACGTTAAAAATTATCCTAGTCTGAAGGAGAGCTCATTCCAAGGGAATGAACAATAGTTGCTTGAGTCACATTATGACCTAGGCATTTATTGAGGGTCTAACTTATGCTAATTGGGAAGGAGAATTTCTTCTTCTATAGGAATAAGATCCTTCGCAACCCAAATACTACAGTTAAGTGACACTTATCACTTAAGGAAGTTTATGCTAGAGCGAAGGGAATCACCATCCAATTAGGATGGGCAAGGAAGGTGCTAGACTATCTCATTAAGCCACCACAAGTGACTCAATTAAGAAAATTTTCTAAGGGTATCTAAGAATCCTAATCCCAAATTAAAAACCAAGTGCTCGACTACTTAAAGGGAGGGTAGATTTTCAAAGAACAAATATTCTTTGACTTTAGAAAAGATTCTATAACTAAGGCTAGCTAATACCCTATCATTAGACCAATTCTAATGAGATAGGCTACTACACTTGTGAGTTTACAAACATGGGCTAGAATAATCTAGCCATGAAGTGAACTCACACTTGGAAGGACTAGGATGGACAAATCATAAGGCCAATCCAAGCTAAGGCTCCTATTGTTGGCGAGGTACTCAACCTTGCCAGGAGAATGCTACAAAGTTTAGAGAGGGTGAGTACCAATTGGAATAATCAACTTCAAAGGAGAGGAAAGTCCAATACATCGAGTCACGAAAATACGACTCAATATTGAAAGGATGAATTTACTCACGATGAATCAGGATGATGGGTTTCTCATCCAATTAGGTTGATATAATAGAATGCAATTTATAATGCTACTATCAAGTCATGAACTATGACTTGATCGATTATGGTTCTATGGTGATGACCTTCCATTTCAACATGATATGGAAGGTACTTATTTCAACAAACTAGGGTGTTAGGGACCTAATGAAATGCTAAGCTAGCATCTTAAGTCACAATTATTACTTGCCTAATAATGGACATAATAATTCAGTTAATCTTGAGGCGCGAGAAGTCACTTACCCAATTGGGTAGGTCACTACTGGATAGAGGAACTATTATTACAAGTCACAAGGTATGACTTATAATCTAATATTGGACTGACTATCTAAGAAGCAACTGTCCCATCAAGGAAAGGACACCTTGAACCCTAGACTTGGCATATTACAAGTGGTAAGTTCATATAGAGATTTATCCTACCAAGATAGGGTAGAATTATTTGTTCTATAAATAACACTCAGGTCAAGTCGAGCTGACTCCATGCCCATGTTTGGAAGTAATCTAGATAATTAACATTTAAGTCTAAACTATTGATTTAGGCTTACCGGTGAAATGACCATCCTTAAAGCGTAACATTATTCTTGACCCTTGGAGTTCCCTAAATAAAAGCTACACACTATTCGTAGTTCAATCTAGTTGATAAATCTTAAGCCATTCATAGAACTCTAAATATCATTATATTTTCAGGTGTTATACATTCCCTTTTAAAGAGCGTTGAACCTAGTTTTCGAACAAGACTGCAACCTGATTTGATAGGGAGGGTTGGAGTCCTAAATCAGGGTTACTAAGTGAATAATGCTATGTAGCACCCAGTAGTAAATTGGTAACAAGTTTTGAGGGAGATACTGGGATATAGAAGTTATAAACACTAATGAAGAGCCTTGGTGATTTTAAGCAATGGACGATGGTCTTTCAATCTAATCTTCTTACATTAGATAATTACCTACCAAGGCCCTAATAGTTCGACTAGATTTAAACTCCTTAGAGAATATTATTAGGTTATGTTGTTATTATTCTTTTTAAGGAGACAAGATTTATAAAGTGAAAGGTAAATATTTAAAAGTGTTTTAAGACCCGTTTGTTGATTTAAAGCCTTATAAGGATTCATATGTCTTAGTATGAAAGTTAAGTCCTAATATCTTAAGCTCTTAATCTTGTAAATCTTATGATGGTTTTAATTTGAATCAGCTAGTTACATACTAAACTTAGGTTTGATCCTATAAGATTTACTTAAGTTACTTAGTTACTCATTTACCCTAAGTTTTTACTTATTTAAGTTCTAGTACCGTAACAGTGTTTTCTGTTTTTATACTCTTTTTATTCTGAGCTCATGATACTGTAGTGTTCTTGGATGTGACTCCAATGTTTTTTGACATAGTGACTGAACAGGCAGAAGAATCTTCCATTAGGTAGATAAGAATGCAAATTCTAATCTGACACCTTATGGAATTCTTTGATACCAACTGTGGCGCCCCACCCCTTAATCCACATAATTAAGCTAAGGGGTGGAGTGTCACTCTAGCAACCCTTCACTTGTCATTGGATTAGGATGAAATTCGCAATCCACCTAATAAGGGAAGGAGTAAGCACAGAATAAAATACTCAGTTATTATCTAGTAAAAACATACAGAGTGCGAAAGCGAATTAAAAAAAAATGAGAAACATCCAAGCATCACAGTATAAATATAATAAAAATATGACTCAGAATAAATAGCATATAGTAATCCAAACATGCAGTCATAGGTACCTGTATTATTACATTATTTTAAAGTTCAAGAATGAAAGTGAAAATACACTCATCCTCACATACTAAGTAGTTAAATGTTCTCTGGCCCAAGCTGTTGCACCTCCTCTAAGTAAGGCTCCTCCTCAGGTACAGGATCCTCAAGCTGCTCTAGACCTGACATTGTCGGTTTCACAATGTAGGGCCCCAGCCAAAAAAAAAAAGAGAAAAGTCTTGTGTTAGACAATTATCTAAGTATATTTTAGGCTGATAATTTTTTTTTACATGTTCTACAATATCACCATTTTATAATTTATGAGCAACAACTACATCCAATAATAGGAGCAACTAGCAAAACAATAAGACGGGAAAAGGTATAAATAATATTCATAACTTTAAGTAAAAAGGAGGCTAAGATATACCTCATATATATAAGCTAAATAGGATAGGCATATATAAATAACTAAACAAGTGCTGAAAGAAAATACTATATCATAAACATGATGGTAATCAAAAGAAATATACATATTTAATAACTTAACTCAGCAATGATACATATAATAGCAGCAAAAATTCTAACATCCTAATATATATAAGCAGAATAAAGGAATAGCTGACTGAATTAAAATACTGAAAAGTAAGCCAAATATCAAAACTGCACATAAATCTCTGTATACTAACTACTATATCAGAAGAATTGGCCAATCTGGCTTATATATATATATATATATATATATATATATATTCCCATAGCCTTTCTAGGCTAGGGTAAAATCTATCCATCCACATAGCCTTTCTAAGCTAGGGCAAATATATCTATCCCCATAGCCTTTCTGTGCTATGGTAGACATAACTGGATACACTGTGTGACTAAAGAGGCACGTAATACTATGCAACATCTTTTAGTTATTTTACTTTTGTTTCTGTGGATAATTTCAGAAACAACTGAGGAGTCAAGCACATCTACAAGACTAAATAGGTCCCAAGCCTAAAACACTCTCCTCAATGAGTAGTGTTAAGCATTCTGATCTCACCTTATCTCTATCCATTGGAGTAAATGAACTGGACCCAAATGCAAATATTTTCCTAATTTTCTAAGTTTTCATTTTCATGCAACAATATTTTCTTATATAACATGTCCAAGGAAAATGGCTCAAACATCAAGGAATGCGTAGCAACAAAATATCAAAAGTAAGCAAGGGACTCTATTAATATGGTGATATCATATGTTTTTTTATTATCTATTCTAACTATTCCAAGTTACACAAGTTCAGGATCTCCATTTTCCTACTATCGAGTATAACTTAGAAACTCATCCTTATGAGTTACAAAATATTAGGACTAGCTAGTCCTAATATGTTTAATCAAAGTTGACTATAAGAGTTAAATAATAAATCATCATGACCTAATTAATGATTTTAAACGTTCTATACTAAGCTATAGTCAAAACTACTAAACTATAGATTATGGATTAAACACCACGAGATTGGGCTTAATCACATAATCCAAAAAGGATAAGACCTAAGTTCTAGGTTTCATTCTAAAAGTGATCTACTAGTTAAGGCAGATCTTAAGTAATCAAACTTAATATGATGAATCTCATATCTTAAATCTAAGGTTAAAAGATAAAATAATCAAAGTAAGTTGAAAAATTCTAAAAACTGATAAAACCAAGGTTTCATCCATTGAGTAACCTATTTACCTAATGAATGAACTCTAACTTATGATCTAGTCCTAGTCTCAGGAATGATTCTTAAGTGAGGTGTAATGATCCTAAGAAGAGACTTAGAAGGATTTTCAAGTGTCTGACGAATTGACTTAAATACTAATTTTTCTCGCTTAAATGATTCTAATATAGTTCTAATGTTAGTTTAAGTGTTTTAAAAGACTAATTAAAGGTTATGGGTACTTATCCTAAATTTTAAGCAAAATGATTATTTTGCCCTAACTCAAGGTCTAAAAAGTCAACTTTTGATTTAATGGTCCAAACTAAATTTTGTTCATTTCAAAAGATTTCTTACTATCTAACTTGAAGATAGACAGTAAGTACATCCAATTTGGACAAGAAATGGGTTCTATAGGTTCAAACTAAGGTTTTTGACTTAAAGGTATTTCAGTAATTTTCACCCTAATAAAACCTTAATTTTTATGCAGTTTATTGTAGGTTACTGTTCAAGAATTCCATATTCCATAGAGTCCAAGAACACTATATTTTGAGTTCAATTGACAAAGTTATGGATGTTTTAAGTTGGAAGGGCAATTTGGAAATTTTGGGTCGGTCAACGGGTAACAAAAACCGAACTTTTCTGTTTGAATTCCAATTTTAGCAAACTCAGTTTCTATAGCTTCCTTATAATATACTGAGTATGATGATATGTAGTAAACCTAATCTGGACCTCAAATGGTCAAGTTATGACCTAACTAAGGTTAGGGGTATTTTGGTTATTTTCTAAATTTCTATAGTTCAGATCTTAAATATTATTTCAGTTTATTGATGACATTGAAATTCTAAACTAGTTAACATCTTGATTTTTGAATTTTGAGTTGATTTGACCAAGTTATGGTCATTTGAATCCTAGGGGCTTTTTGGTTAATTTTCCCTAAAGTCAACTGTGAGTCATAAAGTTGACTTTTTATCCTAATGCACAAATAGGAAAACTAATACTACTACAGTGATGGGGCTATTCTCTTGAGTATTTTAAGACTCATATTGACTATATTTATAAAACTATGTCAAAAGTTATGGGGTCCTAAATATGTCATATAATGCTACATTGTTATGCGTACCCTGAAATTAATTTTTACATTATGTCATTTGATTCTTTTTATTTTTCTGAGTAAAATGAGACCTATATTGGCTATATTTGGATCATCCTACAAAAAGTTATTAAACTTTTAAATTTTACTATTCAAAAATATAATTTGTATTATTTTACTATTCATTTATTTAATAATATGTAATTAATTATTAATTAATCTATTATTTAATTATTTTAAATATAATACTATTATTATTGCTGTTCAATTAGGATTAAGATTTAATTACTCTTTGTTTAAATTAATTAATGATTATTTTAATTAAGTTAATTAGCAATTAATATTAATAATAATTAATTATCTGTTTTTACTGTTCAAAAGTCATTAACTACTAATTACAATTAATTAGCCACTAACTATAGTTAACAATTAATTAATTAACAATAATTAATTAATTATATTAGTGTCTGAGTTGACAGTGGCCCCACGGCTGCCATGTGGCGCTCTGTGATTGACCACGGGAGTCGTGGTGGGTCCCACAACTAACACGGGAACGGGCAGTGGGCCCCACTTTGCACGTGGCAGCCCCCGATTGGGAGCTGCTCTGCGTGAGGGCCCCACGGCTGCTACGTGGCACTGTGGGTCCCACGGCTGAAGCCGAACCGTCGCGAGTTCCTGGCTAGGGGGTCCACATGACATGTGGCAGCGCCCAGAGGGTGCCATGTGGCGCTGCGGCCCAATAGCCGAAGCCGAAAGGTCGGCTTCTGGCGGTGGGCTTACGCGGACCCGACGCTATCGGGTCAGGCTCGGGTCGACCCGACCCGACCCGGACTCTTCTTCGTAGAGAGTCCCGAGGGTGCCGGGCTAGGGCACGACTTTTGCCGGCCTTCCCGGCGCCGGACCGCCCCGGCCTGCACGGCCGACGGTAGCCCTCGTCGAGGCCTACACGTCGGCAAGTGGGCCATCACCGGAGGTGGTCGGAGGCGGCGGCGAAAGCCAACCCTAAGTCTATGGTTACGAGACAAGGGTTCATAACGGTTTCTACTATGGACCTAGCTCTATTCGGCGTCGATCCAGTTGGGCTAGCCTAGATCAGAGCCAATGGATCCTTAATCGAGCAAAAGGAATAACATTACGAATCAAGTTTGCAATTATCGGAGGAGTGTCGAGGGAGATATGGTACCTGATCGACGGACAGTTCGCTGATCTGGGGATCGATCGGGACGCAGACGAACGCTGGAATGCACGAAGGTGTCGTGTCTGGGCTCGGGGAGGAGTTATGGAAGCTAGGACGGATCGGCCGAGGAGAGGAGGCCGACGATTGGGCGAGCCGTGCGGCGGCCCACCGCATGGAGGGCGACGGGCAATCCGAGGGAGGAGGTTGTCCCGTAGCCGTTGGATCTGGATTTGATCCAATGGCTGCGATGGCGCCATCTGATTAGACAGCGCCGTCGACTACAGCGGACGGCGTCGGCTAAAAACTAACGGCGCCCTTAAGTAGTAAAATATTATATTTTTTATTTTTTATTTTTTTTTTCAAATAAATTCCAAAATTTTCAAATATGTTTTTCTAGCTATTTGAGGGGTGAGGAACGCAATGGTGAGGTTGAACTTTTGATCCAATGAGTATTTTATTTCCTCAATTTGCGGGGTATTTAAATATTATTAAAATATTCGTCAAATTTTGATGACTTCTGATTGCCACCAAAACTTCACCCTTGCTAATTTGGGGGCAATGAGCGCAATGGCAAAGTCCGTTTTTCGATTGGAGATCATTTTAGATAGGTTAAAATAAATAGGTCAATTTTCGAGGTTCCTAAAATTCCCAAAATAAGGATTTGATTCGTTTGACCTCTGGTTTGGATTGGGTCTTGGTGGTTAACTTAAATGACTTAATTAGCATTTAGGATCAAGATTAAGACTAAGATTAGTCCTAATTAACAAATGGTAACAACTTGGATTGTTATAAAAAATAATTTCATTTAAGCTCTTCAAGTACTAGCTCTTGTATTACCTAAATCAAAAAGCTCTTGATCTATTATATTTTGATATTTAAATATGATAGAGCAAAGCTAAGAAAAGAAAAAGAGTAGTTAGACTAAATAGTTTAAGCACATTTTAAAATTGGCTAATATTTAAGTTCATTTGGATATCACAATCTAATTTAAAATTTAAAATAAGCAGCGAAGTATTAAAAGCGTTCAAGTAAGGAAAGAAAATAAATAAAATTGTAAAGAAGAACATTTGAAAGAAGTTGAGTAAAGGTACTCACTTGTATTATTGTTCTAGCCTGCAACCAAAAATAGTAAGGAAAAAGCTTCCTAAATAAGACTAGAAGTTATTAATGTGCATTTGAAAATATAATAAAATGGAAGTAAACATATGTTCAAATGAAAATTATGCTAAGTAAGCGAAAGAAATGCAGTGAAGCATTTATATGAAACTAAAGTAACATACACTGTATTCTATATGAACTTTAAGTAAACAGAACATAATACTAAAAATAAAAAGTGCAAAGTATTGAAATTAAAGGAAGTATCTTAGCCTCTTGGTCTAAGATATACATAGCCCATGACTATGTGTAAGTAACATAACTAAATAGTTATAATGAGATCTTACAATCATTGAGATTGTAAAAGATCTCATATGTTATTAATTTATGTTGTTTTAAGAAACTACCTTATTCTGTGGGCATCTTCTACAGAATGGGACAAGGAGTAAGCACGTCTACCTAACTAGTTTTGTGGAATTCGAATTGATTCAAACATTCACATTCACCATCTCTAGAATGTGAAGTTTAGTAGTAGCGCTGACCTTTCTGCCCTATTTGCCCTTAGGCATACCCCCTATAGTTTTATGAAACTTTTATTTATGCACAAAAATCTCATATGTATATTCAAGGGAATTAGGCTCAAAGCTAAACAAGCATTCAAGAAATTTTAATAATTGTAAACTATGTAATATTCCTTTGTTATCTATAATTTAATGATCTACTTAATGTTTGGAGGTAATTGAGCTCTCAATTGACTTATGAATATTGATTTTTAAGTCAATTATAATTAATAATAAAGATAAAAGAAGTTTGGAAAATATTATTTTCAAGTATTTAGAATTCATCCTATACTAGTCATAAATTAATCAAATAAAATAAATTAATGGTTAAAGTTTAAGGAACTAGTAAGAGAGAGCAAGATTTGTAGTTTGCTATGCTAAAGGAAGTATAAGCTAAAGAAAATTCTATTAGCTTACAAACTAGAAAGTATTAAATTAATTTAATCATTAACTTATCTAAGATTAATTGATGTTGAGTTATTAAGTGTAAAGAAAGAAATAGATTATTTCCTGCAAGTACTAATTTATTCATAATTGTAGACTAATGAAAGTCTATTAGCTTATGGAAGCATGAAAGGAAGTTATTGTTCTCTAATTTAAATCAATAAAGAACTAAATTGGAAAGTTAAAGACTAAAGGAGATATGTGCTAATCATCTAATTGATTGATTGGGTACTAGTCTAATCATGAGTTCTCTTAAAGAACTATAACTTATAATTTGAAAGTGTTAAGTTGATTATAACATAAAGGAGTTGAAGGATTCTCAAGTTAATTTAATGTGCACTTAAAGTAGAAGTAGAAACATGTAGAGACATAAAAATCTTATTCCAATTCTAATAATTTTAACATGAACTCTATTGTATTTACTTAAAATGAACAAATATAATGTTAACATGCAAGACTTTTATTCATTAGAAGATTAAATGGAAAGATCAATATTAATGAGTTAACATTAAGCTAATTCAATACATAGAACATTTATTCCAATTGAAGTCTAACATGACAAATGTATTTGAAATTACATTATAAAAATTATGCTTACAACATTCTCCAAATAAAATAAGACATGAGATGATTATATAATTTCTCAACTTACTAGAAAATAGAATGAAAGAATAATTCTTTAAATAACTATCATTAACTTAAATTAAGGTATAATATACTATTTCTACTAAAGTTCCACTCATAAACAATTGTATGTAACTTTTCATTCAAATTTTATGGAATATGACAATACATTCAAATCAAGTATTCCAAACTCCATATGAAGTATATTTGTGTGGCGACCGGGGATCGAAGTTCGAGAGTCTTTAAAGAACAATTCATCTCTATTAAAAATATATACATTTTTATAATTCAAAAAGGATATAATCAAATAAAATAATAAAATTCACAGTCCTTTTATACATAGAGCCAAAACATATATGAAAAGTTACAACAGTTTGAATTTTAAAAAATATCTACATTCTTCTGCTTCTTTAAATTCTTTCTCTTTTAATTTAGCAGATCTTCTAAGCTTTTTAATTATCAAAACCTGAAAAATTCAGTTTACCAGTCAGGTAGGAGTACGTAAATTATTCTTATAAGAATAAATCTAGCATCCTATAATAGGTATGAATCACATATGAAAATGACTGAAAATATGCATATAAATAAAGCAATTGCTAAATTCAATTTCTACCCTGCAAAATAGCTGTGAAAATCAATATATATGAAATAAATTTGATCAAAAGCATTTGTAACAATAAGTCGAGTCCGGAGACTCCTGAGCCCAAATGGGTAAACCCATAGGCATAATCTGTAGGAAGCTTTCTCGCCACCCGTCGGTAGCTTACTCAAATTAGGAACTGATGGTGTGTCTTTCCTCTGGATTTGCCTACTTTCTACAAGAGGCTAAATCCCTCCATATAACTCCCAGGGGCTTGCTAGCTAGCCCAATCTATACAGATTCCAGTTTTGCATTCCACCCTCCAAAGACAAAAACCACAAAATATATATAAATTCTTTTTGTTACATACTTTTTGATATAATTCTTTTGCAGATTAAAATGCAGTAAGCAGTGCAAATAATACTCAAATGGAAAATGGCTCAAATAAGAATACTGAAATAAGACTTATAACTAAATTTGCATACCTTACTGTTTTGATAAAATTAACCAGTTTTAATTTCTTTGATCTGCTAAAATAATGAAATTTATTAATTTAATATTTTTATTATTATTTGTAGTATTAAGTTTATAAAATGACTATTTTGATTTATTGAATTATTTTTATTAAGTTGTATAATTATTATGCCTTATAAGGTCAAATTGGGAATTTGACCTTATAAGGGCATTTTAGTAATTTTACCCTTAATAAAATATAAAATTTATATTAATTTATTGTAGATTATGCCCTAAGGTTTCTATAAAGTCTGAAATTATTCAATTCTGATATGAATTGGTTAAGTTATAGCTAATTTAATTTATAGGTTAATAGTTAGGGTTAAATGAATTTTTAGTGGCATTTTTGTAATAATTTAAATATCTAAAAAATGTCATTATGTGAAATAAAAATCTTACACCAAAATAAATTATATTTTTAAATTCCTTATATTTTTCTGATGAATTTGATATATTTATTTATATGATTTGGACTTATATTATTTAAGTTATGTATTTTTAAAGTTTAAATATTTTAATTAATTAATACTTCTATAGTTTAATACTTATTAATTCTGTTATTATTATTAAATTTATTATTAATTGATTTTATGTAATTTTTCTGTATATGAATTTATATATTTGAATAATTATAATTTTTATATATGCTATTTATTAATTATTTACTTTTATTATTTATTTTATTTTATCTATTTTTTAATTAATCTATTATTTATTAAATAATATTATATTTTTCTATTTATAAATTTATTAATGTTTATTATTTTATTTTATATTTATTTATAAAAATTTTTGTTAATGTATAGATTTTGATTTATTTGATATATATATTATATTATTTTAATTAATCTATTTACTTTTATTTAATTGATAAAATTTTTCATTTTCTTGTTTTTATTTAATTATTAGATAGTTTTATATTTTCTGATTTATGAATATGTATATATATTGTATTTTTTTTTTAATTTTGTTTATTATTAGAATATAGATTATTTCTATATCTAAATTTATGTTTTGTGTTTATTATTATTATTGTATAATATTTTTGTTTTATTATTATTTACTGTATTTTGATTTTTACTGTTTTTATTTTGTAATATATATATATATACATATATATTATTTTAAATATTATAAGAAATTAATTAAATGTATTATTTTTATTAATCTGTTTTTATTTTATTTTATTATTTATTATTTTCGTTTTCTGTTAAATAAATATTTTATCGTATTTATTTATTAAAAATTTTCTGTTATGATTATTTATATATATATATATAACATTTTCTGCAGGTGGGACCCACGCAGCAGACTTATCAGACAGTGGCGGGCCCTACTATTTTGAACGGCGGAACAGGTGGGTCCCGCCAGTGCATGCGTGGCAGGCTAGACACGCGGCACTCCCGGCTCGCACCAGCGCAGCTGCCTGACCCCGCCGGCCCGCCACACGTCAATTCCGTGGGTCGGGCCCGATATTTCGGCCCGATCCAGAAGACGATTCATCTTCTTCTAAGGGTTCGCACGAATTGCGAACCCTAACCCTAACGCTTCAATCTTCGTTCGATTGAGGTCAGGGTCTGATCGAATGGAATAGACAATAACACTTGCAATAATTGATAGCATAAATGGTTTAACATTGGGTAAAGAAGTACCTTTTAGAATCAACGATGAGTCTTAGGGTTTGTTTTTGTTTCGTAATTCAAATCGCTTAAGAAAAAAAATGAAGCCGAGCAAAGAAGAGGAGTGGGGGTCTTAAAGAGTCCCTAAAGCGGTGATCTAATGGGGTCGAGGCACGTCTGGAGGTCTCCGAGTTCCGCGTGTCCGCGAGAGGGACACGCGCCGCCTTCCTCATTCGCGCGAGGAAGACGATCTCGCGACCGTCCGATCCCTCGATCGGACGGGTCGCGAGGACCGTTAGATTGAACGGTGATTATTAAATGCAGGGTGACGGCGTCATACACAAGTAAACGGCACCGTTAAGTCTTATTTAAATAAACAATTATTTTATTTATTTTAATCAAATTAATTTAACCTTAATAAATATTTTCCAAAAAAAAAATTTAAAAATATCAATTCTAGCTAATTGTGAGTTTCTGAATACAATGGCGCACTCGGATTTTTGATACGACGAGTATTTAATTACTCAAATTTTCAGGTATTTAAATAATATTAAAATATTCGCTTACAAAATTAACGACTTCCAAATGCGCCCAAAACTTCACCACTACCTAATTTTGGGGTGGTGAACGCAATGGTGAAGTCAGATTTTCAATCTGAAGTCAAAATTATTTAAATATTAATAAACAATTAGAAATGAAGTTTTAGCATTTTACAATTTGAGATAGAAGAATTAAGCTCGGCATATACTATGAAATTATTCATGCTAAATTCACAACATTTACATTACATAAGTTATGAAAACTATCTACAATGGCAAAGATAATTCTAACTTAAATAATCTCATAAAATTTATTTTATTCAAATCATATATACCATTATTCTACATATGAAGATGAGCACTTATAGAAAGTTATAAATATTTATAATTCATAATATACATTAATATAAGAACAATCAATATTATTATGAATAATCCAATTTAAAAAGATACATGCATTTCATTCAAATTAAATTATTTTTAAGTAATTCTACAATGGAAGAATTCAACTTAAATGAGCATTAGACATTTTGGTGTGGTGAGTCCAATGGCGGATTTCATTTTCGATTATGAGGTCTAATTAAATTATGTATTTTTAGAATTATCAAAAAAGTAAGAAACATTTGAAATTGTCAAACAGTCTCCAAATCGCACAAAATTTGAGGTGGAGACTCTTAATACTAATATAAGAGTAATGGGAAAGGCTTAGAGTCAATTAAGTTACTAATTGACGGGTAATAACACTAGGGTTATTACAAGGTGACACCACCGCATTAGACCCCCAAATTACCCCATTTTAAATCTTATTTTAGCCTCAAGCATAGTTTAAATTATTTGGATATATCCTAAAGCAGAAGAAACACTATTCATCTCACAAACAAATCCTAAAGGTACCCTTTATTTTTTTAAGCCCAAATTAGAGCTCGTAATTTATTAAGTAATCTGCAAAATTAGGAGGCTTATTTGGTATCAATAGAAAGGTTTCGATGAGAGCTTTACATTGATATATGGCACACCTCATGATAAGCTCTGTGTAGAGAGAATTTGGATGCTAAAATTTTAGTTTTTTTTAAATATTTGCAATCTACTAATCACCCTAAACTCTAATTAAGTCATAGCTTAATCAAATGAAGTTCAAATTTGGTCTACTCATAGCCATTGCACTCATTATATTATAGAAAAGATATAGCCACTGAGTTTGCTGAATTTGAATACCATTTGAGAAAATTAAATTTTTGACCCATATATTTAAACTCTTAGCTTATTTTGGCTATAACTTGATCAATACATATCATAATTCAGTAATTTTAAATTATATGGAATATATGGAATCCATATATAGTAAACAATAATAAATTGACTAAACTTTTATACTTCATTAAGAAAACTTACTAAATTATATTTATGAGTTAATTTCCTTAAATTGAGCTCATAAGGCTTAATTATTATCCAAATTGGGTGTACTTATTATTTATCTTCATGTTAGACAGTAAGTAATCATTTTCCATTGATAAATTCCAATTTGGAGCCCTAAATCAAAAAATAGCTTTTTAAACCCTTAAGTATGGGCAAAATTGTCATTTTGCCCAAAATTTTGTTTTAAGCATTCTTAGAGTTTAGAATCATAGTCTAATAATTAAAATTAGTAAATAATATGATTTAGATTTAAATCAGTATATTTTAAGCTATTAATTAGATTTTTATGTGAAATCCCAAGTTATTCCTAGATGATTATTTTAAGCTTCATAATCTAAGATTCATCTCATATTATGTCTCCTAAGTTATTTAAATCAATAAATAAGCATAAGAATATTCAAATAACTCTAATAGTAATCAATTGAATTATTTTTTAAATCTCATCTTAAGTAGTTCCTTAGTACCTCAATCCTTAAGATCTTCTTCTTTAGGATTAGGAATAGAACTAAGTTAATTTTCAATTAATGAGTAAATGTGTTACTCAATAGATGAAACCTTAATTTTTATTAATTATAGATTTTTATATTTTTATTATGATTATTTTATCTTTCAACCTTAGATCTAAGATTAGAAATTCATCCTATTAAGTTTGACTTTTACCTATTTAAATTATATAATTGACATTGATTAAATCATATTAGAACCTGATTAGTTCTAATTATTTTCAACTTATAAGGCTGTGAGTCTAAGTTATACTTAATAGTTGAAGTTGGAGATCCTAAACTTTATAACTTAGAATAGTTAGAATGAATAAATTAGATAACAACAGATATTACCGATGTTTAATAGAGTCTCTTGCTTACTTTGAATATTGTTGCTTTACTTATCGTATATTTGATCTTTACACCTTGAACATATACGGTGGGCATATGATATTTGATGAGTATCACTTGTCAATTTTGAATTTCATAAAATATCATTACATTTTCATCGGTGCTTTCAGTTTCTTGAATTTTAGTTCAGTAGAGTGCGTCATAATTAGTCTTCCTCTTTAGTTCAGTTCGTTTGATATAAAATTGACTGGGACCTTGCTCTGTGGATGCCTAGGGGGATATTTGTCTATTTTTGTAAGTTCAACAAGGACCTAAATTTAAATATGCCTAGGGGGATATATGTTAAACTTTCTGTGCAGTGGCCCGATGTTGGCCTATTTCTAATATAGCAGTACTAGTTTTAGGCACACATCTATTTTTCAATTTAGTCTTTCTGTCTTAGCTCAGTAGGTTGTGAAGCCCCGCTCCTTGAGTCCATAATCATTAGACTAAGGAGTGGAGTGTCACTTTGGTAAACCCCTCACTTATCATTGGATTAGGTAAGATCTGCAATCCACTGCTAAGGGAAGGATGTGCACAGAATAACTAAGAGAATCATTCACTAAATCTATATATATATATAGTGTGGAAGCAATAAAAAGTAAAGATTACATCCATTCACCATACATCAGACATGAAATAAAATGAAATAGTTTAGAAAATAATAATGTACATAAAATAAACATAGTCACGAGTACATGTATTATTATAATCTCTTAATTAAAGTTTAGAAAATAAAATAAAAATACTCTCATCCTCACAATGAATATGAAAGCAATTATATATCATCTGCTCCAAGCTGCTGCGCCTCCTATATGTACGGTTCCTCTTCAGGCACTGGCTCTTCAAATTGCTCAAGATCTGATATTATCGGTTTCACAATGCTAGGGCCCCAGCTAATAAAGAAAAATATTGTTAGACAAAATGTCTAAAGTATATTTTAGGCAAGTAATTTATTAAGTATTTATTAATATCACCATTTTACTCTAAACTAAATGAAATATCTATCTAGCATGGGAGCAAGTAAGCATACAAGGGAATAAGGATAAGTTATAAATATAATTTTTATAACTAAGCAAGAATTGAGGTAAAGGCACACCTCAAGTAAACTAAATAAGGTAGGGCATATATATGTAATACAGTAAGTAAAAATATTGAAAAGAAAAGTCCAACTTAAACATGTTGATGATCATATAACATATGCTAATTTAAAACATAAATTTGAAAATGGTACGTATAATAAGCAGTCAAGTTTAGCATCATATATATGCATCTACTCAAGTAAGTAGGTAAAATAGAAAAAATACAGCTAACTAAAATAAAATGCATCAATAATATAGAAAACAGTAAGCTGAACTAAAACGGAACGTATAGCTGTCATATCAGAAAGAATTGGCAAATCTTGCTCAATATATTCTAGTAGCCTTTATGGGCTAGAGCGGACATAATATAACAATATATTACAACATAACTGAAGAGGCAGATAATACTATGCAAATATCTTTTAGTTATTTTATTTTTGTTTCTATGGACAATTTCTGAAACAGCTAAGGAGTCAAGCATATCTGTAAGATTAAATGAATCCCAAGCTTAGCACACTCTCCTCAATGAGTGATGTTAAGCATCCTGATCTCTCCTTACTCCTATCCATTGGAGTAATATGCACCATAATCCACCATGAACTAAACCCAAATGCAAAAATGATAAATTCTTAACAAAAGACTTAAAGAAAATTTAGGAATTTATCATTTTGACCTAACAGTTAATTTTAACACTTAGAATGATTCTATTACTGTCCAAACATTAGTTTTATTGACTTAGTAGATAATCTAAGGTTTAAATATGCTTAACCTAAATTTTAGGCAAAATGACCATTTTACCCCTACTTAAGGGTCCAAAAAGTGACTTTTTGATTTAGGATTCCAAATTGGAATTTCTTACTGCCAAATGATTTTTTACTATTTAATATGAAGATAGATAATAAGTACACTCAATTTGGATAAGAAATGGATTATATAGGTCCAAATTAAGGTTTTGACCTAAGGGGCATTTTAGTAATTTACTCCTATTGGAATCTAAAATTTTGTGCAGTTTACTATTGGTTACTATTCAAGAATTCCATAGAGTCCAAGAACACTGCATTATGAGGTCAAATGACTAAGTTATAGCTATTTCAATTTATAAGAGCAATTCAATAATTTTATCTGTCAACGGGGGGCGAAAACTGAACTTTTTCGTTTGAGGTGTAATTTTAGCAAACTCAGTTTTTATAGAGATTTATCCTATTAAGTGTATCTATACTTATTAGGATTTGCCTTAATCTTTAATTTGGGAGATTGGGTTTTAAACTTAGTCTTTTAGGTTCACCTTTAGAATAAGTAATTGAACCCCAATATTTGGAGTTTAATTCTTAATTTTTTCATCTTGATTTGGTCTTAATCAAAATGGGTTTGAGTTGCTTAAATCATTAAAATAGGTCGATTAATTTACTTATTTAGTTGACATTAATTTAATTAGATTAGAACCTAATCAGTTATAATTATTTTCTACTCATAAGGTCGTGAATCTGAGTTACACTCGATAGTAGGAATTAAAGATCCCAAACTTGTGTAACTTAGAATATATAGAATGAATAAATTAGATAAATAAATATCACATGTGTCCTAGTAGAGTCTCTTGCTCACTTTGATATTTGATGCTCTGCTTATCTTATATTGAGCTTTATATCTTGGTCACATATATTGGACATAGAATATTTGATGAGTATATTGTGTCAACTTTGAATTTGCATAAATAACATTTACATTTTTATGGATGTGTTTAGTTTTTTGGTTTTTAGTTCAATAGGTTGTGACCTAATTAGTATGCCTCTTTAGTTCGTTTGGGTCCGGCATAGCACAGTGGCTGCTAGTGTTCGGTAAGTCTATCCATGCCTGGTTGAGTGATGGCTGCCTAGGGTGGCGAGAAATAGACTTTTTTCCAGTATGACTTTATTAGTCAGGTTTTGATATAGTAGTACTAGCTGTAGGTGCACTTTTACTCAATATTACTCAGTGTTTCTGCCTAAGTCCATCAAGCTAAGTGAGTTCATGCATATTGAGTTTAGATCTTCTGCCTTAGCCCAGCAGGCTAAGTGGGATTGATGTATACTTTCAGTTTGAATAGCTTGTTCAGCCATAGCAATTTTTAGTTTCATATTTATTATTTTTAGCTTACTTTCCTGTACTTTAGCACTTTCTTATTTACTATCTTACTGTATTTACTAGCTTTATTTACTTATAAGATGCTAGTCTTACTCACTATATATATATATATATATATATATATATATATATATATATATATATAAGATGCTAATCATATTTTTAGTTATTTAAATATATCATCATGTTCTTTACTTTATGTTAATTAGCATAAGTTTATATTGATCATAAGCATGTTTAGGATGCATTTTCTTTTCATTTTTTAGGAATTATTCTTTATTTTATGCCTAACCTTGTTGAGCTATAGTTGGAGGTATGTGCATACTTCCTCTTTTGCTTAAGTTATAAACTTATTATTTATAATTATCTTTTATTTTCATATGTGTTATGCTCCTATACTTGCTTGTATATTGAGTTTAATTGTGATATCCAAATAAATTAATAATGTTTTAGCCTAAAATGTACTTAGACATTTGTCTAATTGAGATTTTTGTTGTTGTTGGCTAGGGCCTTATTATTATAAAACTGATAATAATAGATTCAGAGTTGTTTGAAGTTGTGGAACCATCTAGAGACCTGCCTTTGGAGGAGGATCACATGGCTGAAGATTCTTAGCTTTTCATTACTTTCTTTTCTGTATTATGAGGATGAGTGGCTTATATATTTCATTTTTACATAAACTATTAAATCATGTTGTAATAATACTGGTTAAATTTTACTTTTTGCTGCTTTACTTATTCAGAGTTGAATGTCTGGATTCTTATATTGTAATGGATAGATGTTTACTATTTTGCTTCCGCATTCTGTTTTCATGCACTTTTTATTTAGTGAAAATAATTTGAAATGGCAAAGTCTTTGATTATGTTGGATTAGGATGAGTACCTAATCTAATTATAAGTGAAGACATTATCATTTGATGATTACCCCACCATAATCATGTTAACTTAAGAGTTGACAGGACCACAGTGGGGTTGGGCCACCACAAACGGCCTCTCAAATGTGGCACGAAGGGTGGCAGACCATCCTGGTGACGTGGTAGTACAGGGGGATTCGGCTGTCGGGCGTGAGCTGAGGAAGGTGATGATCCACAGTTGCGGGGGATTCCAGAGCTGTCTGATTGATCAACAGTTGACGCAGAACGGTTCTAATTTCTCGATGCCTAATGGTCGAGCGTGGACGCTAGATCAGTTGTCGGATTAGAATCTCGGAACTGCGGAACGGTTGAGATGAGACGGATCCGATCGAGGTGCGGGCCATTGGATCAAATCTGTGAGATCAACGGTCTGGATGGTGCCCGCGATTTGGAGGTAGTCGACCATTGGAGGGAGGGTAGATTTGCAATTATGGATTGTTTAAAACCCTAATTTACAATTGAATCAAGTTAAATTAAATCTAAAATAGGCCTAAATGACCTCCAAAATTTTCTAAAAATTCACACTTAGCTAATTTGGGGAGGGGAATTCAAAAATGAACTCAGATTTTAATTTGGAGATCAAATTAATTTAGCTAATTTCTAGGATCCTAAAATAGGAAAAATAGCTAAAATATTCAAATGTGCTCCAATTAATTTCAAACTTCTATGGTTAGATTTAAATGACCCATTGAGTCTAATAAAATTAAAATCAAAGCTTGGTTTAGCTTAATTTAGCTAGGTTTAGCTTAAGTAACAATTAGAGTTGTTATAATTTCTCTTTTATTTTTTTAAATGAATATTTTATTCAATTTCCTTGATGAATGCCTCTGGATATATGCTTTAGCTTTCACACTCTGTTTTCTACTACTTTTTAAACTTAGTATTGTGATGTGATCAGGATAATCATAAAATGCTAACATTTGTGTAACATGGATCATGATTATCTTCATAATCTAAAATATATTAGTACCTTAACTAATACTTAAGATAATGATACTACACTTATCTTAAGGATTAGTACTCAGCCCTCTTCTCTTGAGGTTGAGTCTTAGTAGTTCTTGTGCTCAACAGATTTATTTGGGGAAGTTGAGTTTCCTTCCCGAGTAACGTACTGTTTTGCACCAATTTTTTATCTCTTAAATAAATTGCACGAATGTTTAAGTCAAGTGCTCCAAATCTATAGAATTTAGCTATTCGTATTCTTAGCCAAACATCTTCATCATCTAGATGTGAAAGAAATTAGAGTATTTTTGAACAAATTCATACAAAGCAGAGGAATCATTTGGAGCATCAAAGATTAAATAATTTTGTTTATGTTCAATACAATATGAATTTAAGAAATGGGTATAATTTATACAAAACAATAAAATATCATCATTCTTTATATTATGTTTTAGATAGTATATAAATATTTATAAGTTATGTTCCAAAGAATGGTGTTATGATCCCTTAGATTACACATGTATTGATTCTTTTGATTTTTGGGTTGTGGATGAAGAACTGAGCACAGAAGTTAATTTGGGAGAGTAGGAAGAAGAAATTTACAAAGATGATGATATCCCTATTATTTCTATACAAAATATGTAAACTTATGAAACACATATTAGTAATTGTTTATAAATTTATATTTCAGTTTCTTAATTGTATTATATTTACAAAAACCTAACAAAATATTAAATTTTTAGCTAAAAATGCCCTCGAAACAGACCAAATTATAGAGGAAGATGATGTTGTGGCATTTGAGTCGATTAATTTTGCTATTTATGATTTGAATTTTGAAGCAAATATTAATGATCTATTATAATTATGTATCTAAACAGAATATGTTTTATTTTATATCTATAAATTTATGTTTCATTTTTAGAATTATTGTTTGATTTTTAGAATGCATCTTTAAATGCCATTATTTTTAACTCTAAATGTCAATTGGTAGCTTACCATCATATTTACTATATGATAGTGTGATAAGTAAAATAGCAATTTTCAAAATTATTGTTTGTTTTTCATAATGCATCTCTTACTGCTTAAACAAAATAGCAGATTTCAAAATTATTATTTGATTTTCAGAATGCATCTTTTACTGCCACTATTTTCATCTCTAAATATTAATTAGTATATTTTACTATCATATTCACTAGATGAGAGTATGATAAGTAAAATGGTAATTTTTATAATTATTATTTAATTTTCAGAATATATTTCTTGTTGTCATTGTTTTTATATCTAAAGGTCCATTCGTAGTTTATAATCATATTTATTATATGAGATTATTATAAACAAAATAATAACTTCTAAAATTATTAGTTGATTTTCAGAATGCATCTCTTACTGTCATTATTTTTAATTTTTATTTCTGAAGGTCAATTGGTATTTTACCATCATATTCACTAGATAAGAGTATGATAACTTAATAAGCAAAATAATAATTTTTAGAATTATTGTTTGTTTCTCAGAATGCGTCTCTTACTGCCATTTTTTTTATTTGTGAAGGTGAATTGATATTTTACCATTATGTTCACTAAATGATAGTATGATAAGCAAAACAATAATTTTAAAATTATTACTTAATTTTTAGAATGCATCTCTTACTATCTAAATAAAATAACAGCTCTTAAAATTTTTATTTAATTTTCAGAATGCATCTTTTATTGCCATTTTTTTCATCTATAAAGGTTTATTGGTAGTTTACAATCATGTTCACTATGTGAGAGTATGATAACTTGTTAAGCATAGCAGCAGCTTTCAGAACTATTACTTAATTTTCAGAATGCATCTCTTACTACCTAAACAGAACAACACCTTTCAAAATTATTATTTGATTTTCAAAATGTATTGCTTACTGCCAATTTTTTTATCTATAAAGGTTTATTGGCAGTGTATAATTATATTCACTAGATGAGAGTATGATAATTTGATAAGCATAACAGCAATTTTCAAAATTATTACTTGATTTTCAAAATACATCTTTACTGCCTAAATAAAAAGTAGCTTTTAAAATTATTATTTAATTTTTAAAATGCATCTCTTACTGCCATTTTATTCATCTATAAAGGTTTATTGGTAGTTTACAATCATGCTCACAAGATAAGAGTATGATAATTTGATAAGACTAATAGTAATTTTTAGAATTATTATTTGATTTTCAGAATGCATCTCTCACTGCCTAAATAAAATAACAATTTTCAGAATTATTATTTTTTTCAGAATTCATCTCTTACTTATTGATATTGTTTTTATCTTTGAAGGTTAATTGGTATTTTACCATCATGTTCACTACATGATAGTGTGATAAGCAAAAGTGCAGTTTTCAAAATTATTATTTATCTTTCAAAATATAGCTCTAAATGCATTATTTTCATCTCTAAAGATCAATTGATATTTTACCATCATGTTCACTATATGATAGTGTGACAAGTAAAACATCAATTTTTAAAATTATTATTTATTTTTTAGAATGTATCTATAAATGCTCTTATTTTCATTTTTAAAGATCAATTGATATTTTACCATCATGTTCACTAGATAAGAGTATCATAAGCAAAACCATAATTTTCAGAATTAATGCATCTCTAAAAGTGATTATTTTTATCTTTATGATTTTTTATTTTTTCTTGTATATTATATATAATCAAATGTTATTTAAATAGCTTATTTTTAATTTTTGTATTATTATTTAATTAAAATATTGTTTATTATTTCATCACGGTTCGACCTCTGGTTCAACCCCGATTTGACCATCAAACCTTGAATCTCTAGCCTTAGCGGTTCAATGTCCGGTCCAATTTTTAATTCCTTGGAGTGGAGTCTAATTTTATTTTCTTAATCTAAATTATTATCATTAAATTTTTTTGAGAGTAAAGTAGAATTAAATATTAATTTTAAATAAAATTAAAGAGACTCAATATTTAGGTTCATTAACGATGAATCAAAAAATAAGTGAACAATTTGATAAAGGTTTAGAGTATTATTAAGAAATACACAATTCACAAATAAAAATATATAATATTATTTATATTCCTGCACACAATTAGGGCTGAATTCAAGTTGAATTCAAGCCGAGTCAGTCTAAACTCGAACTTGTTTGGATTCGAGTTCGAGTCAAGTTCCGGTCGAGCTCGAGTCGACGATAAGAAGGTTTTACTCAATATATGGTAAAGCGCTAGAGCGCTCGTTAACAACACATTGAGCTGCCGTCTAACCAAAGATTTGTTTCAATCTCAACTAGTGTTATTGATCTTCGCAAAGGTCAAGTGGAGCTACTCATTAACAACCAAATATTTGTTTCAATCTCAACTTGTGTTATGTGATGTGTCAAGTCACTATACATTTACATATACTAGATTCATGTTTGAACCAGCCAAGGCATTGTTGATTTCAAAGAATTGTGAAAGTAGATTTGAATTGTAAGTTTTTTCGATTTTATGTTAAAAATAAAAATTTGATTAAGGCGTGAGATTTGAATGCATCCAAGAGTTTACAATCGATTTTTAGGTTATAATTTTCATGATCTTATATTTAAATATAATTAGCATGATAAAATAAAAGAATTTAGTGGAGCATGAAACTGGAGAGAAGTTTATATGAGAGATTGGATGTGCTATTGTAAGTTCGATGCATTGACTATTAGATAGGTTGCAACTAAGATTGTATGCTATTGTAAGTTCGATTTTTGTATTTCCATTTCTTTTTCAAATATTTATATTAGTCTTTTATATGGTGAATAAATTGATTCTTTAAGTTAAATGAGCAAATATTATTATCATATTTTTGCACTTTGGTTTTCTCAACATAACACAAATCTCATTTTTTGAAGTTAAATGCGTTAAATAATTTTGCTCGATTTTATCAAATCAATTCATCAATTTTGCTCAGTTTTATCAAATTAGTTGCTAGAATAAGTAAATCAGAAAAATTAAATTCAATCATAGAAGTTTTCAGAATGACAACACCACAAAAATTAGATAAAACTAAAAGAGGGAATAACACAGATCACACATAAAAAAAGGAGAACAAGTAGCCACATGATCATATATTTTTGCGCAAAGAAGATAGCGTCGAGAAATAACATACCTCATTTCCTCTATAAATATCATGGCTCTCTTTCCATTTCTCTCATCGGAAGGACGAGGCCATACATATTCTCCCATCGTTGATCACAGAATAAGTGCTGCTCTCAATAGCCCTGTTGCTCCTCCTAGTTCACCATCTTTGCAATCATGATCAATGCAAAGACTATTTAGATGGCGGATGATCAACATCTCTGTGTAGATGTTGATAAACACATAGGAGCCGTTCCTCTTCCTAGACCGCACTGGTTGTTCTGCTCGCTCAGAGTAGGCGCGGCCGCGCGGCCAAACCTCGAAGAAGGTTCCAACCGGAGAGAGAGAGAGTTGATGTTTCAAGTTAAGGACTTTAACAATATATATATATATATATATATATATGAGAGCACTAAATTTTTTTCTTATTTGTAATTTTAATTATTTTATTTTTCACAGAAAAAAAAAGTTTACTTTTTTTGTAGTGTCTTGTGCTGGGAGTTGATATTATGCTCCTTTTTATTATTATATTTAAATATTATGTGATTTGGGCTTGTGTTATTTCTGGAATTTTATATTTATTTAAATATTATACGAGCTGAGTTTTTTTTTCTTAAGAAATTTTTATTTCTGGAAAAAAAAAATTCCAGCATTAATTTCAAAAAAAAAAAATTGTAAACAGTTTGGACCATTAGGTCATTTGGCAAATTTTTTAATACTTGCAATATAAATATAATTATTTATCAATATGCTTGAGCACTAAAAAAATACTTTAATATTTTATTTTATATTTTCTAATACTTAACAATATAAAATAAGTATTATTTTTAAATAAAATTAAAGAGACTCAATATTTAGGTTCTCAAAAAATAAGTGAACAATTTGACAAAAAATTAGTATTATTAAGAAATACATAATTCACAAATAAAAATATATAATATTATTTATATTCCTGCAGACAATTGGGCTGAATTCTAGTTGAATTAGAGCCGAGCCAGTCTGAACTTGAATTTGTTTGGATTTAAATTCAAGTTGAGCTTTAGTCGAAGCTCGAGTCATTTCAAATCATTTTAAATAGAGCATCATTTTAAATAAATTTGAATTAAGACATAAACTCAACTCAAAAATTTTCAAGCATATCAAATCAATTATCAAATTACCATCCTAAAACTAACTTTCATCAAATTTAAATTTTTATTGTCCAAAACAGCTCTCTCTTTATATATATATATATATATATATATATATATATATGTATATATATAGCCAAAGTATAACAGCTTACGACGGTCCAACAAGTTATTTTGGAAGAAGGTCCGACCAGATTTCTTTGCCAAGTTAATCATGCCACAATCTGTGCGTCGAAGCAACGCGCACTGGCGGACGATCCTGTTCCATTAACTTTCTTCCATCAATTGGCGGCTTCTCCTCTCCAAATTACCATCGCCGCATGGAGCAAACTCCAGGACATGGAGATCGGCGGCTTGCTGCCTTAGGCCATCTCCGCGTCCTGCCAGATGAGTTGATATGTGCTATTCTCGAGTATCTATCGCCGATTGACCTCGGTCGTCTTTCTTGCGTGAGCAGGTATCTCCTATTTTATCATCATCTTTCATTTCTTTTCTAAAAGAGATTACTTGCTTGGATAAACCTCAACGCGGGTTTGGTGGAGTTTTTCTTAGACGCAGATCATATTTCGTTTGATAATATGGTAACGGGAATTTTTTGCCTATTTGATTTCTTATGAGTTTTTTGTCATTTGATCTGTTAATGTGAATCAGCAATTGCTGACAAGCGCCAATGTTATTATTATTATTATTATCTTTGTTACCACCCATCAATATTATAGACGTATTTTTGAAGAAATAAGAAAGGAGGAAGCTAGAATGCCACGTTTTAAAGTTGTATGCATCGAAACCATTAAAAAAATCTTTGAGCAAACGAGGAAGGGTTTTATTATATAAATAGTCATATTCCTAGAAAATATTTGAGGACTTCATGTTCTTACTATCAATAAAGTTCAGAACATTTAATTATTTGATGTGAGTCTAAGCAAATATCTATGGAGTTGGTTAAATTACTTTTTTGTTGAGAGAATTTAAATGTTTTTGTTAGGATTTCCTTAAAATAAAGCTACTGGCGTTCAGTGCCCAATTCCATTTAATTATAAAGCAACAATAAGAAGAGCTACAAATATTAGAAGTAGATTCATTATGAGGGTAGCGGGCGCATGTGCCACGCTTAATTTATTAATATCATCAATCTCATTTCAACTATTAGGTTACACAAAAAATGACGACACTTCTCTGCCGCATAAAAAACCCAAAATCTTGTGCAATTCTTCTCCACCTTTGTGAGTCCTTTATGTTGGCATAACATGTTCATATGTGACTCCTCTCCACCTTAGTAGCTCGTTTTGTTATGGCACAATTGTTGGCTTAACATCTCACGTGACTTTTGTACGACTCTTCAAGACGCTGTATTGCAAGCTCTTATGCTTGATAAAGATATTTAGTTTGCTTGTTGCTTGTTTACTTGTGCTTGCATTCTTGCTATCGCTTCTCTATTTCAGGCGTTAACACCACAAGTAAACCTTCATAATCATTATAGGCATAAAACGCTTAAAATTTGAGAGGACCTTATTAGGTTTTAAGACCCATGTGACACTATCTCAAGAGAAGAGCGAAGTAGATACATAATGAAAGCGAACATAAGAAACATTACTAATTCTAGTGAATTTGAGATAACTTAATTCAAATTAAAAAATAGAGATAAAATTAATAGAGTAAAAAATAAAAAGTAAAATAAAAAAGTATAAACAGATTTAGGAGCTATTTTACATTAGGTAAATTTGGAATAAAGTAAAGTTTTTACTTAGAATTTAGGAATTCAGGTGTGGCATGAAGAAAAAATGGGATAAAGTAAAATTTTAATGTAGAAGTCTTACTATGCTATAAAAGGCTTGTGGTAATCCAATTATGGCCAAATCGTCTGATTTTGTGTTTTATACGAAGGAAAGGAGAGGAAACTGAAGGTCGAAGACCAAGACAAGGAGACAAAGCTTTCGGAGTTGAACTTAGCTCGTTCTCGCAGCTCATTCTTCTTGTTTGAGTTCGAAGCTCGTTCTTGCATATTGTTCGCGTTCGATTTGCTTGATCTGAACGAAGCTGAAGGTTGAAGACAACCTTCATTCTCCTCATTTGAGTTTGAATTTCGTTCTCGCAGCTTGCTCACCTTCAATTCGCTCTTGTTCAGCTCGATTTGTCTTCAATTTGCAGCCCATTCTTGTAGACGAAGGTTATTCTCATTCGAAGGGGATTGATTTGCTTTTGATTTTCTTTCAATTCATCATGAATTTGAAAAAATCCAAACTGAAAAGATATTTTTATGAATTCAAAAAAATAGTTGCCCTAAGAGAAAATATTTAAAAATTTGAAAATTTTTCTTAGGGGGGTGATTTTACCCCTATAGATTACTCAAAATATAATACTCTGTAGATTACATTATTCTAAATAGAAAAATCTAAACATAAAAAAGTTATCACATTATACTATGATCAAATTATTTTACTCCTACTTTTCTGCATTCCAAATAACCCTTCAGTGATTTAAATCAACTTGATATATTATGTCCACCCTTGGAAGGTTCATTAACACCAAGATTCACTCAAAGAGTTATTGTAACCTTTTCCAAGTAGGTGGAGGAGCTTGTATAATTCCCTCCATTACATATTTTGATTACAAAGCTCTGAACTTCACTCTTTTTCTCAAAGTTGGGCAATGTCAGAGCTGCCAAGATCTCTTCTCATACACTTTTGTTGCAAAGTTGCGTAGTTCGTTCTTCTTTTAATGTTGTGCTGAGGTAGAGCTTTCTTGGTCCCTTCTTCGTTAACTTTGGTTGTAGAGTTGTTGATGTTACCGTTCTTTCAAAGCTTTATTGAGGTAGAGTTTCCTCAAATTTTCTTTCACAAACTATGCATGGGAACTACTTGAGAGCATTTTTCTTATACAACTTGCAAAAGTAGGTTAATGATTAAAAATAAATTATAACAAATAAGGCACTTATAATTTTGAGGTAAAGTTAGTAAGATCAAATCCTTATTGAAAATTGAGAGCTTGTATACCTTTTAGCACTTTGGGATTAGCTTAAATGCTCAAAAGTTGCTTAGATGTATTTTGGATTGATTAGGGATGATTGGACTGACTATCAAACAATTCCTATTTATATTGCAATGTGATGGGAATTTGTCAATATGTGCTTGGGTATGAGGCTAGACATTCGTGGCTTGTGATCTTCCAAATTAGACTCTCTAACCATGGGTCGAAACTCCACACTTGGTGCACTTGCCTGAGCGCATGTGCTTGGCTAGACATAGGGGCTAATGCGTTTGTGCGCACGGGTAGGCTAAGCAAGAAACAATTATGATTGATAAGTTTTGTTCTCTCTCAAATTTTAGTAAGTGCAACATAAAATTTTCACATATGGTTATTATATTCAATACATTTATACTGAAGTAAACATAAATAAAAAATTTTATAGTTGGAGCAAGCATTTGGCTCACTTGAGCTGAAATTTAAAGCATAGATCTAATTTTTTTTATTATTCACTCGACAAATATCATTAGATTAAAATTACATGTTGCGGCCATCAAAACTAGTTGGTAAACATTTTGATAAATAGGGTAATAATTATGTCTTCAAAAAATAATGTAACTAAGAAAGAAAGCTAAATAAATTTATAATTTTGACTTTAGTGTTTGTTACTCGGATAATAATCATCATAGAAATGATATTGATATATATTTGATTAAAAATTTAATGGATAATATAATAAAAATTAAGATGATAAAAGATAGAGTTATTTAATTATAGTATTAATACAAGAACTTTTTTTAATATTATAAGTATTTATACCTCAAATCATATTATATTTGAGTATAAAAGAAAATTTTGATATAATCTAGAGGAGATAGCTTAAGAAATATATCCAATAAAAATGTTATTTATAGGAGATTTAAATGGACATATTGGTCTTGAAATGAAAGATTTTAATATATTCATTATTCTGCTGGTTTTGAAGAGGTTAATGAAAAATAAAGAATAATATTATAGTTTATTTTAGATTGTGATTTATTAATTACTAATACTGTTTTATAAAGAGACTGATGTTATCTTTGCTAAAAGTTGTAATTTATTTGCTTTGTTATAGACCTTGCAATCGTGCTCTTATTTTCATAAAAAAATTTCTTGCGGCGGAGATTTTGTTTTTTTTTTTCTGGGAATAGTATTCTTGATGATTTTTTTGGAGGATAGTAGGATAATCTGTTACTAAGCTTACTCTTTTCTTTTGCTTTTTGTTATTTATATAATAGGTGATGGCCAACCTTTCAAAACAAAGATGAAAATATTATCACTAGTAATAATGGTACATTTAAAACTCAAAATGATTATTTTATTTAAAAAAGAGATTATTTATATTACAAAAATTATAAAATTATTTTAGGTTATTGCTTGATAACCAACAATTGTTTGTTAAATTTAAATTTGGAAAGAGGGAGTAAAAAGTAGTATTAATTATAAGATATGTCTAAAGATTAGATAATAGTTTTAGTAATATAACAAGTTTTAGTGGTGAAATCTTAAGAATTGAACTTTGGGTTTTTAAAGGTGAAATTATTTTTATATAAAAAGATTCTATTATTATCTAGATCTATGATGAATAAAAAATAAGAGCAACTAATAATAGTAAAGATGCTTGGTGGTGAAAAGTAGACATTTAAGCAAAGATTAAGTAACAAAGATTTGCTTTATAGAATAATTTAAATGTCAAAATGATGAGATTGGAAGAAACATAAACTATGTTGCTGTTAATCTAAAACCATAGTTCGCAATGCTATGTCCACAATTTTTGATGATTCATATAAAAAGTTAGAAATTGTTGAAGGAAAGGGACATATCAATGAGCCAAATTAAGTGATAATATAGTCAAGTATTGACTTATTAAATTATATCAAATATGGTGAACAATTTTTTTTTATTATAAATAATATATGATCTTTAATAAAGATTTTACCATTACAGTTAACATGAATGAGTTTAATAGTTATTCAAAGCTATCAATTGCACTTTTATTCAATGGATTAATAAAATTTAGGCATTATAAAGGTTAAAAGTGAAAAAACTGTACGATTGGATGATATTTCTATTGATGGGTGGAAATATTTAGATTAGGAGGAATTTCTTGGCTCAATAAGGTATTTAATATAATTTTGAAGGCTAAACAAATGTCCAATGAGTGGAATATTGTAACCTGTTTACAAGAATAAAGACATTTCCCAAGTTTGTTCAAATTTTAAAGGAATTTTAATGAGCCAAAAGTTTAGAGAGTAATTGAATGTAGATTACAATGGTATATTCAAATTTTACAAAATCAATTTAGTTTTTTGTTTGATAAATCTTATTCAAAGGACATATTTACAAAGGGGCTTGTTGGAGAAATCTAAAGATATAAATGAATATTATTATTTAATCTTTTTCATTTAATCTGTATCAATCTTGAAAAGACTTTTGATAAAATACCATTAGAAATACTTTATTGAGTTTGTAAAAATTGGAGTTGCGAGGCTGTAACTTATGTTTGATCGCAACATAGCCTGTAAAATAATTTATTTAATATTATCAAATTGCACAAATGTATTTAATACTATTTTGAGGCTAAATAAATGCCAAATGAATGGAATATCGTAACCTATTTACAAGAATAAAGATGTTTCTCAAGTCTGTGCAAATCATAAAGGAATTCTAATGAGCCATAAGTTGAAATTTTAAGGGTGATTGAATGTAGATTACAATGGTATACTTGAATTTTACAAAATCAATTTAGTTTTTTGTTTGATAAATCTAATTCAAAGGACATATTTACAAAGGGGCTTGTTGGAGAAATCTAAAGATATAAATGAATATTTTCGTTTAATCTTTATCAACCTCAAAAAGGCTTATTGTAAAATACTATGAGAAATACTATGGTGAGTTAGTAAAATGCGAGTTATTGGGCTATAATATATATTTGATTGCAATATAGCTTATAAAATGATTTATTTATTAATATCAAATTTCATTAAGGTTCTGCATTTAGTTCATATCTCCTTGCAATAATTATGGGTGTTATTACTTAATGCATGAAAGAGGAGGTTGCTTGGTGCATATTTTTTGTAGGTGATACTTTTAAAAATGATATATTGGGATTGAGGTTGGTCTATAATATAAAAGCAATCTCATTTAACCCTTAGATTCATTAATTGTTTCATCTAACTTAAGCAATCTATAATAGATATTATGGGTATTTATAGCCCTTTTGTTGTAACAAGAGATAATATGGGGAAAAGTAAAATAAAAATACAAATACAATCAAAATAGTAATTTAAATAATTTTAATTAAATAATTAATTCTTGTAAGAACCTGATGAGATTCCCGCAAAACTAATCTTGTAACTTGGGCTTCAAAATTGTGAGAACAAGATGCCACATAAATGTGCAATGCCATTTTTGATAAATAGATGTCTGCCCAAAAGTTGCTGAAATCCTTTTCTTAAATCTCCAGTATTTGTGAGGCTTTGCTAGTGCTGTTGTATGTTGGGATGGCTTAGCTGAGTGATGGCAAGTTTAGAATTGGCAGATTTATGAATGTCATGCTTAAAATTTCAGGTTTTGGAGGTTTTGATGTTGTTGTGACTTGTTAAAGAGCTTGAATAGATGATCTTGTTGCATGTCTGAACTGTATTGAATCAGTGCCTGTTATTTGGTGCCAACGAAAAGTGAAATGGCTATTTAAGTCAACGTAAATACATGCCCCTTAAAATTCTTTGATAGCAATTTTATACTAGGAAGCTGAAAGCAATAAAGAATTATGAGAGGCCTTCATAAATATATTGCTATTTAAACTGCAGCTATTTTACAGCAGTTTTATCCTATAAGTCTGAAAGTAAAGGTCTCTTATTTGAAATTGGATTGTCATTTTAATCTTGTTTGCCTTTCTGGATTTATGTTTTATATGAATCTTAAAGAAAATATTTCTAATATGTTTTACTGTTTCAGTGTTCTTTATATATTGTGCAATGAAGAACCGCTTTGGATGAATTTATGTCTTAGAGATGGGGGTATGTTTGAATATAGAGGTTCATGGAAGAGGACATCCTTATATGGGTATGTAAATAGTTTCTACTATGAAATGACAGTAGATTCTGAGCAATAATTTTCATGTTCAATTCGTGATGACCTATAATATCCATTCATTGTTTTGCAATGTATCAAGACCGCTGTTTAACTTGTCTGATATTCTTTAGATTGAGTTATTTTAAAATTAATTTTTAATCTTAGCAAATTCATTTTGTGCAGACAAAAACTGTGTAACAAAATTGAGGAGTTTCAAAGACAACAGCTACCATTTGATGGTAAGGGGGTTTCTATATTCTTTTTCTTGTTTCTATAAGCATCCGTTTGGTTGTCAACTATATAAATAATTTTCTACTTTGTTTTTATCAGGATTCAGCTCATTGTTCTTTTACAGAAGGTGGTATCGGTGTTTTACTACTTTGGATGGATTTTCTTTTGATAATAATGATTTGGAAAGGAAGAACAATAGTGCATTGGAAGAATCTAACTATAAAATTGATGAGAAGAAACCGGTGTGAAATATGAGCATTAATTTGATTTTAAACACTTGCAAACATTTAGAGATGCTCCTTTGTTTTACATGGCTTAGCGGTGTACATATATATGAATACATGCTTTATTTGAGCACTTAATAGTGCATTCATGAATTGGTTATTGTGTATTCTTTATCTTCTATTTTTATTTTATAAATGCTGATAGCCTTAAAAAATCTCTTCAAATTGTAACGACTCAGCCCATACAGCTCAGAGTTTACAGGTGTAAATTTCCTAGATGGGTATTAATAAGGTCTGACAATGAGAGAAATATAAATTTCTCATACATTATACAAAAAAGCTATCACACGTATGTCATTCAGTTTAAGGTATGTCAATGAGATAAATTTCTCATACATTATACAAAAGAGCTATCACATATAAATATCATACAAACCAACAAATAAAATTATCACTTACATATTTCATCCAAACCAGCAAATTTATTATTGATAAATTTATTGTTAAAAAAGTAAGTTTTATATCCATATATTACTGATAATAATAAGGGCAACTGAACACAACTTGGAAGAGATCACCACTGGAACAAAAATTAATTATAGAACAAAAGTATCGAACAAAAATTAACTTGACAATGTTTATAGGTTAAATTGGTCAATCTATCACTTATTTACTCTTGAACATAACCTGAAAAATGTTAATACAGGAATATGAGAGTGGATAATTATAATTTAAAAAACATATAAATATAAGAATGCTATATTTTTGATTCTAAGAGTTGTAAATTGGTCTCATTATAAAAACATTTTTTTTGTTATAGTTAAATCTGTAAAAGTAATTGTTAAAACTATGGGTAAATGAGTCGAGTTGAGCTCAAGTTTGCCTTTGTTTGAGCTTGACCTTAATTAGTAATCGAGTTTGAACTCTTGCTAAATTTCACGAGCTTGAACCAGTTTGCTAGTCGGTTCACAAGCTGGCCTATTTGCAAATAAATGGATACAATGATTTCAACTTTAAAGAGATATCATATCGAAACGATACAAATTATTTGAATTATGAGAAAATCATCAAATATCAATCAAACTGTAAAAGTGATGCAACTTTTTAAAATATATTTAATAACTTATTAAATTATATTAAATACTTAAAATATTTAAGTGCAAGCAGAGAACTAAATAAAACTTAAGTTAAAAGTAGGTGTTAAAAGTACTTAAAGGTTTATAGTAGTTCTGGTCCTGGACTTGCTTCAACTCTTTGGAGATTTGTCTTTCTTTTTTTATCACACAGCAAGCAGAGAAGCTCGTACAATCCACTCTCTTAAATGTTTGGCCGTGGAGTTGCGGAATCTTCCCTCCTTCCCAAAGCCGTTCAGAGGTGAAGTTTCCTCGATCCCTCCTTTGTTATCTCTGGTTGCGGAGTTGTGGAGCCTTCTCTTTTTCCCAGAATAATGCAAGGCGAAGCTTCCTCTACCGTCCCTCCTTTGCAATCTGATGCCTAGCGGAGCTGCCAAAATCTCTTGCACACATTACATGAGTAGGGTTATAAAAATAAGGAAATTTATACAAAAATTAAAACACAAAAATAAACTTGAGGTGAAATCCTTAAGATCAAATCTCTTGTAAATTTTTAGAGAGCTTGCAAATTAACTTTGAGCGCCTTAGAAATACTTAAGTGAGGTTTTCTAGTGCTTAGGGATTCTTAGGATTCTTTTGGAGGCTTCCCACATCGCCTTTTATAGTAGAGGAGAAGGGTGTTAGAAACAAGACAATATATATTCTTAGAAAGGTTGAGATGCGTATCATGCGTGTGATCATGATTTGTGGCTCATGGGTTTCTTTATTTGGTCGTGCCGGGTTGGAAACAAGTTATGTGTATGGGCGTATGCTTTGCGTGTTTGGGCACGATGTGCCTGGGCGGACAAACTATTCGTCTGAGCACTTAGCAGACAAGGTGCAATTGCTTATTGCAGTTTAGCAAACCTCTAAGTATGATTTCTCTCATACTTTGATAAGTTTATATACATCATAAAAACACATAAAAGTACATCATACATAAAACAAAAAAAAAAAAAAAACTAAAGCTAAGTCTTCAAATCTAAAATTGTTGAAGGTCTATCTTTAGATAATGAAGTAATTTTAAATTATAACACTAGAGAAAATGATTAGTCCAAAGGAAAAAACAAAAGTATACTTTGCGATCATCAAAGTCAAACTAAGATGTTGAGTTGAACTCAAACCCTTGAGTTAATAGGTTGCTATTCTTGGAGGAGAAGATGTGAAGAAGAGAAGCGGAGGAACTAAGGAAGAGGAGATGAAGATAGAATGCGGAGAAATGTGCAAGGATGAGGTGTTGCTCACTGCTGCGCGCAACTTTGCAGTTGCTGCTTTGCTACTGTGAGTGGTAGGGATTTTTAGTGATTGCTGTATGGGTTTGAGTCGGGTGGTGATCTACACTTAAATAAATAGATGACATTTTCTTTTGCTCAAAATATTAGTGTCATTACATAAAAGTAAAGAAAAACCAACCAAATTTAAATTAAATTAAAGGGAATTTGCCAAAATAGTTTCTCAACTATTTTAGTTTATCCAATTTAGTTAATTGACTATTTTTATTTGTTCAATTTAGTTCATCAACTATTCATTTTAAGTCAAATTTTATCTCACGAAATGAAAATTTATGAACTGAATTAGTTTTTAACTGAGTAGTTGATGGACTAATTTAGATATATTTAAGAGTTTAGGGACTAAAATCAACATTCTTGATCAGACTAAATTAGCAAAACTATTATGGTGATATCTTTTACATAAAATCGCTAAAAAGTAATCCCAATTTAGAAAAGTACCATTTTGATTTTCTTGCAAAAATTACGTCACCTTTGAATGAAACTTATAGGTTAATTTGGTTGTTGCAAAAATTACCCTCAAACTTTTTGCTTGTATTCTGCATGCATTACAGTTAGTGGCTGTCGAAGGTTATTTTTTTTGCCATTTTTATAATCATTTTAGGCTTTATTGTGAATGATTTTAGAATGGTTTTCATGAAAGCATGTTATTAGGCCATGCAAGGTGTTTTTTTTTCCGTCTACTTTTTCTAGGCCATTAAATATTATTGCTTAAGAGGCTATATAGTTTTTACTATCTCGAAGTTGAGCTTCACATTATACAGTCCTCATATTTTCTTATTTTAGAGAACTTACATGCATATCACTCAAAAACAACTTTTTTTTTCTATGATCCTTTTCGCAAGTTTTGACACGTGATGGCACACTAGGGTTTCATTTGGTGGTTGGGTCGTTGCCTTTCGGTGGATTTGGCTCGTTGCCGCAGGTGTCGTCTATTGTTGGCGGATTACCTTCGAGCTTGCTTCGGCTTTGTTAGAATCGACGCGGATCCCTGCATGGAACCTGCATTGTTACGTTTTGAGACGTATTCTTCTGGCTGTTTCATTACTAATCCCTTATTGGGGAACTTCAGATGTTTCTGCTGGCCTCGGTATGCCCTAGGTTAATGGTGGGATGGATAACCTCCATAATCTGCATGTCAGGCAAAATGTCGGAGCTTCGACACCCAAATTATTCATTGAAGTGTTAACAAACACTAATGCTGCAGCCTCAAGAGAACTGATTGGCATCAAATCGATTGCATTGTTTTGAGGTAAACCAGATCTTATCTCTAAAGATGAAACACTACAATTGGCGAAACCATTTGAATATTCATTGATGGGGAAGTTCTCTTATGGTAGACCGACGCTGGTCTCAATTGTTTGGGTTTGTCAGGATCTCTTAGCTCGGGCAAATTGATTTCTGGCATATCTTTATTAAACTTTCAAATGAGATTGATTACACAAGGATGTTTGCTCGAGATTACTATTTGATCGAGAATTTTGCATATGAAATTTTGCTAAAATGGACCTCATTTTTTTATTCGAAAAATGAACCTCCCCTTGTGTCACTTTGGATCAATTTTTTGTTGCTTAAAATTCAGTTAATCACTCACTCAATCCTAATTTTGTTGGGATCTTACTTTGGAAAGCCTCTCAAAGTAGAATTTTCTATCTTGAACTTTTTGATGCCACCGAAGCACATGGGTGTTGTTGGTAGAAATTTATCTCACTGAAAAATTTGAATCTGCTATTTGGATCGGAGATGAAGAGGATGGGTTATTTCTAAGAATACATTTCTGAAGACATTATGTAGTATTGTTCTCACTGTTATTTGATTGGCCATGATTTGCAATGTGTTTTAAACTACACCAACATCTTGAAGAGCAACTTAAGCCAGTGATATGTTCTGTCCGAAAAGCCTATACTGAGAGAGAAAATGGTTAACGTGCCAAAATATAATCTTTGCATCAAATGGCTGAGATAGAAGCTTCACAACCTAGCTTAATAATGGGTGACATGGAGTTATTGCTGGTTACAATCAATGTTGGGCTAATTTGCCTGTTGATGCAATAGCTATCGACTGTTTTGAGAAGTCGGAAGAATTACCGGTTAGTGAGTGTGGAGGGGGGGCACAAATGTTTTTGAATCATCAGCGGTCGTGGAGAATCCAAGTTTGGTGGAAATAAAATAAGAACATGCAAATGTAGGCATCATGGTTGATATTTTGGTGGAAGTGCAAACTGACCCCCTAATACTGAAAGATGAGTTAGCTCCAAATGAAGAGGAGGGGGATTGTTTAGATCCATCCTTTTACGATGACATCATTCCTTTTCTAAAAATGGCGAGTGTACTTTAAGATGTTTTAAAGAAGAGAAGCTTGTTGGAGGTTTCTCTGACATATGGTTTGAACACCATTAATTTGGATTCACATCCTTGTGGTGAGGTTCCTGCTGTGGAAATCCAAAATGATAATGTTGAGATGAATGAGATGAAATCGGTACTTATCCTTTTGCAAAGGAGTTTCAATCGAATGATTTGGGTGGATCTCCTTTTATGTTATTTGTGCATGCTGGTTTAAATGCTTCAAAGACTTATTCATAATTGGAGAATGAATCGATATTCGATGAGGATTTGATATCGGATAATGAATTTTAAGAGTTTGATAAATTCTCCATAAAAAAGGGAAAAAGGGAAAAAGAGAAGAAGAAAGGTTCAAAATCAGCAAATAAAATGTTTCAACATACTTATCTCAGGAGAAGAAATTAGTGTTTGGCTTAGCAAAGGAGTTCATGGATAAAGTTTTTGTTTTCACTAGCTCTAGAGATCTTAGTGTTTAATGGTTGATTTTGGGCCTTCATTGGTTCAACATTCTTTGGGGGAGGTTGGGGGAGGTTGGAGACTTTTTTTATTCTCTTAGTTTTCTATATTTTATTTCCTTTTCTTTTTTCTGTTGTTGTTAGAGGTCTCCAACTGTTTATGCTATTATTTTTTGGTGAAATATATAAAATCTAATAGATTTTCTCATATATATATATATATATAGAGCTTCCAAACTGTCATATTCGCAAAATGTGTACAGTGTTACTTTCTCCTTATGGCGGTAGTTGGAAAGCCTTAATAGGGTGTTATTTTATATAAGAAGATTTAAGTGTTTTATATATGTCTTATATATAAATAAGAAAATGTGGGTGCACTGCTATAAATAAAAATTCAATGCTGTGTATATATATTGTGATTTGTTAATATTATAGAGCAGCCACAGTTTTCTTTATTATAATTTCATCTGATCTTAAAAAGCATAAATAATAAGACTTTTTATAAATCAGGTAAAAATATACTATATATATGTATATATAGCTGAACTAAATATATTATATCCTAATACACCTTCTCTAGATAGGTTATACATATTTTTAATAGCCATCTTAAACGTTTTGGAAGATACCAAAAAAGATGCTAAGGTTTCAGTGGAACACCATTGATTGATTTCTTAAGCTTGCAAATTTTAACATCAAAATATTTTTGATAAAATTTCTTACAAATTATTAAAGTGCCCTTCATGAATTTAGCTTTTTCATTTAAAATGGAGAAAAAGTTAAATTGGAACTAAATTGACTTTTAAAAAAGAGTTGGGGATCATTTTGAGCATTTTAATAAATCTGAGATTAAATTGGACATTTTTCAATAATTGGGGAATCATTTCAGGAAACAACCTGTATGTTTGTTAGGAGGCAAAGAAACTATAGACCAAGCGTTATTCTTCAATGCATGTAGTTGAGTTTTTATTGCTTTACATCATATAGGAGATTTAATGGCTTCATGATAGTAGCATGGTTCATTCTGAGAAGAATTAGCAAAGACCAATTTTTGTAACAATTAAATATATGAAACATCGAAAGAGGATATTGAAGTGAATCCTAATCTTTGTAAGTAACAAAGCTGCAATGTAAATCTCTTAAATTAGATGGAGGAGTTCGATTTGTTTTTGAATGGAAGCATTCCTTTCACATTTGTCCATTACACTATTTAGGTTGGATGTGACTGGAAGATCTAATTCCCTGCTGAATGTAATTATAGCATCTGGAGTTGCAACACTCATGTTTGAGCCATCTGGAATAGCAACATTTGCTTTTCTGTTTCGATTAGCCTGCCTGGACTAAACTAAAATTAAACTATCTTCTCGGTCGAGTGCATTTAGAGAATTAGGACCTGCAACATTCACATTTGAACCATCTGGACAGCAGTATTTGTTTCACTGTTTCAATTAGCCGTCTGGAATAAAATAAAAATAAAACCATCTTTTTGGTTAGACTTAAATGAAACTGTTTGAATAATATTTCCTTGCATATAGTTTTCTTCTACACCTGCAATAAGTAGTACGATTTTTGAAAAAGGGCCTGGAATGATATTGTTGTTTCCATTGGAGCTCAAGGGAAAACCTGTCCCATGAAGTACATCACTTAAAATAATCACCTATTTTGTTTTAAGAACATAGAATTTGTAATCATTAACACCAATCAGATGTCTCGGGAATATTCAAATTTGTGCCCGTGAAGCAAATTTGGTTTTATATGCTATTAGAGTGGAGACAAATGCTGGAAAACTACTTACATCTAAGAATAAAAAGATCAAACGTAGTATTGAAAAGCAATTCACATGGTGATTTGTTTCTCAGGATAAAGGAAGGAACTGCGTTATTCAATGTATAGCTATCAACACACAATCCGTTCAAAATTTAATCGACACGCACGTGCCTCATTAAATAAGCGTTAATGCTATATTTCAACAATGGAATTTTGTTGAGGAATTTCATTGCATGTGTTGGTGAAGAACTCTTTTTCATTGAATAAGGCCTCAAAATTAAAATCTTTGGCAATATTGGAATGAAAATTTTTAATTTTGTATCCAAATTGAGTTTTTACCATGCTGAGAAACTTACTTGATAGAAGCTGTATCTGATTTGTTACCCAAATAAAACTAGTAAAATCATCCACAATAGTCATAAAAAATCTATAACAAAAAAATATTATATACAGAATTTGATCCACAAATATCACAGTGAACTAAATCAAAGTATGATATTGCAAATATATTATGAGATGTAGGCTATTAATGCCTTTGTTTAGCTAATGGACAAACATATCAAATACTATTCTAAATATATGAAGACATGCCAGTGAATGGTGTTGCAGCCCAGTGGTTGAGATTCAAGATTTGTTTGCCAGCTCATGGGTTCAAATCCCACCAGCCACTCGTAAAAAAAGATTATATATATATATATATATATATATATATATATATATATATGTATGTGTACAAGATAGATAGATAGATATATGAAGAAATGCCACAATTCAAATAAGAGCCCCAAGCTTCCAAAAGAACGCCCGAGTCTTCTATGCCAAGTATATATAGATACTTTATTAAGAAGAACATATTTGATAATAAAACATTATATTTCTGAAAATTTCTTACTGAAATAGATAGAGCCCTTCAACAAATGCACCATTACCAATCATCTTTGATGTGTTGCATTCCTGAATCAGAAAATGTTTGGGAAGAAATTTAATAGTAAGCATGTATCCATGTATGAGTGCACTAACTGAGTTTAGGCCTAAACAAAATTGTGGAACTTATAGTCTCCTTTTAAAAACCATATCAGCACTTAGATGAGTATCTCTAGTCATATAAACGACTATATTGAAACCATTAGGTTGAGTGACCATAACACATTTTGTGGGTCTTTTAAAGGTAGATAATTTTGTATTTAAACAGATGTGTTTGATTTCTTAGAATCGAGTATCCAGATGTTAAAATTAAAAGAATCTGTTCCAAATGAACTAAAGAAACATATACCTATAATATGATTGACATTGGTGAGACAATTTCCACTTTGTGAGGTGGCAGTGAGTTCAGAGTAAGAAACAACAATGGTAGCAATGTGATGACTTGAAGTTCTGAAGTATCTTGTTGATATTGATTATCTTTGTTGTCAAGAAACCATCTACATATCTCTTATCTTCTTTCATTTTGTAGTTGCTGCAGCTTATTTATTGGAATAGTGGCTTGGTTTATTGAAAACAAGTTTGTTCATGGTATTATAAACGACTGAAGCTTTATTCTTTATGGCTGAGGCTTGGTTGGCTGTAATTTTAAAATTTTGCTGTCTTGTAGTATAGTTCGGAGGGTAACCATGAATCTTGTAGATCTTTTCAATGTGTGTCTAGAAAGATAACAATGAGTGCCTAGTAATCCATCTCTTTGCTGCCCTTTATTTCTTCATTGTTTTTAAAATGAAAACTAGGTTTCTTGTGTGGTATTGATAGCAAAGGCAAAGGTGTTGTTAGAGTTCTCAGTTGCCATTTTGAAGCAACATTTCCTTATTTTTATTCTTGTAGCACTAATGAATTCACTTTATTAATTGGAGGATGGGGATAATAATAAAATCTGACATTTTTTTGGGAATATGTATCATGTAAATTCATGAGAAAAATTATCACATATTCTGTTTAGAAGTAATTGCAAAGATTTTTGACTTTGCCATAAGTACACTTGGAACAATTGCAATTTGGACAAAAATAGCTTAATCCTTCCCAAAGTGCATTTTATTTTGGGAAATAAATTCCAATAGTTTATTGTTTTGTTTGGGATTAGCAAAATCTCTCCTCAGTTTATTAAATTCTAGGCCCATTGTTTTTTGATACCTATTTCACATATCCGTCCAGATTTCTTCAGCTGAATTGGGAACAATTTGCTATCTGGTATTTGGTTTGATACATAATCAAGAGTCCAAGAATTAACAATATTGTTGTTAAGAACCCAAGAATTAGTTCTATTAGATTCTGCACCATTAGGCAGTTTGATTTCTCCATGGCTTAACCCAAGTTTTTCTTATGGACAGTAATTTTCATGGTTCTACTCTAGGGCACATCATTGTTTTCAGTAATTGTCGAGATACAAAAATTAACTTTGGATTGTCTGAATGACGGAGATAGAATGGGTTGAGAGTGTCATCCATGGCGGAAGAATAGCAGTTCTATAGTAAATGGCACAAGAATACGAATGGGCCTTTTCTGTTGCGATCTTGATCCAAATAAGATGGTTGGACAGGGATGCTGGGGCGTACAGCTGGGTATATTACTATAATCTGTAAATTTAAAACAAGACTGGATATTAAGTAATTTTTTATTCTGGTCTTGACAATTGAATTCATTTGAAGATACCTAGAATTAGGTCAATTGATTCTGATCTAGAGATTGAAAGGAAAGTGAAGCTTTTCAATTGATTATGAGAGATAAGATCTTTAAGATCTGATGATATGCTGTACGTATGGGGAAGGGACTCTCTGATACTCTATTGCAATTTTGTAAGATTATAGAGCAGCTGCAGTATTTTTCATTGCATTTTTATCAAAAGTACAATGATAGGTCTATTTCTATATTAGGTAAAATCATATTAAACTACATATATATATATACATGTAGCTAAAATAACTATATTTTATTTTAAAAATATTTTTTTCTTTCTTATGTTGCCTTAGATGCTATTGTTTGTCCTTTTTAAAATCATATTATTTTCCTAGCTTTTATGCTGCTGCTTCAGCTTTTCTTTGTAATTTTATTGTTACACTTTACGTTTTTGTTTTTATGCAAAGACTTTTAATTTGAATCATCTCTTCTAGAGCATCTCATCACTCTTACCAGAATTTTTCAGAAGTTTTAATGGACAATGATGTTTGCATTTGCTCTTTAGGTTATACTTACTGAAGTGGCTAACACTTGGCCTGCAAAACATACTTGGACAATTGATCAGTTATTGTCAAATTATGGTGATCTCATTTTCAGGATATCTCAAAGAGGCTCTAAGAAAATTACTATGAAACTCAAGGATTATGTTTCATACATGAAATGTCAGCATGATGAAGATCCCCTTTATGTTTTTGATGACAAGGTTATCAAATTTTTTCTGCTTTCTTTTTGAATTGTTTCTTAAATTTATTTGAACCATCTTGAATGGTTTTGATGCAGTTTGGAGAAGCTGCACCAGCTTTGTTACGAGATTATTGTGTACCAAGTCTTTTTCAAGAAGATTTTTTTGATGTACTTGATAATGATCTGCGCCCCCCCTTCAGGTGGCTAATAATTGGACCAGAGAGATCTGGTGCATCTTGGCATGTTGATCCAGGCTTGACTAGTGCTTGGAACTCCCTTTTGTGTGGGAGGAAAAGGTAAATTTGTTAATAAGGTGGATTTATCCGTGTGTACAAATTGTGTTTTTGCTGCATTGTCCCAAAACTGTTTTATATGCACATTCGTAACATAAAAATGGCAACTGTTTTGCCATCTGCTTTCTACTTATCTATTAAACCTTAGTATTTCGTGTTTTGTAACGTATGAACGCTGTTGTCTGGGTATTCAGGTTCTTTCTCAAATATTTTTCCCATGCCCTATTTTATATTGAGAGAAGAATTTCTTTTTATTTTACTAGTATTTTGTAAATTAATGTTTTCTCTGGTCCGATATAGCATTTTATCTATCTGTGTTTTTGAACTTGCCTAATTATTGCAAGCATGCGGTCAACGTTTTGGCTGTTTGATTCTCATAGTCACTTAATTATCAGCCATTATATCTTTCACTGCTGCTAATTTATTATGGTAGGATGGTCTTATGTCCTTGCCTCAAGATCAAGTACCTGTCCCAATCTTTTCGTTTATGCAGTATCGAATTTAACTCTTCAAAACCAACACAAAATATCATAGCACGAGCTACACATTGGATGCTAAAAAATTGAACATTTTGTGGTATTGGATGCTATAAAATGTTCTTTTTTGACCTCACAGCAGAAAGCTTGTGCATGCTTGCTATTTTGTCCTCATCTAGCCTATCATGCGCAGCTCACTCTGTCATGCAGAATGACTTGTAGCTGGAGTCTCACCACAATTTTCATTAAGCAAGACAAAACTACTGGTTCTACCTTTTGCATCTTTCAAATTTATAAATAATTTACTCATTCTTCTTGAGACTAAGTTGAATATTACTTGATTGAATTTGGTTTTGATGTTGTTTTTGGCTATTTTTGGGACATTGATTTCTTGAACATGAGAAGTTTGATCCTCAAGTGTTGAATTTGATATCTACACCTGTAACAACCCAATATTGTTACTTTTCAAATTAGGTCAAGACCCGCCTCAACATCAGGATCCCGGGGAATTTCAAATTAGGGCAAACAAAATTTTCTTTAGATAGAAATAATTTTTAGATCAAAGTGCCCTAGTTTGGCAGAATTCGGATAACGGAATCTCCCGCTTTATTTTTCTGAATTATTTAAATCCAATAAATTGAGAAAATTAAATACGTGTTTGAATTTATTATTTTTCATACCATTATGTTAAGTATATTATTTAAAGGTTGCTCGAAAAGTTTCATCGATTTTGAGCGTCGGTTCGGCCTCAATTAATTTTTGAAGTTTCAAACTTTAGAAATTAATTAAAAATAAAATATTTGTCTGGATCGAAATTTTTTTGGCGCGAGGGTGTTCATTACATCATAACACACCTCGGTGTCAAGTTTCGTTAATTATGGACGTCAATCAGCGGAAAAATGCGAGAGTTTAAGTAATTTTTCTTAAATTTCCTTCTTCCTTATTCTCCCCCCCGATCCGGATCGCAGAACCTGCGATCGCAGCCTCTGTCTAGCGACAGAGCCTGCTGCATGATGAAGCTTATGCCTGTGCTTTTTTGGCTCAGGCAGTCAGCCAACATGGCCTACCCTTTCCCTCTCCCGGTCTCTTCTCTATAAAACCCCCATCAGCCCTCTCCCTTCCTCTCCAAAACCAGCAGTCTTCTCCTCCCCCTCACAGCAGTCTAGCCAGCCCTTCCTTCCCCTGCCAGCACCAACATCACTGTCAGCCTCAGCCCTCAGCAGCAGCCCCTCTCCTCCCTCAGCCCTTTCCCTCCCCTCTTTCTCCCAAAGAGCGGCAGCCCTCCTCCCTCTCCCAACAGCCTGGCCAGCCTTCGGTCGCCGCCCCTCTGCCCCGGCCACCTTCCGACCACCACGTCTGGCCTCCCTTCGTTATCCGGCAACAATATCTTAGGCAAGTGGAGAAGGAAAAAGAGGAATAAATGAGAAGAGATTTTGCTATTTTTATTTATTTTTCTTATTATACTTAATATTTATTATTATGAAAAATATCAGTCATTTACATTATTATTGTTCTCATTAATTAATAATGAGAATAATATAAATGTTATTAAATAATTTGTACTTTCATTTGATTATTTTCAATTCAGGCATTTTAACTCTTGATATTTTACTATTATTATTATTATTTTTTTTTGCAGTTTATACAGTTGTTTTCATTCTGTCTTTTTTTCGTACATTATTATTATTATTATTATTAAAATAATAATAATAATGCTATTATAAATATTATTGCCACATCAGTAACTTAAAAATACAGACTTCTATCAAATTGAGAAAACGAAAGAGAAACATAATAGAAATGAAGATAATAATATTGGCTAAAAAGGCTAATTTAAAATATTAAAAACCTAATTACAGATTGAGCGAACTGTCATCCATCTGAACTTAAAGAATAAGGTACCAGATGTCTTTCCTTACTCTTGTTTAATATGCTTTTTTCTGCTTAGCATCGTACAAATTGATAAAAATGCTTTTAAAAAAGTCACATAAAATGATATATGAACAAGTTTGGATAAGTGAGTAGCAAGGGTTTCATGTTGATATATTTTTAGTCTAATCAGACAATTGCTAAGACGGGGTTGTCCGACATCGGGAGTCATAAGGAGCCTATACTGATAAGCCTTTGAGGGGGCAGGTATAGAGGGAAGTTGGGATATGTAACACAAAAATGAACCCCTATTTTTTTTTATTGTGTACTTACCCAACAAAATCATGTTTTGCCTCGGACATCAAACGCCAAAATTCTATATATTTTTTGACTGTAATTATTTTATGCTAAAGTTTCAGTGCAATTAAAACAAGTTTGCAGGGATAATTTTATATAGCTTTTATTTCCTGTCAAATTATTAATTATTTTATTTATTATTTAACATTTGTAAAGATGACATCTATCAGTACTTAGTTTCACAACTAACTGGTATCCAAATGCTCACACTTTTGAAACGTACCCAGATTAGGAGTTCGTCCTAGAAGAAAGATGCTAAGAACCAAGCAGCGCTGACGCTGCTTCCTGCTGAATTATCGCTCTTTTTTTATTCTTTAAAAAAAAAGTTTGAAACTTATTATTTTGATCCTTATAATCAAGAGATTTATGAATTAACGAATAAATGAGTTATGTTTGATGTCTATATATTTGTCTCTTAAATCACTCAATATGATTCTGCGGCTAGAGGACTTGTTATCCCCACAATTAGTGCTGGATTAGCTTCTGCTTACCTGACATCGGGTCCTCACAACACCAAAGTCATTAGTAACATGGTCTGAAGCACCAGAATTAAGGCACCAAGTTGCATGTGGAGGGCCACCTATGCGTAGAGCTGTTGCTTGGCTTGTGTGACTGTTGTGGCTAAGATTCATGCAATGCTAGTAGTCTCTAGCTGAGCGTCCTGACTTGTCACAGATTTGACACTCTATGTTAGGTGCCCTGGAAGCTCCTTGTACAGCAAGGGAACCTTGGTTTGGAGTAGGCAAGTGACCACGACCTATGTTGAATTGTCCTCTGCCGCGTAATATGCCTGAAAACAGGGAGAAGTGGTTCGGGTAGGAGACTGATTGCTGAACTGCAGTTCTTTGTGTATGTCCTATTGAACATTGATTTCCTCGCTGCAGAGGAGTAAAGATCATCCAAACTGATTGGCGTCAACTTGGTGTGGATAGCGGTTTTGAAGGCTTGATAGTTGGAGGGAAGACCGTTGAGTGTATAGAGGATGATGTCTTCGTCAACGGCAATTCTGTTCACGATGGATTTGAACTCATGCAGATAATCGTACATGGATCTGTCCACTAATGAGACATTGTGTAGCTCATTTTTGAGTTGGATAACTTGAGAACGGTTGATTGATGAAGACGCTTGGCTAGTATGTTCCAAACGTTGGTACAAGATTCAGTCTCAAGAATATAGGGATAATGGAGAGATGATCGAATATAGGGCGATAGTTACGTTATGACCTGCTGAGATTCAAGAGGGGTGGCTTGGACTAAAAATTGGCAACGAGAGTTCGGTATCGTCTAGATGACCTTGTAGGTTGTTAGCTTTGAAGAGTTGAAGGACTTGAGTTTTCCAGATAGTATAAGTGCGACTGTAAGGGGGTGTGGATGATATTTTTGATGTTAAACAGGAGGAATCTTAGGTCCTTGGAATTGGTTGGAAGGGTGGAGTTGCTGCATGATCCAGAATTATTGCTGAATTGGGATTCAATGTTGGTGTCTTCCATTGTAGATTATGATGGAGAAAGGGGTGAATTTGGAAGACCTGTGTGACGACGTTGATTTGTAGAATTGGGGTTGTTGCTTAATGCAAGTATTTGACCGCAGACGAGAAGTTGTGTGGAGTGATGCTGATTCAATGAAGTTACGCCGATTCGTTGCTTGTGAAATAGGGTTACATGCGAGAGAGGTAGGGAATTTGAGGAAGGTACATTCTCTGATACCATGTAGAAATTTCAAGAGAGACGGGAGAGAGCTGGATACGAGAGGAAGAAGTGTAAACAAAAATCTTGTATATAATGTCAATTGAGGTTACATTGAGTGTTTATATAGATATTCTATAGAGTATACTAAAACTTAATTAAGTCTAATGGGATTGGACAGCACCATTTGAATTGGGCTGTTATTAGTTGGGAGATTTGGAGGGCTTGGAGTGTTTAAAAGGTATGGACAACAGCTAGGTTCATTCAGGGGTTGTTTGGTAATTAATTTTCTTGTTTTGGGGGCTGACCGATATTTTCCAGGAGAGAGGCAAGTTGGGGCAGCGAGTAGGAGTATAGGCTAGCTAGAGTTTGGCCGAAAAGGGTTGGCTGTTGTTGAGGATGATTGATAGCTGATTTGGAGGTGTAAGAACTATCGAGGTGTGGCGGTAGTGGCTATGAGAACTTGATTAGGTCGACTAGGGTTTGGTGTTGGCTGGCGTGGGGTCGAACGACCATAGAATGGATGTGAGGGGTTGATCATGAACTGGAGAGAGGGAGAGGATCTTCCAAAAGAGATGAAAGGGAGAATGAGTGGTAAATAGGTTGAGAGAATATGGAGCGGCATGCGTCTCCTGCCAATGTTGAAGGGCTCAGTGGTAGAGGGTCAACTTTGTGCGTATTAGATAAAGGAGGGGGTCTTGTTCGGCTGCTGAGATCGAAGGAGAGGGGAGGAAGTTCAGTCTGGTACTGGCAACACGTATCAACTTCTGAAAACTACAGTGAACTCTCCTTAGGTAATGGAAGAATTAAAAACTCCAAATTTCTTTTTGTGTTCGTTTGACCACAATTGCTTTGCTTCTTTATGCATGTAACAACCTAAAATTTTGAAAGCCAAAATGTCGACCCAATCAAGACAAAATCAGGTCCCCAATAATTCAAAACTAGACTTAGCCAAATATACTGTTGGAAAGAGCATATTTTTGTTATCATAATGCCCAAGTTTGGAGTCGATCCGATGAACAAGTATTCCTATATTAATTATTAAATTTTTAAATAAGGAAAATTAGAAAAATTAAATATAAGTTCAAATTCATTAATTTTGATGTCGTTGAGTTCGCAAAAATAAAATAAGGCTACACAATTTTTTGTCGAATTTTGAGTGACGGATTGTTAGTAATTAATTTTTACCTTCAAAATTTTATAAAAAATAAAATATAACTCTGAATCGAGAAATTTTTATTCGAGAATGTTCGTCCGTCAAGACGGACCTCCCGGCAAATTTTTGTCAAATTTGGAAATTGAACTACGAAAAAATAAGATTAATTTAAATCAAATTTTTTTAAATTAATTTTCCTACTAATTTTTTTTCTTCTCTTCCTTTCTCTTCTTTCGTCATTTCTTCCCCCTCCTTTCGAAAGGTTGCGTGCCCTAACAAGCAAAGGGGAGGTTGGTCCCCCTCCTTCCCCCTTGGGGCCGGCCACGTTGCCCCCTGCCCGGCCTGCTAGCCCCCTGACTGGCCCGGTCGAGTACCCCCTCCCCTTCCCTCTCCTTCCCCTATAAAACCCCTCCATATCTCCCTCTTCTCCCTCGCACCTCAAACTCCCTTCTCCTCCAACCACTGCCGGATCTCCACCTCCAGCTGCCGCCAACCTTCCTCCTCCCCTCCACAACCTCTCCAAAAGCTTCTAAGCAACCTCCTCCTTCCCTTACGGCGAATCCCTAACCTCCTCCCCTCTCCCCTCCCTCTCCTCCTCCACGGCCAACCACCGCCTCCCTCCTTAACCTCCCAACACCTCGTCGGCACCTCAATCAACTCTCCTAAACCTCCCCACGATGCCTCGACGAGTCGCTGCCGCCTCTTTACAAACTGCCATTTCTCCTTTTTTTTCTTCCCGGCAAACCACCACCCCTCGCACCGCCGCTGAAGCTTGTCGAAACTCTCTGCCGGAACGTTGTTCGACACTTTTAAGGACTATTCCCTAACCCCTCGTCAAGTCACCACTTCCTCACATTGAATTTCCTTTGAACGGGAAGGAGCCGCGAAAACACAAAAAAAAAGAGTGAGCGGAGAAAATTGTTTGGACAAATCATCAAAATAAAAATTTAAATGAGAGAAAATAATAATTAAAATTTAATTTGACTCCTACTATGCTAATTAACTAACCAATAATATATATATATATATACATATATATATATACATATATATATATATATATATTCGCTCTTAACCACTAACTTTCATTTTTACAATTTAATACATGCAATTTTGATTCTTGCTCTTTTCATGTTTATATATATATATCCATATTATATATATATATATTATATGTATATATATATATACTAATATTATAAATATTATGCTAGTATATATATATATACATATGTGTGTGTTATAACATAATAATATATTATATTATAATTATGTCATTATAATAATAATAATAATAACCAAAGATGTTATTATTATCATATTTGTTACAAATATTTATAATAATTATTACTTAATTAATATTATTTCTCACTAAAATCATAATATTCTCTATTATTATTCTCTAAATAATAATAGTAATAATAAGTATACTATCTTATTATTATTATTATTATCATAAATACTAAAATATTATAATAATAATATTTTAGTATTTATGATAATAATATAACAATAATAATGATAATTCATACTATTATTATTATCATATTAATATTATCTTAATATTTTTTCTCCAAAGTAAATCCTTGTGTATAAAATTATCACTTGAAATAACAATTTTATTTTCTTCCATTTATTATATCCTCTCACAGAGCAATAAAAATAATATTTTTTACGTGTAGATTTTCTTATAAATGGTGATAATAATAATAATAATAAAATACTATTATTATTATCGTTATTATCATTTGTACTTTTACTTATCCATAAGGATTTCCATTTCTTTATCTTATAAATATTATTATTACTGTTATTATTATTGTAATCGTTATTATTACTGTTATTAATAATATTATTATTACTATTATTATTATTGTAATCGTTATCACTATCGTCACAATTACGATCACCACTATTATCATTATTATTACTAGCCCCATCACCATCAAAAACATCATCCTATTTTCACTAACATTGAAATAGTGAGAGAGAATGAGAGAGAGAGAATTTGAAATAGGATAATAAAATATCTTTATTTTCCCTTCGATGATTTTCTAATAAATAAATTTTGTAAAGATTCACAAGAAGTCAACCTAATTAAAAAAATGGTATCCCGAATATCATGAATTATATTTATATATGTTAATTTAATTATATGCATTTGCTCTGCAAATTTAATCCAACTAATTTCTTACTTTGCTATTTTAATAATTAAAGTTTACTGTCACTATATGAGGTACTTTCAAAAATAGATAATGGATTTTGATTGATTGAATTAAATGAGGTTCCATGAGAAGTATTTACAGTCTGTATAGAATATAATAAGAACAGAGCTAATTCACTATTATATTATTCCATGAAGATATAAGCAGACTATGCTTACGAGGGGGCTTGTACAGGTGGTATAATACCTAAATGACAATGTTTGAACCCAAATTGTGATAATCATAGCAAACGTGCTTGATTTCCTCAAGATTCGACAAATTGCCCGCTTGAATGAAAATATTATATATATATATATATATATATTATTCATTTTCGAGATAGAGATCAATTTTTGATAAGTATGACTTACTTATCACATGTTACTTTTATTGTTATTTCAAAATTATAGCCAAAATTTTGATTTGCAGGAAAAGTCATGATAATCTTCAAAGGAGAAAATTCTGCCTTTCAAATTCTTATTATTATGCTTCCTTGCACTTAAATTTCATACTTTTGTTTATATATATACAATGTAATTAATGATATTTAAAGTACTAGAGTTTATCTCTAACATGTGTTCAACCCGAGCATTTTCGTTATAAATATCAGATCAGGTCGTTGCTAAGGATCTGAAGGTAGCCTGATCAATCTACCGCTGCACTTTTTATTCTCTTATTATATTTATAAATAAAAGAGAAACATGCGCTTGTAATAATACTCTTTCTGAAATAAAAAAATTACTACTTGTTCTCTAATTATTTGAGCAAATGTCTGTGATCTTTATATTATTATTCTAAATTCTCGACTACAATCCTCGACATAAAATTGTGACGCCACCTTAATCCCCACGCCTTAATCTGGATCTATCAAGAATCCAGGGTCAGGGTTGGGTCGGGAACTAAGATGGGGGATATCACAATGCAATTTGAAGGTAGTTAAAGCATGTTCGGTTGGCCACCATTGTTTTTCTTCTCCATACAACTTGAAGGTAGTTAAAACCGCCTTTCTATTTTTCAGGCATCCATATATTTCTTAAGTTTTTCCATCTTTATGAGCAAATCCTTTGCCTTTATTGGATTGTGGCACCCAAAAAATGCATTTGTTGTAGATCTTAGATTAGCTTGAGATACTTATCTGCTGTGACTTGGGTGTTGAACTACCAATGGCTGAGTCAACTGCATCGTTTTTTTTCGTTGTGGTTGTCATTTGTGTAAACACTTCGATGCGGATGGCCGCCGGGCCTCCAATCACATTAGAAGCTTCTTGACTTAGACTTGAGGCATGTGCAGTTTCCTTGAGAGTCTTTTCATCATTAGCTACAAAACTGAAAATTAGATAAAGAGGACATTAGGGACTTCACTTATATGAGATAATGACTTACATTCATTATAAGAAGAGGATTATGATTGATGAACCCTATTGGCCCTTTATTTAATTAATTTCATTTAAACCTTGGCTCTGATACCACTCTTATCCTGACCCGACCTAATAAACATCTAGATACAAAGAACTTACGACAAAAATATAAACTTATCACTAGAACGAAGTTCTCCTCATATGCGGGAGACTAATCTAACATTAGGCGTTAACTTTTACATGATCAAATTAGGGTATATTATAACAAATATAAGAATATAATATAGACATTCCACGTCCAATTCATCCAGAATACCAGAAAAATATAGAAAATGCATACATCTCAGAAATATCCATTTAGATAAAGTTTAATGCTTGCTATACAAGCTAAGTCACTCTCTCATTGAAATAAAAATTAAAGCAAAAATAAATCTAAGCAGCATCTTCCTCCTCTAAAACGGACTCCATCTCATATGCAAGATACTCGGCTTCTGATATGGCGTAGTAGTTTTATACACCAAGGCACAACTAAAGAAAAGAAAATTCTTGTTAGACATATAAGCTTAAGTACGGGTGTGTTTTATCACTATTTAGGATCTCATATGTTACAGCTAATTATAAGCATGTGCAACTGAACTGAAAAGTAAATGAAGTAGTACTTAACTGAAGTAAAATACTACAGAAACTCTAAAACTGGAACATGGTGTGTATATATATATATATATATATATATGTATATCTATATATTTAATTGTACAAGTGTAGACTGAAAGGAAATGTAGTAAATAAATATGTGCAATTAAAAATAATGCTTGGTGATTGTATTGTAAAACTGTAAGTACTTTAATTGCAAACTGTAACTATAAATCATACTATGATAGTGTAAAATTTATAATTGTACTATAAATTGTAAATTGTTTATTGTAATATGTACTAAAGAAATACAGATGTTTAATATTCAGTATTTTGGTTGTTTAGTCTTGCTATGTGCGCATGCACGGAACAAGTGAGGAACCATATACGTCTATCTGATCAAGGATGTGTGCATTCTCCTTATTCTTTTGAAAGCCTATCCTCGCTATTGTTGTCTGTATAAAACATAAGATCAACCTGTATGAATACCTGTAATCTATTTATGTTTTCTATTTTTTTGTTATTTAGTATTATGCACAAATGTTCTGAATGTCAAATGGAAATAGGCTCAATAGTGATACATTAGATGGTAAACAAAATAATTAAATATAAAAGTGGTATTGCTTCTTTCTGTATATGCTATCCTAACTTTACTGTACTGAATTAAGATTGTTCTCTCTTTTTGTCCTGATTCAATATTGTTCTAATTCAGTGTTCTGCTATTTTTTTCAGATTCAACATTTATTCGGTATTCAGATGTAGTATTTTGGTTTCTTGTTTTGCTTAATTATTATTCTGAGTTATTCTGATTCAGAAGTCTTAAGACACTCAAAAGGGTGTTTTACCTTGAAAAAATTGAACTACTAAATTTTATCTTAATATTAAATTCATGCTTTCTAATTTTCATAACAAATTGTGATTTCATGCTGCTAAAGTACTTAATCCAATTCTAGTTTTACCCCTCCAGTTTTTTGTGTCTAAGACACAGATCTTAGATGAGTTCAAACTTAGATCATTTTCTAATTCCAGATCTATGTCCTAAAATTTTCACTTTTAAGAATGATCATACTGAATTGTTCTGAGCTTATCACTGAGTTTTGAATCCTTTTTGTAAGCTAATTTTGCATATTTTGATTAAGACTGAAAATAATAATATTTTATTATAATAACTTACATAGTTAATATTTTTTCAAAATAAATATTTAAACTACTTGGAAATTGTTCAATTTAAATGTTTTGCTCATTTGGAGTCTAATCCTCGAGTTTTCATTCATTCAACCTAAGCTTTAGATCTTACATAGATCCAAATCTTAGATTTAGCCTTAGATCCTAGATCTTAGTTAAAACTGACTTAACTTGCATTTTGTTTAGTGTTAGCATCTATATTTTTGTTAAACCTACTATTTAGAGTTTAATCCATCTCAAAAATGCTTGAAGATCTCAGTTAGGCTAAATCTAGGTTTACCTTGATATAATAATATTATTTTATTATTAAAATTCCCCAAATGTTGAATATTTAATATTGAGGCTCATATTAGTTGTGTCAAGCCATTTTAGGGTTTCATTGGTCTCAAGGATGTCTATATAATTTTTTGAATTTCAAGATGTTAAATATGTTTAATTATCCTTTAATTAGTCTTGAACTTGATTAGACAAAATTAGAAAAATTAATTGTCAATATCTAAATATTATTATATTATGATTTCCCATATTCTTCAGATCATTTGGTTTAAATTTCATCAAATTTGGACTAATTCCACTGAAATATATCAATAGTTTATTATGTATTAACTTCTTATTATTTTAATTAAATCTTTTTTATAAAACTGAGAATATTCTCTCAGGAATATTTTCTTTTAAAGAGGCGCGGGTCGGCGGGATGAAGTAAACCCTACCCTGCATTGCTGAGAAGGTGAGATTTTTTTCGCAGTTAATTACCACTCTGCCCAGACAGTTCCCATGGTGAATTCTCCTTCCTCAGGTCACGTCCGAGCTCGAAAACCAAGGCAAATTCCTGATCCTTAAAGACTTCTTTATGGTTCTGAGACTCTAGATGACTATTCAACTCATTTATTTCATTTGTTTGAATCCAAGGTTGACTACCTTCTTGAAATTGGGACCTCACCTTGGACAATAGGCTCTTAAATTAGTTCCAAAGGTTTCCCTAGCTCTAACCCTTTCTTTTGAGATCAAACCTTCAATGGATAGGTCACTATAGTGCACTTGAGCTGAACCCCTAAGGTTCTTGAGTTCAACCCAACTCAGTAATGCTACCTAATTCTCCTGATAATTGTGGTTCCACTGACAAATTTCCCCATAATTTTAGTGTTGAGGTTTAACTTTAAGTAGTAGGATCCTCTGGGTATCTAAAGCTTGAGCTAAGATGCAATGAAACAGTCTGGTTGCCATGGCATTTCGTTCGATTCAATTCACAGTAAAACATAAATGAAATATTTTTAACTACAAACGTCTAGGAACAATTAAAATTGAAATATAATACACAATAAAATGCTGTTAAACAGGAACCTAAGGAAAAATGTTTAGAGCCTGGCAACCCAACCCAATTGAGTTTGAATTACATAGACAGTTGGTACCTTGTTGTCAAATTTTGAGCTGAAATGCAAGGAAGGCAGGAGGTTTGAGCTGCAAATGGGTTGATGGGTCTCTTCCCGAAGCTTAAGTGAAGCTCCTCAACATCCTAGTGGCTCAACCAAACTTTTGGACAGCATACAAAGAAGCTCTAAAGTTTCGTGTGTAGGAGGAGAAGGGAATAAAGAATTGGAGGGGAGTTAGGGTTTAGTGGAATCGCTAGAAGTGTCTAGAAGCTCGGACATTTGATAAACAGAATAATCAAAGTTTTTGGGAGGGATTTTATAGAGTTTTCACGGGTTTTGGAACAGGTTGCAGGTGTAATCGTGACCCGACAATTCATGGGCTTGATTCTTGCTTCTAGGGGCTAAACCAGGGAATATTCTCCTTATTCCAAAATTATTTAGGGATCGTGAGTTCGTGGCTTGATTCTTGCCATGCTCATGACTAGTGCTATTCCCAGGTCTTGATGCACTGTCTTCCAAAAGCGGGATGTGAATCGACTGTCGCGACTGAGACTATTGTTTTGGGGATTCCATTCAACCTGATTATTTTTTATATATACAACTTTGCTAACTTTTTCATAGAATCAGTTTGCTTGATAGGGAGGAAGTGAGCAGATTTAGTTAAATAATGTACAATTACCCAAATAACATCTACCCTTGTTTGTGTCTTGGGAAATTCCAATATGAAATCCTTGGATATGTCTGGCCATTTCCATTATTGAACTTCTAAGGGTTGTAGTAGTCCGTCTAGCCTTTAATGTTTCGCTTTGACTAGATTACAAGTATGTCATTTAGCGACATATTCAACCACATCTCGCTTGTGGCCACCAAATTAACTTTTTCTTATGTCAGTACATCTCATTGCTTCCTGGATGAACAATACATCATGAACTATGTGCTTTAGTTAAAATTAGCTTTCAAGTGTAATTTGGAACCCTTATCCTATCCTCATGATAGATGTAAAATCCTTCCCTTAGATGTATATCTTTTATACGACCACTTTCTATATTTGCTTTCAGTTTAGAGTCTTTTTCATTATTCACCTTATCAACTGTGGTCTTATGAATGTGGGTTATCAGGTGCTAATATTGAGTATATCATTTAATTGCTCTCCTGAACAAGTCTTATTTCCAATTTTCAGAATTTTTCCACCAATGGACTTACAATGATCATGGCATCAAGAATTGCTTTTTTACTAAGTGCGTCGACGACGACATTAACCTTGCCGGAATGGTTTTCAAAGTCCAGATCATAGGCACTGATTAATTCCAGTCATCACATTTGTTGGCAGTTTAGTTTTTTTTGTGTGAATATGTTAAGACTCTAATAATTAGTGAAAATCTCATATTAAATCCTATACAAGTAGTGCCTCTATATCTTGAGAGCAAATACTACTGCTGCAAGTTCTAGATTATGAACATGATAGTTCCTCACATGAGTCTTTAATTGTCTTTAGACATACATAACTACTTTCTTGTTCTACTTAAGTACACAATCGAGTCTACCCTAGATGCATCTATACATACTTGATAATCCATTCCTTCTTGTGGTAAGGGTCAGCACATGTGCAGTTGTTAAGGCTTCTTTCAGTTCTTGAAAGACTCTTCGTAGTCTTGACTCCAGAGAAAAGGCATCGCTTTCTGAGTCATCCTGGTAAGAGTAGCTATTTGCGAAAACCCTTTCATGAATTTACGCTAATATCCAGCAAGACCTAGAAAATTACAAATTTGTGTTATAATCGTTGGGGGCCATTCTTGAACGTCATTTATTTAATGGTAGACTCTAATTTCTTCTGCATCTACTACATGACCAAGAAATCCACAGAAATCAGCCAGAACTCGCATTTAAAGTATTAGACGTATAGTTGATACGCTCTCAAATTTTTTAGGACAGTTCTTAAATAACTTTTAAGGTTTTCCTTGGACTTTGAATAGATTTAGATGTCTATAAAGTCAATCACGAACTTGTCCAAATAGGGTTTGAGGACCCTTTGCATAAGATCAATAAAGATGGTGCATTTGTCAATCCAAAAGATATCACCAAAAACTCATTATTTATAACATTTTCTGAAGTTAGTTTTCGGAACGTCTTTTTCTCTTACCCTCAACTGTTGGTATCCTAATCGCAGGTTGTCTGAGAATACTTTACCTTCGATCAGTTGATCGAATAGATCATTGCTAAGAGGTAAGGGGTATTTGTTCTTTATGGCTACCTTATTCAATTTATAATAATCTATGCACACGAGCATCGATCCGTTCTTCATTTTAACAAAGAGCATTGGGGCTCCCTAAGATGACATATTTGGTCGGATCAAACCTTTATCCATTACTTACAAGCTCGTTTAGTTTTTTAAGCTCCTTCAGAGCCATACGGTAAGGTGCTTTTGATAACGGTTGAGTTCCAGGGATTTGTGTTATTGAGAAGTCTATCTCTCGGACTGGCGACAATCCTAACAAGTCGTCTGGAGAAACATTTGCAAATTTTTTACAATCTTGGTGTTTGATAGAGAAGTACATTCTTTCTTCTCTCCTATCATAGTGACTAGGTATGATTCACATCCTCTTCGAATCAACTTCTCTGCTTGCAGGATATTGATTAGAGACATTGTGATGCCTAGCTTTCCCATGAATAACTTGGGCTTATTCCTGCTCTTAATTTCAGCCATTTCAGTCCTTTCATCTTTAAGATTTTGCCGAAGTTGATTATCGAGAGTACTGCTAGTGTCTATATATTTTCAGTTGTTATTTCATGTAGTTTTTTGATCTGTTATTTTCATTTGTTTTTAGATTTGTTGATTTCAAGTCATTACATTCTCTTAGTTTTGTTATTTCTATTTTCCCTTACCTTTTCTCATTTAGTGCCTTAATTTTTCTATGATATTTAGTTTGCTGTTCATGTTTTAAGATGTCCTCCCATAATGTTCCTCCTATTATTCTGGGATTTTAGTCTGTATGGATTGTAGATTTTTATATGTTGTTATACTAATATCCCCTAATCTTTCTTTGATACCAATTGAAACGACCCGATATTAGGTAAGTGAGACTAATCCAATTGTAGACATTAACTTTCTCAGGATCATATCAGGGTATAATTTAACAACTCATATATAATATAATAAAAAATTCCACTTCCTTTTTATTTAGAAAATACCATAAAATATTCAGTGTTTTAGTTGATTAGTCTTGCTCTATGGGCACGTACAAAACAAATGAGGAGATAGTTATATTTATCTGACCATCTAATGTGTTGGGTTTCCATACAACTACACACTTGCCTTAAGGATGTGTGTAGTCTTCTTATTTCTCAAGAAATACTGCCCTAACTATTATTGTTTGTGTTTTATTTTTTTCTCTTATTTAGTATTATGCACAAATGTTCTTAGTGTCAAATAGAAATTGGTTTAATAACGATACACCAGACGGTAAATAAAATTATTAAATGTAAAAGTGATATCCCCTATTTCTGTATTATGTTATATTATAATTATTGATTGGAGTTATAATTGTTATGAATTTCTGTTCTGATTTAGTATTGTTTTGATTCAGTATTCTGTTATATTTTCTTAAAATCAATGTTTATTCACTAGTCAGATGTATTATTCTGGTTAAATTTTATGCTGCGTTATTATACTGAGTTATTTTGATTCAGAAGTTTAAGACACCTAAAAGTGTGCTTTGTCTTGAAAAAACTGAAACTACTAAATTTTACCTTAATCTTAAATTCATGTATTCTGATTTTCTTAGCAAACTATTCCTATTGTTAAAGTAATTCCATCTCTAGTTTTGCCCCTCCAATTTTCCGAGTCTATGATACCGGATCTTAGACGGGCCCAAACTTATATCATGTTCTAATTCTAGGGCTGTCTTAAAACTTGCAATTTCAAGAATGATCATACTAAATTGTTCAAAGTTTTTTACTGAATTTTGAATTCTTTCTATAATCCTATTTTGCATAATTTTGATTGATTAAATAGTAATATTTTATTATTGTTGTTTGCAAAGTTAATATTATCTCAAAATAAAGACTTAGGCTACTTAAAAACTATTCAATTTAGGTGTTTTGCTCAATTAGAGTCTAAACCTTGAGTTTCCATTCAACCTAAGCTCTAATCTTTATATAGATCCAAATCATAGATTTAGCCTTAGATCCTAGATCTCAGTTAAGACTGGCTTAACTTGTATTTTGTTCAACCTTAGCCTCTATTTTTTGGTTAAACCTACTGTTTAGAGTTTAACCCATCTAAAAAATGCTTAAAGATTTCAATTAGACTAAATCTAGGTTTACAATAATATTATTTTATTATTTAAATTTCTCAAATATTGAATATGTAACTTTTAGGCTCTTATTATTTACATCAAGCCATTTTAGGGTTTTCTCTTGTCTCAAAGATGTCTTTAAACATTTTTCTTGGATTTCAGGATGTTAAATATGCTTAATTATCCCTTATTTAGCCTAAATTTGATTAGCCAATATTAGCTAAATTAATTGCGTTCATATTCAAATATTATTTTATATTATGATTCTCCATATTTCTTTGAGTATGTGGTCCAAATTTTGTCAATTTGAACTTTTATTCACTAATATATTTTAATTATTTATTCTGTATTAACTACTTATCATTTTAGTTAGAATTTGTTTTTTAAACTAAGAATATTCTCTCGAGAATTTTTCCTTTTAGAAAAAGTGCGAATCGGTGGGCTGCGGTTTATCCGACTCGACATTGTGCTGAGAAGGTGGGATCGAGTTAGGACTGATCTGGGGTTTTTGTTCTCAGTTAATTACTGCGGATCAGTTCAAGTCCCAATTTAATTCTTAGGGCATTCGTTGTTTTCTGGCACGTCTAATGCACACTAAAGCCATATCAATCATGTCGTACAGCTCTAGATGGGTTATGCTTGAACTCACTCCAATAGTTTTCGAGGCCAATTTTCTTTCCTCATGCCATGTTTGAGCTTCGATTTGATTCTTGCCCGTTCTTGAAACCAAGGAGAATATCCTGATCCTGAAAGCCCCTTTTCTAGGGTTCTGAAACACTAGATGGCTGCTCTACTCATTTATTATTCTATTTGAATCTAGGGTGGAAGCTTCAAGGTTCGATAAATAGAAAATGAAAGTTTATGGGAGGGATTTTATAGTTTTCGTAGGTTTTTGTATGGGTACTGGTGTAATGGTGACCTAATAATCCACTAGCCTAATTCTTGCTTCCATGGGCTGAACCATCGAGGAAACGCCGCGAGGAATCTCTTTGTTCTAGAAATTCATTAGGGATCGCGAGTTCATGGGAGTAACGTCTTGCAAGATCGTTGGGATTTTATTATGGTTGTCAGGTGCTGAGGAAGGAGATGAACAATGCTTGACTAAACCTTCATCGTTGGATCTATCTCAAGTAAAGTGCTACGATCATGATTCATTTCACATTATAGCCTTTGGTCCTTCGCGCGGTGTAGCGAATCAATTGTTTTTGCGGTTTTTAATTTTAATCGAAATAACGGTCGGTTTAATTAAATTAATTTTTCCTAAGGTTTTATTTAAATAAAATTCTAAATTTAATTTGTGCATTTTTTAGTAATTTTTGAATTAAGGAATTATTAAATTTTCACCAATTGTATATTTTGATGTAATGAATCAAATATGCAGTTTATTTTGGAGTTTGAGATCAAATTAATTTTCTTAATTTTTTGAGATTTTTTAATTCAATTAAATATTATTAAAATATTCAAAAATATTTCTCTTGGATATTTTCATTCAAAAACTTAAGATACTATTATCACTACCCGACCCGATAAGCGTCGAGATACGAAGGCCTAGCAACAAAAATATAAATTTAACACTAGAACATTTAGAGCCAAATAAATGTAAAATGTCATTCAAACAACATGAAGGGTCAGCTTAGAATTCAAAACTATTTAAATTTAGTTGTTTAAATGATTTTCATATCATTCTAAAAGAGTACAATAATATAAAGAAAAACTAAATTAAGAGAAGAAGCTAAAGCAAAAATACTGAACATGATGATAGGTGTAGATTAAGTTAGTAAAGTTGTCAACCATCCAATCTCAACCCAAAAAGGTTAAATAAATATACTTAGAGTGGATTATTATAAAAGCTAATAAGAAAAAAAGGGTGTATGCATGCATCTAATGATTATAATGCAAACAAGCTAAAAATCAATAAAAGCTAATGTCAAAAGACTGGTAGCCAATAGTGAGTATTAATCTATTTGGAAGAAATCATAATATAGATAAATAGTTGCAGTTTACTAATAGTATTCTAAATATATATTATATTTATATAACATTTTGTTATTACTTGCATTATAAATAGAAATATTCTGTAGAATAGTTGAGCGACTCATCAATAATGAACTAGTGAGTAGCCTTTACAAAAGAAGGATATATCCTGAAGGAATATTTCATTGTAAAAATAATATGCGCATAGGTCTCTGCATCGCATACGTAAAAAAAGAATGTGTTGTACCATTATAGTTTAGGCATTCATATTTTAGCATTTTCATAATTTTGCCATTTCATAGACTTTTCATTGACTTTATAAATTTATTTTCATGGGCATGGTAATTTAAATTGAATTTGCTAAAACTTTGATATAAGCCATATAACATTATGTGACATGAAATATTCATTTATATGTTAATGATTATCTTGTAGTTAAAATGTAAATCTTTTACTTTAGTTCTATTTTTCAATATGTAGTGACATAGATATGTGAATTTTGGTCAATCTAAAAGTAGGTAGATTATACATGAGTATAGTTATACTTAGTTCTAGGTTATAATTACAGTATCTACCATAATATCTTAAATGCCAAAACTAACCATAATCAAGAAATAACATATAATTGTTAAATAAATCATAATTACCCCATTTTAATTGGAGATTCGAAAGTCAGAAGTAACGACCTAGCACAAGATCACATTTCCATGAAAATCAACCTAATTTAAAGGATTATGGGTTTAGTCCAGTGTTCACTTGATCACTTGAATGATTAAATCATAACCGAATGAGCGTGATACCTGAAGCTCTGGTGGTTTGATTTTGTCATGAAACCCACAATCGGAGACTAGATTTTTCCAATTGGAATGGTAGTAAAGCTGTAATAAATCAGATTTTAGATTTTTGAACGTTTGAATCACTATGGCTAAGGATTGTGTAAGTTGTCAACGGTTGCAGACTTGTTTTTTCCGACTTGCTTTGCGGTGCATTTCTTTGCTCAGGCTTCTCGATCCCAATAGTTTGACTCTAAAACTTGCAATGTAAGCTCGGCTGCTAGAGGTTGCTTGATCAACACATTGATTTGTTCCCCCGATCACTAATGCCTCTTTATCTAGCATGCTAACCTATCTCTTCTATTATTATATAAATATTTTCAATAGAATAAAAGTGTTATGTATTATAAATTCTGAAGTTTATTTTTTAGCCTTTTATAGAAAAGCTTGGTGGCTTGCCCCCTTCAAGATGTTTGGTTAATTCTTGGCATCTTTGCTTGGCGGAAGGAGCATACTCTCCATTTAGTAATTAGAGCAAATCTGATTCAGTAGCAAATTATTACATGTTTCAATTTTCTTAATAAAGGTTCTTGCACTTTTTGCTTCCATACTTGTGCTGATAGTCTATGTAGGTCCTCATCAACAACTGCATCAACCAGACACTTCAATCATTCTGCCAAAATCATTTTTATATTACTAATGCTATGATTTTACTACTCTGAAAGTTTCAAGTGCAAGTTATCTTTAATAAGTGTTTTTAACCGCGCCAACTAACCCTTCAAGAGACACCTCTTTATCACAATGGTTATATTGCAGTCTAAACGGCTCTCACGTGTTCTTTATAAATCACCAACATTCTACAGTGCCGTGCTTCAAACTGCATTTTGCTGATTTTTTTTGTTTCGAGTGCGAAGTGCACTTTTGCAGATAAATGTTTCACCGTTAATGCACAGATATTTGATTAGATTGAACAGTCAACCATTGACAGAAAATGCTCAGATATTAAAATATCTGTCAAAACTTGATCCAGGCATGATGATTGATTACATGATTTCAATGCTTTAGAAAAGTTCATTCAAGCTGAGTGGAGTTGATGAAACACATGAATCAATGATTCATAGACTTGTCACAAAATCTCATACAAGACAATTATAGGTTAATTACCATTTTATGTTTAATTTTCATGTTGTGTTATTATTAAACAGATGTGAACACTGTGTTGTATAAGTTTGGTGTGAACTTAATGTGCTGCAGTATCAAACCTTTTTCAGTAATGGAATAGTGGGTTTTAGAATTATATTCCGAACCCTTAGTCTCTTATGTGCTTGCTGCGACTATTTTAAATGGAATGAAAGGTTGGTCGTGGAATACTATTTTGTAATGTTTCTTTTTCTGGAGAATTATGGTGACTTGCTCTTTTCAAAATTATTGGGTGATACTTGGCCTTTTGTCTTGGCATTAAGGGTCTTACCTCTCATTTTCATTATTTGTCTGCCTACTGCTCCTTAGCCTACCACCATCCTTCACTAATATGGGAAATGTTCCAATGTTATGAATGCTTAACGATGCAAAGATTTCTTGCATTGTACTTACTTTCTTTTGTACAATTTCTCAATTGCAACATCAATCGTTAGAGCATGCCATCACAACCACCATCACAATTATAGTACCATAGTCTGAACCACAGACCTACATTTCGAACTGCGTTCAGATGCTTCAGAAAAATTGGAACAACCTTTTCATTTGCATTGGAGCTGTAACCATGGGAGAAGCCAAATTTATTAAATTCAATTTTTATTTTGCTAATTTAAATATCACTGATACATAACCAGTTGCAATTATCATGCCTTTGTTTAATTGAGTTGAATTGAATTAATACTGTTGAATATAATACCAGTGTTGATGTTAGCATATATTTGATTATATGTTAAATCAACTGCTTACTGAAATTATACTTGATGCTAAAAAATTTTTGGAAAAGCATGCTCCACACATGCTGATTACTACAACTATTTCAATTATTCATCGTTGAGTTCTTCTAATCTGGGTTACGCTAATGCTGTACAGGAAGTTTATAAATCTGTGATTAGATTTCAGACAATACAAATCTATACCTAATTTTTATTTTGTATTTTATTTTTGTTTCGTGCTGCTTTAATGGGCTAAAGTGAAGTTTAAATTTTGTATTGAGTTGCTGTGGACCATATGTGTTGTTATGGGCTTTAGTGGATATGCTTTTTTTTTTTTTAAATTTAAAGAGTAACCATGGTTCCAAGGTTTTTTGTGTTGGAAGCCACCCCTGTCACCATGTGAAGTGAAGAGATCATTTGAAAGTCTGCATTTGTTCACTTTGATTTCTTCATGTAGCTTGCTATCTCTCCTTTTTCTTGCATTAAAACTATTCTTAATGGATCGAATGGTTGGTTGATGTATTGCTATAATATAAAGTTTTTATTGATAATTCATTGGAGATGCTCGGGATGGTTTGCTCCCTTTAGGAACTTTTGCTAGTTCTTGGCTTCCAAGTTTGGTCTTAAATTGCTTAGCTTCTATTGCCATTATCCCTCTGCATAGTACATTCTTTTAACCTGCCACCGTCTACTACTACTCTTATTTGTCATCCCTTTATTTTCTACTTATATTTCAAGCCTTCATTTTGATGGAGCTCATTCCCTGAGTGAATCTCATATATTATCTCCTAAGAACTTTCGATATGTTTTTCACTTGAAGTGTTTGTATAATTCATACAATAAACCTGGATGGAATAACCCTTATGATGATCTCTCAGCCCATGCACTTCATCTTGTTGACTCTTCATTCATTCGACAATAGCTTCTTGCCTTCCCTAACCATCTTCAATCATGCCTTTCTGAGTTAAATTGGCGATATATCTATCTGTTAATAATCATAATGCCATACCTTGATGGAGTTATTTGTAACAAATTAAAGTGAATGAAACAATAATTATAAGAAGCAATCAAATTGATTTTTTCAGTCATGATTTATGACTGCATAAGCTCTTCAAAGGCTCTCTATAAATTGGTTACCTTATATGTTGGGCAAGGTTGTTGTTTATTCCTACTTTTTATTTTTCCAGCTATTGAGTACTGGAATAAATCTATACCTTTGAGTGACTCTACCAGTTGAAGTCTTCTCTTCTTTGAGTTGCAGTACGATAATGAAACTTGATCACCCTTATTAACCAGAATATTAAACCTCTTGTGAATTTGATTTCTTATTTAGACATTGCTGGATTAGTATAATAGGACTAACAGTATCTTTATTCCCAAACTACTCTATTAACTGTTGGATTTAATTTTAAAATACCATCATACCCATATTTATAATTCATATGAGAAATGCTCTTGAGAATGCTAAACTATGGCCTATAATTCACATTTATCGATCTCTTTGCTCTGTGCACCTATTGAATATGGTAATGTTTTCTCTGCTTCTTTGATACGGATTTTATAAATTTATATCCCCACCGAGATAATAATTGAGCATGATGCAGCTCAAAAATAGTTCTGAGTACACAGCTTGACCTACCAATCACCTGTACGCATGAGCTTTGGGTATCTCTTCAAAGAAGTTCATACCTTCGCTCTCCTTTCAAGATGCTTACATTGTTTGTAGGAGGTGGCTAGATATTGGCACTTCTACCTCCTCCCTCATATTTAATGTTTATTAAATTATCTTGAAAACTTAGCCTTACTGCGCTAGGTTATCATTGTTTCACAATCACATTATTCTAGGCCTATTGGATTGTTTAGATCTTGCTTTAAGCGTACGAACATCATTTGATATATTTTCATCTAAGTTACTTGGGATTCACAGTTAATCTATGGTTGATGTTTGCATTTCTTCAACTGTCATACATTTGAAATTTCATCGTTGGTAGATTGAAACACTAGTCTTTTGTGCGATGGAACAATGCTATATTCGCTAAATTGATAATTCATTTACATCCACACGTTGAGCGTGAATTAGTTTTTTTTAATGCAAATTCATCTTGCAGCTGATAATCTTAATCGAGAGTTTTCTTGGTATTACGTTTGAGATTTATTTAACCACAGGGGATTGTTCACAAAATATGTTTTGGATTCGACATTTTTATAACACATTGTATCATATCTTCTCTAAATGCATCCCATCCCATACATGACATCTACTAAAGATCAACAGTAGCAGGGTTATTGTTTAATTGCTTATGTTGCATGGGACTATTTTTATATTAAACCTCTCAGAAAACTAGTAACTTAATATTTTTGATTTTTTATAGGTGGGCGCTTTATCCTCCTGGCAGAGTACCTGCAGGTGTTACAGTTCATGTTAGTGAAGATGATGGTGATGTGAATATTGAGAGTCCATCCTCATTACAGGTAAACGATCTGAGTAGTTTACTAGAATTCTCATTAAATGCAAATCTAAGTACTGATTTGTATTCTTTGAGCAGTGGTGGCTTGACATTTATCCTCTTCTTGCTGACCAAGATAAACCGCTGGAGTGCACCCAGTTACCAGGAGAAACAATTTTTATTCCAAGTGGATGGTGGCATTGTGTGTTAAATTTAGATACAACAATTGCTGTTACACAGAATTTTGTAAATGCATCAAATTTTGAATTTGTGTGCCTGGATATGGCTCCTGGACATGTTCATAAAGGTGTTTGTCGTGCTGGATTGTTAGCTCTTCAAAAAGGTTCTGAACTTTCAAAAAGTGAAGCTTCATTTGAGATGAACTTGTTGAATTATCCTGATATGTCAAGGAGAGAGAAAAGGCTTAAAGCTTTGAAATCAGATAAAGAACAGCAGGGGTATCATAACAGTTGGAATTCTATTACTGGTTTCTCAGAAACTTACAAAAATTGTAATCAAGGTTTTTCTTATGATATAAACCTTCTTTCAACGTTTATGGATAAGGAAATAGATCATTATAATACAATATTCAGCCCTAGCAACATCTTAGGAGAAAGAGAGATGAGGGCGTGGCTCCACAAGCTCTGGGTTGTAAAACCAGCAATGAGAAAGTTGATATGGAAGGTACCTGATCATTTCCTTCTGTAGTAAGATTTTCTTAAATGACAGATACCTTATGATTTAAGGTCATTTTGTTTTAATGTGTAGAATGATTTTAGTTGATGCTCACTACTGTAGTTTGTCTAACCAAATTTGTTTTCTAGGGTGCTTGCTTGACTTTGAATGTGGAAAAATGGTCATCTTGCCTGGTGGAAATTTGTAAAATATACAATTTGCCTTCACCATTAGATGATGAAAAATTTCCTGTTGGTACTGGCAGTAATCCTGTAAGCAGATTTCATCTCATTTTATTGGAATAGCTTTATAAACCTGTTACTTTTATGTTATTGGCTTGGCATCCCTTAGGTTTTACTCATTTTTTGCTTCCATACATATATTTTGGCATTTTTCTTTGATTACATGCTACAAAATCATTTATCTTGAGACTTGACATCCTCTACAAATTAGCTTGTAGAATTATGAAGTTGTTCAAGTAATGCTTTTGAAAAATATGTTGCAAGTGACAATCAATTAATTCACATGAAAACATTTTCATTATTATTATATCATTACTAGTCATTTTCCTGGAACAGTTATTTTTCATCTATTAGTACTTTGCGATGTTTGACATGCCAAACTTATTGGCGCAAGTTTTTTGAACAAATATCTATCCATGTGGCCTTAAATTTATCCTTTATTGTCAGTTCTTTGACACTAAGTTTTTGCTGTCGAAAGAGCACTTATTTTGTTCTTCAATATGCATATCCAAATCATATAAGTATTTTTTTTAAGTTTTTTTTTTTTTTAATATTTCCACTCGTTTGATTCTTCTATTATATTCATTTCTTTGTTTATTGTTTCTTGTTTTTCCACATCCATCTATTTCTTCTAAATTTATATCAAATTTTAAGTATTCTTAATATTTGCATTTGTAAGGTATCATTATCATAATTGTTGTCTAAAAGTAACATTATTAAGTATTCACAAAATTCTTTTTTTACACAAAATGCATTTTCTTAGCTTAATCATTTAGCCTAGACTTTTTATCATTACTTCTATCTTTATTTTTTTACATAGTAGATCCGGGATTCCTAAATTTATCACTGAAGGGTGTAAATGGCTGGTTCCGTTGAGTTGGTTTACATATAACAAAACAATTGTCTTAGATTTGAGAATTCTAAAAACTGAGTTGACCCAACATTTTTAAAATCTAAGAAAAACAAATTTTAATTCAGTGTGCTTGGTTTGAATTTTTGTCCAATTGAAGTACTAAAAAAATTGAAAATTTAAAAAAGAGTGAACCGTAGGTGGATGGCTGAATAGGTGGATGCTTTAACTATGAGCTTTGGGAAGATTAGGTTGACCTTATGGCTATTAAGATCAGTCGCGCCAAACTTTTGGAGGAGTTGTAGGTTGAGGTGAGAGTTAAAATTATGATTGAGGCTGCTGCAGCTGGAATCGGTCGCTGATTTCAGCGGCTGATTTCCACTGGAATCGACCGACGACTTGATCTAGTGACCCATTCCTGCTGGAATTGGCCTCTGGAACTTTCCGTTGAATCCAGCGACCGATTCCAGTTGTCGATTCCAGCGGGAATCGGTAGCTTGATTTAGCGGCCGATTCCAACGGTCCTGGTCTTAGATGATCTAATTGATCGCACATGAAGCAACACCAATCCACATGACCTAATCTCCACAAAGATCTAAAAGAACCAATGCATGTATAATGGGCTATCTTGTCTATAAGACTAGTTAAATTATGCTACCTCGTTTATAAGACTAGTTGTAAGACCCACTATATTGAGCTTTTCATAGGTGTAAGACCCACCTTGAACTTAACTAACACCTAGGCTATGTAGTATAAATGACTAAAGTTGCAAAACTCGTTATTTGAACTTTCTGTGAGATCTTGTTTGGGTCTAATATCATCAACCTTCCTCAATCATAATGCTTGGCCAGTTGTGTTAATACTTCTTAATCTATAGCTTTCACCTACAATTAGGAGATATTGACTACAGAACTAAGCAAATCTTGAATTGTCTTTCATCGAAAAGTTTGAGTAAAACTCAAAGCGATTTTATGAAAAATATACTTTTTCAACCAATCTAAATGATGGAGCTACCTACACATTTCAGAGCAAACACCATATATAATATTCATAATAATAAACTAATAATGATTTGTTAAGATATATTACACCAGAGTTTTTGCAAGAGGCTCATATTTCGTTGAGAACTTATGCATGAAAATTTTGAAATGGATGTTGTCTTTTGATCCAAGGACTGAACCCTCAATTGTCCCAATTTGGGTAAACTTTCTCTTACTCAAGGTTCACTGGATCGCGAACTCAATTTTATTCGCTTTGGGGTCTTGTTTTGGTAAGCCGCTCAAAATCGATTTCGCTACGGCTAATATTCTCCGTCCTTCGGTGGCGCACGTATTTGTTGAAATTGATCTCACTGAAAAGGTTGAATCAAAAATTTGGATTGGAAACGAGGAGAATGAATACGTGCAAAAATGTATCTTTGGGAAAAAACTTGTATATTGTACTCGCTACTCGACTACCAGATACGATGAGACATCTTGCTTTCAACTTCATTCTCATCTCTAAGAAAAAATGACAAAGAACATGCCATCTACTACTATTCCTTGAAAAAGAAAAAAATTAGATGGTTTATGTACCAAAAGGGAAAACATGGTGACACGTGATAATTCGGATAATGAGAACGAGATTTTGAAGGAAGATGCTCCTTTGGTTGATGAAGGAACTGAACAGGGTATTGTGGAGCCTACTTCGATGGTCACATAAGGGACTACGAACTCAAATCCGAAACTAGAAGAATCCGAGGAGGTCGATGATTGTGAAATTTCGGCTTCGTCCAATGGACATTTGGACCCATTCTATTCCATGGGAGGAAGAGACAAGAGAGGTGTTTGATTACTTTTCTTCGGATAGACTAAAAGCCATACTTAAGTTAATTCAAGAACTCCTGTAGATGAGAGCAGAAACAGTTGGAACCTGAAGAACCCAAGAATTATAGTTAATTTAGAACTAAAAGTAAAAATTTCCTAAGAATTAGTGTACTTTGATATGCGTTTTTGTGGCATTACAGGACAAAAGAGCTGAAATCAATGTCATAAGAGAAATCTGGAACATGGACAAGAAAGGCGCTACGGAATCACAGCGCGGAAGCAACAAAATGTATCAAGATCTAAAGATAGCCTTCTGGTGGCCTGGACTCAAAAGAGATATAGCTGAATTTATAGCATGTTTGCAGCCTAGTCAAAGTAGAGCATCAATGACCTGGTGGACTTTTACACCCACTAGAAATCCCAGAGTGGAAATGGTCAGATATCTCCATGAATTTCGTATGAGTTTGCCAAAAGGAAAATTAGGAACATATGTCATTTGGGTTATAGTTGATAGATTAACAAAGTGAGCCCACTTTATCCCAATAAAGCAAACAAACTTAGTGGAGAAACTGGCAAGATTATATATTAGGGAGATCGTCAAACTGCATGGAATTCCTAAAACTATAATTTCAGATCGGGATGGCAGGTTTATTTCTCGATTTTGGCAAGCAGTACACAAATATTTGAGAACTACTTTAGCCATGAGCACAGCATTCCACCCTCAAGCGGACGGACAAACAGAGAAAGTCAACCAAGTACTAGAGGATCTATTGCGTTTATGCTTGTTAGACTTTGGTGGAAATTTGGAGAAATACTTTTCACTTGTATAATTTGCATATAATAATAGCTACCAGTCAAGCATTGGGATGGCCTTTTATGAAGCCTTATATGGGAGAAAGTGCAGTACTCCTCTAGCCTGGACACAAGTTGGTGATGTACAAATTTATGGATTTGAGTTGATTGAAGAAACAAACGAAAAGATAAAGCTAATCAAAAGCAGAATTGCGGCAGCCCAAGACCGACAAAAGAAATACTTCGACGCAAGACACCGGAGGCAAGAAGTTCACATTGGCGATCGTGTTTATCTAAAGGTTAGCCTTATGAAAGGAATTCATCGCTTTGGAGTGACTAGAAAGTTGAGTCCCAGATATGTTGGGCCCTTCAAAGTAACTATAAAATTTGGAAGCTCGGCTTATAGACTTAAACTTCCTGAAAGATTCACAGCCGTGCACAACGTATTCCACGTTTCAACACTCCGCAGATGCCTCCAGGAATCCACACAACATATTTTAGACTCAACAGTTGAAATTTAGTCTGATTTGACTTGTATCGTGAAACCTCTTAAAATCATTGAGAAGGACCGCCGAAAATTAAGAAGCAGAACGATCCCAAAGATCAAAGTGCAGTGGCACAATCATACTGTAAAGAAAGCCACGTGGGAAAGAGAAGTTGATATGCAAAGAAAGTATCCATAATTATTTCTAAATTAAGGTACCCTCAAAACTCCCTCTAAGACTTTATTTTATTCTTGATGTTGAGGACGATATCGTTCTTAAGTAGGGGAGTTTGTAACGATCCAATGTCGTTACTTTTCAAATTAGGTCAAAACCTGCTTTAGACATCAGGACTCCGGGGAATTTCTAATTTGGGCAAACAAAATTTTTTTTAGATAAAAATAATTTTTAGATCAAAGTGCCATAGTTTGGGAGAATTCAGATAACGAAAACTCTCGCTTTATTTTTCTGAATTACTTTAATCCACTAAATCATGAACATTGAAATACGTGTCTAAATTTATCATTTTCAGTGTCGTTGTGTTAAGTATATTATTTAAAGGCTGCTCAAAAAGTTTCATCAAATTCTGAGCGTCGTTTTGATCGTGGTTAATTTTTGATGTTTTAAACCTCAAAAATTAATATAAAGTAAAATATTTGTCGGAATCAAAAAATTTCGGTGCAAGGGTGTTCGTTATATCATAACACACCTCGGTGTCAAGTTTCGTTATTTTTGGACGCCAAACGGCGAAAAATGCGAAAAATTTAATTTTAAATAATTATATTAAATTTTCCTCTAAATCTTTCTTCCTCCCCTTTCTGCGACCCCCCCTTTTCTGCCACCTTAAGGTGCGGAAGGTTCCGCACCAAGGGCATTTCCTGCGCCGTTTTGGCGCAGGAATGGTCGGCCAAATGGCTGACCAGCCCTCTCAACCCCCCCCCCCTCTTTCCTTTCTATAAGACCCCCCAACCCTCTCCCTTCCTCCCCCAAAAGCTTGCAGCCCTCTCATTTCCCTCACAGTAGCCCAACCAGCCCTCCCTCCCCTGCAGGCAACTACCCTCCCTGCCACCCTCAACCCTCAGCAGCATCCCCTCTCTTCTCTCAGCCCTTCCCCTCCCCTCCTCCCAAAGAGCAGCAGCCCTCCTCCCTCACCCAATAGCCCGGCCAACCGCCTCCCTCTTCCAGCCAGCCAACCCCCGTTTCCCCGGTAACCTCCTGTCGGCTCCCTTCCGCCACATCCATTTTTTGGTAACACTAACTTAGGCATGTGGAAACAGGAATAGAGGAAGAAAATGAGAATAAATTTTTAATATTTTATTTTTTTTATTTCATTTCTTATTAATAAATATACTACTATATTATTATTGTTGTCATTAATTAATAATGAACAACAGTACAAATGCTAAAAAATGACTTACTTTCATACTATCTATTTCAATTCAAGTATTTTTTTCTGTCATTATTACTTTCTGCAATTGTTTTCATTTTGTATTTTCTTTCGTACATTATTATTATTAAAATGATAATAATAATGTTATTATAAATATTATTGCTGCATCAGTAACTTAAAAATACGAACTTCTATCAAATTGAGAAAACAAAAGAAAAACAGAATAGAAACGAAAATAATAATATTGGTTAAAAATGCTAATTTAAAATATCATAAATCTAAATGCAGATTGAGCGAACTGTCACTCATCTGAATTGTTGAATTTTTGAACTTATAGAACAAGGTATCATATGTTTTTTATTACTCTTATTTAAATATGTTTTTTGCTCAGCATCGCACAAATTTGATAAAAGTGCATTTAAAAGTCACATAAAATGATATATGAACAAGTTTGGTTAAGTGAGTAGCAAGGGTTCCATGTTGATATATATTTAGTCTGATCAGACAACTGCTAAGACGGGGCTGTCCGACATCGGCAGTCATAAGGAGCCTATACTGATAAGCCTTTTATGGGTATATATTTAGTCTGATCAGACAACTGCTAGGATGTGGTTGTCCGACATTGAGAGTCATAAGGAGCATATACTGATAAGCCTTTGATGGGGCAGGTATAGAGGGAAGTTGGGGTATGTAACACAAAAATGAACCCCCTTTTTTCTTGATTTTGTACTTGCCCAATAAAATTATATTTTGCCTCAAATATCAAATGCTAAAATTCTGTATTTATTTTTGTGACTGAAATTATTTTTATGCTAAGTTTCAAGTGCAATTGAAACATGTTTGCAGGAATAAGTTCGTACAGCTTTTATTTCATGTCAAATTATTGATTATTTTGCTTATTATTTAACATTGATAAAGATGACATTTATCAGTACTTAGTTTCACAACTAATTGATATTTGAATGCCCGCACTTTTGAAACGTGCCCAGATCAGAAGTTCGTCCTTAAAGAAAGGTGCTAAGAACCAAGCAGTGTTGATACTGCTTCCTGCTGATTTTTCGCTTTCTTTTTGACATTTTTAAAAAGTGTTACTTTTCTTTTATTTTAATCTTTGTATCCAAGACTTTTGAATCAATGAATAAATGAGTCATGGTTGATATTTATATATTTATCTCATAAATCACTCAACATGATTGTGCGGCTAGAGGACTTGTTGTTATCGCCCTAACAACCGGTGCTGGATTAGCTCCCGTTGACCTGACACCGGGTCCTCACAGCTACTGCCTGTTGTAGCGCCCGCCTAAAATCTGAAATCATTTTGCCTTTTCAAATCTGCATTGAAAAGGCACATGTATTCAATGCTTTCCAATTCCCCATAGCATAATTTGAATGCTAACGGCTGAGACTCCTCATTTCCTAGGGAATAAAGGAATAAACATTTAAAGCAAATACAACTTTCAAAATGTGAATTTAAAGATTGAATAAAGGCAAGAAAAGTTGGGGGGAAAGTTTATAAAAGGGAGAATTTAGAATAGAAGAAGGTTCCAGTTTTCCAAACTCAAGGCTCTTGGATATAGAGATTGCTACAAGAACAAAGAAGAGATAGTTCCCCCTGCCCAAGGAAGGAGAAGGCTGCAACCTGTGAGGAAAGAACAAGCCCAGAAAATAGAAGATAAGAGGAGATCCAAGGTAGAGAGAGAGCCAGGCGAACGCAACAGCTATTCCCTAATATTGTACCCTATCTTTACTCCTTTGACTTTTCTGTAAAAGCCATCAATTTTTTGTAGTTTTTCTTATATTTACATTTCAATGGCAGTCTAAACCCTCATTGGGGAGATTTGTGCATATGCATGTAATGACTTAAGAATATAATTGTTTGTACTCTTCAATATTAATGAATATCTTTTAGTTATTTTCTTTTGATCGAATGTTGTGAATAATGGATTGAAAAAGCTTGATTTTGAAATGAAGATATTTAAGCAAATAATTTTTAAACCGCAAAAACCATAGATATCTTAAATCACTTAGAACTAAGGCTGTGCATGCTGAACGTCAACGCTGCGAATGTCCGTGACGGCATTTGTTGTGTGAACCATGGGATCATTAATAATCTCTAAGCTCCACTACTCACCATTAGCTTATGCGAGGAATTTGTACATGACAGCCTAGAACCTTGTGACAAGCTTTGTGAGCATTGTAGCATAATTCCTTGGTTAAACTGAGAAGTTGATGCGTGTGAACCGAGAGCCACTAGTTGAGCTCTATAGCTCATCCTAGGTTTATGCGAGGATTTAGATGTTGAGTGCTATGGGTGATGTGACATAACTCATTTAGCCCAATGGCTCATCTCCTTAGCTAAACCTAGAATGTAGAATCAAGTTCATGTGATGCACAACTAAAATTATAAATTTCATAATTTATACGTAAACATTGAACTCAATCAATATTGATCACATGAGGGTCTAAGTGCCGAGCCTTCTTGTGTTCATCTCTTAGCACTAGGCGAGACTTAGCACATTTAGGGGACTCCCTAGAGGATGCTATGTTTCTTGATTTGTAATTAAATAATTCAATTCGTTTGACACTAAATTGATAAAGAAGAGTATCTACATTAACCCTTAATGAATTACATGCTAAAACCCAACTCTTTCTATTTTCTCTAAAAGTAATTTTTCATCCAAAAAACTCTGACTTGTTAAATCAGAATCAAAACCATCAACTTTTGAGCACTTAAACATTAGCTAAATCAAGCAAACTTTAGTAACAAAAGAAAATCGTTCCCAGAGGATAATAAATCTTGAGATCTTACCATCCTTTATTATTTCAAACCACGTGCACTTGCGTGTAAGTGCAGACATGTATTTTCAGTCTGTCAAGTTTTTGGCGCCGTTACCGGGGAATAGTATGTTCATTTTGTATTAGAGATAGTTTGAAATTAACTAGTGATTTAAGATTTTGACACGTACATTTTTATTTTTGTGATTAAATGATACGTTAATTTCTTCTTTTGTAATTACTGTTTAAAATTTTTCTTTATACAATTCGCATATCTTGTGTACTGCAATTTCCTGTTGATTAAAGTTGTGCATGAGTACACATGATCTTTATACATTTTTGTTTAAAATCTAATGAACTATATTAAGATTAAGACAATTACAACTTAGACCTACTACAGTACACTTAGTAATGGATCATAGAAGAGATAATTTGGGGGAAGTTTATGAACAACAACGAGGTAGAGCCCTTAAGGATTACGCTTTACCAAATGTTAGGAGAATCCCTTATGCTATTGTTAGACCCAACGTTGAAGCTAACAACTTTAAAATTAAGCCTTCAACTTTACTAATGGTTCAAAATAATTAATTTAGCATCCTAGCTTCCGAAGACCTCAGCTCGCATATTTCCAATTTTTTGGAAATATGTGATACCTTTAGATATAATGACATCAATGATGATGCCATTAGATTAAGACATTTTTTTTCGTTGAGAGATAGAGCCAAAAATTGGCTCAGCTCTTTGCATGATGATTCAATTCGCACGTGGGACGATATGGCTAGGAAATTCTTAGCCAAATATTACCCACCTACGAAGACCGCAAAGCTGAGGAATGAGATCTCTAACGCTCTCAGCAAGCTGGGGAAAGTCTTTATGATGGTTGGGAGCGCTTCAAGGAGTGCTTAAGGTGCTGTCCTCACCATGGGTTCCAATAGTGGATGCAAGTGCAAATTTTCTATAATGGATTGAATGCACCCACTAGAACCCTGATTGATGCAGTTGCCGGTGGCTCTCTAAGTAGTAAAACTCCAGAAGTGGCCTATGACCTCCTAGAGGAGATGGCAAATAAGGCTTATCAATGGCCTACTGAGAGGCTGAACTCCAATAGGAAGGTGGTCAACAATCTAAATGAGACTAATCACATCTCCGCACTTCAACATGAAATTGCCTTGTTAAATCAATAATTAGAACAAATGAATTGTAATGCAATTCATAACATTGATTATAGGAATTTAACCGGAAACCAATCAGGCAATATCTATGAAAATAGGAGTTATTCATCTGAGTGGGACATAAGAGATGTCAATGTAATTGGTAACAATAATAGTAACTTCAATCGAAATAAGGGGAATTAACTGAACCTTCAACGAAAGTATATCAACCAAGGATCAGCCAACCCTTACATTTCCCCCAATGCATGGCTAGGGAAAAAGTAGACATTCAATTTCAAAAGTTTTTAGAAACTCTTAAAATCTTACACATAAACATCCTTTTGCTGAAGCATTCGAACAGATGCCTAGCTACGCAAAATTCATGAAAACATCCTGTCTAGAAAGAGAAAGATTAATTAAATAGAAACTGTAGCCTTAACTGAGGCTAGCTTTTCAACGGTATTAGTTTGCTTAATATGAATAAAATGAGCTGATTTAGTCAAACAATCCACTAGTACCCAAATTGCATTTGCTCCTAAATGATTCCTGGGTAATCTCATGATAAAGTCCATAGAAATGTCATACCATTTCCATTCAGGGATTTCTAAAGGATGCAAAAGTTCACCTAGCCTTTGATGTTCAGCTTTTACTAAACAACAAACATGGCACTTGGCGATAAATTCAGCCACGCTTCTTTTGAGTCCTGGCCACCAGAATACGTCTTTTAGATCTAGATGCATTTTGTTGTTTTCGGGGTGAACTATTTATCCTGAGTTGTGAGCTTCGCTTAGAATCTGGTTTCAAATGGATGCATTTTTAGGGATCCAAACTCTTTTTCCGTGATAAATATAAATCCCTTGCTGAAGCTTCAAGTATGATCGGCGTCCATTTTCTATGTCCTTTTTTAGCTTTGAATACTCAGGGTCTTGCCCTTGAGCGATAGTTATCTGCTGCAGGAGCGTAGGTTCGGCAGTACTTATCTTGAGTAGATTGCTTAATTGTTTGTTGGAAATGGGTCTTATACCTAGCTTCTAGAACTCTCCCACAAAGGGGCTTTCCATGATTAATTCACTCAGAGACACTTTTTTGCTGAGGGCGTCAGCTACAATGTTGGCCTTACCACGTGATACTAAGATTGTAGTCGCAAATTAATTCGAGCCATCATCTTTGCCTGCAATTTAGTTGCTTCTGGGAAAAATATACTTTAAGCTTTGACGATCTATAAAGATCTCGTATCGTACCCCATATAAGTAGCCCCTCCAGATCTTTAAGGCAAAAACAACCGACGCTAACTCAAGATCATGAACTAGGTAATTCTTTTCATGCTTCTTTAATTGCCTTGAGGCGTAGGCAATTACCTTTCCTTCCTGCATTAGGATACATTCCAATCCAATTTAGATGCATCGGTGAACACTTGCAAATTAATTCCTTCTTGAGGTAAGATCAAAATTGGTGCGGCAATCAGTACTTCCTTTAACTTATGGAATGCTTCTTTACAGTCTTGGATCCAAACAAAAGGTACTGCTTTCTGAGTTAACCTTGAAAGAGGTGAGGTTAATAGCGAAACTCCTTTAACAAATTTTCGGTAATAGCCTGCTAGTCCCAAGAAGCTTCGAATTTCGATTACAGTGGAGGGTTGTGGCCATTTTTGAATGCCGCTTGTTATGCTGATCAACCTTTATTTCTTTCCGCACTAATTACATGACTAAGAAAGGCAACTGATTTAATCCAAAATTCACACTTTGCGTACTTTGCATACCGTTGTTGCTCCCTTAATATGCCCAACGTGAGTCTCAGGTGATTTTCATGTTCCTTATCACTTTTGGAGTAAATGAGAATGTCGTCGATAAACCTGATCACAAATCTATCCAGGAAGGGTCTAAGAATTCGCTGCATTAGATCCATAAAGACTGATGGAGCGTTGGTTAATCAGAATGACATTACCAAAAACTTGAAATATTTGTAACGAGTTATGAACGTTGTTTTTGGAATGTTTTTTTTTCGAACTTGGACTTGATGATATCTTGATTGCTGATCTACTTTTGAAAAGAATTTAGCCCCAGCAAGTTGACCTAATAGATCATCTATTTGAGGTAGCAGATACTTATTCTTGATTGTTTCCTTGTTTAGTTCTCGATAGTCGATGCACATGCGCATCGATCTATCATTTTTCCTTACAAAGAGAACTGGGGCTCCCCATGATGACATGCTGAGTTTTATAAGGCTTTTTTTCCATTAGTTCTTGCAATTGATCATGAAGTTCTTGCAGCTCTTTTGGGGCTATATGGTTAGGTGCTTTTGATAGTGGCTGCGATTCGGGTACCAAGTCAATAACAAAATCAACTTCCCTTATTGGAGGTAAACTAGGAAGCTCGTGAGGGAAAGACATCGAAAAATTTTCTGACTATTCTGGTTTCTGATAAAGGGGTGTTTTTTTCTACTTCATTTATCAAAGAGACTAGGTAAGCCTCACACCCTTTGCGAATTAGCTTTTTCGCTTTAAGTGCATTGATTAGTGAGGTGTTAATACCCAATTTGCTTATGAATACTTCTAGTTTCCCTACTCCTTTAAGAGTGACCTTCTTCTTCTGACAATCAATGACTATTTCATGCATATTCAACCAATCAATCCATAAAATGATGTCGAAGTTCATTATAAGGAGAATTTGTAGAGTAGCCTCATATACCACATCATTGATTGAGATGTTGCAAACGCAAAATTGTTGAGCGCTCATGGTGGCACCAAAGGGCAATCCAATATTAAGAGTATTGGCTAGATTGCAACACGGAATATTGAGAGCCCTTACGCAATTGTCCGAAATAAAGGAATGGCTTGCTCGCGTATCGAACAATACGTTAAAAGATTTGTTATTTATTTGTATGGCGCCTAGTTAGAGAAAGGAAACAACTATTATAAAAGGTTTACTCATGTGTGGAGAGACTTAAAAGTAAGGAAGGAAAAGTACCTGACACCACGTTGTTGTCGTCGGGTACTATGATGGAAGTGAGGGCGTACATCCTTGCTAGAACGGTGGGCCGAGGGACCTGACCATTCCTTTGGGTAGGCGTTGCTGTTGCAACTTGCCTAGGAGCAGCTCTCAGTTGATTGTTGGCGGGGGCTGCTAGTGCTGAGTCCTGGTTTGCCCTGGGAATAACGTCTCCGTCAATCGTCTTCTTGGCAATACAGAAGCGAAAACCGTGACCGGAGCCCCCGCAGGTAAAACAGCGGTTCTGCCCGTGATAGCATCTCCCGATCGGGTGAGGTCGATTACAAGCTAAGCCTTCATTGGTCCTGGGAGCTTCTATAAATATTTAGTATGCCTTGGCTGGTGGGGGGTAACGGGAACGCTTGTAAGCCTCCTGGTCCCTAGCAGAAGTGATCGGTCATTTCCCTTGTCTTTCCGCGATCACCTGCTCGTTGTGCTCTAGTATTGTTGGACAATCTAAAAGATCAGCAAATTTTGTATGCCTGAGCGAGATCAGATTTGTGTGAATTCTATCTTTTAATCCCTCTAGGAACTGATTACACCTCGTTGCTTCACAGTCAACTAACTTGGGTGCATAACGTGAGAGTTTTGTGAACTCAGTCTCGTAGGCTGCCACTGATCTATCGCCCTAGGTTACCCTTATAAACTAGCTCTCCAGAATCATCTGTGCAGAATGAGAAATATAGCGGCTTCTGAATGCAGTAGTGAATTCTTCCTAAGGTATGTCTTCCAGACTGATGCCCTTAAAGGTGGTTTTGTAAGTGATTTTCTACCACCTTTCGACTTCATCCTCTAGCAAATATTTTGCTAGTCTAACAACTTCGATTGTCGGATATTTTAAACCGTCCAACTTACTTTCCACGGCCTGTATCCAATCCTCATCTTTCATGCGTCGAGCTGAGTCGTTAAATGTAGGCGGATTTAGCTTGAGGAAGGTTGGCAAGGCTTTGTCTACCCGTAATCTTTGAGGAGGTTCTGGTGCGAGCAGGGAGGCAGAGGCTCGGTTTGAAAGGGCTTGCAATACAGCTTCTAATAGACGATCAACTTAATTATCCGTTGTTGCTAAAGAAACTGTTGTTTTGATCAAGGTTGCGGAGAGTACCGCAAGGAAGGCTTCGTCGGAATCCATCTATTGGAAATGATTTATAAAAACTTGAGATTAGAAGAGGTTGCGTCTAACTGAATACACAAACAATTGATCGCAAATAATAAATAAAGTTTACAAAAAAGGTCCCTTTTAATAAAAGATTCATATACAAAAAGGGTTGCATTAACAGTAGAACTTAATTTTTGTTGGATGCATATTTTTAAAGGGTATAAGTACAATGTCCTATTCTAAGTTTGCTATACATTAGAGGAATCAGAACTAGTCAACCTTTGTTATGACGCAAACTCCCGGTGGTTCCTAGCTTTCCTCTTTCCCTTGGAAGTAGAAGTCGTTGCGTCATCAGTTTTGATGAGCTTTTTCAGGTTATGAAGCTCATCCTGTAACTAGATGACTTGACGTTTTTGTACGTTGTCTTTTCTTTTTAGCTCCCATTATAATGTGGATATTTTCCCATGAATGGTACCCTTTAGTTCATGAACTTTTCTTTTTAATTCTATAATCTGGTTCCTGGATATAGATACCCACCAGGTTATGGTACTTTCCACTTCACTTAATGTTTCTGCAGTTGCATCTTTTTTTGGTTCTGCTGTGAGGGCGTCCATATTTGAGCTTTAGATTAGTAACTCCTGAGTGTGATGAGTCACCATCACTCACTTTATTCTCAAAATACTGAATCATCTCATCACAGGGATCCATCTATAAAAGGTAAAATGATTAATATAGAAATATTGTTTTAGTATTTTCACATTCTTATTACAATGATGAAGGAGAGTTATTATTCTCCTTAGTATTGATTGTTTTACTTGAATGTCAATTTTTAATTTCTTTAGGATGGAAATATCTTTGTTTTTGTATGTATATTCTTTTCTTTCAAAAGTGCCTAATCCTGCTTTAATACTAACTGTGAGGGCCCGATGCTGGTTTAGCGACTGCGACTGCGACATTGTCCATCTGCGCCTGCGACTCTGTCGAGCGATAGAGTCTGCGCCTCTGTCGCCGGGCGGGGGGGGTGAATCGGGAAACAGAGAGGGGGAAGGAAATCTGAATTAAAAAAATTAAATAATGACTTAAAATTAAATTTTTTGTGTTTTTTCACCGTTTGACTTTCAATAATAGCGAAACTTGGCACGGAGGTTTGTTATGATGTAACGAACACCCTCACGCCAAAAAATTTCGATTCGGAACAATAGTTTATTTTAAAATAATTTCAGGAGTATGAAACTTCAAAAATTAATTGCGATCGAACTGGAGCTCCAAAATTGATGAAACTTTTAGCATAACCTTTAAATAATATAGGTAACATAATGACATGAAAATTGATGAATTTGGGCACGTATTTAATTTACTCAACTTATTGAATTTAAATAATTCAAAAATTAAAGTGGGAGTTTCTGTTATCCGGATTTCTCTCAAATTAGGACAGTTTGATCTAAAAGTTATTTCTATCTAATAGTATTTTTGTTTGCCCTAAGTTAAAGTTCCTCGGGTCTTGATTTCCAAGTAGAGATTTGATCTAATTTTGCGAAATAACGACATTGGGTCGTTACAGCTCCACCACTCATCATTAGCTTATGCGAGGAATTTGTACACAACAACCTAGAGCCTTGTGACAAGCTCTGTGAGAATCGTAGCATAATTCCTTGGCTAAACTGAGAAGTTGACTTTTTGAGCCGAGAGCTACTAGTTGAGCTCCATAGCTCATCCTATGTCTATGCAAGGATTTAGATGCATTAAGTGCTATGGGTGATGTGACATAACCCATTTAGCCCAATGGCTCATCTCCTTAGCTAAACTTAGAATTGATGCATGTGAGCCATTAGTGGAATCAAGTTCATGTGATGCACAACTAAAACTAAAGATTTCATAACTTAGACGTAAGCATTAAACTCAATCAATATTGATCACATGAGGGTCTAAGTGCTGAGATTAAACCTTCTTGTGTTCATCTCTGAGCACTAGGTGAGTCTTAGCACATTTAGGGGACTCCATAGAGAAGGCTATATTTCTTGATTTGTAATTAAATTATCCAATTTGTTTGACACTAAATTAATAAAGAAGAGTACCTACATGAACCCTTAATAAATTGCATGCTAAAACTCAATTCTCCTTATTTTCTCTAAAAATAATTTCTCATCCAAGAAACTCTGACTTGTTAAATCAGGACTAAAACCATCAACTATTTAGCACTTGAACATTAGCTAAATCAAGCAAACTCTAGTAACAAAAGGAAACCATTCCCATTGGACGATAAATCTTGGGATGGTACCATCCATTTTTACTTCAGACCACGTGCACTTGCGTGTAAGTGCAGACATATATTTTCAATCTGTCAAACCCTAAATGAGGTTGTGGCCACTCTCCCATGGGTAACTGCGCGGTTGAATGGGAATAAATCGAATTTGATTTTGCTGGAGGCTCCTTTGGCTATGCTTAAGCAAATGGCAACTAAAATTCTTGAGGTATTACGGGAGATAATAAAATGACACATTGGTCCTCAATCTTTTTGTCGAGGAATTCAGTTTTTAAAGGTAGGGGCAATTGATCATAACTGGGTTTCTGAGGAGGTTTTGATTTCGACGCTGAGGAGGATTCTTCAATGTCAAAAAACAAATACGATGGTATGGAAAATAGTTTTGAGAAACAAAAAAGACGAAAAAAGATGGATCTAAATTCCATTATAAACTCATATATCAGATCAGAAGTGGCCTCTAATCTCATATAAGGGACCTAAAACTCGAGTGGAAATGCAATTATCATTATTTATTAGCTTTATTACTTGTGATAGAATCTCTTGTGTGAGATTCACTTGGGTGGTTGGTGACCGGTTTTTTTTCATTTATTTATTATTCTTTCATTTTCATTTTGAGGTCATTAATCACATCTGTTGTACTATTCTTAATCATATATAAATTGTCAACAGATATTAAGATATTTTGCATAGTATCTCTTTTGTTTTACTATTTCAGATTTTATTATCAGATTTACATATTTTTAATGAGGTTTTTTCCTTAATTCATTTTAATGCCACATATTAATTCTCTTTTTATTTTATTTTATGGAAATAATAGTTATCTTCTTTAATATTTTATTAATACTTTCAAACTTGTTAGTGAATGTATATGTTCATAATTTTCACATTTGAGAAATAATTGAATGAATGCAAATTTTAATTACTTATATTATTTTTAATGTTAATGTTAGCTTTTCATTGTGGATTGGAGGATAATTTTGTGTATTTGCTTATTTTTTTAGGAATTTTAAATCTATGCTATAGTTTTAATTTTGTTAAATATAGGACCAATGATAATTTTTTTCAAATGCAAATAATGTTATAATCTTACCCTAATCAAATGCATAAACCGCATCTAAAAATTAGAATGGGAGTGGAGTGCACTAACACCCTGCCACTCTGGTATGAATTTTCTTCCTGTGTTGTATTTGCAATTTTTTAACTACAAACTTATAATTATTATTTCTTGCCTTTGTGGTACTTTTCTCACTATTTTTTTCCACACTGGGCTTTGCACTGTTTATCCAAGGTCATGCCTTGGTCAAGATGGATATATCTGTTTCTCATATTTTGTTAAATTGATTGGGCTAGTTTAAGACTGGGTGCTGGAGATTTTAGCCCATTACTGCAAGCTAGCATTGCTTTTGTTTTACCATGTCTTGTCAGAATGTGGCAAATTCTTTTGAATCTTTTTCCCTTAGCTTTTAATCTTATTGAATATTTCTGATAACGGTTCTGTTCATACATTAATTGGGAAACTGCATTTTTCTTAGAAGCCATGGGAAATTGATAGTATTAGGGCATTAAAACAGAATTTTGATTACTTGGATAGTCTTTGTCAATGTGTACTTTGTTGATATGACAGGCACTTTTTCCTATTTTTGAGAATTGAAATGATACTAACTTCTTTTGTGCATTCTTCAATGGTTTCAGCATAATATTTAAAAAAATTAAAATATTGCCACAGTCTTAAGCCTTGAGCGCCTTTGGCAGTAAATTGCAACTTTTATCCTTGTAAATCGTTTTGACATCAGTTGTGCATTCTTATCCTTAAAGTTGTGCATTCTTCAATGGCCTTGGCATTAAAATCACCAAAACATTAGCCTATGAGCGTTTGTTGTTCATTTGTGAAAATAGGTATTTCTTGTTTTTGACAACGTGATCAAAATTTTTGCCGATTGGGATCTGGGCTTTTCTGTCCGTGGTCTTGGTACAGAGGTATGTTCTACCTTCGCTGAATCTTTATTTTTTTCTCTCTTTTTGAGTTTTTTTTGTACAAATTGTACTTTCTCATATTTGCAGCTTGAGTTGTACAGTCTGCTAGCCAAAACAAAGTCTCCTTTGATGGATCATGTTCCAGATATCATTGCTAGTGGACTTGTGGTTTTTGACAATAGCGAATATAAAATATTTCCGTGGGATGGAAGAGGAGTGCCGGACATCATTACTAACATAAGTTTTGTTACCGGTGACCCCACTTTATATGAGTTTCCCTTTGGAGTTTGGAGCAAGATGCAATTTGAGTTGGAAAACAATCGTAGGAATATGCGCTCTAGGATATGGCCTTTCATAGTATCTAGACGATGCAAAGGAGATATTTATGCTAATTTGTGAGTAAAATAATCTTCCTAGTATATAGTTATGTTTGTTATGAAAATAGTCTTACTATTTGCAATATTTGAACGTAAGATGTGTCTACAATTTCTTTAAAAGCTAATTGTCATAATTATATTTCATTTGCAGGCGAGATATGTTGTCTAAAAATGATGTATTGAATTTAGCTTCATTTCTAGGTGAACAACTTCGTCATTTTCACCTTTTACCATTACCAAAAATCCAAACATATGTCAAGGGGATATCTATGGTAAGAAAAGTTAATGAGTGCTCAATTAGACAGTGCAAGTTACCTCCAGAGTTCACTCAGATGGATGCAGATTGCCATGGTGTTGATACTTCACAAGAATGGAAAATTGTGATTGCAGCACTCAATAGAAGGAAGAGTAACATAAAGAACCAATTATTTCAATGGTTTATTCTTTCACTTTGTCATTTCTGTTACTTTAAATTTTGACTTTTTATTTCATCACTTTTATTTATGTTACATTTATGCTCATAAAAGGGCAAGTTTAGAATCCCAGAATTGTTAACATTTGAGTCGGACTTATTTTCTGTTGTAACATGACTGTAGATATATAAAATAAAATGCTTAAGCTTTTGTTTACAAGGTTGCTACTCGCTAACACTTGCTTTAAACTGAATCCAATTTTTTTGGTTTATTTAATGCATTGATATTTGCAAGATTATCCATGCGGCGACCATGAGTAGCAACAATGCCTGTAAGGGAGTTTGATTTTGTTATGCTGGAAGATTTTATATTCTTTTTCTGTGCATGAAGCTTTATATATATTAAATATTGACAGTTGAAGTTGTCTCACTCTTATTCTATTTGCCGTGCTTAATAAATTTTCTCCTGCTCAGGGGTCATCCTATTCCAAGAGATTTGGTGGACGTAGTTGAAAATTATTTACCACATGATTTTTCAAGATTGCTTGGCACAAGTAAGGTTAGCCTCAGCTTATTTTACTTTTATACAACAATTTATGATTTCTAGTTAAATATATACTCTACATTTACTTAATGCTGTAGGATGATGGAGGATCCTTCAAGTACATTTCATCTCCAACTTGGATACATTCAGATATTATGGAAGATAACATCTTTATGAAGCAGGGTTGTTTTACTGACTGTTTTTACGAGTATTATTCACATACAAGATTGAAAGTTAATGATTCGTATGATGGTTGTGATCATGCTGTTACAGCTTCAACAATGAATGGATACAATGTTTCTTGTGATGGCAAAGATGCTGTTTTGATGATTAATGGTACTCTTCATACTAATGGAGAGTTAAATTTGAGGAGATGGTGCCCTTCTCACATTCTTGATTTCAGCGACCTGTCAGTAGGTTTGTTGCTATTTGCTACTTTTTAAAGTTTTCTCCTATTCTGATTGCATGGATGAAGTTGTTAATGGATTTTCATGCTAAAACCAGTAGCATTTTATGGGATTTAAAGTACAAAATCTTGTGCTCAGCTTTTTTTATTCAGATTTCAATGTTTGCTCAACTTTTTTTCTGAGTGAAATCCAAAAAGTAATTTTTTAAATGCTATTTTAACATTGACTTTGCATATGTGGCTGTTTGCAGCTTAAAATTTATTAAAATGAAGGAGATAATACTCCTCTCAAGTTACCTGAGTCTTCCATGTGTAGATGTCGTTCAAACACAATCTTGTGTGTATGCTAACTCACGTTCCCTGTCTCATGTGCCATCTGCAAATCTCTGGCCCGTCTGCCTTTGTGCACAGTCATGAGAAATCTCATGATCGTTCTCATACTCACCACCCTTAATCCTAGGGTAGGCCGCTCAAATATCAATATAGCAAGCACTATCCACGTTCACATCCCCTGCACACATGAGCGCTGCCCATGAGCCCGTACCCTATCTTTGTGAGCCGCCCACTACCCCATACCCTATCAATTATTAGCTGCAATTGTTACATATAATGAGTATAGATAGAGAGATGTGTATTGAGATTTAGAGTACTATAATGGTATTGTAGGGATTTGACTAATTTCTCCAAGGAATTTTTATATACAAGTGACGCTCATCCAGGAGCTCAAGATTTTGCAGTCGGGGTCTTCTTGGATTAATTTGAATTTTTCTACCTGATGATATCCAGGCCAATCCTGATTATATGATGCTTGGATCAAGGGGTTGAAATTAGGAAAATAGCTCAGGCTACTGTCAGACGACAAGTACCTGAGAACTGAATTCTCTGAAGTATTCCAAAAAATCAGTGCATCATCAAATGAAAATGTTTTTATTTCTGAGACAGTTTTTTAAGTTGTACTTTTTTCCATTCTCCGCATATATTCAAAAGCTCGCCCTTTGATTGAGCCGCTCTAAGTTGTGGTGTCTTTTATTTTCTTACACTTTTCTAATTATTTTCTGTGACTTGCTTCAATGTCTTTGTAGACTAAAGTTTGGCATTTTCTTACTTCATTCATTATCTCACGCTAATTGACTAATTTTGCAATTAGCTGATATCAAAGTAATTGGAAATACTTTCTTTTTAAGCTATTATCAGATAATAAGTTTTGTTTCTTACTAGGAAGAAGTTATTTTGTGTTAGTTAATAATAAAAAGATTTATTAATCTTGAGATGGTATATTGAGTATCACTAAAATTTATTTGGCTTAAATGCCCTTTAATTTATAAAAGGTATCCTAAAATAAAATAAATCCAATGTAAAATGATTTGAAGTAAAATAAGTACAAATGCTGTTAAATTCCTCCAAAATGGGAAATTTGAGGCATTTAAAATCTTCCAGAATTTATTGCCTGTATTTCTGACCTTGCATACAAAAACAAAAATTACTAGCATTTCAAATTGGAATATTTCGTGTTGCTTTACATCCAAAACACAGCAAAATAAACAGCCCTTTAATGAGAAAAGGTGTGTCAAAGAAGTTATTGAGTGTAGTACAGTTGATGAACTACATTAATTATTGAGATATTAGAGTGGTTTAGTCATGGATCTTGTAATCGAAAAAAAGCGACCTGTAGAAATAGTATGGTTACCTGGGCCATCATTATATCTAGCTAACTTAATCCTTTTGGTTAAATTTAAGTTTGGCCATCATTATATCTAGCCCAATTTTATGTCCTCATTTTTGTTTACTCTCTAATAATTGGTATTAGAGCCTCCGTGTTAGATCTTCGGTTGGCTCACATCCACAAGCCTAATCTATTGTGCTGAAATTGTGTTTGAAATTATGTTTAGCATGCATGTCTCTTGGCTACTTTTTATTATGAGCTACAAAAGCATTTTTTTTTATGTGCATTAGTGTTAGGAAATTTTTTTATTGGCTTAACCTAACAATGTTCTATATTGTTAGGGGATCCGCTGCGTGATTTGGTTCCAATATATTTGGATGTTTTCCGTGGAGAAACAAGCCTTCTGCATAGACTACTGGAAAATTACAAGATTCCTCTTGCTATAAAAAGGTTTAATGATGATGATGGGGCAGCAGAAAATGGCAAGTTTAGCAGGCTTTCCTACCGGGCCATGTAAGTTGCAAGGCAATTCTGATAAATATACATATATATATTTTATAGAAATTATAAAAACAAATGAGATTGCAGGAATTCAAATTCTATTTTCTCTAAATTTTGAATATTTTTCTTATAATAAATTTTATAACGTTGCCTTAAATGCTACCTATCAGCTAAAGCAACTACTCGTTTATCCTCTTTTGATGAGTTGAATTGCATTGTCACTGCATAGGTGCCTCTGTATATTGCACAAAGATAACGTACTTGGAGCCATTTTCAGTCTGTGGAAGGAGCTAAGATCGGCCAAGTCATGGGAAGAAGTGGAAGAGGCGGTGTGGGGAGAGCTGAACAGTTATCGGCCCTCCAATAATCTATGATACAATGCATTTGAATGAAAACTTTCATTTCATTTCATTATTTATATTCTTAGCTTTGTATCAATATATTATGAGCCTCTCTTTTTTTTACATTCTTTGTGTGATTTGAATGTTTGAAAAGACGTGTTGTCATTCTGAAAACACAGCTGCTGTATTTTCTTACAATAATCGTGCCAAAGACCATCTTCAGCTATACTAAACTTGTCAAAATTTTATTTTAGTTAAATGCATACTGAACTTGAACAAAATAGTTGTTTAGTTGCAGCTTATTAGCTTAAGAAATGAAATCCCATCATTCTCTTAAATTGGTTCTTATGTGGCACTAACTTTTGACACACTTAGGCCCAGCTTTACCTTTTAGGATTGTTACATACTGATTAGTACAATATATTATGTATTGGTAATTGGATATCTACTTATAATATAATTTATTTAACTTGTTAACCATAAAATAATAATAATAATAATTAAAGAATGCCAATAGTCAAGCGTTTAAAAACAAATTTCAATTAATTTGTATAGTTAATTTACAATTAGTTAACATTTATGTAATGTGAATAATTATTTGAAGTTTTTTATTTAATCAATTACTTATGAATTTTAATATTTTGTTTAGCATAATGATTTTAATAAATAAAGCATAATATTTATAAATAAGAAAACAAATACTTGTGCTATTTAATCTATTAACTTGCTAATTAATTAACAAAAGTATACTATCATAATTATATAACTATTACAAATTAATTAATTAAATTATAATGCAAAAACTATTTAATTAAAGAGTGGTGATAGTCAACTTCAATTTCTTGATGAGTAGGATTGTGATGTATTAAGTCAGCTCCCATTTCTTGATGAGTAGGATTGTGATGTGGCATTAAGCCACGACACAACTTTAATTTTTATTTCTTTGTCGCTGCTCTCAATTCCTTAGAACTCTGATCGGATGAATGGAAAGCTTTCGAGCCTAATCCCTCCTGAATCCCTTCTTCCTCTCCTCGATCCTCCTCCTCATTCTTACGGGAAACGCTACCATTGGTGGTAGAAGGAAAGGCGAGCCCTAATGTCTCGGTGTTCACCATCATCAGCGTCGTCCTTCTCCGAATAAGATGTAATAGGATGCAAATTGATGTAAGTGAGGTTCATATTCCCACGCAAACAGCAGAAGGAAAGGCAAACCGCCTCGACATTTACCATCCTCTGCTTTTTCTTTGTGCCCATCTTCTGAAAGTGGAGGCATGCCCTTCCCCGATTGCGGATAATGGCCCCCGTCGGTGGATAGTCTAGTGATGACTGATCGATGGGAAGCGACTGTGCACGGCTCCCTCTCCTGTGGATCATCCTATCTGGATTAAACGGTAGAAGGAAAGTATTGTCTCAATGCTAACAAGTTGGTAATTGTTTTTTATTGATATATGTTAAATAAGGATTAGCACCTTCTAATGGCAAGCAGTATTATCAGGTCAAATTGGAAGGTGCTTCTTCTTTACCAATTGTTAAATCTTGCAGGTGTATTAGCTGTAATATGTGAATCCTGGTAGTGAAGGCTTGCAATTCTTTGTTAATGTAGAATAAGATAAGTATTTAAAATGGGGGAACAAATGATTAGCATGTTAGAGTGCTTATAAATGGTACCATATGATTGAAGTTTATATTTTATTTTTATGTCATTTAGTTATGTTGTTTGACTACTTTAAAAGAATTGAAGGTTCGGAGAAGGAGAGCCTTGGCACAATGTCAATACCTACTGCTAATGATATAAGGTAAGGTTGTGTACAATAAGTTTGAGTTGCCTGTTTATTTTCATTCACTGATGTGTTTAGGTAAGGTTGCGTGCAATTACTTAACACTAGCTTTTGAAGCTCATTTTCATACACAGCATTCACTGTTGTGTTTAGGGAAGGAATGTGGAATTCAGATGATATGAAAAGGCTGCCATTGATAAAAAGTCAGCTGATATGAGAAGGCAGAATTCAGCTGGCATAGTATAACCTTCATGTCATCATAACTGCATGATGGGGGATTAGCAGCTGCAAGTATAGATGTTTATGAGTTCAAAATTGTGGTGATTACTGTCGTTGCTTCGACGCCCTTATGGAAGCTTCGACCACCACCTTGCTGAATTCATAGATCAGAAAGCCCAGGCCAATGCTTCGACCACGAGTACAATTTGCTTATTGCATATTCCAGCCATGCGATAGGCGTTATATGATTACAATGTACTGTGCAGAGCTCTTTTTGTTTTTTTCTTAATTTGGGATTTTACTGTATAACATTAAATGTCTTATAATTTACATATGAAGTCATCAAACTCTAATTTGTTGTGTTGCTCAATGTGAAGAAAAACATGTTTAAGCCATGTTTATCAAATAACTGTAAGAAAAATTTATATTTAATAAAAAATTTTATTGGAATTATTGGAATACAGATCTATGATATTGAAATTATTAGTGTGACTTGAGCTATGGTATTGAAATTGCTGTTGTTAAATTGAGCTGAGCTTTGATTGAAATTGTTGCTGCTAAATTGCTACTATGATACTGAAATTGGTGTTATGACTTGAGCTGTAGTGTTGTGAGATTATGTTTGTCCATGTTATATTGACAGAGCTTATATACCATGAGATGTTGCTGAAGTCTGTTCATACTGCAATTTTAAGGCCATAATAAGCATGCTGATTTCGATTATGTATGATCATTGGTTGAGCTGAAATGCCTATTTTTTCATGACAACTGTAAAATGTTAAATCATGTTGTAAATTGGATCATCTTTATTACCCTTAAATGTAAAGTTGATATCATTGTTTTCATTTGCAAGGTCATTGTAACAACTCAAGTTGTTATCTTAGTCAATTAGGACTTATATTAGTCTTAAACCTAATCCTAAGTGCTAATCAAGTCATCAAGAGTCAACTTCTAAGACCCAGTCCAAATCAGGAGTCAAATGAATCGAATCCTAATTTCTGGAAAATTCAGTAACCCTAAAATTTGACCTATTTAAATTGACCTCCGATAGAAAAACGGACTTCGTCATTGCGCTCATTGCCCCCAAATTAGCAAGGGGTGAAGTTTTCGTGTCAATCGGAAGTCATCGAAATTTCGACGAATATTTTAATAATATTTAAATACCCCGAAAATTGGGAAATTAAAATACTCGTCGGATCAAAAATCCGACCTCGCCGTTGCATTCCTCACCCGTCAATTAGCTAAGGGTGGGTACTTGGGAATTTTCTTTGAACCAAGCAATTTAAAAAGAATTAATAATATTAATTAGAAATTATTTTAGAATTTAATTAAGATATTTAAATTAAATTTTATTTACTTTATTATTTAAATAATTCTGCGGCCGTTAATTAGACAACGCCGTTAGGCCGTTTAGGGCGCGCCGTTTGCGTCACCGTCTGAAATCAGACGGCGAATCTGAGCCGTCTGATCGAAGATCAGACGGTCTCAGGTCTTCGTCCCACTTGCATCACTCCACGTGGCTCGGGCACCGCAGGCAACGACCAATTGACGTCCTCGCCTACTCGTCGACTCCGCCGGCTCCCTTAAACCCCCCCCCCCCCCCCCCCCCCCGAGCCTCGACTCTTTCGTACAAGTGGATCTGTCGTGCACTGAGGAGATTCGAGCCCTTCTCTGCAACCCTAAGTCGAGCAAGCCGTCCACTTTAGGTACCTCGATCTCTCTATGTGATCTTACAATCATTGCATGTTTCATTCATAACCTTATTCCACGCCCTAGATTGACCATCTACCGGTCCTGATTGGTGAGAAGAGTGATTGATCGAGCTAATTGCTCGATCGATCCACAATATAATCGGTTAAAGCCCGCTCAACCCGTAACCCTAAATCTAGGGTTCGACCTAGTCGGCGCCTCCGGCCACCTCCGAGGCCAGCCCGGGTGCCGTCAGGTAGATCTCGCCGAGCTCTACCCTCGGTCGTGCAGGCTGAGCATTGGCGCCGCCGGCAAAGGCGGCAAATGCCATGCCCTAAACCCCCCTCACCTCGGTCCAAGGCGGAGAAGGTGAAGCAGCGCGAGATCAGGCCGGGTCGGCCCAAGCCTGACCCGTTTCCTCGCAGGCCGGTCCGCGTAGCGGACGTGTGTCCGATGCGGGGCCCGCAGCGCCACGCGGCACCCCTCGGGCATGACACGTGGCAGTGGGGCCCGCCTCCTGGCTCGCTGTTCGGCTGGCGTGCAGTGGGACCCGCGGCTGCTCCGTGCCGCCACGTGGCTTGGTGGGGCCCGCTGCAGCTCCCGTGCCGCCACATGGAATGGTGGGGCCCACTCCCTCTGGTCCAATCAACTAGAGGGCACCACGTGTCCCTGTGGGTCCCACCGCAGGTCAAATCCAACAGGAAAAATAATTAATAATATTAGTAGTAATTTAATTATATTTTATTAATGTTAATTAAGGTTAATTAGTATTAGCAGATAGATTAGTGTATTAAACTAATAATAATTTATATTTAATTAATAGTAAACAGTAAGTATTAGTTAATTAATTAATTGATTAATTATTAATCATTAAGTTCTATTATTAATTAAGACTAACTTAATATTAATTAAACAGTAAATAATTAATTCTTAAATAGTGAATTTAATTGATTAAATTAATTAAGCTTAATTTAATTAATTAATGTTAACAGTAATTTTAAATCAACTAAACCTGATTATGATTATCTTAAGTACTTTTAAATAGTAAATTAATCTAATCCTAACAGTAATGTTAATATTTATACAATTAAAATATTTAATTTAATTCAGTTTTAGATTAATCATTAATGAATTAATAATATTAATTAATGACAGATTAAGAATAATTAATTAATCAACTAATAAATACAAAAAAATATAAATTAACTTTAGGAATGAACAGTAAAATTAATACAAATTGAATAAATGAATAGTAAATAATACAAATTACATTTTTAAATAGTAATTAAATTAATTAAAATTAAATAAAACTTAAAAGTTTAATAACTTTTTGTAGGATGATCCAAACATAACCAATATAGGTCTCATTTTACTCAAAAAAATAAAAAGAATCAAATTGCATAATTCAAAAATTAGTTTTTGTTACGTATAAACATAGTGATATTTTAGGACCTATTTAAATCTCCATAACTTTTAACATAGTTGTCCAAACATAGGCAATATTGGTCTTAAAATACTTAGGAGAATAGCCCCATCACTATAGTAGTATTAGTTTTTCTATTTATACATCATGATAAAAAGTCAACCCTGGATCTCACAGTTGACTTTAGGGAATAATGATCAAAATGCCCATAGAATTCAAATAACCATAACTTGGTCAATTTAACTCCAAATTCAAAAATTCAAAGTGCTAACTAGCTTAGAATTTCAATGTCATCAATAAACTAAAATAATATTTAGGATCTGAACCCTAGAAAATTAGAGAATGACCAAAATACTCCTAACCTTAATTAAGTCATAGCTTGACTATTTGAGGTCGAAATTGGGTTTATTCCCTATCAACACACTCAGTATATTATAGTGAAGCTATAGAAACTGAGTTTGCTAAAATTGGACTTCAATTGGAAAAGTTCAGTTTTTGTCACCTGTTGACCGGCAAAATTACCAGATTGCCCTTAAAACTTAAAATAGTCATAACTTAGTCATCTGACCTCAGAATGCGGTGTTCTTGGACTCTATGGAATCCTTGAATAATAAGCAACAGTAAACTACACAAAAATTTAGGTTTTAGTAGAGTGAAAATTACTGAAATGCCATTAGGTCAAAAACCTTAATTTGGACCTGTATGATCTGTTTCTCATCCAAACTGGGCGTACTTACTGTCTACCTTCAAGTTAGATAGTAAAAAATCATTTGGAACTAAGAAACTTTAATTTGAACTCTTAAATTAAAAGTTGACTTTTTAGACCTTAAGTAGGGGCAAAATAGTTATTTTGCCCAAAATTTAGGATAAATATCCTTAACCTCTAAATTACCTTTTAAAATACTAAAATTAATACTATAACCATATTAGAGTCAATTAAGTGAGTAAAATCAACAATTAGGTTAATCCATCAAAATTCCTAAAATTTTCTCTAAGTCCTTTTTCTTAAGATCTTACACATCACATTAGGACCATTCTTGAGAATAAGACTAGATCATAGGTTATAATTTATTCATTGGGTAAATGGGTTATCTAATAAGTGAAACCTTGGTTTTATTAATTTCTAGACTTTTCTTTTCTTTTATAACTTATTCCGATTATTCTATCTTTTAACCCTAGAGTTAGGGTAGGAGATTCATCATATTAAGTATGATTTGCTTAATAAGATTTGCCTTAATTAGTAGATTACTTTTTGAATGAAACCTAGATCTAAGGTGTTATCCTTTGGATTATGTGATTAAGCCCAATCTCGTGGTGTTTAATCCATTATCTATAGCTTAGAATATCTTGATCAAATCTTAAATAGAACGTCTAAATTCACAAAATTAGGATGTATGATTTATTGATTTAACTTGCAGTCATAATTTGATTGAATTAGATTAGAACCTGATCAGTTCTAATCCTTTTAACTTATAAGGATGAGCTTCTAAGTTACACTCGATAGTAGGAAATTGGATATCCTGAACTTGTAACTTGGAATAGTTAGATTGGTTAAATTAGAAAATAAATAATATCACCGTATTTAGTAGAGTCCTTTGCTTTTATTAATGTTTGTTGCTTATGCATTCCTTGATATTTGTGCCATATTTCTTTGAGCATATCAATAAGATTTTGATGCATAAATGAAATTTTAGGAAAATAATGAATACTCCTTAGGTTCCTTGTGAAAACGTTAAAATAAATGATTAAAGATGATAATTGCATGTGTTAGAGCTGCCTCTCAGTTATGTTTTCTGCTTAGTCTCCTTGTTGATGCTAGGAGAAGACTATGTTTATATATTTTCTACTTAGTCTCCTTGATGACACTAACAAAAATTTTGTTATGTGTTTTCTGCCTAGTCTCTTTGATGACGCTAGGAGAAAACCCTATATCCTGCCTAGTCTCCTTGATGACGCTAGGAGTATATAGTCCCTATATCATGCCTAGTCTCCTTGATGACGCTAAGAGTATATAGTTTTGCACCTTAGCCTCCTTATTGACACTAAGATCCTTTTGATATTCAGTGGGCTAGATTAGCTCTTTTTTATATGGCAGTTAGTACACGGATATTCATATACAATTTTGATGTTTTGTATACATTTCAGTATTTTCATTCAGTCAGCTATTTCTTTGTTCTGCTTATATATATTTTAGGATGTTAGACTTATTGCTGCTATTTATATGTATTATTGTTGAGCTTTATTTATTTAACTTGCATAATTCTTATGATCAACAACATATTTAGGATAGAGTATTTTTTCTTTTAATACTTGTTCAGTTACTTATACTTATATGCCCTGCCTTGTTTAGCTTACATTTGAGGCATGTCTTATCCTACTTCTTGCTTAAGTTATAAATGTTGTTTATAACTTTTTTCCTTAACTTATTATGCTAGTTGCTCCCTTATTTGATATCGATATTGCTTAGAAATTGTTAAATGGTGATATTATAAAACACATAAAATATATCAGCTTAAAATATACTTAGACAATTATCTAACACAAGATTTTCTCTTTTTTTTTTCTGGGGCCCTACATTGTGAAACTGACAATAGCAGATCCATATCAGGTAGAAGATCAGGTGCCAGAGGAGGTGCATTATCTAGAGGAAGAACCTTTAGAAGGAGCTACTTAATTTTCTTATAAGTGAGGATGAGAGTATTTATTTGCTCTAATTACTTAAACTTTAATGTAATGTAATAATACAGGTACCCATAATTGTGTATTCTGGATTACTATACTATTTATTATGAGTTTTATTTTATATTGTTTATATTGTGATGCTTGGATGTCTCTTATTTAAATCTCTTCTGTACTATGTATGAATTTCTTATAAAGTGACTGAATATTTGATTCTGTGCTTACTCCTTCCCTTATTAGGTGGATTATGGATTTCATCCTACTCCAATAATAAGTGAAAGGTTAGTCAGAGTGACACACCACCCCTTAGCTTAATCTTATTGATTTAGGGATGGGGTGCCACAGTGATAATGGTAGTTGAATTAGGAATGATATCCCAATGTGCATTTTATGATTGATTAGTGGAAAACTAGCACATACAAGTGCACTTATCACCCCTAGTAGCACAGTTAGAGTTAGGAAAGGTGTCAATTCACATCCATTATTATGTCAATAATCCATTGTTAAGTCATCTCCATTAATCATAAAATGTGTAAGAAGAATATTTCACCAACTACATCAAAACTGTAATTTGATTGGTCATAAAATTGCAACAAAGTAGATAATGTTCATATGACAATAACAACATCAAATGAAAAATATAATTGAAAAACAAAGGACTGATGAATAATAGTTTGATAGAAAGAGCTTTCAAAGTAAAAAAAAAAAAAAAGACTAAACAATAATTCAAACTCCAACTAGTGCTTCGCATAAATCAGTAGTAAAACAAATGAAAAAGACAATCTTCTTGAAGAACTGCAACATTGAATGCATCCATAAGCTCATCACCAATACAGTTTCAAAAGTTACCGAATCTCTAAACCAGATGATAAATCACTCTTGATATTGAACTAAAAGAAAAACAAAACAACAATTATAAAATAATAAAAATTCTTTCCAAAATGTTCAAACAAAAAAAAAGTTAAAACTTACTGATAAACCTTCATTTTATATAATACAAATCCCTAGTACATTTAAAAGTGCCTTTAAAGCAGTTGCCTAGTGAAACAACCCAAGTTATTACCTTAGTCAATTGTGACTAATCTCAGTCATAATCTTGATCCTAAATGTTAATCAAAGTTGTTAGGAGTCATCCACTAAGACCTAGTCCAAATCAAGGGTCATATGGATCAAGTTCTGATTTTTGGAAAATCCAGAAATCCTAAAATTTGACCTGCACTAAATAGACCTTAGATCAAAAAATGGACTTCGTCATTGTATTCATTTCCCCCAAATTAGCAATGGGTGATATTTTTGTGTCAATTGGAAGTCGTCAAAAATTTGACAAATATTTTAATAATATTTAAATATCCCGAAAATTAGAAAATTAAAACACTAGTCGGATCAAAAATCTGACCTCGCCGTTGCATTCCTTACCCCTTGATTAGCTAAGGGCGAATATTTAGAATTTTTCTAAATTCAATTTATTTATTTAAATTAAAAAAAATTAATTAATTTAAATTAAATGATATTAATAAATTAAATATTCCTAACGTCATCGCCCGCACCGTCCACTAGACCTAACGGCGCCGTCTGATCAGACAGCACAGATCAGACGGCTGCGGCACTCTCTTCCTCTCGTGCGTCCGCATGTCACGCGCGGTGAGCCATCGCGCGACGCGCGTCGTCCCGACCTTAGGATCCTCCGTTGTTGCCTCTTCTAAACCTCCAAGGCCTCACAAGGATGGAAAGGGGGAACCAAAGCTAGTAGCTTCGGGCAGACAAATTCTGTTCACGTGAAGATCTCGGCGAGCTCTCGATTTAAGTACTTCCCCGAATCCCCCATTTTTAAACGTTTCATGCATTTCAATTTTGTAAGATTATTGCATTGGCATGATTGTCGAAATTAGTCGGTGCTGATCGAGTTCAAAAATTTGCTCGATCGGGTGTCTCGTGCGAGCGATTCACTGCCATCCTGACCCGTCTCCCTCACCGCAAGCTAGGGTTAGGCCGCACCAGTGGCTCGGGCCACCTTAGGTTTCGTCTCAGCCCTCCTTTAAAAGGTCTCTCAGAGACCTTCCCAGCGGTGGGTGGCTCGACCCTAGCATTGCCAGGAAAGCCCTCATCGGGCGTGCCCTAGCCGTAAGCATGCGGGCATTTTGCGTGAGGGTAGGGCATGCTCGGGTGGGGTCAGGCTAGACCTGACCCGCGTCGCTACTTTGGGATGACAGAGCTTCGTCAGCAGGAGTGGGGCCCCTGTCTGAACGGGACTGTGACTGCGGGCCCCGCACCCACTCCGTACCCAACAAATATGCGCCACGTGTCCCAACGGTCCCACCTTCATAATGACCTGTAGAAGAAATAATAACGTATAATTATATAATTATATAATTATAGAATTATAGGTTATATAATTATATTATATAATTATAGGTTTCTATTAATTAAATTAATATATATATATATAGTATATAATTATAACTATATATATGTTTTGGTTAGAAGTGGCTTCTCCCAAATCATCTGGTGGCCTTGGTTTTTCCCCTTTTAAATTAACTGCTTCTGCTTTTTGTGTTAAAAACTGGTGGAGGCTGAGAAAAAATAGTGGTCTTTGGGCAAATTTTATGAATAATAAGTATAATAAATCAACCCATATTGTGTTAAGGGATCTTAAGCAGAATGATTCTATCATCTGGAAGAATTTACTCATAATTATAGTGGCGGCTGAAAAGTATGTTGGTTGGAAATTGGGTAAGGGTTTGATTTCTTTCTAGTTTGATAATTTGACTGGAAAGGGTCCTTTATGCTCCCATTTCTCTGTCAGGGGGTCTTCAGAAGCGAATGTGATTGATTTCTGGATGGATGGTAATTGGAATATTAACAAATTAGGAAGTGTTGGTATTAATGCTGATTGGATTAACTTTATTTATGGCTCATTAGCTATTTGTCCAGATGTTAGAGATAAAATGATAATCTTTAATAATAAATTTATTAAACCCTGCGTTAAATCGGCAAGAATGATTTTATCTAATCTGGATTCGAGTTCTGTTTGCTATTGTTTAAAATGCCCACTAATGCCCTCTCTTTTTTTATTTGGAGAATGCTTGATGGTTTTCTGTCTGTGAAAGATATTTTGAAATTGAAAGGAGTTTTGCTTGCTTCTAAATGTGCCCACTGTCACTCAGAAGAAACAATATTTCATCTTATTATAACTTATCCTTTTGCTGGCAGTGTTGGGAGGGGTTTTCATCCTTTCTTGAATCTGGATAATATTAGGTGCATGGCTTCGATGGTGGAGGTTTTGGTTTATGCAAAGAATGCTGATCCATTTTATTTCACTATTATCTGTTGTATTTGTTGGCAGCTCTGGCGAGTCAGAAATCAGGTTAGATGGAATAGTGGGTTAATCTCAGCTAAAAATTTTGTGTTTTATATTGGTAAGTACATGCATATAGCCACTATGGCTGGAAAGATTGCTCCTAATGATAACTTCACAAATTTTTTTGAGTATAAAGATTTTATTCCTTCGTTATGAAACTGGGGGGCACAATGTGTAAGTTCAGGGGTGGTAGATCTTCTATCTACTATCATATTTCCAGGAGTTATGCAGATAAAAATTGGTTCATTAGAATTGACTGGATTATTCATTTGGGCAGTTCCTTTTATGTATCTTCTTGGCAGGCGAGGATGGTTGGGTTTAAAATCTGGTTGATCCCTTGGATTTTTGTCAAGTTCCTCGATATAAGAACTGGTTATTTGGATAACTGTTATATAATTTGTAACAAGGAATATTTAGATTGCCTTTTGTATTTCATTAAGAGCAACAAGTTCTTAGCTACTTTTCTGAGTAATTGGGAGCCTCTGAGACATTCATCGATCTGGTGGTTAACTCATTTGTAATGTAGTTTGGTATTTTTTGGTGCTGGCCCTGCTTGGTTCTTGAGTTGAGTTATTTTTAGGATCCTTTTCATTTTGCACTACTGGACAGCTTTTTAGCAACCGTAGTGTGCTTTGAGGATTTTTGGGTATTGCATTTCATTTATTTGGATATCCAATGCTGTCTTATCACTGTCATCTATCAGCGGTCGGGTGTTGCTTTAGTAGTCACTGTTCTGGAAGATCTCTGATTTCTCTTTCTATCGGTTGGTCTTCTGAGACTGAGGCATTGTCCTGTCTCTATAAAAGAGTATCTCTTGCAATTTAAGTTGTCTTCTTTTCTTTTTGAAGTCTCTTTCTAGATAGTACTTTCCTTTTTAATGGCAGGAAGTCTGAACTCTCAGATTGGGGCCCCGTCCTTGCTTTTGTCGGAACCAAGTAGATTTTGTATTCACTTATTTTTCAGGAAGGTGGAAGGGGGTGTTCTGTTAGGCTGAATGCTTGAAACCTTTATCCAATTCTGCAAAGTGGCTGTATCTGCTCGTCTGAACCCGCTTCTTTTCGGAGTCGCCGAGTCCTTCTGGCTAGGTGCTTTGATGTTACTGGTGATAGGTCAGTCCCTGGATTCTGCGTTTTCTGTAATTCTCCCTCTCTGCCGGTGGCCTGCGCATTGTGATTCTACTGCTGGATTCAGTCTTTACTAGTCTTCTATGACTTTTAAATCCAATGTTAGTTTTTTTGTTTGTACTTAGTATTTTTTGTGTTTTTGCGGTACCCTGTTGGGTATATTCCTGGGCTGGTTCTGGGGTTTTTGTGGTCTCATGCTTAGATATTTTTGTACTTAGCTATTTTTTTGGTGTGTTCATACCCGATTGGTAATTTACCTTGGGTAGTTGGGGGGATTTTTGTCAAAGTCCTATATGTCAGGTCAGGACTTGGTGTCAGTTTGTAAAAATGTTTCTTTTGAGATATAAAATGGTAAGATGTTTCTTTAAAAAAAAAAATATATATATATATATATATATATATATATGTGTGTGTGTGTGTGTGTGTGTATACTTATAATTAGAACTATAGGTTTATACAATTAATTTTAATTATGCACTTACTGTAATTAAATTTAACATATTTATAGTTATTGATTAAGTGATTAATTGCTAACAGTAGGCTAATTAAGATTAGGTGCTTAAATATTTTAGTTATTTAATTAGATAAAGGATTATTTAAATTATATTAATTAACCTAAGTTAATTAGCTAATAATTGTTAACTAGTTTAATTAATTTAATGATTAATATTAAAATAGTAAATAGTAAAATTAAGAGAATATTATTTAATTGATTTAATTAAACTAATAAAAAAATTTAAATTGAATAAATAGATAGTAAAATTAAATAAAATTAATTTAAATTTAATTAAACTTTAAAATATTGCTCCAAACATATCAAATATAAGTCTCATTTTACTTAGAAAAATAAAATGAATCAAATGGCGTAATTCAAAAATTCGTTTTGGGGTACGTACAACGTAGTAACATTTTAGGTCCTAAATAAACCCTCATAACTTTTAACCTAGTTATCCAAACATAGACAATATGGATCTTAAAATACTCAGAAGAACAGCTCCATCACTATAAAAGTGTTAGTTTTCCTATTTGGAGTTTAGTTTAAAAAGTAACATTTATGACCTTATCCTAAAAATGACCAAAATGTCATAGTCTTCAATTGACCATAACTTGGTCAATTCAACTCCAAAATTAGAAATTCAAAGTACTGACTAGCTTAAAATTTTAGTGTCATCAATAAACTGAAATATTATTTAAGATCTGAATCCTATAAAAATTAAAAATATCTAAAATACTCATAACCCTAATTAGGCCATAACTTTACTATTTGAAGTCCAAATTAGGTCTACTCCATGTCAAAGCACTCAGTATATTATAGGGAAGCTATAGAAACTAAGTTTGGTGAATTTGGACCTCAAACTAAGAAGTTCGGTTTTTGCCCCCTTTAATCCTTAGAAATTATAAAACTGCCTCTAAAATTTAGAAGCTCCATAACTTAGCCATTTGACCTCAGAATTAAGTGTTCTTAGACTCTATGGAATCATTGAACAGCAACCTTCAGTAATGTAGCACCCCGCCCCATCACCGCATGCAAAAGAGACAGTTATAATCAATTTCGACGGTGAAGCGGTGAGCCACTCGAGGAGGAATAACCCGTCTCCCCGAATAGCTGAAAACTAAGCCCATCTGAAGGACTGCTGACTCAACCTCGAGGGTTGAGAACTGATACTTAAGATAAGAGTAGTATCCTTATCCTAAGTACTAGATAAATATATACATTGGATTTAGAATACAATAGGAATCCAACATATGTATAAGATATCAGCATTTCCGGTATACTAATCACATCACAATACTAAGTATAAATAGTATAAAAATAGAGTGCAGAAGCTTAAAGTAAATATCCAGAAATATTCATCACAGAAGCTGTATAAAACATTCGTCTTAGAAAAGAAATACATCCAGAATTATTACAAACAGTTTACTGAAATATTGAAATAAAACTAAGTACTGGACTGAAAATACTAAGCAGAAAGTAAAACTAAAGGAGAGTCCACTAGTACTCCACGGGTACCTTCTGAATCTCTTGGGTGTTCTCCTGACCTATCTCAATATACTGCTCAGGATCTAGTAAATTATCGGATCCCAAAAGTACCCCGTGTTAGACCCATATTAGACAATAAGTCTAACACATCGAAACTAATCTAATAGTTCTAGTTATTCATTTAACATTTACATAATACAAGTAAATCTACAAAAAAATTATAAAAGTAACTGAAAGTACAAATATATCTAAAATTGTACAAAACTGAAGCAATATAAAGTAAAACTGAACTATAACTGAATACTAAAAATAAATCAAAATAGTATTGAATCTAAAACTGAGTAATCATATGTACAACTATATTGTATGTCACTGAAACTGTGCACTTAAATATACCACAACACTGCATACTACTGATATGCCACTGAAATATCACTGAACTGTTATGAGTAGTACGGTCCAATGTATACATACATCTAGTTGGAAATACTATTTACTGATGATGCCGATGCATCATGAAATTCCTCAGACAATGTATGCAACATTCCGTAACCCATAGATCATCACTGATACTTATACATCATTCTGATACTCACACCTCATGCTTATGCTCATGCTCATGCTTCTAAACTACATGAGATAAATCCGAAAATCCAAAAAATGCTTTGAAATCTGATAATGAATTCTAGGTCTCCATTGTGTAGAATTATGTTAAAAGGATTCTGACTTCTAGATTCTAATTCGATAATTGGTTAAGGTTGAGAGTTTATTTAAAAATCATTAGCTGGGGTGATTTTATACACATATTTAGCATATTTACAAGAAATGTAAATTTAACTCTTAGCTTGTTTAAACTGCGCTTATCGAAGCGCACTACGATAGGAGGCAGAACCCTAGTCACAGTTTACATATCAAGCTAAGCCGTTAAATGGCCTAAATACAAGCATACTTAGTGTCTTACGCATAGTGATTTGAGTTACTTAATTTGCTTAAACTGCACTTATCGAAGTGCACTACGATAGGAGGCAGAACCCGGTTGCAGTTTACATCTATAACTAAGGATCTTGTTCACTAATTGTAACACTCTTAGTCTTGGAGGATTTATTATAATGGGACTGTATTCGCCTAATCCCTCAAGGTAGCACCTGGTCATAAATCCACATTAGAGTGAATCAACGAATCCTGAATACTACTGAAATAATATAGTAATGTGGGTATACCTACGATACCCAACCAATAATCTGAGTTCAGAAGGTTCTATTTAATCAACAATGATTTATCAAATTTATTAATCCCTACTCTAAGTAGGTGTATCTTATACAAGGCTCCAAAGATGTGATCAAGGGATTACTCAACATAGATTGCTACCATAAGGAATAAGTCACATTCTAAGTACTTTAGGTGATTCCTACCACAATGTATCAAGTTCAACTTCTAAAGTTATGAAGAATCAACTAGATTTCTACCTCAATAAGTTACAAAAGTCCTTCCTACCTCAATGTATTATTAGTTAAGGCCTTTAACCATTTCAATAATGAATCCTATAGCAAGACCATTAAGATCTCACTTTTCTACTTTTTAAAGTTTACTTGTTATACTTAGGTTAAGGTGATCAGATCATATGATTAAAATTTATTTGATCTTTTCATATTCTATAATTATGGGATAAAATCAAAGATCTTATTAGAGTTAGATCATTGCTTAAATAATTACATTTTTTTTTATCTTATGCTAATTATCTTATATAAGAGAAAATCAAATATCTAAAGTTTGGATTCAGATGGTTCAATCATACATATTCAATGTTAACCCTAGCACTTCTAATTTAATGATTTAAGATCAATACCAAATCATATGCATTATTGGAATAATGTCAATTAAATTATCTTACAATCAGTTTAATTGATTAAGTGATTAAGGTTAAATTTTAATCAAGATAAGTTAGAATTTAACCCCTAGTCCTTCTATCATTAAGACCAATGGTTAATTTAAAAGTCAATGACAAATCAATGTATTATTAGTATATTATTGATGTCAAGCTTTAGGTTTAGATTAAGTATCATATACTTAATCAAGTTATCAAGATTCTTATGTTCAAATTTAGTTAAATATCAATTTCACACAATTAGGTGTTTCAAGTAAATATTAAGGTTCTCATACATCCTAAAATTATAAAAGCATAAAATAGAAGATAATTAAGGCTAATCAAATTCTAAAATCAAACTAAAGAAATTAGCACTTAATTACAATTCCAAAAGACTTAAGTTTCATGTAATTTGGTTATTAAATTATACCTAATTAATATAAGTAATTAAGATTTTAATACTTATTCTTTAGCACAATATATATTTAAGATTCATAATAGATATGAGGGCTAATTTAAAAGTGACAAGTTTCAAATTTAACTTTCATATAAAATTTTATACAATGTTCAATTTTAGCTAAAATAGGTTCAAATTTGATATAACTTAGTCCCACTAGGGTCCTAGAGACCTTAAAATACCAAAACAGTGAAGTTTTGGCCATTTCAGTCAAAACTGGGCAGTATTAGATGAATTCAGGGCACTTTTTAAACAATTCTGAGAATTTTTGCAAGTTTGGGCGCTGTAGGGGCTGGAGTGCTTTCCGTGCGGCAGCGTGCGGTAGCGCCTTTCGCGCGGCAGCGCGCGGTAGCTCTTTTAGCGCGGCAGCGCTGCGACCATCTGCGGCCCGCTGCGGCACGCTATGGCGCGGGGCAGCGATTCACTTTGCAAAATCACTGTTCAATTAATTTATTTTCACATTTTCTAAAGTTCCAAAAATATTTCCGCTGCAGCCCGCTACAACGCGCTGTAGCAATCTATTTTGCAAGTTTACTGATCAATTAATATATTATATGTTTGTATAAGTTTCCGCAGAAATGCCGCTGCAGCGGCCTAGCTCTGCAACTTCGGGCTGCAGCGCGCTGCAGCGCCAGACGACGTTTTTCGCCTGGACAAAAACTTAAGGCTTATTTTTGAGCTCAAATGCTCCCAATCCAGAGCATTTCATGAGCGGTGCTATATATCAATGGAAAGGTCTTTCCGATACCTTTCCATCAACACCAAAATTGGCACAAACGGAGTATCATAGCTATATAAAAAATGTGAATAAAGAATATAATATACAGAATGTAAGAAAATAGAGTATTAAATTTAATCTCTTGGAGAGATGTAATGGCTTGTATACTTAACATGGATGTCTAGAGATGCAATAAGCCTAGTAGCAAGATGAACTGGACAAGGAGAGGAGCAAAATGGTACCTTTAGCCTTGCGAGAGAATGAGGAAGATGGAACCTTTGCCTTTCTCCAAAGCTTTAGAGATGAGATGAACCTTTTATTTTTTATCAACACAAGGGAACAATGGAGGAAAATGTGAGGAAATTTTCAGCAAGCAAGAGAGAAAGGGTTGAGCTTTCCATTTAAAGGAGAAGAGGGAGAGGGAGGCTTAATCATGGCTAGAGAGGCTAGGTGAGGGGAGAGGTAAGCTCTCTCCCATCAAGTATGGGAAGGAGAAATGGGAAGCATGGGTCAGCCGAATGAAGGGGAAGGTGGCCAGCCAACTAGGAGAGAGGGGGAGAAATTGCATATTAAGGATCAAATAATTGCTTAATTATTTTCCTTAATTATTTAAAAATCCCTATTTTTTGAAATGCACTCTAAAATTTCCAAAATTTCACCCATAGCTAATTCGGGGTGAGGAATTCAACGGCGAAGTCGGATTTTGATTCCGATGATTATTTATTTATTCTATTTTTTGGTGTATTTAATTATATTAAAATATTAGCGAAAATCCGACGACTTCCAAATGCGTCCAAAACAGCACTTCTAGCTAATTTGGGGGAGTGACGATCGCAACGGCGAAGTCGGATTTCGATTTTGAGGTCAAAATAAATACCTCAATTTTATAATTAAATAAATATTAAAATAATCCAAAATATTGGTTTAGCTCTGAATTGCTCCAAACCTTCAGAGTTTGGTTCTAAAAGCTAGATGAAATTAACAGAATAATAATTAATATATAATTATACTCAAATTAAGCTGGATAATAACATTGGGTTGTTACAAGTAAATTGCATAAAAATTTAAATTTTATTAGGAGTAAATTACCAAATTGCTCATTATGTCAAAATTATTAGTTTGGACCTATAGGACCCATTTCTTATTTAAATTGAGCATACTTACTGTCTATCTTCATATTAAACAGTAAGGAATCATTTGACAGTAAGAAATTTTAATATAAAATCTTAATTTAAAAAGTATCTTTTTGGACCCTTAAGTAGGGGCAAAATAGTCATTTTGCTTAAAATTTAGGTTAAGCATTTTTAACTCCTAATTTTTTTAGTGAATTGGTAAAATCAATATTAGACATGTAATAGAATATTTTAAGAGATAAAAATCAGCTTTTCAATCAAATTTGATAAAATCCTTAAAATTTCTTAAGTCTTTTCTTTAGGAGTTCAACACCTCACATTAGAACTGTTCCTAAAATTAGAGTTAGATCATAGGATATATTTTATTCATTGAATAATGGGTTATTCAATGAATGAATTTTTGGTTTTATTAGTTTATAAATTTTTCAATTTAATTTTGATTATTTTGTCTTTCAATCTTAGATTCAGGTTAGGAGATTCATCCTATTAAATTTGACTTTGTTTAATAAGATTTACCTCAATCATTAGTTCGCACTTAGATTTAACCTTACACCTTAAGTCTTACCTTAAGTCTTACCTTTGGCTCCTGACAAGATTAACCAAGTTTACTCCCTGTTCCGACAAGAAGAGGAACACGAATGACTCCTAATTGGCTTCTCGAGCAATACCCTAACGAATGCGATCGACCTAGAGGCTTCGTTCGTTGTCCCAACAGTGACTGTCAGCAGAGAATCTTCGTTCACTATCACGAACACAAATGGCTCGGGACAAGATTGATAGAGCTTTCTCACTGTTCCGAAAAGAAGATGAACGAGAATGGAGAAGAGGGACGTTGATGAGGACGTGAATGGAGTAGAGGAGCACGAATGGCTCCCTCGATCGGCAGAGAGGTGTTCTCTGTCGCGAACGCGATGGCTCCGACGATCGACAGAGAGGCAAAGAGGTGGAGAGGCTTTGTTCGCTGTCGCGAACGCGATGGCTCCTGCGATCGGCAGAGAGACGGAGAGTTTCGTTCGTTGTCGCGAACGCGATGGCTCCTGCGATCGACAGAGAGGCGGAGAGGCGGAGAGGCTGCGTTCGCTGTCGCGAACGCGATGGCTCTTGCGATCGGCGAAGAGGCGGAGAGGTTTCGTTCTTTATCGCGAACGCGATGGCTCCTGCGATCGATGGAGAGGCGGAGAGATTTCGTTCTTTATCGCGAACGCGATGGCTCCTGCGATCGATGGAGAGGCGGAGAGATTTCGTTCTTTATCGCGAACGCGATGGCTCCTGCGATCGATGGAGAGGCGGAGAGATTTCGTTCTTTATCGCGAACGCGATGGCTCCTGCGATCGATGGAGAGGCGGAGAGATTTCGTTCTTTATCGCGAACGCGATGGCTCCTGCGATCAATGGAGAGGCGGAGAGATTTCGTTCTTTATCGCGAACGCGATGGCTCCTGCGATCGGCGGAGAGGCGGAGAGGTTTCGTTCTTTATCGCGAACGCGATGGCTCCTGCGATCGGCGAAGAGGCGGAGAGGTTTCGTTCGTTGTCATGAACGCGATGGCTCCTGCGATCGGCGGAGAGGCGGAGAGGTTTCGTTCGTTGTCATGAACGCGATGGCTCCTGCGATCGGCGGAGAGGCGGAGAGGTTTCGTTCGTTGTCATGAACGCGATGACTCCTGCGATCGGCGGAGAGGCGAAGAGGTTTCGTTCATTGTGGCGAACACAATGGCTCCCGATCGGCTTCCTTGGCAGAATCTAACGAATGCGGGCTACAATAACTGGGCTACAGTGCGAACTAAATGTTTTGTCAAAATTGAAATAGTGATGTGGCTTATGGGTGGCTTATGGCATCACATCAACATCTTACTACTCATCAAAGACTCCTAAGAGATAAATAAGAGACATATATCAACATCGTTAATTAAATAACAACAATTCAAAAAAATTTATGTGCACCATGAATTATTAATCAAAGTAATTATTATCTTTAAGCTCTTATTTTAGCTATTAGTTTAACCAAGTACAATAATAAAATTTTTGCTAAAATTTTGAAATATATATTTATTATAATAATAATTACTATTTATTATTTATATTAAATCACTATTTTGATTTATTTATATAAATTTAATATAGTTCTTGCATTAGAGTTTGTGAGCAGGTAAACTTTTGGATGAAAATCAAGGGAACAATTATGATTGTTGGGTTAAGTGATTATTTAGAAATTTTTGAGTGTAAAATAAATTGATATATAATTTTATTATTGTTTGACAATTTTATAAAAATTATAACATTTTTTTATTTCATGAAATAATTTTTTCTCCAGAATTTATGTGTAACGAATGAAAGAATCGTTCGAACGAATCGTTTAGACAAACGATTCATTCATTGGAACGACTCATTCATCCCAATAATTCATTTTGATGGTTTATTTTAATGATTCGCTGAATGAATTTTGTCGGGATTTCAAACGAAATTGAGTTGGTTCTAACGTAAAAGGTCTTGATGAAGCTGTGGATGAAGCTGGAGAAGATGGAGTTTTTTCACATCGGAGAAAAGTGAGTTCGCGCATCACTGAAGGGGAGCTCGCGTTGTAGATGAGGGGGCTCTCGCTTCGCGTCCGCTCACTCTACATCATCACGAATTACGCCCAATTCAGTCACAACTTGATTACATTGTTTATATATATATATTAACACAAAATTGAATAACAGTTAAAATTTTTTCACCCGTTATTATCCTGAAACATGCTTATATATGTTATATATATATATATAATATTAAAATTTTAAAATAATAAATACCTAGCAATTAAATTTATTTTATTTAAGTACAATTTTTTTTAATGAAGGCGTTCTAAAAAAAAAATTATTTTTATATAGGCTCTATAAGAAATGTGTATTCAATTAATAATATACTTACACATTAAATTGACATCAACTATATATTTTAATGTATATTAATTTGTAAGTGTAGCAATACTAAAAAAATAATTATTAGGCTATGCTTACACATAATTATTCTATATAGCGTTAATTTTTTACTGCTATATATATATATATAAATATAACCCGCTAGGGCCTCTGAACCGAACCCTAGACGGCTTCGTCACCCTCGTTTCGCATTCTCTACGCCGCCACCCTAAAAATCGACGATGAAGGTAAGTTCTTAAACTCAGATTTAAGCACAAGTATACGATTTCTATTTACTTGTTTGTATTCGCTGCGGCTATTTTGAACCCTTGTTGCTTTCTGCACCGTAGTTCAACATTGCGAATCCCACCACTGGGTGCCAGAAGAAGCTCGAGATTGATGACGACCAGAAACTGTGAGCGTTTTTATTGAACCTATTTCTTAATTTCACAACTTGAGTGTATTGTGGTTTTATTGATGCTCTCTATGATTTATTTGTTGGGATTTCTTACATCACATATACTTCAAGCAAATTGGAAAATTCTATGTCTTGGAAGCTCAAACTAAACATTGTAAAGACAGATTAAACATATGAGCATTGTATTTAATTGACAATCTCTCTGTATGGTTTCCAATTGATCTTCTGTCTCTGCCTTTGGTTTCTTAGATGACATCTGGTTAAACACCTTAATAAAGAATTTAGGGATTAGGTGGTCACAGAACTAAATATTTCCCCTAATTCATAGGGAAATCTCTAATTCTTAATCTATTGTTGTGATGTTAAACTTATTATTTAAATAACTTTTTGGTGTTCGAGAAGGAAGCTTCAAGATACACACTGTTCAATAAAATTTAATCTTCTTAAATATTTAAATAACTAATAAACTTTGTGCTTTGTAGGTTCCCTTGTGTTACTTGTTCTAGAATTCAATGGTACCCTTAGATCTTATAGTAATGGTTCAATACTTGTGGAAGTTAATTTTAAGTGTTCCTAGTACAGAAAAAATGTCTTGATTAAATTTGCTTAAATAGTATTGGATTTGGGGAAATAAATAAGAAATTCAAACTATTATTTTTTTTAACTAAGAATCATTAACTATTGAAGTCAGCTAAAACTTGATCGGGACTTGTTATTTCTAGATAGCTGTGGTGTAAGCTTTTTGGCGTAAGAAACCTTGTTTTAATTGATTATAAGGTGGGGGCTTGGAATACAAAATATAATTCAACTATTTCATTGAAAAGAAGAATGGAATTTTAAATGGGAATAATTATACACAAAACAAACTGTGGCATGCATAGATTTTAACATCATTTTTGTATTCTATGATTGTTAGTACATATATGTGTATTATTTTTACCATCAATTACATGCATATCAGAGTAAACTCATTACTCTTATAGAAATTAGCTCAATACAATGTTTTAAAAAGCATGATACAGGAGTAATAAAAAAATTTGCAGTTTGTCAATTGAACAAATAAGTAAAGCAGAAAAAAGCAAGAGGGTGTTAAAAACTAATTCATATTGGTAGAGCTCTTTAATCAACGCTGACTTAGGAAAAGATTTCTACCACAAATATTTTTGATTAGGCTCACAAAGAAAAATGAGTAAACTTGGCATTTTTTAATTTGAATGTAAAAGCACGTTTTTGTTGAAAATGAGAATGCTTTGTAAACTTTACTTCTATCAATATATGCATTTTTATATTAAAAAGCTGTTATGCATACTTTCATGCCAACTATAAAAACAAGCAATTTTGCAACAATATTTCCATTTATTTGTTTGGAAAAAAATATGCATTTGACCACCTATTTTATATGTAAACAGGAATGATTGCATGTTGTATTTTTTATCAAATTCTTAGTAGGATGTTTTGAAGTTCGTGAAAATATTTTATTTCTTTTACATCTGTGATCCAAGTTGTTTGATTGATTGGAGATGTATCTCAAATGTTAGATCGCTTGCTTTACAAACAAACCCTATTAAGAAATAGAAAAACATCCTATAATACACCGCCATGTCTTTTTCAAGCTGTAACTCTAATATTAAATAATAATTAAAACAATGCTCATTTCCCAATTCAGATTCTACATCTATTTAATTTAATAGTTGTTTGGTAGCAGGTTGTATTGTTAATCCTCAATTAACCAGGATGGAATTTTATAGTAATGGGGATTTAACATAATTACAATTTTCTTTTGGACCTCAAATCCTACAAAATAAAGTAAATGGTTAACCAAACAAACCCCAAAATGCCAAGTTTTATGTTTTTTTAGTAATTTATAACACAAAAAGTTGAGCTGAAGGAGTTGAAGAGGTGTTACGTGGGAGAAGATCGCAGAGTTCTTCAAAACTAGCTACACAGGAACCATCTAATCTAAAGGAGGTGAATGGAAACCAAGCTCAACGTGGATGGCATTCTCAATAGCTGTGTGTTGACTACTCTTTAATGAAGCAAATTTGGAAAGGATGTTTGCTGGCTTTTGGGAACATCTAATCTAAAGGAGGTGAATGGAAACCAAGTTCAATGTTGATGGCATTCTTAATACCTGTGTGTTGACTACTCTTTTAATGAAGCAAATTTGGAAAGGATGTTTGCTGGCTTTCTTTGCATGTTATGTTTTTAATGGTTGTGCTGTTTATGCGCCCACTGCGATGATATTGGAAGAATTTTGGTTGTGTTTGATGAAAATTTCATTTTTTCTTAAAGCTTGCAAGTACTTTGTTTCATGGGATGTGCTTTCATGGCCTGTGCATTAGGTTTGAGTTAGCTGCTCTTGTGGAGATTGCTCTTATTGACATTTACTCCAAATTAGGCAACAAGGATTTGCATATGTGCATATTTAAATCATGCTTGAAAAGAGCTAAGCATGGAATGCAATTATATCCATATTTGATTGAAATTGGCCGGTATTAGAAGCAACTAAGCTGTTCAAATTTCTTGAAATATGGCTTTTTGTCGGATGCTAGAGTTCAGAATAGATACGAATAAAGTACTATTACTTCTGTTTTGTATAACTGCAGCCATTTAGGTTTAGTGGATCAAAGCTTAAGAAGCTGAATTTCATTCAAGTATAGAGTATTTGAGGAACATTGCTGAAGATGTAGTTTGCTGATCTTTTTCATTGGCTAAAGATGTTCATTGTAAAAAAAAGTTCATTGATGAAGATGCTCATTGCTAAGAAAAATCGTGCATGGAATTATGTTCCCTTGAGAAGATTTTACAAAATACTAAATTTTTTTAGAAAAATCATTTTGCATCGTTTGGAGATGCAATGAATTGAGCTGCATCCTAATAAAAAAAGCAACCTAAAATTAAAATTTATTAACTATTGGTCCTTTATAATAATACAAACTCAATACATAATTCAATTATCTATGATCTTTTGCTTCAATTAATGTTACCTAAACATGATGCAGTTGTAAAATGAAGTAACCAGCAATTAGCATGCATAAATCATACTTATTTTAGCAAATACGTTGGGAAGATTACTTAATATCTAGAAAAAAAAAGTATACACTTAATTTAATCAACCATAAATTAAAAAAGCTTAAGTTTCTGACCCATTAATGAAGATAAGGATGTATAACTATATTAAGATTTAATTAGCCATTAATCGCTTGCCTTAATTATTCTAGGCAAATAAGGAAGTGATTTAACTAACAACAAGGATAAGAAAACTTGAACAAAGGTACTGAATTCTGGCTTTGAGGAAAATTGAGCAATGTGAAACTTTGCATTCAGAATCAACCATTTTATGTGTATAATGTTATCATTTCTTCCAACTTAGGAGCAGAAGTAACAATTTTAAAACAACATAGCAGAAATGAAGTATCAAAATCACCTTGTCTCAGCTTGATCAAAACTTGTGTCTGCTGTTATAAAATTAAGAGGAATAACATATGCCATTGCATCTTATTTACACGATGGAGAAGAAATATATATGGAGCGATAAGTATTCACATCATCTACAGTACTCCGGAAAGGATAACCGAGGATGGTGCGCGCTACAAGAGAATGGCGATGAAATCAACTTGTAATTGTCCCGCATGAAGAAGAAATGAGAAGAGCTTTACAGATGCACACGACGGCTTAGGAAGATGTACGAAGGTTTTCTTATCCATTTTTCTGAAACTGCAGAGAAAAGGAAAATAAAATTAAGATGTGCTGAAATGTCAAAAGCTTATCTCTATATATCTTTATATATTATGGAGATTTAGTTGCTTCACCTTAAAGCTTATATATCCTATTTATGCTGTTTGAGCTGCTAGGGCTGCAGTTCTCGCAGCTCTTGTGTTGAGAAGCTGATTGCTCATTAGCTCTGTATTTTGTTCCAGCATTTTTTTACCATGCGGTTTAGCTGTCATTTAGATGTTTTTTCTGCTAACAATTTTTAAAGTTACCCTTTTATCATTCATTGCCAATATCATTGGTATTAAACTCTTTAGACCATCACCTACTTATCATGTTATAGCATTTCAGTTTCACTGACTACAACTGCCACAGAACATAGATGTGATGGTTTATTTTTTGAGTGTTAGATTCATATATGAAAAAGTATGGTTTAATTAGAATTTTAGATTTTATTCAATTTTGTTGTAGTTGTTGAATGTTGAAATTATTTGAGTGATGCATGGGTGATATCAATTTATTAAATTTTATGATTTTGGCGATTATTTTTATTTTTGAGATGCAATCTTTTGATGTAATTCACGTGTTTTCTTGCATCACATCATATAGTCGCCTTATTATTTTTTGGCACCAAGTCCTCTTGTATTTAAGTCTATCAAAACTTATGGTTGCATTATTATATATAACTAGAATTATAATATATTACAAATTTTTATTTTTGTTCAATTTAATTTAAATTTTGTAAATTATATTGCAAACAAAAATTTTAAGTTTGTTGTATTCACTAATGCAAGATCATGCTGTTGTTTTTCACTTTTTTTTGTTGTTATTCAAGTGATGACTTCACATAATTTGGAAGAACCCTGCATATACTGATGGGAATCTTTTCCAAAGTTTTTTAATCAGGAAATTTTTTGTATTTATTACGTATTATGACAAAAAAGCTTCTGATACGATGCTTAACTTTATCATGCAGCCGAGCTTTTTACGACAAGCGAATCTCACAGGAAGTCAATGGAGATGCTCTGGGAGAGGTATCTATGGCATTCAAATGATTATATAAAAGCCAAACCCTCATCTCTTTTATAGCAAACATTTATCATATTTGAATAGCTGAATATAATTTCTAAAATCTCTGCACTGTGTGCTGCAGGAATTTAAGGGTTATGTCTTCAAGATCATGGGAGGATGCGATAAGCAGGGGTTCCCAATGAAGCAGGGTGTCCTCACTCCTGGTCGCGTTCGCTTGCTACTAAGCAGAGGTATTTTGGCATTTTGATTTAGAATGGGCTCATTAATATTGACTAGGAAGCTCATTTCAGTATTCTCGTCCTGACTTGAATATTCAGGAACGCCATGCTTCCGTGGGTATGGAAGACGAAATGGAGAGCGGAGGAGGAAATCTGTGCGTGGCTGTATTGTGAGCCCCGACCTTTCTGTTATCAACCTTGTTATTGTGAAGAAAGGAGAGAAAGATCTACCAGGGCTAACCGATATTGAGAAGCCCAGAATGAGAGGGCCAAAAAGGGCCTCTAAAATTCGCAAACTCTTCAACCTCTCCAAGGAATATGATGTCCGCAAGTACGTCAATACTTACAGAAGGACCTTCACCACCAAGTCAGGTGAGTTTTTTATTTATTTAAAATTTGTTTCAATGGTTTGCACATATATTATGAATCTTTGCCTTGAGGCACTAAAAAATCCACCTGCTTTTTGAAATGAGAGGATGAAAGTGCTCTATTCCTGTACAATATTTAAGTTTTGGTGCTAGAAAGGAAGCATCATAAAGTACATAAAAAATAGTTTTTTGCAGTAGGTTTCATCGCAGTAGGTTGCATCACTCGGTATATATTGTCTAATGTATAGGGGCTGATTTTTCTAGGTAAGGAGTGCAGCAAAGCACCAAAGATTCAAAGGCTTGTGACTCCACTGACGCTGCAAAGGAAGCGCACCCGGATTGCTGAGAAGAAGAGGAGGATCGTGAAGGCCAGATCTGAGGCTGCAGAGTACCAGAAGCTCCTTGCCAGTCGGATGAAGGAGCAAAGGGACCGCAGGAGCGAGAGCTTAGCCAAGCGCAGGTCTAAGATTTCTGCTTCTTCCAAGCCGTCCATTGACGCCTAGAATAGCATGATAATTATTCTCATGCAGGCTTTAAACGAACCAGTAATGTTTTGTGTCGAATTTCGTTTACTTTCTGCTTATTTTATGGTTTTTTAATATGTTTCGCTGTTTATTTTTGCTTTGGATAATTTGGTCGGTCGTTGTCAGAATCTGGTTTGGATAATTTTTGGTTAATCTCTTAGTGCATCAAGGTTCAATCTAAATGGATGATTTTTTTTTTTTGTCTGTCAAGTTTTCTTCTTAAAACGTCTTCTTAAAACGTTCAACAGGCAACAGAAGGCTTTAGTTTAATTCAACATGCATTAGGTTGTAAAGAAAATTTAAGTAAAAATTGAGTACCAACACAAGACAAAAAATGCAAAATTAGGGTTCTGCGATACATATTTGCATTTATTAAAGTTCATAGGTAATTTTCTCTTACAATCTTAAGCATCAAACATAGCAGTGATTCTCATAGGAAGCAAGGATCTACATACTTGTTAAAACTTATATCAATTTTATGTTGAATGAAATTAATGTACATTATTCCATACTATTAATCACATATGAATGAAATTTCTGCTTCAATTAAATACAAAATAAATGAATACTACAGAGCTAGAATTCTAGGAAAATTGTACTAAACCCAAAAAGGCTTACTTGATTTTAAAATACAGGGTATAGATCTATCTTATATCATCATTGGATACACTAAAGGGTTATTTTTCTTCAACATTACTTATAATCATTGGTTGCCTTCAGTCGATAGTTGTAGTTCAATTCAATTATGTAAGGAAAGTTCTAACATGAGGTATATTATCATATGCAAGCACGAGCACTGTCTTTCTTTTTTAAACAAACCCTTCTCAAAGCATAAATTGATGTAATGGTAAGTTTTGAAGTTCTAACAGAGAGCTTACATTATCTTGCAGTAAAATGAATTTCAAAGTCATTTGAGAATTATACTGTAATGTTAAGACCATTAGGAACATCTCAAGAAAGTTAAGGTGTAATTGGATATTAAGATGCATTAAATGGATTCTCAAGTACCTTTGGAACACAAAGGTTGGCTTCTGAGTTCATTGGAGTGAGTCCTACTAGTTCTTCAGAGATCTTGCTTAGGTTTCTGATATACTTATGTAGCTCAAATGATTCAATCTAGACTCTAGATAGCGGTGCTTCTGAGAGCTCGATATTTAAGGCTTCTAAAATGAGGATTGTCGGACATATTATTTGTTCAAATCATCTCCGCACGAACAGTCTTATCAAATCGTTCTTTTTAAAATAAATATCATATGCTTTGTAATAGCATATTCTCTGCTTTTATAAATCCGCATGTTCGAATCCTTTTATGTTATTATTGCGATAAAATCATAAATTGCAGAAATCACAAGTTTTTATCAATATAATTATCAATAAAAGAAACATATTCAGATCAAACAACATTATTAATATTTGGCATACTAACATCCCAATAATATTATAAATTAAATTTGGAGAATTTTATGATTTTCTTTTTTTTAGAAATGCAAATTTTTGAAATAATATTTCTGAAGAAATTTTGAAGTAAACATACAATTATTTAAGAGATGATTTATTTGAATTTTTGGGAAAACTTAATTATTTTCTAAGCATCAAATAATTTTTTTATGAATTTATGAAGTTTACAAAATGAGTAATTAAAATAAATAAAATATTTGTCAAAGTATAAAATCTTAATATTTTTGGATTCATTATATTGTCCTTAGCATACTTATATATTCTTATAAATTTTGTAATTTATTGAGAAAAAATATTAAATTTTCTTTAAATATAAATTTTAGGGTTAAATAAATATAGTTTTTATTTGGAATGAATTTGAATTATTCCAATAAATTTTTGTGTTAAGAAAAAAGAAAAGGGATTCTATTGGAGATAAGCACGGGTAATGAAGGATAACACTTCAACAAAATATACCACAGAATCATTCTTTTTAAAGAAAATATCATTTAACCCGTTGGCGACGTGGCGATGTTGGGAAATAAATCCCTAGCACTCCCCTCATTCTAGCCTATCCTTTCTTTCCGTCGCCTTTCTCCTCCGTTAGCTGCCTCTCCTTTCTTCTCTCTTTCGGTGATGGCGGTAACAAGGGAGGAGTACGTCTACATGGCGAAGCTTGCAGAGCAGGCGGAAAGGTACGAAGAGATGGTTGAGTTCACGGAGAAGGTCGCTGCAGCCGCGGATAAGGAGGAGCTTACTGTGGAAGAGCGCAACCTCCTTTCCGTTGCCTATAAAAACGTGATCGGCGCCCGAAGGGCTTCATGGAGGATCGTATCTTCCATCGAGCAGAAGGAGGAAAGCCGCGGAAATGAGGATCACGTCACGGCTATCAAGGAATACCGGCGTAAGATCGAGACGGAACTGAACGCCATCTGCAACGGGATTTTAAAATTGCTCGATTCCCATCTCATCCCCTCAGCCTCCTCCAGCGACTCCAAAGTATTTTACCTCAAGATGAAAGGCGACTACCACCGCTATCTCGCCGAGTTCAAGACTGGATCTGATCGCAAGGAAGCCGCGGAGAATACCCTTACGGCCTACAAGTCTGCTCAGGTCTGCTACTGCTTCTCTTCTGTTTGTCTACTCTTGTTGTTTGCAGATCTAACAGCGCATCTCAATCGTTTCTCAGTATTTTTGTTAAATTTGCTTCTCTGCCTGGATCTGCATTTGATGTGTTATAGGACTTAATTTTCCGATTTTAGTTTGATTAGGATGTAATTTGTAGGATATTGCCATGGCGGAACTGGCGCCTACTCATCCGATCAGGCTGGGGCTTGCTCTCAACTTCTCGGTGTTCTACTATGAGATATTGAATTCCCCCGATCGGGCCTGCACCCTTGCGAAGCAGGTACTATTTTCAAATTATGATGTCTATTTGGAACGATTGTCACTTTTTTTTCTTAGAATTTTGGAGTTTGAATGAGCTATCTAATTGCTTTAATAATCTACTTAGGCATTCTTTAGCTATTGATACTCGAAGTTTGACATTAGAAGGATGGATCTTGACACATTGCATACTTCTTCCTTCATTTTTTTTCTTGACATTATGTTTCTTGGAAAGTATGCTATATTTTTTTTCTCTTTTTTCTCCCATTTCATTTTTTTTTTTATGAAATCAAAACTTCATTTAAAAAAGGTATAATTATGCATATGTTTGTTTTTTGGGCTTATCCATTTCTGCTGCTATTTTTTTTGTTAAATTTCAGTTGCTATTTTCTTATTAACACAGCATATTTATGTAAGCAGATATGACTGACTGCAGTATTAGTAGTATCTGCAAGGCTGCATTTTTATCTATATATATATATATATTTTTTTTTTTTTTGGGAAAGCTTGATTCACATACATCTTACTGTTATGCCATCTAATATTCCATAACAAGTGTTTGGCTTACTGCAATGTTGTCATAACAAATTTTGGTTGTCTTTTTAGGGCTCATCTTTTGTATACTTTTTTATTTAGAGATTTAAAATATTTTTAATGTGTTTTAAAATTAAGGGTCTTATAGCTCACATGCAATAACATTGTTTTAAATAATATTCTGATTTTTATTAATCAACATCTTAATGACACTTAGCCCGTAGTAGTCAATTATTTTAACTGCCATGAATATAGTAGAAGCTGAAATTACTCAAAAAGAACTGTTATATAAGTGTGGTTTCTGAATACAGATATTTATTTTATTTTTCATATTGTTAAGATAGCATATCGATTGGCTCACAGACATCTTTTTGTTATGCCATCTAATCTTCTAAATTGCAAACGATTGGCTCACTGAAATGCTTTCTTAACAAATTCGGCTGTCTTTTTAAGGCTTATCCTTTGTGTCTTTTTTATGTAGGTATTTAAAAGGAATTTAATATTTTTTTAAATTAGGTGTCATACTTATAGCTCACACAGACAAAACATTGAACCAAATGCTTAATAATATTTTTATTAACATTAAAATTTTAATGACATTAACTCAACATAGCCCTTAGCAATCAATTGCTTTATGTGCTATAAAGAAGTACTGTTATGTAAGTATGGGTTCAGAAAAGAACTATTTTTATTTTATTTCTTTTGTTGTTATCCACTATTCCTCTCGTAGAGTCAAAATTTAGAAAAAATGAACTTATTAACTAAATGTATGCCATTGTAAAATCAAGCAACCTCAAAATGAAGAGTACTGCAATACTGCTGCTACTGTCTTATGGACATGCCTTTAATACATTTTGATTGAATGTTATTATTGAAAGGGAAAAGAAGGTTGTGGTTTATTTGCACTTCAAACTCTTGTACAATGTGATATTACAATATGCTAGTGTAATTGACTATTACCTTGTACTAGCTTATGCTTTTGGAAGTTAATGCATTCTGTATTTTCAATTTCTGGTAGTAGATTTTTCTTTTAGTTACTGCACAGTAATATTTATACATGGCAATATTCCTTGTACATGCATGGATAGTAGTATTTGCAGATTTATAGTAAGGCTAATTTGGGAAAAATTAGTGCTAGTTCTGGAACTGGAACGCTGCTACAAAAGTTTCCAGTGTTTTCATCATGATGCATGAGTATTATGCTATTCATTGGTTTATTTGGTTGATTTATTATTTTTTTATTAATAGAATAGTTCTGTTTTTATTAAGCTCTTTTTCTTTTTTGCTAGGTTTTATTCTGCATGCGAGTGCGCTAAAGCTATGTGCTGCTCTTCTATTGCATAAACCTAGTTTTACAAATTATTTTAGGTTATAAAAATTTCAAATTAATTAATATAATTAATTTTTATGAATTAATTAGTTCTACAAATAAGTTTTTATAATCTTATTAGTAGTATAATAATAATTATTTATTAAAAATAATATATAGAATTAGTGTATTTAATAAATGAAATTTAAAATAATATTATGAATTAATAATTAGTTATCATGTTAATTAGCTCATTATTTGCAGTTTTAAGCATATTATGTAATAGTGAATAAATATTAATATAGTTTAAATCTCATATGCAACAAATCCGCCTTCCATTTTAATTTTGCTTAATCCAACTGACCTTGTGAACCAATCAACGCAGTCTATATCATACATGCCATCAAAATTTAGCATTGCTTTCGATTAACCCTTGAAAATATAGTGAAGCTTTCACACATGCCATTGAATTCATCATTATCTACATTTCCAAAATCTAAATTTTATATTTACTAATGTAACACTCAAATGCTTTAGAACTATCAAAATAACCACTCCACTTAGTTTTTAAATCAATACTCTAGAATGAGAGTTCAACACTTGACTAAGATTAGGTGTTAGCTTAGTAAACATTGAAAATAAGTGTGAAATTTTTAATTTATTAATATTTCGGTGATCTGCATAACATAATTACAAAACATGTTGTACACATACATATCAACACCGCTTTGTGCTTCATAGGCATTTGATGAAGCCATTGCTGAACTGGACACTCTTGGCGAAGAATCATACAAGGACAGCACCCTCATCATGCAGCTCCTCCGTGATAACCTCACTCTCTGGACCTCAGATATGCAGGTAAACATAATACAATTAATATATGGAATTTTAAAGTACACATAACAAGCTTCATTATCTTGATATATAATACTAAATTGTAAGACATTGCATACAGTATAATGTGAACTTATTGCATTCAAATCCTTTCCTTCTCTTCGTGCCCCAAAACAGGATGATGGCGCTGAGGAGATCAAGGAAGCTCCCCATCATGATGAGCAGTAGCACTTATGCAGGTTACTGTTGTCCGATTCTTCATTATGATGTGTATTGTTGCTGTATGATTTAAGGCTGTCTCATTTTTTTCCTTTTTATTTTGCTTTTTCCCCTTTTTTGTCAAGTAAATGTTTGTGTTTGGTTTGCCAAGTCGGGGGATAGGTATCGTTGTTGTTTTTACGGGGTTCCATTTCTCAAAAGGATTGCCTTTGTTGTTGATTATTAGATCTCGTTGTGCTTGCCTCTCTCAGCTTTTAACTCTATGTTCTCTCCTTTCTCGGGTTCAAACTCAATGATATATTTATATACCAGTCCTTTTCTATCAGTTTGGCTAACACTTTATTGCTTGTTTTAAGAGAGCAGTAAATGATTGATCGTAACTTCACGCATAAAAATGTTAAAAGGAATATGGCTGCTTACGTACTCCTGAAATTTAATTTTTATTGCTTAAATAGGGTCTAATTTTGATAGAATTAGAGCGGTTTGGGCAGTATATTTGAGAATTGAGCAGAGTGGTAGTGCAATGCAAGATTTTTTTTTGTTCTTACCTGTATAACACCTAAATGTTGAGTATATTCAGCACGAAATAGAAAGCACTTTGGCTGTCAAAGATGGGTTTTATTCATTGGTCTCCACCATTGACTTGGGCTCGCTGTGCAGTGGCAGCTCGTGTCGCAAATGCATTTGTAATAGCATTTGGGGTTCCTATTAATGTAATATACAGAAAAAATAGTGTTTGTAGCATGCTTAAATAATAAAATTGTGGCCAAACTTATGGGGATATCCTTCAGATTTTAACATCTGTATGATCCTTATTAAAGTTGTTGCGTATCACTTTTTGATACTTCAGTTCGCATGCTGTCATGATTATCAATTTTGCCTAGTGCATCTCTAACCTGGCCAGAATTTTCTTCGTCTGTCATGGGTATATAAAGGAAAAATATTATTTAGCTCCCATATAGCTCTTAAAAATATTGAATGATTAGGATTTTTGTATAAAATACATATTTTTGGCAGTGTAAAAAGCAAGGGAAAAAGCTTCGGAACTCGTTTTTGTATTTTCTTGGAATCTATGAATAAAACTTTAATATATATATATATATATATATATATATATATATATAATCTTAGAAAGATCCAGATTCAAGGTACTTGAACTTTAGGATCCGAGATTCTAGTGGTTGAGCAAACTCATCTTTATCTATATGCTTTTTAAAATTGTTTTGAAATATCAATACAGGACTGTTTGGTTTGCTGTGGTGTCGGGAGGTTGCTCATTTGGTTTACCAACATTTTACTGCTGCGATATAGTGACATCTAGATGCTCACCCACACGTTTCAGTAAATTTTTAGGTGCCGGTGAGTAAATTTCTTAGGATTTAGCTAACACTTGTTGGGTGAAGTTATTAGCAACTAGTACGAAATTTTGCTTCACAGTGAACAGGAAAGCCTAATTATGGAGAACTGATTTTTTTTTTTTAATGATGATTATTATTATTATTCTTTTTAGAAGGAGTCAAGTCTCCTAATTAGATAATTATATGATTGATAGGATTTGAATTCATGATATATTTAGTTTTATCTAAATACCATAATCATTGGGCCATAACATCATTCACTAAGAGTGATTAAGCCATCATTGACTCAATTGAATCGGCTTAGAATAAAAAGTAAGAGCAATAACTACACAAGCTTATTTCTAAAAGCAGAATACATCAAATCATTAATATAAAAAGTCTATACTATAGCAAAACATCAAAAGTCCACTTAATTGAATAATAAAGAACTATTAATTCACTTCTGTCTCTCAACCCTACTTCTCTTAAGCACTTGTGTCTCTCAACGACTGAACTCTCTCACATTGTAAATGATGCCTACTTGTTCAACACATAAGTTGAATTGCATGCAGAGAAACATTGAGTTTAGAGATCCCCATAATGAAAAGCATAATTGGTTTGATTTTCTAACAATTGGGCACTTGTGTGCATATGAATAATTGTTTTTGAAGCTGAATTTTCAGGACACATTATTGTTATATAACCATGAAAATTGCACATTCAATATTCCAAAAATGCTCATCAGTATTTATCGCTTAGGTTCATTTCGCATATATTTTGGTGTTTAAACCTAACCTTAAGTATTGTAGAAAGGTGCTGCTCTGCAATCCAAACTCCATTTTATCAAACGATATCCAACACTTAGTTTCAAGTTTTGAGCACTAAAAATACGTAATTATGCTTTTCCACATAGGTTGTTGGTATGTCAGTCGGTCATCCTACGCTTTGGGTATCCTCCAAACGCATTGACTTGAAAATATTGATAAGGATTTTACGTGCGGAAGACATTCTGGATGGAGAAAATTATACTAATCAACGAGGGACTTGCGAGTGGAAGGCCTCTCAAGTAAGTGCACAAGTATTTCAAGGCTGCACAATAATAAAAGAAGATCAACTTAGCAAATGTTCTTTACTCTTTGCTATTGTGCACACACACACACATATATATATATATATATATATATATATATATATATATATTAAGGAAACCTGAAGATTTTATTATATATATATATATATATATATATATATATATATTAAGGAAACCTGAAGATTTTATTAATTAAAATTAAGGTTACAAAGAAATGTTGGGTGGTTACAAGACTATTTTAATCTAAAAATTCAAAGGCAACCTAAAAAAGAGAGGGACCTAGGGTAAGGTCCCTCCAAAATAGAAAACAAACATAAACAAACACTATAAAATAAATTACTCGTAAATAATGGGAGAAACAAACATAACAGCTAGCCACAACCATATAATTGAGAACCAAGAGTAGAGCAAAACCTGCATAGCGAATCAAAAAAGATAGGAATAATATGAAAATTACCTAGTGGCAGTAGAAGGGGTCACCACAAGTGCCTCTGTAATTCTTCATCAAGTGGCCGCTACCCACCCTCCCGGTGCAGCCATAGTTATAAAGAAACCAGTTGATTACCTTATGGCCGTCATATCCTTTATCCTGAAAGCAAAAAATAGCCAAACCCCATCTCTAATCTAGAGCACTAGGGTCCCATAACATGACAAAAACCCAATAACAATATTTGTTCAGCAGAGCCCATAACCAATTAACTTCAAAAGTTTGGCAATGCCCCTAGGAGCCATCATAAAATAGTAATAGTCCAAATTTCCCCATATATACAATATGAGAGGATAAATTCAGCTCAAGTGATAGATATAGAACGAAAGACATATATACCAAGAGGTTATTGTGCATATTTATATTATTATATAATGTATATGGTATTCATATTTTACTGCTAATTGACAATCTATAGAATCTTGTATTTTTTGTGAATATTTGCATGATAGAACTACTTGTCTCAACATGTAAAATAAGATAAAAGTATGTGGTGGAATACTCTGCATGGCTAGAGCATCAACTCGGGTAGCTTCTTGTCCTTGGGTGAGGTTGATTCAATGTCATCAATGAATGCGTGATGGCATGCTTTGACTGATATCTCCCAATGCTAAGTTTCTTACACACAATCCAATTGAAAATGTAAACATGCACATTAAGCATTAATAACACAAATACTTGAATATCATGCATGCAAAGTAAGTTTTTATACACAATTCATTTATACTTGTAATGGCTCTACTTTATTAATATGATCATATATATATATATTTGATGATCAGTAATTAATTGTTGGATTGTTAGATTTGATAAGGATAATTATTGTGCAATTAAGAAGTGCTTTTTATAGTTAGGCATGGTTGACTAATTGGATAATGTGAGCTGAATAAATCTCTTCACTTTTTATCTAATTTTAATTAATTTATTTGAACGTAGCTTCTTCCAAAAAAAAATAAAATAAAAAATGATTTTATTTTACACTTAAAATAGTGCAAATAAAATGAGCTCTCACCTCACACCAAAGAGTCCTACTTAGTCAAATTTAAGGAAATGCTTCGTAGATAGAAAAACAAGATTTGAATGTCCTCATTGGCTCCTTCCTTTATTTTTGCATGTCTTCTCTCTTGCATGATTATCCCTTTCCGCATGTTGCAACACAAGTCAATTCCGCTTACGGACTAACTCAATCTTAACTTGTCTAAAAAAAATAAATATATTATATATATGTATCCAAAATATCATATGTTCCTTCAACCAAGATCAAGAGGAAAGGCATGAGGCCCCAATTTTATTCATAGTCTCACTCCAAAACTGTATCATACAGAAGCAAAAGTGTTGAGTGAAAGTGCTTTAGAAAACCAAATGTCCTTCCAATAGTTCCAAAAGCTGAAGAAACCCATTACAGCTAAAAAACTTCATCTTGCTGTCGGATCAGATCTACTGATCTAATGATCATAAATCTTGTGTATTTTGTGGTGTTGCTTAGTAGTTGATGGGCCGTTTTGTCAACCTAGAAATTAGAGATTTGGAGAGAGTTAAATTGAATATATATATATATATATATATATATATTAGGAAATATAAGATATTCTTCGAAAAATCTTGATATTTTGTACATATATATGAAATTTTAATTAAAAAGGATGGTAGCGGCTTAAATTGTGAGATTATATAATAATTAAAGACTAATTAAAAAAAGAATTAAGTAAAGTATTGGTGAATAACTATAAATTTCTTAAAAGTTAATTTATATTTTCTTAATCTTATGCATTAGGATGTGCCACAAGTATAAATACGGATTAGTCTTGCCATTTATAATACTGTTAAGAACTCGAGAATTAAAGAAAAGTATTTCTTCTAAATAAATGAAATATTTTTATTAAAAAATGCCACTACAGTTAGAAAATAATATTAGTTAAATGCGCGCTGCAAATAATAGCTAATTCCTCCCCAAACAAAGAATTTGAAAGATTTGGTGATCAAATATCTTTTAATGATTATGATTTAAGATTTTAAAATATATATTCTTATGTTATTTATAAATAAAAGTGGATTTAATATATATTTTTTATTTTATTTAAGTTTATAAATCTTAATTATTCATATTTTTTAAGAAATATATAAGAATTCTTTTTTTTTTTATTTTTTTTCAATGTCTCAATATATTTAATATATATATATATATATATAATTATTTAAAATAAATATTTAGAGATCTCAGGGAGTATCATTTCCATTTTAATTTAAAATTATAAAAATTCTAGAGGCCCTTAATGATGGATCAATCAAAATTGGATAAAAATTAAATATATGTTTTTTTTATTTGAATATATATATATATATTAAATTTACTTATAGAGTGTTAAGAAATGAGAAATATTAAGTTAGATTCATTGAGGTGGTATTCAAAAAAGTTTATCCAAAGAAATTTTTTTTGTGCCTTCAATATAAATTTTAAAAATAATATTTATATTATTTTAATATAAATAAATATACACTAATGAAATATGTCTAAATTTTATTAGATAGACTTTTTTAGATACTAATTAAGAAGCGCAGTATATTAAATATTATCTTATAGAAAATTTATACTAATTAATGAAATAAAATTTTTGTCAGTATATATATGAGTTAAATTGATTAAAAATGCCGGCTTGCTGATTCCTTTTCGCCTTCTCGGAAACGTCAGCGAAAGCAGTGCGGCCGCCGAAGCGCAACCGAAGAGCAATCCGGGAACCTCCCTTTTTGGCTGTTGCTTTCCTAATAAAAAGCATATATAACTTGTTATTATATATATATAATTTTTTATTTTCTTATGTGTGGCCGATGGGATTTGAACTTATGGCCTGAGATAATAAATCCTGAGTCTCAACCATTGGGATATAACACCATTCACTAACTGTTATTATATATATATATATATATATATATATATTTTGTTATGTGTTGCCAGTAGAATTTGAACGCATGACCTGAGATAACAAATTTGTTATAGGTTTTCCTCTTAATTAGAATAGCTTCAGAACTACAAAAATTAAGAAAAACTTATTTTAAATAGTGCATTTATTGGGATCAAATACTAATAAAAATAATACCAATTGATGAACAATGATGATTAGTCTAGATTTGCGATGCCCGTTGGAGAGTTTGGAGTGAAGGGCTGAAGCTGTGCCTGACTGACTGCAGAACTTTACAAAATTGAAACAGAGATTGTAACAACCCAAGCTGTTACTGTGGTGGCCCTGCCCTGCCGTGGTTCTGTTAACTCTTAAGTTAACATGATTACGGTGGAGGGGTCACCTAAATGACAAGGTCCATACTTATAATTAGATTAGGCACTTATCCTAATCCATCATAATTAATAACCGTAAAATACCAAAAATTATTATCGGATTTGTTTATTAATATTTAAATATTTTTGACATCAAATTAAAAATCCGACCTAGCCATTGCGTTCACCACCCCCAAATTAGCTAGAGGTGAAATTTTGAATGCATTTGAAAGTAGTTAAAATTTTGACAAATATTTTAATATTTTTTAATTTCCTAAAAAAAATTCGAATAAATAAATACTCGTCGGATTAAAAATCTGATTGCGCCGTTGCGTTCAGAATCTCTCAATTAGCTAGGATAGATATATTGAAAATTTGTAAAATACATTTATTTAATTAATTATTAATTAATAATTAAAGAAAAGTTAATATTTGAATTATAATTAATTAAATACTCACCTAATGCCTTTCCTTTAATATCTCGCACGCGCCGTCTGATCGGACGGATCAATCGATCCGTCCGATCGAGCAATCCAACGGCCGAAAGCCTTCGTCCCCGCGAAGAAACACGCGTCAGGAAGCTCGACGCGCGTCATCCCGATCTTTCGCCAGCACGCCAATCGGCCAAATCCACCGCATTATCACCTCTATAATACTCTGATTCCATCTTATCAAGGAAAGGCTTGGATCGATCTTGACGAAAAGATGCATAATCAAGCCTTCATCGAACCCTAAGTTCTGGACCGTAGAAACATAGGTACTTCTTACTATCAATCTATGTTTCCAATTATTGAATTTCTTTGATCGAATATCAATTTCATAATCCTGATTAAATTTTTAACGGACCCGATCAAGTCGATCAGGTCCGGTTAACTCGGATTTGGCTAAGGTGCAACAGTCGAAACCGTTATGTCCTTTCTCGTCGAGTGTAGAGAACTAGAGTTTGACTTTATGGTTAAGATAGACCACCTCTACTATTGATTCGTATACCATTCGACAGCCATAATCATCCTCTATTCATTTATTTGCGGACTAAGTCATACCTCCGACGGAAACGGCGCCAAAAGGCGGGCCCTAAGTCGCGGCTTTCGGGAAAGAAGGAGAAGACGATGGGTCGGGCCGGGTTGACCCGGGTCCGACCCATGGCCCAGGATTCCGAAGGCGTCGACAGCGGGACCCGCCAAGAGAAGACCGGGCGCCTCAGAGAGCGCCGCGTGTCCTATCTGGACGCGTGTCAACGTCCCGTGCTTCTGCAGTTTCGGTGGGGGCCCGCATCCGAGCAGTCAAGATGACTGTCTCATCTGAGACAGCAAGTGGGGACCACAATCATCCGCTTAGCCATTGCCTGAATGCCACATTGCTGTCTATGGACCCCACATGCAGCAGAAAAACATTAAACATATATATATATATATATAAATCAGTAATTATTAATATATATATATATATATATATATATATTCAGAAAATATAAAATCTATATATAAATAAAAACAAAAGATAAATATTTCTTTAAAATGATTAGATGAATTAATTAAACAGATTAATTAAATTAATATTAATAATACATTTAAATTATTAAATCCTAAAACTTTAAAAATTCATAACTTATAAAATATACATTCAAATAATAAAATTGAATATATTATATTAATCAGAAAAAATCAAGAAATATTTTCGTGCCATCCAAATTTTAGTAGGATTAATATTTTGTAAAAGTGATATTTTAAATTATTAAATAAATCAAAATATGTTACAAATAATCAATTGATCATAACTTTTAATCCATTACCCCAAACATATCATATATGGGTTTCAAAATACTCAGAAAATCCTAAGAAATATTTTAGTAGTATTTATTTTGTTATTTGGATTAAATTTAGACTAATAATAATTAGGACCTAATCCTAATTAAGGCTTTAACCTTAGAACTTCAAATGACCATAAGTTAGTCAATTTAGCTTCAAATTAGGTGATCCAAATATTAATTTAGATCAGAAAACCCTAACTTATAGTAATTTATAAAAATATTTAGAATCCAACAGTTAGATCTCTTAATTAACCCTAATTATTCTAAAATCTTAATTAATGAATATTAACAAATCTAATGATCCAAATTAAGTAATTTTAATTGTAGAGAACTCATAAAGTAAATTATAACCTAGCTGTATAATTAGTTTATTAATTTTATGACTAATTTCACTAATCACTCACTAATCACATTTAATCCTAATTATTAACCCTAGAAATTGTATTGATTATAACTTAGCCAATACATATCAGAATTTGATAATTTTAGATTTTATGGAAACATTAGGACATAATCTATAATAAACTAATAGAAATTTTAGATTTTATTAAGAGTAAAATTACTAATATACCCTTATAAGGTTAAATTCCCAATTTGATCTTATAAGGCATAATAATTAAGTAATTTAATAAATAATTCAAATATTCATTATTATTACAAATCATGTTAAAATCATAAAGCATTAAATTAATGACTTAAACTATTTTTAGCAGATCAAAGGAATTAAATTGGTTGATTTTAAATCAAAATAGCAGGTACATAAATCTACTAATAAGTTTTATTTCAGTATTCTTATTTGAGCCATTTTTTATTTGAGAATTATTAAACTGCTTACTGCTTAAAATTTGCAAAAGAATGTTATCAAATTAGCATGTAACAAAAAGATAAAAATGTGATATATGTTATTATGGTGTTTGTCTTTGGAGGATGGAAATCAACACTGAGAATCTGTACAGATTGGGCCTTCTGGCAGCCCCTGGGAGTTATATGGAGGGATTTAGCCCCTTGTAGGAAGTGGGCAAATCTAGAAGAAAGACACACCATCAGTTCCTATTTTGAGTAAGCTACCGACGGGTAGTGAGATAAGCTTCCTACAGGTTATGCTTATGGGTTTACCCAATTGGGCTCAGGAGTCTACGGATTCGACTTATTGTTACAAATGCTTTTTGATAAGATTTATTTATTTCATGCTTTATAGTTATATTAAATTTCACAACTAACTTGCAGGGCAATACTTAAATTTGGAAATTTGCTTTACTTTCTTTTATGCTATGCAGATATTTCAGTCACTTTAATATTCGATTTATACATATTATAGGATGCTAGAATTATTCTTATAAGAATGATTTGCGTACTCCTACCTGACTGGTAACTGAATTTTTTAAGTTTTGATAATTAAAAGCTTTGAAGATCTGCCAAATAAAGAGAAGAAATAAAGAAGCAAGAAAATGTGAATATTTAATCTTTATTATAAATATTAAACTGTTTTAAATTCAGATATGTTGGCTCTATCTTTAAAAATGTATAATTGGACTGTGAACATTAATTATATTATTTTCTTTTTATATATAGAAAAATGTATGTTTCCAATTGTATGAATCATTCTTTTGAGACTCTCGAACTTCGATCCCCGGTCATCACAATAACTTTTCCATTTAAGAACTATTTCACTAAATCAAAAGTATAAAAAAGCAGAGTGCGGAAGCAAAAATAGTAAACATCAATTCATTATAATATAAGGAACTAAATATCCAACTCAGAATAAGTAGAGCAGTAAAAAGTTAACCCTGTATTATTACAATATGATATTAAAATATTAAGAAGATAATAAAACTAAAAATAAACACACATCCTCATAAAGCAGAAAAGGAAATCTAAGGATCTTCAACAACTTACACCTCCTCCTGAATCCTATCTTCAGAAGGCTTCACAACCTCAAAAAGCTCAGAGTTTTACCATTGTCAGTTTCACAATGATAGGGCCCCAGCCAACAAAAAAAAACAATTAATTAGACAAAATATCTAAGCACATTTAAAGCTGCATATTTTATTATGTTATTTTAGATATCACCATTAAAGACATAACATACAAGCAAGTATAAGAGCAGATTGCATATGAAAAGAATAAGGTAGTTATAAATAATAAGTTTATAACTTAAACAAAAGAGGAAATAAGCACATACTTCCAACTATAGCTGCAACAAGGTTAGGCATAAAATAAAAAATAAATACTAATAACTGAAAGAAAACTAATCCTAAATATGCTTATGATCAATATAAACTCATGCTAATTGACATAAAGTAAAAGAATATGTGAAACGATTAAGTAACTAAAGGTGTGATTAACATCCTATGAATGTAAACAACAAGTAAGACTAGCATCCTATAAGTATAAATAAAGCTAGTATATGCAGTAAGACATTAAATAATAAAGTTCTTAGAATGTAAACTACAACAGAAAGTATGAAATTAAACTGTTATGACTTACACAAAATAATCAAACTTAAAGTAGAAATGCACCTAAATTAGTATTGCCAACAAGGGGAAAAATGATACAAAGTCTAATGAATACCATCCTAGCCAATCATAGGTCTAGGCTTGGTTAGACTTGCTTTAGGCAGACGAATACCATCCTAGCCGGTCATAGGTCTAAGCTTGGCCTGTACTAAAGTATAGGTACGAAAAAAGGCATACTAATTATGCTACATTCTAAATAACCATAAGTTCAACAAAACACAACATTGATAAGACATATGCTAATTCTATTATGCAAATCAAGTTTGACATGAGATACTTTTCAAATGTCTTATGTCCAATATATGTGAACTAGGTATAAGGCTCAAAATAAGGTAAGCAAAATATCAATTTTCAAAGTGAGCAAAAGACTCTACTAAAATACATGTGATATCTATTATTATCTAATTTATTCATTCTATTTACTCTAAGTTACACAAGTTCAAGATCTCCAATTCATACTGTAGAGTGTATCTCATATTCACGACCTTATAAATTGTAAATAATTAGGACTGGCCAAGTCCTAATTTGATTAATCATTGTCGACTATAAGTTAAATAATTGATTCCAATCGACCTATTTGATAATTTTAAGAATCCCAAGCCCATCATGATTAAGCCAAATCAAGATGGAATGATTAAGAATTAAACTCCAAATATTGGGGTTTAGTTGCTTAATCCAAAGGTGAATCTATATGATTAAGGTTTTACCACCCAATCTCATAGATTAAGATTTAAGGCTAATCCTATTAAGTAAAGTCATACTTAATAAGTTAGATCTATATTCTTAAATCTAAAGTTAAAAGATTGAATAATCAATAATAAACTATAAACATATATAAACTATCAAAATTAATGCTTCACATATTGAATAATCCATTTTACTCAATAGGTGCACTCTAACTTAAGAGCTAATCCTAATTCCTAAGAAATGAGTTCTTAAATACTAAGATGAACTCTTAGATGTAAAACCTAACTTTTGTTATAAGAAAGGTTGGAAAAAGAATAAGAGGTTTAAATAAGAGGTATGATGTGAGATGAATCTCACAGCATACAACTAATAATTTACTATAAATTTCCTAAGGAAGAAAATTAAGGATTTTGATTAAAACTTAATTAATGGCTCAATTAAAATATAATTTCATTCTAATTTACTAAACTTATTGATTTTAGGGATTAAAACATGAATTTAAGACTTAAAAAGTACTAAACCCTAAAATTAGGCAAAATGACCATTATGCCCCTCCTCAAGGGTCTAAAAATCTACTTTTTGAATTAAGGCTCTAAATTAGAAATTTTCAATGGCTAATGATTACCTACTATCTAATATGAAGTTAAACCATAAGTACATCAATTTTGGATGATTATTAAGCCTTATGAGATCAAATTAGGGAATTTGACTCATAAGGGAAATTTGGTAATTTTACTTAACAAATTCTAATTTTTTGTCAGTTTGTTATAGCTTGCTGTCTAAGGTTTCCATAGAACCTAAAATCACTAAATTCTGATAAGTTTTCGTTAAGTTATAGCCAAAATATGGTTTAAGGCTAAATATGGAAATTAAGGTTTCCTAAATGAGATAAAAAATCTAACTTTTCCAAATTAAATCCAAATTCAGTAAACTCAGTAGCTATAGCTTTCCTATAACCCATTGATTACTTTAACTAGGAGTAGACCCAAATTGGACCTCATTTGGTTAAGTTATGGCTTAATTAAAGTTTAGGATAATTAGTGAGTGATTAGTAAAATAATTACAAAATCATTAAACTAATCATACCACTAGGTTTTGTTCTACTATATGAGTAATCAAAAATTGAAATTACTCAATTTGGATTATTAATTATGCTAATATTCACTAATCAAGTTTTAAGGTGATTAGAGTTGATTAAGAGATCTAATAATTGGATCTAAAATATTTTTATAGTTTACTGTTAATTAGGTTTTTTTAATCAAAATGGTATTTTATAAGACCTAATTTAGAGCTCAATTGACCAAGTTATGGTCAATTAAAGTTCTAAGGTTAATTAAGGTAATTTGGAATAGGTCTTAAGAGTGATTAAGCCAATACTAATCCAAACAGAGAAATAAATACTACTAGATTGTTCTAGAGGTCTTACTGATCACTTTAAGACCCATATTGCCTATGTTTGGATTAGTGGTTAAAAGGTTATGAGTTTTGGAAGATTAGGTTTTTGGTCAAAAAAGTGATTAGTCAAAATATAAATCAAATAGCAAAATTAATATTACTGCAACAATCCAAAGGCCTTGCTTACTACATTGAGACCGATATTGGGTACGTTTGGGTAAACACACACAAAGTTATGGCATAATGAAGTTTTGTGGATGTCACAATGCGAAAAATAGCTCCAAATGCAAAAATTGACAGTGCCAAATTATTCCTTGATTTTTGCTGATCAATTTAAAGTATTTATTTGCTATATTTGGATTTACCAAGCTTGATTTATTAAATGCTAAGTTTAGGTTTTAAAATTAATTTATTTAAACCATATATTAATTTTAAATCCACTCTTTATTAAGTTGCGACTGACTCAGATGGTGGGGGCTCGCCATACGCCTTCTATGGATGACACACGCCGTGGGGTCCACTTCTTGATCTCTAGCTTCGACACGCGGCAGGACTCTTCATCCCGGATTCAAGTGGAAGAGATCCAAAGGATCCAGCTATGGCACGCCATACGGAGACGCATCGAGCATTGCAGGAGCTGAACCGCAAAGTGACAGGTAAGGAATGCCAAGCTCTATCTAATGACACTTGAACTATTGACGGAGGTGGTAGAAGTTGCTGACAAACGACAGCCCTAGAATGACGATCACAGACAATATCGAAATGAACTAATTTGATTCAATACTGATTATTCTTTATGAAAAAGAACAATTGCTATATATCCATTTGAATTTTGCATTCGAGCTTTGAGGATTTATAATCAAACAGAAAGAGTATGAGAATTGAAATTTTGAGTGATTTCTCTTGACAATACTATATTTGGGGCGCCCGTACTGATAATAAGAAAGTACGGTGCTCCAACTATGGCAAATCCCCAACTTAAGTAAAGTTAGGTAAACCCAACCTGCCTTAAGCCAAGGACTTGTCACCAAGTGCTATAACATTCATCAATACAAATATCAAAGTGGCGGAAGCAATACAAAAATAGAGTAACATCAACAAGCATACATAGTAGGAAAAGAGAATGCAATATAGTAACTCATCACAATGCAGAAATTAAATACATTCAGAATTAATTATTACAAACTGAAGTTTAAAGAGAATAAAAATATCTCTCAATCTCACTAAAATAAAAAGGCAACAACTAACTAAACAGCAGCAGCACGATCCTCCTCCTGAATTTGCTCCTCTGCGACACCGCCCACGTACACGTCTGAATCTGACATTTGTCGGTATCACAAATGCCAGGGCCCCAGCCAACAAAATAAAAAGGTTACAGTTAGACAATTGTCTAAGTATATTTTAGGCTATTTAAATGAACTGAATATTTGAAAGATATCACATTAAACTATTTTTAACATGCAAACAATTATGGGGTGCAACAAGCTATACAAGAAGTGGAATACTATAAACTATCTATTTATAGCGAGCAACATGTATGTGAAATAACATACAAAACACCAAATAAATAAGGTGAGGCTAAAAGCAAAAATAACTGTAACTACTAAAATGAATATGATCCTAACACGATTATGATCGTAATAAAACATGATGAGTATAAAAGAACACAAGTACTGAAAATGATAAAATTCTAGCATCCTAAACATGCCATTTATACATATATCTAAGCCATAAAAGTATACATACAACATGCAGATTAATGTGAAAAAGAAAGGCCACTGAGACATGTGGCAAAAACAAAGCAATATATGAAATGTAAGGCCACTGAGGCATGTGGCAAAGCGAGCAAAAACTGAAAATAAGGACATTGAAGCATGTGGCAAAGCAAATCAGAAAGCAATACAATTCAGCTAAAGTAGCAATAAGCCTAAGACATAGTACTGCCATACTTGCCAATAGGCCATACAGGGCCTTCAATATCCATCAATCAATCCTCAGCCCAGCCATCCAAATATGCTAGGTCTGAGTCCAGTCTATACAATACTACTACTGAAGAGGCAGACTAAGCTATGACATATTCTACTAACTGTAAATAAAATAAAACTGAATGATATGCAATTTCAATACTAGCTTAGGATATATCATCCATATCCTAAGTTTTTCCTATTATGTTCAAGGAATAAGGCTCAATATCCAAGGTATGCTAAGCAAATCTAATCAACGTAAGCAAGAGACTCAATTTAGACTTATGTGATATCTATTGTTATATAATTTCCAAATCTAACTATTCTGAGAAGGTACAAGTTTAGGATCTCCAATATCCAGCTATCGAGTAGAATCTCAGATTTACGTCCTTAAAGTCAAATATTAGAACTTAACAAGTTCTAATCCAATAATTATGTGACTACTATATAGTTTAAGTAAGCAAATCAATGACCTAATTTATTAATATTTTACTCTCTTACCCAAATCTTGACTAAATAAATCAAGATTTAAGAATTTAGAACTTAAACTCTATGTTGAGTTCAAATTCCAAATCCTAGGTAATATCTTAGTAAGGATCTAGGGTTCACACTTAACACCCCAAATTAAAGATGAAGAGTCCTATAAGCTATAGGATTCAGGAACTAAGAACTTAGTGAAAGGCTATTCTACTGATTATAAGATAAAATAATCAATTAAGAACTTGAGAATTTAAGATCTATATTCAACCTTTAAGATAATTTCATTATCTTATTGATTGAATCATCCTATACCCACATGGAAGGTTTCAAAAGATTAAATAATCAATCATTAAATAATTTCAATTGGAGGTGATTCAGTTCAACTTGAAGATTTAAGTCTAAGATCTAAGATCTAAAGATCTGAAGTTTGATCACTTTAGACTTCTAATTAGAGTTTTGACTTAAGAGTTTTCATTTGTGATTCTCTTTAGAATCTAGGTTCATAATTAATTATAAGGAGCTTATTAAGGTTAAAATTGACAATTCCAAGTATTAGATTAACACTAAACCCATATTGACCTTCTTAGGTTACTTAAGATCTAAGGGTCTGAGTTTTGATCACTTTAGATCTTATGCTAAGATTTTACTTAGACATTTCCAATTACTTTTCTTTTAACACTTAATTCTTAAGTTATCTTAACTGAACTTATTAATGAGATAATTGACCATTTCAATTATTAGATTTAGAGTTTAATGCCATATGATCTTTATAAGTAAAACTTAAGATCTAAGCATCTTAATTAATAATTTAATGAGATCTTATGGATTAATGATTATATTAACACTATTATTGTTCTAGGATTTCAGAGAACATTTCCAATCTACTTTATAGTGGTTTACTGAAATTTTTCAATCTTTAAAGAACACTAAATCACATTTTGGTCAAAATGACCAAAATGCCCCTCTTAAGGCTAGAATTGGGATTTTAGGGTTTAATTACCCAAATTTGTTCTAATCTATTTTAATGTGTTTTATATTACTTAATGAAGGGGGAAAATACCCTTAATTTAGGTTTTGATGACCTAAATGATCTTAATTAGCACTAATCACTTAATTAAGCCACTTATGGTGATTAGTGAAATTAAGGCATTTTAGGGCAATCCAACCTTACACTTAGGTTCTACTAGACTTAATATGAGGTTAGGAACAATCCCCACCCAAATCAGAGGCTTAATTAGGGTTAAATTTACTTATCTTTGATTAGGGTGATTAAGGAGTGATTAAGAAAATTAATTATCTAAAATTAATTTTAAGGGTTTGGAATTGTTCCTTAGGATACAAGGAGTAATCAGAGCTCTTAAACTCATAAATTGGATATTTAGATGATTTTATATGATTTAATTAAAAATAGAGAGGATTTGGCAAATAATTTTTAATCCAACCATTATATATAAGATTTTATTTTATATTTAGGTTCCTTGAATTTTTCTGATTCAAATGGTATATTGGATCATACCATTTGGATATATATAACTAAAGTTATTTAATTAATTTATTCTGAATATTTATTTAAATTAAAACTGTAGGGTTTAATTAATTAAATTCACAATCATTAAAAATGCTATCCAATAATTATTAATTAGGCGTTGCCCAAAATCAGAACTGCGCGGGTCACGGGTTGGCCCGACCTAGAACCCGCGACTTCGTCTTCTTCCTCTCGACGGGTCCCGAGCCTGACAAATTTCAACGCTGAAATTCTCGGTGCTACGGCGACGGCAAGGGCTCAAATCGATCCCTACATGTTCCTTGAGTCAAGACGTGTCAATTGGGCCAAGAACCCCCATCTGGATCCCTCTGGATCGATGGGGTGCTACTCGACCGAGACGCCTTTGATACGGGCGTCTCAGGCCGACTGTGAGGAGAAAATTCTCCTCACAGAGGCCTTGATTCGACCGGGGTTCGATCCCTACACGTTCAGGGAGACTAGACGAGTCGAACCCCCAGCCTATCTTAACCTGAGGCACAGCCAATCACTGGGTCCTTACTTAGACTCAGCCATTGGCTCGGTGGCTAGCTCAGTCGATCGATACGATCGACTTGAGCTAGCTTAGCCCCAGGCGACAATGTCATTAGGTTTCTAGGTGGCTAAGGTTCACTAGGTGAAATCCAGGGCTCAATCCAAAGGACAGAATGGAAATGAGCTTAAGGAAATTTTAATGGGGAGAAGCCGTACCTGAAGTCGGGGTTGCAGGCTAAGCCGAGGGAAATTGAGATGCTCATAAGCTTCCTGCAGGTTAGACGATCGTGCACAGGGGTTTTGAACACCAGACGGGCCCTCTACTAGCAGTTCTAAGCTCTGGAATGCCGGGAAATCACTGAGGGGATGGGAGCTCTAGCAGGCCTTCAGCTAGGGAATTGGGGGTTCACAGTGAGCAAAGGGACTCACTGTGAAGTCCCGAGGGTATTTATAGGATGATGGGAGGTCCAGGATGGCTGCCGAGGTCTGGAGCCATGGCTTAGGCTCGGCCCGAGGGTCCTTGCCATTTTCTAGAAATTGGGAGGGTCTAAGCCTCCTGGGTCGCTCTACTAGGCTCGGCCACTTACAGAAAGGTTCTAACGGCCTAGCTGACCTGGCGCGAGGAGTGGCAGACCGGGTCACGTGGCTTAATTCGGTGGATTTTTCTCTGTTGGGCTGGATCCTCGCGAGAACGAAGATGAACAGTGTGGGGCTCACCGCAACCATCTGATGGCGAAGCCGTTGCGGATTGACGGCTTGATACGGGGTCCAAGTAACGGAACCGCGGTTTAAATCCCGCACGTCCGATCTGAGATGCTGATCGGGCGGGTAGGATTAGATCACAGCGCGCAGTATGAGGGCCGTTGGATCTAGCGCGCTGAGATGCATGCTTACCCATCGAGTGGCCGAAAGGCGTGCGCCGCCGTTGGGACCCTGCAGCGAATTTGCTGCGGTCCCGATAGCAAATCCCACGTTTATTTGTTTAATAAAAATTATTTTTAATTTAAATAAATCCAATTAAATAATTTATAATTATCTTAAATTTTTCAAATCCAATTTAGGATCAAATGAGCTCCAAAAATTCCCAAAAATTCACCCTTAACTAATTAGGGTATGAGGAATTCAAAAATGAAATCAGATTTCAATTTGGAGATCAAAATAATTTAAGTATTTTTCAGGGCTTAAAAATAGTCAAAAATACCAAATTTTACAATTTAGCTCCGATTGATTTCAAAGTTCTAGGTTTTTAAATGACCCATTGAATTTAATGGAATCAAAATCAAACATTGGTTTAGCTTAATTAAACTAGTTTTAGCTAGGGTAACAACCTAGGGTTGTTACAGACTCCCCCACTTAAGAATGATGTCGTCCCTGACATCACCTAAGTGAAGAAATATCCTGCTGCGACAATATGAGTTTAGATACCATTGAAAGAAGAGAAATGAATAGTACCTGAGTTTGCAAAGAGCTGGGGATATTTATTGCGCATATCCACATCTTTTTCCCAAGTAGATTCTTCTAACAATCGGTTCTTCCACTGAATTTTGACCATAGGAATTGAACGATTCCTTAGCTGTTTCTAATCACGAGCTAAAATTTCGATATGTTCTTCGGCATACGAAAGATTAGGTTGAATCTCTACTACTGGAAGTTGAACGAGATGAGAAGGGTCTCAAAGACATCTTCTCAATGAGGATACATGAAATACGTTGTGAACAGCTGCAAAGCCATCAGGTAGGCTTAGCTGGTAGGCAGACGACCCTACCTTGGCCAAGATTTTGAAAGGTCCAACTTAGCGGGGATTGAGTTTCCCAGCTACACCAAATCTGAAAACACCCTTCATTGGGCTGACCTTCAGATAAGCATAATCTCCCACATTGAATTCTAAGAGACGGTGGTGAGAGTAATGATACTTACTCTAATGATCTTGAGCTGAACAAATTCTCTGCTGAATTAACTTGATCTTACTACTAGTTTCTTCTACCAATTCTGAACCAAACAATTGAACACTTCCTGTTTCAGACCAGGCTAGTGGAGTATTGCATTTCTTCCATACAACACTTCATAAGGAGCCATCTTAATACTAGCTTGAAAACTGTTGTTGTAGGCAAATTCCACTAACGGGATGTGATCTTCCCAGGAACCAGCAAAATCAAGAATATAGAGTCTAAGTAAATCTTCCAGAACTTGATTTACTCTCTCAGTCTGACCATTCGTTTGAGGATGAAAGGCTGTACTCATGGCTAGAGTCGTACCCAGGATTTGATGCACAGCTTGCCAAAACTTGGAAGTAAATCTGTTGTCTCTATTAGATACGATTAACTTTGGAATCCCATGCAATCTGACAATCTCCTTGATGTAGAGTTTTGCTAACTTTTCTACAGAATCAGTTTGACGGATAGGAAGAAAATGTGATGATTTAGTTAAGCGGTCTACTATAACCCAGATCGCATCGGCACCTAATTTTGCACGAGGCAATCCCATGACAAAGTCCATGGATATATCAAACCATTTCCATTTAGGAATATCTAATGGATGCAAAAGACCACCAGGTCTTTGGTGTTTGGCCTTTACTAAATTACAGGCATGGCATTAGGCCACAAAGTCAGCTACATCTTTCTTCATACCTGGCCACCAAGATGATTGCTTCAAATATTAATACATCTTAGTACTGCCTGGGTGAATATGATACCCAGAATTATGGCCTTCGACTAAAACCTCTTGATGCATGGACTTAGGAATCCAAATCGATTACCTTGATAAACTACACCATTCTGCAATTGCAAATCCTGACGATGACCACCTTCAATATCTGCCTTAAATTTCAAATACTCATCATCTTTGGTTTGCGAGATAGAGACATCTCGGTGGAAAGTGGGTTCCACATTAATATTTGCTAATAGCGAACTCAGCATATCACCATTAACTAGAGAAATTTTGAGTTTACGAATTTTAGGTTCTAAGAAACTGGAGGCAATCATAGAGGTTAGAGTAGCACGATGACTAAGAGCATCGGCCACTACATTAGCCTTTCCTGGATGATATTGAATGCTAAGATCATAATCGATAATGAGCTCCAACCATCTTCTCTGGCGGCAATTCAATTCTCTCTGGGTGAAGATGTACTTCAAACTTTGATGATCAGTGAAAATTAAACATTGCACTCCGTACAGGTAGTGACGCCATATTTTAAGGAAAATATTACAGCTGCAAGTTCAAGGTCATGAACTGGATAATTTCGTTCGTGGGATTTTAGTTGACAAGAGGCGTAAGCAATTACCTTACCCTCTTGTATTAAAACACAACCTAGACCGATTCTAGAGGCATCAGTATATACCTGATAGTTCAAACCTTCTTTAGGTAGAATAAGAATTGGAGCGGTAGATAGAGCATCCTTTAGGGTTTGAAACGCTTCCTCGCACTCTGGGCTCCAAATGAATGGAACAGCCTTTTGTGTCAGTTTTGTCAACGGCGAAGCAATCTGGGAAAAGCCCTTAACGAACTTCCTGTAGTACCCTGCTAATCCCAGGAAACTTCTAATGTCGGTGACAGACTTAGGTTGAGCCCAGTCCTGAATAGCTCTTACTTTAATCTGATCTACCCGGATTCCCTGAGCATCAACCACGTGCCCCAAAAATGCAATGGAGTTAAGCCAAAACTCGCATTTGGAGAACTTGGCATAAAGTTGATGCTCATGCAAAGTTTCCAACACTAACCTCAGATGTTCTTCATGATCTCTCAAAGTTTAGAATATATGAGGATATCATCAATAAAGACGATCACAAACTTGTCCAGATACGGTTTTAGCACGCGCTGCATCAAATCCATAAAGATTGATGGTGCATTAGTGAGTCTGAATGACATCACCAAAAACTCAAAGTGTCCATAACGAGTACGGAACACAATCTTCCCTACATCGTCTTCCTTTACTCGTAGCTGGTGGTATCTAGACCTTAAATCGATCTTGGAAAATATCACATCTCTGGATAATTGGTCGAACAAATCATCGATTCTAGGCAGTGGGTATTTGTTCTTTATGGTGACCTTGTTCAGTTCACGATACTTTATGCACATACGCATAGATCCATCCTTCTTTTTCACAAATAAAACTGGCGCTCCCCAAGGAGACATGCTTGGCCTAATGAAACCTTTATCCAAGAGCTCTTGTAACTACCTGTTGAGTTCCTGAAGCTCCTTAGGTGCCATTCTATAAGGTGCTTTGGATATTGGTTGTGTACCAAGAATCAATTCAATAGAGAATTCCACTTCTCTGAAAGAAGGTACACTAGGCAAATCCTCTGGAAATACATCGATGAACTCTTTGACTAACTTACAATCAACAAGGGAGATATTTTCTTTTGTTTTGCCCATCATGGTGACTAAGTAGGCACTGCAACCTTTGCCAATCAGTTGTTTAGCTTTAATAGCATTTATTAAAGATAACTGCGTGCTAGTTTTTCCAACAAACATTTCAGGCTTACCTTGAGAATGGAGAGTGACTCTCTTTTTATGGCAGATTATCACAGCATTATTGTCACTGAGCCAATTCATCCCGAGGATGATGTCAAAGTTAGCTATCGGTAGGATGATTAGCTTAGCCTGAAATTCTTGATCGTTTATCGGGACTTTGATATTGCAAATTTATGAGCACTTAGTTGGATTCATGATGGAAGTCCAACACTCAATTTTTGTGTTAGGTTGCATGCGTGAAGTTTAAGATTATTAGCAAATTGTTATGAGAAGAATGACTGACTGGCACATGTATCGAACAATACGTTACAAGGCTGGTTATTGAAATAAAGTGTGCCTAAATTTACACAGTTTCGCATTAACAACTTGAAAAGATTTAAAATACAGAAAGACAATATAACAGGAGAGGTTTAAGGGTGTGTAACTGAAACCACATTGTTATCTTCTGCAGCTTCCATAGGAGTTAAAGCATATACTCGGGCAGGTCCAGCAGGACGATTGTTAGTCTGCCGTCGCTGGAAATTCCTAGGGTTGTTACAGACTCCCCCACTTAAGAACGATGTCATCCTCGACATCACTTAAGTGAAAAGAATGAAGCGGATATAGAATAATGAATTGAAATAAGCTAGAGTTAAGAAAGTACCTTGATTAAAAAGACTTGGGTAATTTTGTCCCATATCCACTTTTTTCTCCCAAGTGGCTTCATTTCATGATCAGTTCTTCCACTGAACTTTGATCACTGAAATAGAACGGTTACTTAATTGCTTTTGATCATGTTATAGAATCTAAACTAGTTCTTTAGTGTAAGTAAGATCAGGTTGAATATCTATTACTGGAAGTTGAATAAGATGGGAAGGATACTAAAGAAATTTTCTTAATGATGATACGTGGAATACATTATGAATAGCAGCAAAGTCTTTTGACAGTTCAAGTTTATAAGCTGCTGACTCAATCTTCTTTATGATCTTGAATAAACCTACATATCTTGGACTGAGTTTTCCTGAAACTCCAAAATGGTAAATCCTTTTCATTGGGCTGACATTTAAGTATACTAAATCTTCTTCTTGGAACTCAAGAGGATGGTAACGGTTATCATGATATTTACTCTGTCTATCTTGAGCTGTTCTGATTCTCTGTTGTATGAGCTTCACTTTCTTGTTTGTCTCTTCCACTAACTCTGAACCATACAATTGAATATCTCCTGTTTCAGACCAAGCTAGTGGAGTGGAGCACTTCCTACCATATAAAGCTTCATACAGTGCCATTTTGATACTTGACTGGAAACTTTTATTGTAAGCAAATTCCACTAAAAGAATGTGCTCTTCTCAAGATCCTAAAAAGTCCAACATACATAATCAGAGAAGATCTTCTAATACTTGATTAACTCTTTCTGTTTGGCCATCAGTTTGCGAGTGAAATGCAGTACTCATGGCTAAGGTGGTACCCAAATCTTGATGTACAGCCTGCCAAAATTTTGAAGTGAAATAGTTGTCTCTATCAGACACGATTGTTTTGGAAATTCCGTGCAATCTAACTATTTTCTTAATATATAGTTTCGCTAACTTCTCCTCCACTGAGTCAGTTTGATAGATAGGAATAAAGTGTGCTGCCTTAGTAAGACAATCGACTATAACCCATATTACATCAGCTCCAGATCTTTCATGAGGTAAGCCCATAATAAAATATACAGATATATCTGTACATTTTTATTCTGGAATCTCTAGTGGATGCAATAAACCACCAGGTTTTTGATGTTCTAATTTTTCTAAACAACAAGCATGGCACTTTGCAATGAATTCTACTACACTCTTTTTCATTCCTGGCCACCAGAATGATTGTTTTAAATCTTGATACAACTTAGAATTTCCTGGATGTATCTAATACCCTGAGCTGTGACCTTCAACTAAGATCTCATTTTGCATGGATTTGGGAATCCAAAGGCGATTGTGCATATAAATAGCACCTTTCTTGAAATTCAATTATGGACGAGGACCACTTTCTTTTGCAACTTTAAGATCTAAGTAGTCATCATCCTTCATTTGGTGGTAGAAATATCTCTATGAAAAGTAGGTTCTATATTATTTATAATATCATTATACTCATCAAGTTGCCACGAATTGGTGTAATATCCATCCTACAAAATTCATCCACTAATGAACTTTCTAAAATAATAGAATTAATAGTAGCATGACGACTTAAAGCATTAGCTACCACATTGGCTTTTCCCGAATGATACTAGATGTCTAAATGATAATCACTAATCAATTCTAGCCACCTTCTCTGCCTATAATTTAGTTTTCTTTGGGTAAATATGTATTTTAAACTTTGATGATCCGTAAAGATGGAGCATTGAACCCCATACAGATAATGGCACCAGATTTTTAAGGCAAAAACTAATGCCACAAGTTTCAGATCATGGACAGCATAGTTTCTCTCACGAGGCTTAAGTTGACGAGATGCGTATGCTATAACCTTGCCTTCTTGCATTAGAACGCATCCTAAGCCGATTCATGAAGCATCCGTATAGACTTGATAGTTAGCACCTTCTTTAGGAAAAACTAACATGGGAGCAAAAGATAACACATCTTTTAAAGTTTGAAATGTATTTTCACATTATGTTGACCAAATAAATAGAACTGCCTTTTGGGTCAACTTTGTTAAAGGAGATGCAATTTGGGAAAAACCTTTAACAAATTTTCTATAATATCCCGTTAGACCCAAAAAACTGCAGATCTCTGTCACGAATTTAGGTTGAACCCAACTTTGGATGGCACTGATTTTATTTTGATCAACACGAACACCTTGGGCATCTACCACATGCCCCAAGAAAGATACAGAGCTTAACCAAAACTGACATTTTGAAAACTTAGCATATTGTTCATTCTCTCATATTGCTTCCAGAACTATTCTTAAATGATTCTCATGTTCTTGCCAGGATTTGAATATATGAGAATATCGTCAATAAAGACTATAACAAATTTATCTAAGTATGGTCTCAGAATTCACTGCATTAAAAAGTTCATAAAAATTGAGGGTGCATTAGTGAGGCCAAAGGACATTACTAGAAATTTATAATGCCCATAGTTAGTACGAAATGATGTATTCTCAATATATATGTCTTTCACTTTCAATTGATGGTATCCAGATCTCAAATCGATCTTTGAGAATACAACTACACCTGATAACTAATCAAATAAGTCATCTATCAGAGGAAGAGGATACTTATTTTTAATGGTTACTTTGTTTAGTTCTCTATAGTCTATGCACATTCGCATAGACCCATACTTTTTTTTGACGAACAACACTGGAGCTCCCCAGGGGGACATACTAGGTTTTATAAAACCTTTATCCAAAAGCTCTTTTAATTGTTCTTTCAATTCTCGGAGTTCTTTAGGAGCCATCCTATAGGGTGCTTTTGATAATGGTTGAGTACCTGGAACTAGGTTAATAGCAAATTCTATCTCTCTTTTAGGTGGCAATCCAAGCAATTCATCAGGAAATACATCTGTGAATTCTTTAACTACTTTAATATCAGTAATATAAACTTCTCTTTTATTGCTCCCATCATGGTTACCAAAAATGCCATACAACATTTACTCACTAGCTTCTCTACTTGAAATGCATTTATTAAAGAGCCTTGAGTGCTAAACCTTCCCACAAAGGTTTCTGGGGTACCAGATGATTGAAGAATAATCTTCTTCTTTTGGCAATCTATAGTGGCATTATGCATACTAAGCCAATTCATGCCTAGTATAATATCAAAATTTGTAATGGGTAATACTATTAACTTAGCCTAAAAGGTTCTTTTATTCATCGGTACTTGTAGGTCGCAGAACTTAGTGGCACTTAGTTGAGCTCTGGGTGGAAGTCCAACATTTAAGGTTTTGTCAAGTTTATAATATGGTGATTTCATATCGTTAACAAAACTTTATGAGATGAAAGAATAACTAGCACCAGTATCAAATAATACATTATAGGGCTTCACTTCTATATTTATGGTGTCTATTTAACCATTTAAGTGAAAAAACATTTAATAAATATGGAAATGCTATAAGTAAGGAATTATTAAAGATGTGTACCTGAAACCACATTATTGTCTTTAGTGGCTTGAATTGGAGTAAGATTATAAACTCTGGATGTCCCAGCAGGTCTATTACTGGTTGCTTGGACCATTGCTTAGTTTGGAACTAAGTGTCGAGAGATATTTATTTGAATCTTGGTAGGAGCTTGGTTTTCTTTGACTGGAGGTGGCTTTAAGGCCATCCTTGGCTCCCTCTTATTCAAAGGAGTGGTCTGAATACTTGATTTCAATGAGAATGATTAATTTCAACTCCATCGATTGTTTTGAAAGCATTACATTGCTCATATCGGTGGCCCTAATGACCACATGTAAAACATCGATGATCAAAATGGTAACACTTCCCATAGGGATGGGACTTTTGACATTCTTGGTCCTGCTTGACAGATTCCTTAGCCACCATCTGACAAGCTCTCCCTTGATTGGGACGGTGGTGCTTGAAACTCTTATATCAATGGGAAGGAGTAATTTCTTTTCTCTTAATTTCTTTTACTGAATGGTGGTGCTAAACCACCCTTGCAGTCTCCACTATCTTCTCAAAGTTGGATAGTTGGAATGGAACAACATGATCCTTGATGGACTCACACAATCCACTTTGGAAATGATAGCACTTGTCTTCTTCAGTAGGTACTAGATTTGGTGTAAAATGAGCCAGTTTTTTGAATTCTGCTACATAGTCTGCCTCTGATCGGCTACCTTGAGTTAACTTTAATAAGGAATCACCGATAATATTATTTGAAGACGTACGTACGAAAGCTTCTTTGAAAACTTCTACAAACCAATCCCATTCAATGTCTTCTAATTCATACTCTTCAAAACGAGTTTCTCTTATATTATCCCACCAGTGTTCAGCCTCACCTTGAAGCAGAGGTGTGGCCAATCACACAGTTTGGTAGTTTAGACAGCTGAGACTTACCAAAATTTTCTCTATCGTCTTTAACCATGCCATTGTATCTATGGGAGATAAGGTTCTGTCAAATGTAGGTGGCCTCAATCTTAAGAAACTATGTAATATTCCATCACCAGATGATCGATTGGAATTAAATGAATGTGCAACTAGTGATGCAGATGAAGTACTGGCATTGACAGATGGAAGAGCAGATACCAGCTTTTGAATGGCTAGTTCCTGTTGGTTTAGAGTATTCATCACACTTCTCATAGAAACTGATTCATCCGCATTATTATCATTAGATGTTAGAACAATATTATTTGGGGGATCATTAGAAGATGGGACAGCATTAATTGGAGTATTGCTAGGAGAAGTAGCTGGATTCTTTTTTTGAAAATAAAATTAGCATTTTTAGTCTTATTAAAAAAGAACTAGAACATCACCAGCATTTCATTATTCTTCAAACATGGAGTTATTATAAATTAAGAAAACATAGAACAAATATTTATCATAATAAAGATCTTAGCCTATATACTTAGTAGAAAAAGCTATACAAAAATCTTGGTAAGTGAGTTTGCGATGCTCTCTTTGAAGTTTCTTGGATAAACTCTCATAAGTGTCAATCCACCATTCTCTTGTAAGATCTCTTAGAATACATAACACTACATCTACTTTAATATTATCTAGCCATTCCAAAGTGCTAAGAATATGGTTCACCCTTGCGAGCTATTCCTTAGTCAAAATGAGAAAATCAAGCCCTCTATAAGTGCCTTCCTTTAGTAGTTTATTTAATACTTGAGCTCCTTCATTTGACACCCCTTCTATAAATCTTCCTTGCTTTAGTCCCAGTTGAAATTCGTATCTCCAAATGGCCTCAAATAATTTTAAGTAACTCATGAATGCCATTCTTAAGTATCTTTTATGCCTATAATTATCATTAAATCCTTTTAGTTTGTTGAGCATATATTATTATTTAGATATTTATACTTTAGTGTTTACTATACTTTTCTCATTCCTTACTTTATTCTGAGTTATACTCATAATGATATGAATGTTGTTTCAAGTATTCATTTAGTGATGAAGTGGCAGAAGTACAATCCATTAGGTAGAGAAGAATACAAATTTCCAATCTGACACCTTATGGAGTTCTCTGATACCAACTGTGGCAGCCTTGCCCCGCCGTGGTCCCGTTAACTCTTAAGTTAACATAATTATGGTGGAGGGGTCACCTAAATGACAAGGTCCCTACTTATAATTAGATTAGGCACTTATCCTAATCCATCATAATTAATAACTTTGCCATTTAATAACTATTTCACTAAATGAAAAGTACAAGAAAGCAGGGTGCAGAAGCAAAAATAGTAAACATCCATTCATTACAATATAAAGTACTAAATATTCAACTCAGAATAAGTAGAGCAGTAAAAAGTTAACCATGTATTATTACAACATGATATTAAAAGATTAAGAAGATAATAAAACTAAAAATAAATACTCATCCTCACAAAGCAGAAAAGGAAATCTAAGGATCTTCAATAGCTTGCACCTCCTCCTAAATACTGTCTTCAAAAGGCTCCACAACCTCAAAAAGCTCAGAGTCTACTATTGTCAGTTTCACAATGATAAGGTCCCAGCCAATAAAAGAAAATATCTAATTAGATAAAATGTCTAAGCACATTTTATGATGCAGATTTTATTATGTTCTAATAGATATAACCATTAAATACATAACATACAAGCAAGTATAGGAGCAGAATGCGTATGAAAAGAATAAGGCAGTTATAAATAATAAGTTTATAACTTAAAAAAAGAGAAAGTAAGTACATACCTCCAACTATAGCTGCAACAAGGTTAGGCATAAAATAAAAAATAAATACCAATAAATATATCCTAAATATGCTTATGATCAATATAAACTCATGCTAATCAATATAAATTAAAAGAATATGTGAAACAATTAAGTAACTGAAGGTGTGACTAACATCCTATGAATGTAAACAATAAGTAAGACTAGCATCCTATAAGTATAAATAAAGCTAGTTTATGCACTAAGACATTAAATAAGAAAGTGCTAAGAATGTAAATTATAACAGAAAGTATGAAATTGAAACTGCTATGACTTAAACAAAACAATCAAACTTAAAGTAGAAATGCACCTAAATTAGTATTGCCAACAAGGGGAAAAAGGTTGCAAAGTCTAACAAATACCATCATAGCTGGTCATAGGTCTAGGCTTGGCCTGTACTAAAGTATAGGTATGGAAAAAGGCATACTAAATTGGCTACATTCTAAATAACCATAAGTTCAACAAAACACAACATTGATAAGACATATGCCAATGCTATTATGCAAATCAAGTTTGCCATGAGATACTTTTCAAATGTCTTATGTCCAATATATATGAACAAGGTATAAGGCTCAAAACAAGATAAGCAAAGCATCAATTTTCAAAGTGAGCAAGAGACTCTACTAGGATACAGGTCACATCCATTGTTATCTAATTTATTCATTCTATTTACTCTAAAATACACAAGTTCAGGATCTCCAATTCCTACTATCGAGTGCAACTCAGATTCACGACCTTATAAATTACAAATAATTAGGACTGGCCAAGTCCTGATTAGATTAATCACTATCGACTATAAGTTAAATAAATGAATCCAATCGACCTATTTGATATTTTTAAGAATTCAAAGCCCATATTGATTAAGCCAAATCAAGATGGAAGGATTAAGAGTTAAACTCCAAATATTAGGGTTCAATTGCTTAATCCAAAGGTGAACCTACAGGACTAAGGTTTTATCACCCAATCTCATTTATTAAGATTTAAGGCAAATCCTATTAAGGAAAGTCATACTTAATAGGATAGATCTATATTCTTAAATCTAAAGTTAAAAGATTAAATAATCAATAATAAACTATAAACATCTATAAACTATCAAAACTAAGGCTTCACATATTGAGTAACCTATTTTACTCAATAGGTGCACTCTAACTTAAGAGCTAATCCTAATTCCTAAGAAATGAGTTCTTAAATACTAAGATGAATTCTCATATACAAAACCTAACTATTATTATAAGAAAGGTTGGAAAAAGAATAAGAGGTTTAAAGAAGAGGTATGATGTGAGATGAATCTCACATCATACAACTAATAATTTACTATAAATTTTCATAAGGAAGAAAACTAAGGATTTTGATTAAAACTTAATTAATGGCTCAATTAAAATGAGATTTTATTCTAATTTACTAAACTTACTAATTTTAAGGATTAAAACATGAATTTAATACTTAAAAAGTACTAAACCCTAAAATTAGGCAAAATGACCAATTTGCCCCTCCTCAAGGGTCTAAAAATCTACTTTTTGAATTAAGGCTCTAAATTATAATTTTTCAATGGGTAATGATTACTTACTGTTTAATATGAAGTTAAATAGTAAGTACATCAATTTTGGATGATTATTAAGCTGTATGAGATCAAATTAAGGAATTTGACTCATAGGGGCAATTTTGTAATTTTACTTAATAAATTCTATTTTTTTTGTCAATTTATTATATCTTGCTATCTAAAGATTCTATAGAACCTAAAATAACTAAATTGTAATAGGTATTAGCTAAGTTATAGCCAAAATAAGGTTTAAGGCTAATATGGAAATTAGGGTTTCCTAAATGAGATAAAAAATCTAACATTTCCAAATTAGGTCCAAATTTAGTAAATTTAGTGGCTATAGCTTTTCTATAAACCATTGATTACTTTAATTGGGAGTAGACCCAAATTGGACCTCATTTGGTTAAGTTATGGCTTAATTAGGATTTATGGTGATTAGTGAGTGATTAGAAAAATAATCACAAAATCACTAAACCAATTACACCACTAGGCTCTATTCTACTCTATGAGTAGTCAAAACTAAAATTACTCAATTTGGATTATTAATTATGCTAATATTCACTAATTAAGTTTTAAGATGATTAGGGTTGATTAAGAGATCTAATCATTGGATCTAAAATATTTTTATAGTTTACTGTTAATTAGGTTTTCCTGATCAAAATTGTATTTTGGAAGACCTAACTTGGAGCTCAATTGACCAAGTTATGGTCAATTGAAGTTCTAGGGTTAAATAGGGTAATTAGGGATAGGTCATAAGAGTGATTAAACGAACACTAATCCAAAAAGAGAAATGAACACTACTAGGTTGTTCTAGAGGTTTTATTGATCACTTTAAGACTCATATTACCTATGTTTGGATTAGTGGTTAAAAGGTTATGAGCTTTGGAAGATTAGGGTTTAGGTCAAAAAAGTGATTAGTCAAAATATAAATCAAACAACAAAATTAACATTACTGGAATAATCTCGAAGCTTTGCTGACTACTTTGAGACCCATATTGGGTATGTTTGGGTAAACATACACAAAGTAATGGCCTAATGAAGTTTTGTGGCATTTAGGGTGATTATGGGGATCCTAAACGTCACAATGTGAAAAATAGCTCCAATTGCAAAAATTGATAGTGCCAAATTATTCCTTGATTTTTGCTGATCAATTTAATGTATTTATTTTCTATATTTGGATTTACCAATCTTGATTTATTAAATGCTAAGTTTAGGTTTTAAAATTAATTTATTTAAACCATATATTAATTTTAAATCCAGTCTTTATTAAATTGCGGCTAACTCAGATGGTGGGGGCCCGCCATACGCCTTCTACGGATGACACGCGCCGTGGGGTCCACTTCCAGATCTCTGGCTTCAACATGCGGCTGGACTCTTCGTCCCTTATTCGAGCGGAAGAGATCCGAAGGATCCAGCTAAGGCACGCCATACGGAGACCCATTGAGCATTGCCAGGAGCCAAACCACAAAGTGCCAGGTAGGGAATGCCAAGCTCTATCTAACGACACCTGAACTATTGAAAGAGGTGGTTGAAGTCATTGACGAACGATAGCCCTAGAACGACAATCACGGACAATATCAAAACAAACTAATTTGATTCAATACTGATTGTGCTTTGTGAAAAAGAACAATTGCTATAAATCCATTTAAATTTTGCATTCGAGCTTTGAGGATTTATAATCAAATAGAAAGAGTATGAGAATTGAAATTTTGAGTAATTTCTTTTGACAATACTAAAGCTCTAATGCAAGTTCTTAATCAAATCAAGCTACCTATACTTGATCGAACAATTAGATTTGCAAACATAGATATTTTGAAATGCAATAAGTTAAGCCTTTGATTTTATGAAATTAAAAGGAATTACATTTTGTTCAAAACTTGAGTCCATTCCACTTTCTCTTATGCTCTTTAGTTCAATCACAGAATTAAGCAATAATAATAGCAATATAAATAGAAAGATTCAATCGAATATAATGGAGAAGAAATCCAGTACCTTAGGGTTTAGGAGAAATCGCCAAGTCGCATGCCAGAAGGAGAACCAGACCCAATCGTCCTTCCTCAGCTAAAAGTATCCAAATCTGAAGTGAAATGGAGTATAAGGGAGGTTTTTAGGCGGTGCATTGAAACTTGCAAACGAGAGGAGATGGCCGATCACCGCGTGTCGAGTCACGAGACAAGCGGTGAATGCGCTCGACAGGGATGAAGGTGATGATTCACGATCGTCCGATTGGATCGATCGGACGATCCGGAGAAGAGGCGCACTGTTTAGATGGTGTTAAGGAAAGCGAACGATGCAATTTAAGAAGGAGACTGCGGCTGTTAATTGTATTTAAATAATATTAATATTATAATAATTTATTTAAATTTTATTAATCAAAATTAAATAATTAAACACTTTTTAAAATTTTCTAATATATCACCCCTAGCTAATTGAGGGGTGAGGAACGCAATGGCACAATCAGATTTTCTATTTGATGAGTATTTAATTATTCAATTTTTCTGGGGTATTTAATTAATATTAAAATATTCGATGAAAATCAACGACTTTCAAATGCATCCAAAACTTCACCCATAGCTAATTTGGGGGTGATGAACACCATGGCGAAGTCCAATTTTTGATTTGAGATCAAATTATATAGATCAATTTCTAGGGTTTCTGGAAATTCTCAAAATCAGGATTTGATCCATTTGATTCCTGATTTGGACTGGATCTTAGAGGTGAGTTCCTAATGACTTAATTAGTGTACTGAAATCTTAATTATGACTTGGATTAGACCTAATGACCTAAGTAATAGTCTTGTGCTCTAATTAGGTCATAGGGGTCTTCCACCTAGACCTAGTCCAAATCAGGAGTCAAATATATTAAATCATAATTTTTGATAAATCTAGAAACCCTAAATTTGACCTACCTAAATTAATCTTAGATCAAAAATTGGACTTCAGTTATTGCACTCATTGCTCCCAAATTAGCTAGGGGTAATATTTTGGTGGCAATCAGAAGTCGTCAAAATTTTGTCGGATATTTTAATAATATTTAAACACTCGGGAAATTAGAAAAATAAAATACTCGTCGATTCAAAAATTCGACCCTGCCGTTGCGTTCCTCGCCCCTCAATTAGCTAGGGGTGATGGCATTAGAAAATTTTGGGATGCATTTAATTACTCATTTTTAATTAATAAAATTTAAATAAAATTAATTAAATAAATATTATTTAATTTCCTACTTAACGGCGCCATCAGGGTTTCCCCCCTCACCGTCAGGAATCCCTAACGCCGCTCCTTCCGTCTGCCCCGATCATTTGATTGGAGCCGTTCGATCGGGACGATCGAACGGTCCCCGTACCTCTCCCTCGGTAGCTTCGTCGCCAGCCATGCGGCGTCCACCGCGTACCCTGGCCAGTCCGAGCGCCTCCTCACCTCGGCTGGTCCGTCTAAAGACCCATTAAACCCCCCTAACCTTCTCCTAAGTCTTGTTTCGAGTCCTAGGTCAAAGTCGTGCTGAACCTCTTTCAACCATCCGCCGAACCAGGCCTTCGAGCTCTGATCCCCATCATCCGACACTTGATACAGGTACTCCGATCCCTTATGCAATTAAATTGTGCATTTCAGTGATTGTCATGTTGAAGGATCGTTTGATCGAGCCACTGTGGATTCGATCGCTTCGAAAACCCTAGCCTTAATTCGCCTGATCGAAAGAGACGATCAGGTAAGGATCCGGGCTGTCGGATTGAGCGGATCCGATCCGTCAGATCGCAGCTCGCTCGGCCCGATCCACTCGGCATGTCTAAGCCGACCCGCCCGGCCCGCTATTAGCCCGAGCGTTTCGGCTTCCATCCGACTCAGCAGGGTGGGTCCTGCAGCACGCCGCTCGCACCCCTTGTTGCGCGATGTGTTTCCTGTGGTACCCATAGCGTGTCGCTCGTGCCCTCGCTGCGAGACGCATGTGGTGTGGTGCCCACACCTTTGGCTGCTGCGCCGATTCAGCCAGCAGGTGGGCCCCACTTTCTCTGCCGCACCACTCTGATTTCGCCACGGGGCCGTAGCGGGTCCCGCCGCCATTAATGCATGCAGAAGTCCAATTAAATGAATTTAATTATATATACATACATACATATATATATATATATATATATATATATAAATATATATACTTAAATATAGAAATATTGCTGTTAGTTTAATTAATTAATATTAAAAGTAATTATAGCCTAATTAATTAATTAATCATAATTATTAGTTAGCTTAATTAGTTTAATTAATCGTTATCAGTAGTTAGTTAATTAGTTTAAATAATTAACATTCTTAATTTAGCTAGTTAATTAAAAACAGAAAGTATTTTTATTTATTTATTTAATACTAAGTAGTTAATATATAGATATATATATCAATTAAATTTCAAACAGTAGGTTTCTAGGTTTATTTAAGTTGATTAAGTTCTTTAGTTAAGACAATAATTAAGTTTAATCACTGTCAAACTTAGTTTAAATTATAAACAGTAACTTAGTCTAATTAGATTAATTATTAACTAATTAATTAAAAACATTTATTATATATAAATTAATTAATTAGTAAAGTAGATTAATTAAATAATCTTATTAGTTAACTTTAGTTAATTTAATTAATTAACTACTTAATCTAAATAGTAAGTATACTTAATAATTAGTAATTAATAAATTAATATAATTCAGAAAGATATCGCAATGAATGAATCATTTAATTAAAATTGATTAATTTAAATAAAATTTTAAAGTGTCTTAACTTTAAAAATAATGATCCAAACATATCAAATATATGTCTCCTTTTACTCAGAAAAATAAAATGAATCAAATGAAGTAGTTCAAAAATTTGATTCAGGGTGTATTTAACATAGTGATATTTTAGGACCTAAACAAACTCATACAACTTTGTACCTAGTTATCCAAATATAAATAAAATGGGTCTTAAAGTGATCAGAAGAACAGCTCTATCTCTGTGATAGTATTAGTTTTCTCATTTGAAGCTTAGTTTGTGAAGTGATATTTAGGACCCTCACCCAAAAAATTCAAAGTGCTAACTAGCTTAGAATTTTTGTGCCAATAGTAACTAAAATAATATTTAAGTTCTAAACCCTAGAAAATTAGAAATGACTAAAAAACCCATAACCATAGTTAGGCCATAACTTGACAAATTAAAGTTCAAATTAGGTTTACTCCTAATCAATGTAAGTGTGTTATAGGGAAGCTATAGACACTAAGTTTGTTGAATTTAGACCTCAAATGGAAAAGCTCAATTTTTGCCCCCTTAACTTTAGGAAAATTATCGAATTGCCCTTGGATCTTAGGACATCCATAACTTAGCCATTTATCTCAGAATTTAGTGTTTTTAGACCCTATGGAATCCTTGAAAAGCAACCAACAGTAAATTATATAAAGATTTAGATTTCATTAGGTGTAAATTATTAAATTGTCCATTAGGTTATAATCCTTAGTTTGGACCTATAGGACCCATTTTTTACCCAAATTGAGTGTACTTACTATCTATCTTCATGATAGACAGTAAAAAATCATTTGACAGTAAGAAATTCTAACTTTAAGCTCTAACTAAAAAAGTAACTTTTTGGATCCTAAATTAGAGGCAAAATGGCCATTTTGCTCAAAATTTAGGTTAAGTGTCCTAGCCCTCCTAAATTATCTTATAAATTATTAAAATCAATATTAAAACTATATTAGAATCTTATAAGTGAGTAAAATCATCTATTCAATCAAATTGGTTAAATTCCTTAAAATTCCTCTGAGTATTTTCCTTAGGAATTCACACTTCACATTAGGACTATTCCTAAGACTAGGACTAGTTCATAAGTTAAATTTTATTCATTAAATAATGGGGATATTCAATGAATAAAACCTTAGTTTTATTAGTTTCTAGATTGTTACAACTTAATTTTAATTATTTTGTCTTTTAATCTTAGACTTAGGATATGAGAATCATCCTATTGAGTTTGACTTTGCTCAATGGGATTTACCCTAATTTGTAGTTCACTCTTAGTAATACACTAGATTCCTTAGACAGTACCTTTAGATTATATGATTTAACCCAAACTCATGGTGTTTAAACCATAATCCCTAGTTTAGTAGATCTTGATCAGATCTTAGTTTAGAACATCTGAATTCATCAAATTAGGACATTGTGATTTATCTATTAATTTATAGTAGTATTTGATTGAATTTGATTAGAAACTAGTCAGTTCTAATCCTTTTAACTTATAAGGATGTGTTTCTAAGTTACACTCGATAGTAGGAATTGGAGATCTTGAGCTTGTGTAACATAGAATAGTTAGAATAGTTTAATTAGATAACAAATGATATCATCATGTTTTACTAGAGTCTCTTGCTCACTTTTGAATTTTGTTGCTTATGTATTCCTTGAAATTTGTCCATTAAATCCTTGGACATATCATACAAGAACATTGTTGCATGAAAATGAAAACTTAGAATATTTAGGAAAACTTTGCATTAAATTCAGTTATTGGTTGATTCTTGCGCAATAGTACCCCAATGGACAGGGGAAGGTGAGATAAGGTTTACTTAACTTCACTCATTGAGAAGTGTGTTGTTAAGTTTAGAATCTAAATAGTCTTGCAAATGTGTTAGACCCCTCAACTACTTCTAAAATTGTCCTTAAAAATAAAGTAAATAACTAAAATATGAATTGCATGTGTTAATACTGCCTTTCAGTTCAGTTATATATTTTTTGCCTAGTCTCCTTGTTGACGCTAGGAGAAAATTCTCTGCCTTAGCTACTTATGTCGCCAAGAATATTTCTGCCTATGCCTCCTTATTGATGCTAGAAGAAATAATTTTTGTCGCCTTAGCCTCCTTGTTGATGCTAAGAATCATTTTGATTTCAGCAGACTAGATTTAGCCCCCATCTATATGGCAATTAATACATAGTTTTCATTGTTTTACTTATATTTGATTTCTGTTTCTAGCTATGCTTTTCAATTTATTTTACTTCAGTTAGTTATTTTACTTGCTTTACTTATATATTATAGGATGCTAGACTTATCATTGCTTATTTATATGTACCACAATTAGAATTATTTTTTCTAAATTTGCATGTCTTATGATCATTAGCATGTTTAGGATGTAGTTTTTCTTTTCAGTATTTTATTTACTCATTTATACATATATGCCTAGACTTGTCTTTAGTTTTCTTTTAAGGTATGTCTTTGGCCTCATCTTTATTTAGTTATAAATGCTTAATTTATAACTAATCACTTTTCCATTTGATGCTTGTTGCTCTTAGTTTATTTTCTACTGCTTTAAGTTTAGAAAAATGGTGATATTAATAAATGTATAACAAAATTTCAGCTTAAAATGTACTTAGACAATTTGTCTAATAAGATTTTTTTATTATTTAGCTGGGGCCTTGGCATTGTGAAACCGACAATATTAGAACTTGAGCAGTTCGAAGATCCAGTCCCTGTGGAGGAACCATTTCTAGAGGAGGTGCAACAGATTGGAGCTGAAGAACCCTAGTTTCTTTTACTATACTCATGAGAATGAGTGATGCATTTTATTTCATTTTGAACTTAAAGTAAATTTTGTAATAATACAAGTACAATTATGACTGTGTTTACTTTTCTGCACTGTTACTTTCTGAGCTATGTTTCATTTTGTTTCTCAATTGATGTATGGTGAAATAGATGTATTCTTTATTTTATATGCTTCTGTACTCTGTACTTGTATTAATTTAGTGACTGATAGTATATTTTTCATTCTGTGCATATCCTTCCCTTATTAGTGGATTATGGATCTTATCTAGTCCAGTGATAAGTGAGGGATTTGCCAGAGTGGCACACCACCCCTTAAGTCAAATCTTGCGGATTAGGGGGTGGGGCGTCACAGGGATCCATGACAAAGACTTGATACAATGTTCTTGAGATCCAAAGCATAGGCGATGGATGGAAGATGAAAAAAGTGACAAACAAAATAAAGAACAAAACAGCTTCAAGCATGAATCCCATGCATTCATGAGAAAATATTACAAAGACCATAAAATGCTCTTATATCAAAAATTGAATTTAGAAGCATCAATAGCTCAAAAAGTGTGTAAAAAATATTTATATAACTACAATATTTAATTTACCTAATACTTGCTTATTCTAATCATAGTAAAATATTTTAGTATTCGTAGAGAGAATATATTGTCCCATACATAGTAAGAACAAACAAATTTTACGAATGAAAATAATTGTATTTGCCACAAACAAAACTAAAAAATTAATGATTAGATGTACAAAAAATATGTTTACAATAATAACGACTATATAATTTCAATATAAAGTGTATCAAGAGATTAGAGAACAAATATGCAAAACTTAGCTTTGAGATATTTATTGCAGAAGTATAAAACACAAATTTAAATATTTAATATTATTTAATATTTGTAAACTCACATATCAATTCATGTAAATTTTAAAATGAATGTTGATGTGTGTTCGTGTATTGATTTTCAAGTAAAAGTTTTTTAATCAAATAATAATAATAAAAATTAAAATGAATACTTTTAATAGAGATTAAGTATGAAAATCACATACTTTAATAGATTTAGTTGATGATACATAAGAAATTATTGTGTTGCTAGCCTGAAATAATGAATAATAATTAAACTGCATTATGCAGCTGGAGCACAACATTTCTGACATAGAAATGAATCAAAATAAAGAAAAAAATTAAATATGATAACAAAAATATAATTGATAAAACTAAAGTTAACATTTACCTTGAAAACTTGATGATGGAGAGCAAAATAAACCTGCAAGCAAATAATTTCCTTGGACAATTTGAGTGCATTGATTGCTTGAAGACATCAAGACATCCATAATGACTCAATAATACAAAAAATGTAAGAATAGAAATTGTGTTCAAACAAATAATATTCAATCAATGAAGGTACTGCTTATAGAATATAAATTAAATAAAAGCTATGCTTAAACTGACATATAAGTATTTTTGTTTTTATTGAATGTAATCTCAAACAGTAATCGACAATGTATAATTTCAATATAAAGTGTATAAGAGATTAAAGAACAAACTTATCTCACTTAGCTTTGAGATATTTATTGCATATGTATAAAATACAAATTTAAATATTTAATATTATTTAATATTTGTAACATCACATATCAATTCATTTAAAGTTTGAAATGATTGCTGATGTGTGTTCGTGCATTGATTTTCAAGTAAAAGTGAAATGCCAATATTTCTTAACAATTGAGACAAAAATAGCATGCAACATAAAGAGAATGAAATATTAAGACTCTTCACAAATGCTCTTAATTTTTTCAAAAAATAGATGCATCAAAAATTAAAAAAATAGTTCATAAAACCCCACACAAAATAAAATCAACTCAACATGTATTACTTTCAAAAGAAATCCAAGTTGTATATTAATGAATCATGCTAAAAGATCACAAATGGCAGGACCCTCTCACTTGATCTTTTTGTCATATAAAAGTATAAACAAAAAAAAGAAGACAAAACCATCTATTACCGCACAATGTACGAAGGCGGAAACACACAAAAAAGAGAGCTAACAATTAAATAACATATTATCATAAGCTTAAAGAGCAGGCAGAAGTCCTCACATTATATGCATATTAAGCACCCAAATTTTAATTTTTACAAAAAAAATACCCTCATCGCCTCAATTCCCAAAGCACAACACCTAAGTTTGCTTACAATGAGAAAAGCTGGTAGAACCGTGAAATGATAGTGCTTTATTTATAAATTTTAATATTTGGGGTTTGAATATATATATATATATATATATATATTATAAAGACAATATGTGAACAATTAGAACATATTATGCCTAACTATAGTAATCTTAAGGTTTGTGGTAAGCAAGGATCCCATCCTAATCAAGTGGCACATTATTAATACTTTTTTTCAAATCCCAAGGCAATTATTATAAGCATATACAAGAAAATTTGATAAACAAAAATTAAATGTGTCTCTTATGAAACACATGCATTGCACGAAAAATACCTCAAACGACTCTTATGTTCAAAGACTACAAATTGCTCATATAAATTGCTCGTGCTTTTAAAAACAATAACATGCGGAGCATAATGATATTGTCATTATAATTTTTCATAAAAGGCATTCAAAGTCCATTTTAAATAATAAAAAATGTATTGCCCATTCAAAATTGTTTTGATTGAATTTAATTAACTTATTAAGCTAATATTTCTAGTCAAAATCTACAAAATAAATAATTTTTAGAAAATTCAATAACAATTCAAGAGGATGGCAACAAATATTATTATTTGCAATTTCATATATTTTTAAAGACATCCATACATACATTATTGTTCGCCAAAAATAGAGATACTAAAGCTAAATAATTTTACACCTAAAGTCCCCCTTAATTTGGAAGTTATTTTATTACCTTAAAGAATCAATTCCTCTCCTTAGGCTCAATTTCCCTGTCAATTCTACCTTAAAAAAAGAGATTAAAAAAAATCAATAATAACTAATGCACAAAATATAATTCAAAAAATTATTTACTAAGAAACAAATATGATCACTATATTTTCTCCAATTGAAGACAATATGCAAAATTTATACTAATTATAAGAAAAATACAAAATTCACAATTAGACTCCTGAAAAACTCGTAAGAAAATAATTTACACACATAATACCTAAGTCATCATATGCATCTATTTGTTATTAATGTTATATACAAAATAAATTATCACATTTCTTTTTATTTTTGTGAGATTAATATATTTTATTGCAATAAAAAATAGATGTTTGATACACTACAAAAAGAATTATGACACATTCAACCAAGATAAAAATTTGCAATGGATGGTTAGAGATCAGTACGAAAGTGCTCATAATCTTCTAACGTATGTACGTGTATATTTGTAGCGCCCCGCCTCGTTGCCGTGCGCAAAAAAGAGGTAATCCATAATGGTAATCCACAACTAACCCATCTTCTCGAATAGGCTCACTAAAACTAGCCACACTGAAGGCTGCTGACTCGAACCCAAGAGTAGGGTCGAGAGCTAATACTTAAGATAGAAGTAGAATACTTATCTTAAGTATTAGACTAATACGTACATTAGATTTAAAAAGGTAAACAGGAATCCAATATATATTATCAATATATATCAGCATTTCCAGTATGCTGATTACATCATAATACTAAGTATATTAGTAGTATGTAGAGTGCGGAAGTTAAAGCGAAATATCCAGAATAGATTCATCACAGAACAGTAGAAGCATTCATCTCAGAAAAAAAAAGTAAAATACATTCAGAATTATTACAGACTGATTAAAATAAGGCAAAAGTAAAGTCTATCTAAAGTACTAAAAGCAAAAACAATAAAATAAAAGGTAAAAGACGGATCCACTAAGGCTCCATGTACTCCTCCTGGATCTCCGGCAAGTCCTCCTGCCCTGTCTCAACAAGCTGCTCAGAATCTAGCAAATTGTCGGATCCCAAAAGTACGCCATGTTAGACAAGAAGTTTAACACATCACAATTAAACTAAACAGTAGTAAAGTAAATGCAAGTAACCAATAAAGTAAATAAAACTGTAGAAAATAATGGTAAAGGCACTGAGTAACTGAACTATAAAGACTGAACAAAGTAAAGCTGAATTGAGATTTGAATACTGAAAGTAAGAGAAAACATCAATTGCTTAGAAACCAATGTAAGAATATCTAATATTGTACTATATGCCACTGGGATAATGCATCCAAATATGCTGCAACACAGTATGCCACAGATATATAACATAACTATCACTGAAAGGCTATGAGTCATATGGTCTAATGTACACATACATCCAGTTGGAATACAGTTTACTATAATGCTGATGCATCATGAAATTCCCCAGTCAATTTATGCAACATTCTGTAACCCATAAATTATCAGTGATACTTATACATTACCATATGAGTCATTCATCATACTCATGCTCATACTCATGTCCATGCTTCTATTATATATGAGTAAAATCTAGAAATCTATAAATGCTTTGAAGTACCATGTAAGGTCTCATTTGTGCAGAATCCTAATAAAAGGATTCTGACGCCTAACTTCTTGAAGGATGATTGGTTAAACTTGAGAATTTACTTATAAATCATTAGACGCGGAGATAGTATACACACACACACACACACACACACACACACACACACACATATATATATATATATATATATATATATATATATCATACTTCCAAGAGGGGTAATTTCTAACTCTTAGTTTGATTAAGCCACCATAACAAAGCAATTTTCGATAGGAGGCATCACCCGATGGCGACTTGTATCTTAAGCTAAGCTATTAAAATACCCAATTCACAAGCGCACTTAGTGTTCCAAAGAGGGTGTCTAGGATCATGTAGTTTGCTTGAAGCACACCTATGGAAGCAATCTTCAATAGGAGGCATCACCCATTGGTGATTTTTATTCAAACAAACTATAATCTAAATTCCCTAATCATAACACTCTTAGGATTAACTGATTTAGTCTAAGTGAGACTATGCCCGACTAAACTCGTAGGATAGAACACATATATAATCTATACTAAGATGAATCAACCAATCTTGATTAATATTAGGATAGCCCAGTACTATGGGTATACCCTACCATACCTTCCAATAATCAAAGTTGAACAATTCTATTTATTCCATAAGGATTTATTAATAATATCAATTCTTATGCTAAATGGGTGAGTCCTACATAAAGCTCTAAGAATGTGATCAAAAGATCACTCAATGTACATTCTACCATAAGGAGAAGTGTCATTCTAAGTATCTTAGGTGATTCTTACCACGAGCGGTTATAATCAACTTCTAAGGTTAAAGGGATCATCTAAGATTCTACCTCAATAAATTTCAAAGGTTCTTCCTACCTCAATATATAATTAATTAAGGTGTTTAAATATTTTAGATAAGCTTAATAGTGAGATACTTGAGATCCCACACTCTCACTTCTACTTATAGGTTTTACTTATTATTTAAGTTCAGAGTGGTCAGATTAGATGGTTAGATCACCTGATCATATGTTATTCTAAAATCATGGGGATAAATCCAGAATATTGTTAGAGTTAGATCAGTTTATTAAGTTAATATAATTTTATTAATCATCTTATGCTAATAGTCTTATTTAAGAGAAAATTAAGGATCCAAAGCTCAGATTCATCACATGGCTTATTTATTATCTGTATCATTTCTAGTTCAATGGTTTAAGATCAATATCAAATCAGGTGCATTATTGGAATAATGTCAATTGCATTATCTTGAAATCAAGCCATTTAATTAAGGTTTAAGAGTTTGGATCTTAATCAAATAGATTAGGATTTAACTCCTACTCAAGTCTAATTAAGATCAAGTATTTATTTATAGATCAAATGTCAAATTAGTGAATTAGGGATGTATTATTGGTGGCAATCTTTGATCTAGATCAAGTCTTAATAGCTTGATCAAAGTCTTAAGACTTCTTAAGGTTAATAAGAATAATTAATTTCTCAATTTTAGGTTTATTCAATTTATTCATCATAAATTGGCATACATAGTTTAAATACATCTACCTTACTATTATGAAGCATATTAATAGAAAACATCAGAAAAATAGAAAGTAATTAGTGCTAATCAAACCCTAAACTAATTCAAAAGGATTAGCACATAATCACATATCTGGCCATCAGAGTTTCATACAACTTGGCATCTAAGTTCTATTCAATCATATATTTAATCAGAGACTAAGTTTGCTAAGATCTAATGATTAAAAATACTAATTGTTACTAATCATGGTTTAACAAGATTAGGGCTAAGTTAAAATACAGAAATTAGAAAAATAAACTACTTAGCACATTCATTCTACTAATCTTAAGGAAACTAATGGCACCATATACATGCAATTTGGCTAAGTACACATGGTAACCAATCATAATTAAGATTTGACATAATTAGGCAAAAATGGAAAATCTAACTATTAGATATTCAATATTATTTTATATTCAGATCATTGATGATTTTTTGAGTAATTTGCTATATAATATCATAGGATTTGGATCAGTGGATTGAAAGTTATCACATTAATTTAATTTGTAATTTTCCAATTTAATTCCCCTATGATTGGATTAATTGGATTATTTTCCTTTAGGAAAATAATTCCAATTAATTGGAATATTAAATATGGGCTCGGCCCATTAGCCAAACAGTGTGGGTCGACCAGGGCCCGGGGAACCCGACACTGTCGCACAGCGCGGGTCACGGGCTGACCCGGCCCGTACAGTGCCATCGTCCCCGCCTCGACTCCTCTCGGTAGAGGCTAATCCGAGAAACCCTAGATTGCAAAATTCTCAGTCTAGATTGCACGCCTTGGCCTCAGGTCAATGGAGAATCGATCCTCTAGCCAAAATGCACCAATTGACACTCGAAGCCCCCTACGAGGTGGTCAGCATCGGCCGGTCCTAATTCACCCGAGAGTTCCCTTAATGGAGCTACTATGGGGAGACAATTCTCCCAACAGAGGCCATGCCAGACCTAGGGCTCGATCCCAACACCATCAGGGAGGTGAGACGGATCAAAGCCCCCTGGTCTGAGGGCCTGAGGTGGGCTGGAATGCTGGGACCTTACTCGACCCGAGGCGTTCCTTAAGGACTTAGACAGATCGATCGATTCGATTGATCGGGGCTAGCTCAGGGCGTAATTACGATAACAATGAGTTTAAAATGACAATAAGCATCAAGACGAATCAAATGGAAAGGAGCCCGAGCCTCATTGACTCAAGGCTTGCAAACGGGGGTACCTAGTATTTTGACGGGGGACTTGCAGATAATGCAGGGGTCAATGCCGGGCTTGCTGAGCTTCCTAAGGGCCCTCTAAGAGTTTTTGAAAGCAAGGAGACTCTTCTATCAGCGGTACGCACATTGGGAACGCCTGGATTTTCAGCCGACCAGTAATGGCGATTTGGGAGCAGAGGAGATATTGGACTCAATAAAGCAGCAAAAGGGCATCAAGGAAGAGTGCTAAGGCCATTTATAGCCTCAGCAGGGAATATGGAAGGTTCTAGAGGGTCGATATTGGGCTGGAAAGGCCCGAGAAGTCGAGCCATGGCCGAGCTCTCGATTTTCTAGTTTGAGCTTGGCCGGATCACGGGGCCCGACCAAGACTGATATGCCGTTGAGGAAAGATCCCCATGGCTTGCTGAGGTGGAACGAGTAGTGGGGGATAGGCCAGGCTGTCCAGGTTCCGCGGGATTTCTTCGGTCGGATGCGGGCGAAGTGAAGACGAAGATCCACAGTGCGGGTATGGGCCGTCTGATGGATCGATTAGGACCGCGGAACGGTCCTGATGGACTGGATCCTAACGGCCATATCCGATCTGATCTGGACCATAGGATCCACTGGGTGGATCTGACGACGGATTCGCGACCCCGCAAGATCAAATCCTGGCCATTGGATAGGAAGAAGCAACGATGAGATCTGCGGGACTCTGCTGTCGCGCGACCCGGGCTCCGCAGCTTATCGCCCGTGGTTCGCACAGCGGATTCCGACCGTTTATGCGGGTATACGGTATTATTTCAATTTCAAATTGTTGGGAACCCTAAAGTGCAATTAGACCAATTTAATTAAATTTGAATTATGGTCTTAAAGATCTCCAAATTGCACTAAACTTTCACCCCTAGCTAATTTAGGGGTGAGCAATTCAAAAATGCAATAAAATTAGAATTCCGAGATTAAAATATTTTAGGTCTAATCTAGAGCATCTAGACTGATCAAAATATCATCTTGGACTTAAAGAAGTCCAATTGACTGCAAATTTTCAGCATTAGCTTAACTTGATATTATAAAGGCAATGGCATTGAAATTAATGATTAATTAGATTATAGATTAGTAGGGTAATAATCTGAAGTTATTACAATATCTCTCATAAGTCACTTAAACATATGAGTTAGATATTTGAATTTTCATATACAATCTTTACAATTTGAAAGAATTACTTACATATGATACCCAAATCTTTTCAAGACCCTTTTTTGTAAGCAAATCATTTCTTGGACATTCATACAAAATAAAAAAAGAATCATTTTTGTGCATTCATATAGTGAAATACATTTTATAAAAGTATGCATCAAAAAACGAGTAGCATTGGTAGCATTCATATTATGCGGAGGCATCAACACAGGAAAAAAAAAATTTGAAAGCCATCGAATTAGATTAAATATATTGTAAGATATTAATTTATTTTTATTAAGTCTTATATTCATAACTTAATCTAGCAAATAGGTAAGAAATTAAATTTTATTTTAATTTGAAAAAAATAAATAAAAAATGGGTAAAATGAATTGTGTTTAACTGAAGATTATTTAGAAACCAAAAATTATTTAGACTAATCTTAACAATCATTAAAAAAAATACACACTTATTTTTTGGTAGTCATATTGTAAAATAATTAAGGCTTGCATTCATTTGATTTGTTATTTTATTATTATTTTATATGAGAATTTGGGTTATGTTGAGTCCCATTAAATAAATAATCCTCAACTCAATCTATATTTTATTAAGAAGAGAAGCGAAGAGACCAATTGCAAGAAAAGAGGTGAAGAAATGATGCAGAATTAATTGCAAGGAAAGAGGTGAAGAAATGATGCAGAATTAAGAAAAAAATGAAATTTTGAGAAAAATCCCTTACCTCAACGAAAATAAAAAGCCTATTGATGCGAAGTTGGCGAAAAAAATTGACCAGTCAGTTCATTTTTTTTTATTCTAGATTTTTCTCTTCTCACAAAAACTTGCTATTTCTAAACTTAAGATACTCATAAATACTTGTTTAATTTCTCTCCCAATCTCAATATATATATATAATGGATTAATTTTTAATTAATATTAAAATAAAACATACGTTACATTTTGTGAAAGAAGATAAAATGTTGAAACTCTCGTGGAATAGAACCTTTCATCCGGAGCTAGGGCAGACATTTTGACTCGACTCGAAAATATTTGAGTCGAGTTCGAGTCATACATTTTGACTCAAACTGTATTTAAAATGATTTGAAATGACTCAAACTCGATCACAAACTCAACTAGAACTCGACTCGAACTCGAACTTGAACAAGTTTGACTCAAATTCGAGAATGGGCTGACTTGACTCAAAGTCAGGCCTATCTGGAGCAAACACAAGTAAATGTTAATTGGATAAGATAAAATGCACAAGCTCACATGTACACAGAAGAAAATCATGATTTTTACATCAAAAATGAGAAAAACACATAGTTACCCCTTGAAAAATATACTATGAATATATGAAGAAGACTACAAACATATAATTTCATAGTCACAAACATAGTAATTTATAGGTATTGGATTGAAACACATTTCATAAATGCAACATATCTATTTTAGAAGCTTTGAAATGACCTTTATGATGCTTCTTGTTGTTTTGGCCTTCCTGAATCCACATGAGGCTCCAACGCTCAATTACTTGGTGTTTCCTCTTTAAAGTTCTCTAGTAGCTCCCTTTCTACCCGGGGTTGAGTTTTTGTTTTGGTTTTGTCCAAGTAGACTTTTGTAAAATACAAAGTTTTAAATTTTATTTATCTTGATTTTTATTTAATCAAATTACATAATAATTTGGCTCAATAATATTTTAAGATTGTTATGCATACTTTTAGAATTTGTTTGGTAAATTTTGGATAACTTTTCTAATTGAGGACTTTCCGAGTTATTTTAATGTATGGATTTAATTAGAAAAATTTAGATAATTAAACTTACCGCCAAATCAAAAGCGGAGTTCATAATTAAGTTCCTTACCCCTAAACTAGCTAGGGGTAAAAGTTGTGAGATGTTTTGGAGCTTGTGTAATCGCATAAACTTAATTATCAAATTAATTATTCAAATTAGCAAGTGGGGCCTGCCACCTCTTCCCTACTTTCAGCCTATCCTCTTAAGACCTATTTATCCTCCCCACTAGCAGCAAATGATAAGCTACTCTAATTTATTCCCTAGCCAACATAATTTTCCCACTTGCAGCAAAGCATGAAACTCTATAGCTTACCTATAACAATCCTAGTTGTTATCCTAGCTAAATTCAGATTAATTAAGTCAAGTCAAGCTCTAATTTTGATTCCATTAGACTCAATAGATTATTTAAACATAATCTTAGAAGTTTAAAATTTATTAGAGCTAAATTGAGAATTTTAGTATTTTTGTCTATTTTTAAGCCCTAGAAAATACCTGAATTAATTTGATCTTCAATTAAAAATCTAATTTTATTTTTAAATTCATCACACCTATTTTAGCTAAGGGTGAATTTTGAGAATTTTTGGAGCTCATTTAAGTCTAAATTGAATTTAGAATTTAATTATAATTAATTATATATTATTATATTAAATTTAATTATTAATTAAAATAAATAGGCGAGATTTTCTGTCGGGACCGTGGCAGATCCGCTGCGGGGTCCCGACAGTGGCACATAGGTGCAAGCCACTCGATGCGTTAGCACGCATCTTAGTGCGTTTGATCCAAGGATTATCTAAAATTCAAAACAGATATTGAAGGTGGTCGTTGTCATGAGTTGCAAATGCGCAATGGCGTAATTAATCAAAATAATCATTTGTGGATTCCTAAATCCATGCATCGTAAAGTGTTGGTTGAATGCCATAATTATGGGTATCGTATTCATTCAGGTAGTACTAAGATGTACCAGGATCTAAAGCAATTATTTTGGTGGCCCGGTATGAAAAAGGATGTGGCTGATTTTGTGACTAAGTGTTATGCCTGTGATCTAATAAAGGCCGAGCACCAAAGACCTGGTGGTCTTCTGCACCCATTAGAAATTCTAGAATGGAAATGATTCGATATATCTATGGATTTTGTTATGGGATTGCCTCGTGCTAAATCTGGTGCCGCTGCAATCTGGGTTATAGTAGACCGCTTAACCAAATCAGCGCACTTCCTTCCTATCTGTCAGACTGACTCAGTAGAGAAGCTAGCAAAGATCTATATCAAAGACATTGTTAGGTTGCATGGGATTTTTAAATCAATCGTATTCGATAGAGATAGCAGATTTACTTCTAAGTTTTGGCAAGCTGTGCATCAAGATCTGGGTACTACTCTAGCCATGAGTACAACTTTTCATCCTCAAACGGATGGTCAGACTGAAAGAGTGTGGGGCCCTGTACTTTCTGTGGCCATGCTAATACTGATATTAGCATAATCGTAAGGAGTACGGTGCTCCACTTTAGGTGGTGGAAAATCCCCAACTCAAGTAGAGTCATGTAGGATCCAACTCGCCTTAAGCCAAGGACTTGTCATCCTACTGTGGGAGAACTGTAAACATACATCAATACAAATCAAAGTGGCAGAAGCAAAAAATAGAGTAATATAATATCCACAGATATAACATAGTATAAAAGTATAAAAGAAATAATAACCCAGATCAAATGCAAAAAAGTAAATACATCCAGAATTTAATTATTATAAACTAAATTTAATAGAAAGTAAAGTCTCTGAATCTCACTGCAAAAAAGGGAAAAATCTATCTAAGCAGTAGTAGAAAGATCCTCCTCCTACACCGGCTCCAATCCTGCAGCACTATCGATGAACAACTTTGAATTTGACATTTGTCGGTATCACAAATGCCAGGGCCCCAGCCAACAAAAGAAAAATATTACAGTTAGACAATTGTCTAAGTACATTTTAGGCTATTTAAGTGAACTGAATATTTGAGATATCACATTTATAGGATTTAAACATGCAAGTTTTAAAAATGTGCAACAAGCTAAAAGAACGGGGTAGCTATAAACTAATCATTTATAGCTAATCAACAGGTATGTAAAATAACATACAAAAACATCAATTAAACATGGTGAGGCTAAAAGCAAAAGTAACTGTGACTACTGAAATAAATTTGAGCATAACATGCTTATGATCACATGGAAACATGCTGAGAACAATAAGAACACAAGTACTGAAAATAGACATACAATTCTAGCATCCTAAACATGCCAATATCTTAGTAATAATTAATAAGAGCGTATATACAAATATGTAGATTGACATAAAAAAGAGGCCACTGAGACATGTAGCAAATGTAAACTATATACATGCATGAGCAAGAGTAAAGCCATTAAGACATGTGGCAAAGCAAGTCAAACACTAAAAGAAAGGCCATTGAAGCATGTTGCAAAGAAAAACAAATATTGACAACTGAAGTAAAGTAGCAGTAAGCTTGAGACTTAGTGTTGCCATAACAGAACAGTCCATACAGGGCCTCTGTACTGAAAGTTCAACATGTATCTATCCTAGGCATCCTCAGAGCTAGGTCTGAGTTGAACTTATAGAATAAGACATGTATCCATCCTAAACATCTGTCGAGCTAGGTCCGAGTCTATTCTATAACAATATAGAAGTAAAGAGGCAGACTAAGTTAGGACATACTCTACTAATTAAAAGCACTGAAAGAACCAAATGAATGCTATGCTTTTCAAATACTAACTTAGGATGTATCTTCCATATCCTAAGTTTACCTACTATGCTTAAGGAACAAGGCTCAATATTCAAGGTGTGCAGAGCAATCAAGTCAAGTAAGCAAGAGACTCGATCTAGATATATGTGATATCTGTTGTTGTCTACTTTATCCAAATCTAACTATTCTGAGAAGATACAAGTTTAGGATATCTAACATTCAGCTATCGAGTAAGATCTCAGATTTATGACCTCAATGTTAATATTAGAACTTAATAAGTTCTAATTCATAATCATATGACGACTATAAAGATTTAAAGTAAATGAATCAATAACTTAATTATTATTATTTTCCTATATTAACCCAAATCTTGAGTAAGTGAATCAAGATTTAAGGATTCTGGATTCAAACTCCACTTGGTGTTCAAATTCTGAATCCAAGGTAGTATCCTAATAAGGAACTAAGGTTCACACTAAAAATTCAGGAATCCTACAAGCTGAGGGATTCAAAAACTATGATCCTAATGAAAGGTTATTATACTGGTTATAAGATAAAATAATAACAAGAATTAAGAATCTAAGATCTATATTCAATATTTTAGGATATTACCTTATCTTATAAATTGAATCATTCCTATACCCACAAGAAAGGCTTCAAAAGGATTAAACAATAAATAACTTAAGGAATTCCAAATGGAGATAGTTCAATTCAATTAGAAGATCCAAAGTCTAAGATCTAAGATTTGATCACTTTAGACTTAAGCTAAGTTTGGATTTAGAATTCTACCAAGGTGTTTCTTTTAGGATCCAAGCCTATGGATGAACTTAATTAAGTCATTAAATAAGGATCTAACATTTTAAGATATTTTAGACTTAATTCTTAAGATGAGATGATTTTTGAGTGCTCTTAAGATCTTAAGATCTTAATAAGAACTAACTTAAGATTTCTTTAATTAACAATCATATTATTACATGAGATTTCAAAAAGATGCTAATATTTTAATTAGAAATATTTTACTGAAATTTTAAGACTTAAGGGGTGCTTAAACATATTTTGGTTAAAATGACCAAAATACCCCTCTTAAGGCTAAAAATAAGATTTTAGGATTTAATTGTCCAAATTGATTCTAATCTATTTTCATGAGTTCCATAATGGTTTATGAAGTGGGAAATACACTTATCTTAGGTTTTGGCAACCTAATTAGCATAATTAACACTAATCACATATTTAAGCCAATTAAGGTGATTAGGGATTTTAGGGCACTATAGGGGGATCCATTTGCATTTATAGGCTCCACTGTCCTTAATTAAGAACTTAGCTCACCAAAATCAGAGGCTTAATCATGGTTTAATTCATTAATCCCTAATTAGGGTAGTTAAGGGATGATTAACAAAATTAGGGTTCCTAAATTATTTTTAATGATTTACATAGGTTCCTTAGGGTTTGATGAGCAATCAAAACCCTTTATCAACAATTTTGGATATTTATTAAATTTAATATGATTGAAATAAGAACAGAAAAGGATTGGTCAATTATTAAAAATCTAACCATTGGATTTGAAATTTTATTGTATATTCAGCTTCCTTACATATTTCTGATTCAATGATATATTGGATTATACTATTTGGATAAGTATAGCTAAAGTTATTTAAATAATTTAATTTGTATTTTTATTTAAATAAAAATCATAGGATGGATTTTCTGAATTAATTTCCATAAGGAAATTAATTCAGAAATCCTTTTAATTTCTCTGTCGGCCCAATTACAAAAGGCGCGGGTCACGGGTCGGCCCGACCCGTGACTTCGTCTCCTTCTTCTCGATGACACCTGATGCCCGAACCCTAAGGCGATCTTCCATCGCTGAATTCTCCGCGCTCCGGCCACGCCACGCTTAGCTCTCGATGGCTACACCTTTAAGGCCTGAAGATGCGTTGATTGGACCAATAAGCCCTGTCTGGGAGGCGCCGGATTGCTGGAGTGCTACTCGGGCAAAGGTGTCTCCCAGGCGGTCCTTCGAGAGGTGAATTCTCCTTATGGAACCAATGCCATGCGCTAGAAGTTAAGTCTACATGTTCAGGGACCCAAGGGGACTCAAATTGACAATTCTACTAGCCCTGAGAGTGACGAGATCCCTGGAGTGCTACTCGCTGCATTGCCAGACCAGAGCTCGCACTGAGTCGATCGATTTTCGATCAAATCGATCGATCAGGTCGAGCCCAGTGATTGCCACCAATTAGCAATCACTCGAAAAGGGATTGGGACTCTTGACAATGACCCAATACCTCAATGAATTGTCACGATTCAACGGTTGAGGGGCCGACTACCAGTGCCTCTCCAGATGATGATCATGCCATCTGGTTCACTGCCAGTCTTCCCCAATACTTAAGCAAGCATGCCAGACACTAACATATGATTTGATCACAGCACCTAGAGTTCAAGTGAGGGAGAGTAGAGCAGAAACCAGCTCGACAGAAGAAGGGACAGAGGTTGTACCTTGGTTTGAAGAATTACAGTGACAGAGAGGAATCGAATTGCTCTTGAGCTCACTAGACCAGCAACACAGGTTCACAGGGGGTCTGAACACTAGCCGGGCCCTCTATCAGCAGAGTGCAGCCCTGGGATCGCCTAGAACAGCAAGCACCTCCAATGTAGATCGGCTGAGAGGAAGAGGAGAGGTCGAGGGAATTACAATGACTAAAGGAGTTTACTAAGATGGGGGATGGCTATTTATAGGCTAAGGAAGGCTTGGGGGGTGGAAGCCATGGCTGAGGTTCGAAGTTTGGCTCAAACTGAGAGGCTCAATCGCCATTCTCCATTTGGATTGGCCCGACCATCTCAACCCACCCTTAGGGTTTGGCCACTAATGGGGAAGGTGCTAACGGCTTGCAGAATCGGATAGAGGAGTGGCAGATAGGATCGACATGGCGAATATTTGAGAAATCTTCTCTGCTGGGCCTGCGATCTAGCGAAGACGATGATCCGTAGTGGCGGGGTTCGTTTCCATCGTTTGATTGCGAGGCCGTTGAGGATAGACAGTCTGATGCAGAATCCGGATTAATAGAATTGCAAATTAAATCTTGAACATCGGATGATAGATGCCGATCGGGCGGATAAGATTACATCACGGCGCACAGGTTACAGACCTTTAGATGGAGACGCGGAGATGCGTGCTAATGCATCCGTTGGTTTAACTCAGTGCACCATTGTCGGGACCCCGCTGCGGATCTGCCGCGGTCCTGATAGCAAATCTTGCCATTTATTTTAATTAATAATTTTAATTTAAAAAATAATAAAATCAATTAAATAATATACAATTAATCCTAATTATTGTAAATTCAATTTAAGATTAAATGAGCTCCAAAAATTCTCAAAAATTCTCCTTTAGCTAATTAGGGTATGAGGAATTCAAAAATAAAATCAAATTTTAATTTGGAGATCAATTTATTTTAGGTATTTTTTAGGGCTTAAAAATAAGCAAAAATACCAAAATTCTCAATTTAGCTCCGATTGATTCCAAACTTATAGGGTTAGGTTTAAATGATCCATTGAGTCTAATGGAATTAAAATCAAAACTTGGTTTGGATTAATTAATCTAAATTTAACTAGAGTAACAACTAGGGTTGTTATAAAGAGTGAATCAAGTTTTGGAAGATTTGCTTAGGCTGCGTGTTCTTAATTTTTCCGGTTCCTCGGAAGATCATACTCTGTTAGTCGAGTTTGCCTATAATAACTGTTTCCAAGATAGTATTAAAATGACTCCTTATGAGGCATTGTATGGTAGAAAACGTAGTACTCCGCTAGCCTGGTCAGAAATAGGAAGCGTTTAACTTTTTAGTTTAGAGTTAGTCAAAGAAACTAACAAAAAGGTTCACTTAATTCAGCAGAGAATCCATTCAGCTCAAGATCATCAAAGCAAGTACCATAATGCTCATCATTATCTCCTAGAATTCAATGTGGGAGATTATACTTATTTGAAAGTCAGCCCAATGAAGGGTGTCTACAGATTTGGCATAGCAGGGAAACTCAGTCCTCGCTATATTGGACCCTTTGAGATTTTGGCCAAAGTAGGATCATTTGCCTACCGGTTATCTTCCTGATGACTTTACAGCTATCCATAATGTGTTTCATGTATCGTCATTAAGAAGATGTCTCAGAGACCCTTCTCATCTCGTTCAGCTTCCGGCAGTGGAGATCCAACCTGATCTTTTTTATGACGAAGAACCAATCAAAGTCTTAGCTTGTGATCAGAAGCAGCTAAGGAATTGTTCAATTATATATTATTATATTTAATTATTAATTAAAATAAATAGGTGGGATTTGCTATCAGGACCACAGCAGATCCGATGCCGGTCCCGACAATGGCACATAGGTGAAAGCCACTTGAAGTGTTAGCACGCATCTCAATGCATTTGATCCTACGACTCGCGCTACCTCTCACCATGATTAGATCTCAGTCGCTTGATCAGCATCTTCCATATGACGCACAGGATTTAATCCACATTTTTGTTAATTAGTATCCGCATCAGGTCGTCCATAATCAATGACTCAGCGATCAAACAGCTCTGGAGTTCCCCCGCACTGTGGAGTGTCTCCCACCTTGTGACCCATCGCTCGCTGGTCCCCGCCGACCACCAGGCATCTTCTAGCCCCCACGACAGTATGGGAAAAGCCTCGAATTTTCCCTTCTGCCCCCGGCGCGACCTCCTGCCGGTTGTGGACTCCCCAAATTTCCCTAAGCCGTTGGAACCCAGTTTCTCCTTTGGGCCGAGCCTCCTTCCATCCTCGAGCTCTGAAATCCACCCCCCCATTGCCCCTTAGACCTATAAATACCTCCCGAAAATCACAATGAGATACTTTTCTCACTGCGATCCCTTTAATTCCCTGTTGCTTGCCCTGAAGCTCTCGGCGACCCCGGCATCAGAACATGCTGCGTACAGCTAATAGAGGGCGAGGTATGACGTTTAGACCCCCTTGCTGAAGTTTCTGTGATTGTCTGGAGTGCCCTAAGCTGCTCATCTGGACTCTGTCGCCTCTTCCAACCTCAGGTACAACCTATGAACCTGTCCCTTCTACCGAGCTGGTTTCAGCTCGACTCACTTCCAACTAAGTAGTAGATGTTGCGTTAGGACCTCACCCTAGTTCCCTGGTAGACATCTAAACCTTTTGGTGAGGCCTGGAAGTGGACCAAATGATGAATTCGTAGTCTGAGTGTGCACTTCCAGTCAGCTCCCAGTTCACCAAATGATGCGTTCCCTTGAGCGATTAGTCATATGATTAGTACTGGAACCTCTCGTTAATAATTGTAGGATAATATCAAAGGTTAGGCTCGATCGGATCGATCGATTCAACTGGAAATTGATCGACCCATTGAGAGCTCCCATTTGTGCTCAACCCCGAGTAGCACCTCATTGATCCAACCCTCCCCAAAACCTCTCGACTCACCCAATCGGTTTCCCTCTGATCCCTGAATGTGTAGGGATAGACGTTGGCCCATGGCATGGTTTCTGGGATGAGAATTCACTCCTCACAGGTGCACCTTTGGAAATGACTCGGCTAAGTAGCACCCCAATAATCCTATGCCTCCCCGACAGGGATTCTTAGTCCATTCGATGCGTCTCCAATCCCTGAAGGAGTAGCCGTCGAGTGTTGGAGTGGCGGGGTCGAGCGCGGAGAATTTGGTGCTGGAAGGGAACCCTAGGGTGTAACAACCCTAGGTTGTTACCTTGCTAAACCATAACCTAAACCAACCCTTCTTTTTGACTACATTGCTTTAGAACTTCAAATAAAGGTTATCCTGAAAATTTGAAGACCACAGGACTTCTCTAAATCCAAAATAATAGTTGATCAGTCTAGATGCCCTAGCCTAGACCCAAAATATTTTGATCTCAAAATTAAATTTTGATTGCATTTTTGAATTCTTCACCCCCAAATTAGCTAAGGGTGAAAATTTGGTACAATTTGGAAATCAATTAGGCCATAATTCACATTTAATTAAAATTGTCTAATTGCATAAAAGGGTTTCCAACAATTTGATTTTGCAAATCTACCCCTTATACCCGATTAAACGGCCGGGGTCTGCTGTGCGGACCACGGGCGATCTATTGCGAAGCCCAGGCCACGCGACAGTGGAGTCCCGCACATCTAGCCGTTCTGCCTTTTTATCCAACAGTTGAGATGCGATCCTACGGAGACACAAATCGACCATTGGATCTACCCGACAGATCCTATAGCCCGGATCACTCCCGTGATCGGCCGTTAGGATCCGAGCGATCTAAGCCGTTCCGCCATCTGATCGATAGACCAGACGGCATCCGAAGGTCATATGATTGTGGACCTTCGTCTACCTCTCGCCGCGCCCAACAAAAGGAATCTGGCGGATGCCAGGCAGCTAGGCCCTGTCCCCCAGTCCCGCGTCCACCTCAGCATGCCGTTAGGATCCCTCTAGATGGATTGGAGCCCCGATCGGGCCTCGTGACCCGGCCAAGCTCGAATTGGAAATTTGAGAGCTCGACCATGGCCTGACCTCTTGGGTCCTCTCCAGCCCGAACCAGCCCTCCAGAAGCTTCCCTAAGCTTATCTGAGGCTATAAATAACCTCAACCAACCATTCTCTATCTCTTTGCTGCTCTATTTCCCCGAATTCCCACTGTCTTCCCTTCCGCCATTACTGAATTCCCGAGCTTGTGTAGGCAATCTCCAGGTGTTCCCGGCGTGCATACCACTGATAGGAGAGTCTCCTAGTTTTCAGGAACTCTCAAAGGAAGCTCGGCAAGCTCGGCATTGCCCTTGCGATGTCTACAACTCCTTGGCAAAAACCAGGTACCCCCGTTTGCTGGTTTCAAGCTAATGAGGCTCGGACCTCCTCCCATTTGATTCGTATGCATGTGAATTGTCATTTCGAACCCAACAATATCGAAATTAAGGTCTAAGTTAGCCCTGATCGATCGAATCGTTCGATCAGGTTAAGTTCCGTAAGGATCGCCTCGGTCGAGTAAGGACCCGACGATCCAGACCCTCCCAGACCCTCAGAACAGAGGGCTTCGATCCGCCTCACCTCCCTGATGGTGTAGGGATCGAGCCCAGGATCTGGCATGGCCTCTGTGGGGATAATTGCCTCCCCACAGTAGCTCCATTAGACGAGCTCTCGGGTGAGTAAGGTCCGGCTGATCCAGACTATCTCACAGAGGGCTTTGGGTCTCGTTCGGTGCGCCTGGTCATGGTGAAGGTGTGGCGATCTTTTGCCACGCCTGTCTTGGTCTGGTTGCGCTAGAATTTGGCGATTAAGGTTTCCCTAACTGACCCTCTCTGCCGAGACGAAGGCACGGGGACAAAGCCTTGTGCGGGTCGGGACAGTCTGTGACCCGCGCGGTGCGACAGTCCCGGGCTTTGGGCCCCGGTCGACCAGCGCGGTTCGGCTAGTGGGCCGAGCCCGTTATAATTAAATTCGATTAATTAGAATTATTTTCCTTTAAGAAAAATAATTCAATTATTCAAATCATAGAAAATTAATTAAATAAAAATACAGAATGTGTTAATTTCATAACTTTTAATCCACTAGATCAAATCCTATGATATTATATATGAAAATGATCATAAAATCATCAGGGATCTGAATATAAAATAAAATTTAACATCTGATGGCTGGATTTTCTATTATTGCCTATTACAGTGGAACTTAAGTAGGATGGTTTTGTAAATATACTTAACCAATTTGCATGATTAGGGTGCCTTTAGTTTACTTATGATGAGTAGAATATATGTGCTAATCAATTTATTTTTCTAAGTTTTGTATTTCAAATTATATCTTAATATTGTTAAAGCATGATTAGTGAAAATTAGGATTTGTACTTGTTGGATTTTAGCAAACTTAGACTCTGATTAATTATATTATTGAGTAGAACTTGCGTGCCAAATTACAACTAGTTTTGATAGCTGGATTTGTAATTAAGTGCTAATCCATTTGAATGGATTTAGAATTTAATTATCACTAATTACTTTCTATTTTTATGCTTTATAATAGTAGGGTAAATATATTAGAAACCTTATATATTAATCCATGATGCATAAATGGGATAAACCAAAAACTAGAGATCTTAACCTCCTTAATTAACTTAAGAAATCTTAAGTCTTGGATCAAGCTCTTAAGAGTTAATCTAGGTCTGAGATTGCCACCAATAATACATGTTTAATCCACTGTTTTGACATTGATCTATAAATACATACTTGATCTTAATTAAGACATGAGAAGGGGTCAAACCCTAATCTACTTAAGTAAGATCCAAATCCTTAACCCTTAACTTAATTGATTTGATTATAAGACAACGAACCTGATATTTTCCAATTGTGCATCTGATTAGATATTGACTCTAAACATTTAATTAGACACATTAATGTTGCTAATAACTCTATGTGATTTCTTAATCTGAATCAAATTCTTGAGATCCATAATATTCTCTCACATAAGAATATTGGCATAAGAGATTAATAAAATTATCTTAATTTAATAATTGATCTAAAACTTTAATAACATCCTTTGACTTACATTCCATAATCATAGATCAAGTTGTGATCAGATGACTTAATCATCTGATATGATCATTCTGAATCCATTATGAAGTAAGACCTAAATTATAAGTCTCAAAACATAGAATGGGGAGAATCTTAAGTATTTCTTCATATGATCGTCTTGAAACATTAAAAAGACCTAAATTAAATCTACTTGAGGTAGGGAAACATTGTATGATTCATTGAGGTAGAAGCTTAGAAAATCCCATAACCTTAGAAATTAATCTTAACCCCTTGTGGTAGGAATCCCTTAAGACTTTAGAATGATATTCCTCCTTAAGGTATAATCCATGCTAAGTGATCCTTAATCATTTTTTTTTTAGTGGAACCTTGTATAGGACTTTCCCATTAGCTGAGGCCTTAATAGTCTTAATAATTCCTTGCTTTCTTAAGTAGACTTGTTTGAACCTTGATCATTGGGTGGTATAGTATAATATACCCATACTACTGGTTCCCAATAGTATTCAGGATTAGTTGATTCACTCTAATAGGGACTTATGAGCGGGTGCTAACTTGAGGGATTAGATGAATACAGTCCCATTAGAATAAATCATTCAAACCTAAGGGTGTATTAAATGGGTATTCATTCCTTAGTTTGATTAAAATACAAATTGCCAACAGGCAATGCCTCCTAGAGAAGATCGCTTCAATAGGTCTGGCTCGACCAAACTAAGAAATTGACGTTACCTCCTTTGAGACACTAAGTGAAATTGTGAGTAGGGCACCTTAATAACTTAGTTTGAGATACAAATCACCAACGGGTTATGCCTCCTATCGAAGATCGCTTCGTTAGGGTAGCTTAATCAAACAAAGTAATGAGAATCACCTTCCTTGCAAAGACACTAAGTATGTGTATACCATCATTCTACCTAATAATCCTTAATTAAATCTGCAACTTTAACTAATTACCGATCTAGTAGTTAGGAGTCAAAATCCTTTTAGCAGGATTCTGCATGGTGGAGACTTAGAATTCATTATCAGCATTCCAATCTTTCATGGATTTTCTAGATTTTTACTTATAGAGAATAGAAGCATGGGCATAAGCATGAGCATGTACTTGAAGCATTATTTCAGTAGTAATACATGAGTATCAGTGATGAAGTATGAGCTACAGAATGTTACATACATATACTGGGGAATTTTGGGATGCATCTGCGTCACCACACTGTATTCCCAACCGGGTGCATGTTTATATTAGATCGTACTACTCATAGTCTTTCAGTGATAGTTCGATGATATATCCATGGCATATGTGGTGTGTAATACTTGGGTGCATCATTCCAGTGACATATAATACAACATTTAACATTCCTTTCATCTTGATTTCTGAGTGTTGATGCTTCCTTTACTTTCAGTTTTCATTTGTGTGACAGTTTTACTTACTTAGCCTTTATTGTCTTACTTACTTAGCTGTTACAATTTTCTTTACTTAGTTCTTTTCCCTAGTTTTTCCTACAATTTTTCTTTACTATACTTTTTACTTATATTTAGCTTTAGTCCTGCATAGTTAGTTACGATATGTTAGATGTCTTGTCTAACATGGGATACTTTTGGGATCTAGCAATTTGCTAGATCCTGAGCAGCTTGTGGAGACAGGTCAGGAGGACACACGGAAGGTCCTGGGAGAGTATGTGGAGCCTTAATGGATCGGACATCTACCTTTACTTTCAGCTCTATTTCAGTACTATAGTAGACCTTATTTACTTCTGCATTTAAATCAGTCTGTAATAAATTCTGGATGTATCTCTTACTTTCTTTTTCTGAGGTAAATGTTTACTACTGCTTGTGATGAATGTATTCTAGATGTATTTCTTGTAGCTTCCGCACTCTGTTATACTACTATACTTAGTATTGTGATGTGACCGGCATACTGGAAATGCGGATATATTGATGACATATATTGGATCCTTACTCATTCTCTAAATCTAATATACGTATTAGTCTAATACTAAAGATAAGTATTCTACTCTTATCTTAAGTATTAGCTCTCGATCCTACTCTTAGGATCGAGTCAGCAGCCTTCAGTATGGCTCAGTCTTAGACCCGCCTATTAGGGAAGATGGGTTTTGCTTGTATACCCATCCTCCCGAGTAGCGCACCGCTCTGTTGCAGGATGTACACATATCTCTTATCTTTTGCATGTGGAGACGGGGCAGGGCGCTACATAGGGTTCGGGTGTCGGGCATCCCTGCGAAGAAGACGACTAGTATCGGGTCGGGCCGGCCCTCGACCTGCGCTTTTTGATTTTTGGGCTGACAACATAATTGTATTTACTGAATTAATTTCCTTAAGGAAATTAATTCAGTAAATTAAACCTAAGGTTTTTATTTAAATAAACATACAGAATGAATTATTTAAATAACTTTAGCTGTACTTATCCAAATGGTATGTTCCAATATGCCATTTTATCAGAAAAAATGCAAGGAACTTGAATATAAAATAAAATCAAAGTTCCAATGATTAGATTTTAAATAATTACCTAGTCCTTTTATATTTTTAATTAAATTATAATAAATTCAATTAATACCCAAAAATATTGATTAAGGTCTCTGATTATTTCTAAGACCACAGAGAACATGCGTGGACCCTCAAAAATAATTTAGGACCCTTAATTTTGCTAATCACTCCTTAATTACCTTAATTAGGATTAGTGCATTTAACCATAGTTAGCCCTTTGATTTTGGATGGATCTAATTCCTAATTCCTTATTAAGAGTAGTAGAGTCTATGAATATAAATGGATCACCCTAAGATGCTATAATTTCCTTAATCACCTTAATATGCCTTAAATTATGTTTAGTGCTAATTAGGAAACCTAAGATAAGTTTGTATCCTACTTCATTAACCAATATGGAACTCATTAAAACAAATTTGAATCAATTTAGATGGTTAAATCTTAAAATCCCATTTTTAGCCTTAAGAGGGGTATTTTGGTCATTTTAACTAAAATGTGTTTAAGCACCCCTTGAACCTTGAAAATTCAATAAAATAAAGTCTAAACTTAACTTGAGTCTAAAGTGATCAAGTATTAGATCTTAGATCTTAGACCTTAGACTTTAGATCTTCTAATTGTACTGAATTACTCTCCTTTGGAATTCCCTTACTTGATTTAATTGTTTAAATCTTTTGAAACCTTCATGTGGGTGTAGGTTGATTAAATCTATAGGATGATGTAATTATCCCAAAGAATTAATATAGATCTTAGATTCTTAATTCTTAATTGATTATTTTATCTTATAACCAGTATATTAACCTTTCACTATGTAACAACCCAGGTTGTTACTTTGCTCAATTAAGACTAATCTAAGACTTAATTAAGGTTCTAAATCACTAATTAAGTAATTTGAAGCAAATCTCTGAAACCTAGGTCAAACCAAGAAGTCAACAAAGTCAAAACAGGAATTCTGGAAAATCCCAAAACCCGGAAATTTGACTTTTTATTTAGACCTCAGATTGAAAATCTGACTTCGCCATTGCATTCAGAACACCCAAATTAGCTAGGGGTGAAATTTTGGAGGCATTTGGAAGTCATCGATTTTCCGTCAAATATTTTAATATTATTTAAATACCCTAAATAATCAAATAATTAAATACTCGTCGAAACAAAAATCCGAGTGCGCCATTGCGTTCCTCACCCTTCAATTAGCTAAGGGTGATTTATTGGAAATTTTTGGGATTCATTTAATAGGCCAAATTTAATTAATTAAAACTGAAAATTTAATTAAATATTATTAATTAATTTAAGTATTTAAACGGCGCCGTCCAATCAACAGTTAATGCCGTTGCCTTGAATGTTTCCGCGCCGTTCAATCGAACGGATCACTCGATCCGTCCGATCGTGAGATCGGACGGCCGAGGCGTCTTCGTCCCCGAAGACGCAGCGCGTGTCCTGGGTTTGGACACGCGGCGGGGCCGTCGTCGCGCAGGCCTTCCACGCGCCTCCCACCGCCTTTGGCCACCGCATTAGGGGTAGTATAAGGCTCCTAGGCCTCCAGCTTCGCTCGGTTTGAACTCAGAAGACCAGATTTCGCCGATCGAAAGTTCGACCCTTCCCTGTCGTCCAAATCTAAGGTACCCGATCTTCTAACCTTTGCAATCAATTCAAGTTTTTATATTCCAAAATCTTATTTCATTCAATAGATAGCGTATTGTCCGGCTCGATCGCTTTGGGTCAACCCCGATCACGTGAATTTGATCCTTTGTCTACAGTGAAAGTCGTTATCCACGTCACGCCTTCTTAGGGTTAGGGTTTTCTCGCTCGGTGGATTATGCCAGTCGTTGAACCATATGCCATTAGATAGGTCTCATCTTCCTCTTCGTGTTGCCGTGCTGGTTGAGCCCTATCGTCGCCGGAGACCGCCGGAAAATCAAACCCTAGCTCCTCCGTCTCGGACCTATCGCGCGAAGACGAAGATCAATTCGGGCCGGTCGGGTCGGCCCGGGCCCGGCCCGTGGCCCGAGTCCGCGGCGCTTCAGCTGCCGCAGCGGGACCCACCGCGTGACGCGAAGCCAATTGCAGAGCGACACGTGGCCTGCGATGTCAGCGGTCTGGCAGTGGGACCCGCCGTTGTCTGCCGCGCCAATAAGAGGCTGCCACGTGTCTGCAGAAAATGATTAAATTAATTATATATATATAATTATACGTCAGATTATAATATCTGAATTAATTATATAAATGTATAATATAATAATAGAATTTTTTAACTTAAAATAAAACAGTAAAATTAATTTAATTAATTCCAAACTTTAAACATTAATATCTTGCAAAATAAACATCCAAATTATGCAAATTTATATACCATTTTGATCAGCAAAAATAGAGGAATAATTTGGCACTATCAAATTTGCATTTGGACTTATATTTAGCAAAGTGATTTTTTAGGGTTTAATTTTTAAGATAAATTAAATGTTGCAAATTTTATTTAGCTTATAGCTTTGTGTATGTCAATCCAAATGTACCCAATATGGGTCTTAAAGTGATCAGAAAACCCTAAGGATTAATTTGATAGTATTTATCTTGCTGTTTGGATTAGTGTTTGCCTAATCACATTTAGGACCAAACCCTAATTAGGTTAATTAACCCTAGAACTTCAATTGACCATAACTTGGTCAATTGAGCTCCAAATTTGATGATCCATAAGTCCATTTAGATCAGAAGAACTTAATTATCAATAATATATAAAAATATTTTAGATCCAATGGTTAGATTTGCTAATCACCCTTAATTGCTCTAAACCTTGATTAGTGAATTTTAGCAAATTTAGTATCTCAAATTGAGAGATGTTAAATTTCAGAGAACTCACAGAACCATTTAGAATCAATCCATAAGGTTGGATTAGTTTTTGAGTGATTAATTTTGTTAATACTCACTAATCACCCTAAACCCTAATTAGGTCTTAACTTAGTCAAATTAAGTCCAAATTAAGCCTACCACATGTCATTATGATCAGTGAGCTATTTGTAAACCATAGCCACTGATTTTGCTTAATTTGGACATTAATTGGCAAAATTAGAATTTTTGACCTATAATTAATAATTCCTTAATTAAACCTTAAAAACCCTAAATCTTGTATTGGCCATAACTTGGTCAATACTCATCAGAATTTAGCAAATTTAGATTCTATAGAAAGCTTAGACAGTAAAGAACATTAAACTGAAAGAAAATTTAACTTTCACTTAGTCAAATTACTAAAATTGCCCTTATGAGTCAAATTCACTAATTTGATCTCATATGGCATAATAATCACCCAAAATTAATTTAGCTACTGTCTAATCTTATATTAGACAGTAAGAATCACTTTCCAAAAGAAAATTTCAGAATTTAAACCCTAGATCAAAATTTGATCTTTTGAACCCTTAAGAAGGGGCAAAATGGTCATTCTGCCCAAATTTAGGGTTTAGCCTTTAAAAGCTCTAAATTCATTTTCTAAACATTAAAATCAGTAAATGGAATGATTTAGAACTGAAAATTAATCAAACTTAGGTCTAAATTAAGTTTTGATTAAAATCTCAGAATTTGCTCATTTAGAAAATTCCTAAGTCCTAAGTGAGTGTTCTCTTTCCTTAATTATTCTTAGACTCATCCTTAGGTCTTATAACATTAGTTAGGATGTGTGTCTTGAGAGATACTCTTAGTAATTAAGAGCCTTATTTCTTAAGATTAGGAATAGATCTTAAGTTAGAATTCATCTATTGAGTAAATTGGGTTACTCAATTAGATGAAACCTTGAGTTTTCTAGTTTCTAGATTTTTCTTAGTTTATTAAATGATTATTTAATCTTTAAACTTTAGAATTAAGAATAGAGATCTATCCTAATGAATTGATTTATCATTAAGACTTGCCTTAACTTAATTTGTGAGATTTGGGTTCTAAACCTTAGACCCTTAGTTATACCTTTAGATTAAGTGATTAAACCCCATCATCTGGAGTCTAATTCTTAATCTTTTCATCTTGATTTGGCTAATCAAGATGAGGTTGGGATGAATTAAATTACAAAATTAGGTCGCTGATTTATTCATTTTAACCAAATAGTCGTCTTTTGATTAAGTTATAATTAGGACTTGGCCAGTCCTAATTATCTTCAACAAGTAGGATTCGTGATTCTAAGTTACAGAATGTGTAAGAGTTGTTGATTCTGAAACTTATGTAACTTAGAGTAGATAGAATGAATAAAGTAGACAACAAAGGATATCACCTGTGTTTTAGATAGAGTTTTCTTGCACTTTGATTTTTATGCTTCGCATTCCTTGATTTTTTGAGCCTTATACCTTGAACATGCATTATGTACTTAAGATATTTGATGAATATCTTATGTCAATTTTGAACATTCATAAAAAGCATTGTGTTCGTTTCACAAGTGGTTTATAAGGTGTAGCTTGATTAGTATACCTCTTCGATCAACCCGTTCGGGGTCGGCAACCTTTCGAGGGTTTAATGTCCGACAGTCTATTGGCCATGCCTAGTCCGAGTGATAGGATGGATAGACTCTTGCCCTACTGACTACAGAGTCAGGATTCTGATATGGATATACTAATTCGAGTACACTTACATTCAGTTCTATCTTAGCTCATCAGGCTAAGAGTTTCAGTGACGTTCAGTTCAGAGTTTCTTAGCTCATCAGGCTAAGAATTGCTGTGTTCGTACTCAGTTCAGATGACTTGTACAGTTACTATAGTTTCAGTTTGCAGTTACTATTTTACTAGCATATTCTGCATTTCAGTACTGTTTTACTTATAGCTTTCCTGCACGTGTTTTTATATAGGATGCTAGATTTACTTACTGTGTTCTTAAGCTTGTTTAGGATGTTAGTGTACTCAGTATTTTATGTCACTTGGCATAATCAGTTTGATCATATGCATATTTAGGTTGTATTTTCTTACAGTTTTACACTTCTTTTACTTACCTGTTTGTGTTGCAGTTGCTTGGAGGAGGTATGTTTTACTTCCTTTTTGTTTAGTTATAAACTATGGTTTATAACTTATTTCAGCTCTTTTGTACGCTTTTCTGCACCTATTTTTGCTCAGTTCTGTTTTTATGGTGATATTCAGTTAAATTAAATAAACTCTTACCCTAAAATGTACTTAGACTTTTTTGTCTAACCAGATTTTTCTTTTGTTGGCTGGGGCCCTACCATTATGAAACTGATAATGGTAGGTTTTGAGTTTGTTGGTTTAGCAGATCCAGTGGAGAGTTTGCCATTGGAGGAGGAGTCCGTTCCTGAAGATCTGTAGCTTAGTTTTCTATTTTCAGTGAGGTTAAGAGTTTTCTTTCAGTTCTTTTAATCTCATTAAATGTTGTAATAATACAGGATTATATATTTTTTTTCAGTACTTTACTTATTCTGTATTGTTGTATTTATACTGTATTGGATGGATGTTATGTTTTATGCTTCTGCACTCTGAGTTCATGTATAATCATTTAGTGATAGTATTTCTGGATTGAATGGCAAAGTCCTTATTTAAATTGGATTAGAGTATGTGGCTAATCTAATCTTAAGTGGGGACCTTGTCATTTGGTGACCCCTCCACCGTAATCATGTTAACTTAAAGGTTAACAGGACCACGGCGGAGCAGGGCTGCCACACACTAAGATCATAGTTTTTGAATCCTTCAGCTTATAAGATTTCTTATCTCAAATTTTGGTTTTAAAGTGTGAACCCTAGATCCCTTCAAGTATACTACTTTGGATTCAGGATTTGAACACCAAGTGGAGTTTAGATCCAAAATCCTTAAGTCTTGATTTATTTAATCAAGATTTGGGTTAAGAGAGAAAAATAATGATAATTAGGTCATTAATTTATTTACTTTAACTTCTTGTAGTCGTCATATGATTATGAATTAGAACTTATTAAGTTTTAATATTAACATTAAGGTCATAAATCTGAGATCTTACTCGATAGCTGGATATTGGAGATCCTAAACTTGTATCTTCTCAGAATAGTTAGATTTGGATAAACTAGACAACAATAGATATCAGATGAGTTTAGATTGAGTCTCTTGCTTACTTTGACTTTGATTACTTTGCACACATTGAATATTGAGCCTTGTTCCTTGAGCATAATAGGTAAGCTTTGGGTATGGAGGATACATCCTAAGTTAATATTTGAAAAGCATAGCATTCATTCAGTTCTTTCAGTGCTTTCAGTTAGTAGAGTATGTCCTAGCATAGTCTGCCTCTTCAGTTCTAGTTTTGTTATAGAATAGACTCGGACCTAGCTCAACGGATGTCTAGGACGGATACATGTCTTATTATAGATGTTCAACTCGGACCTAGTTTTGTGGATGCCTAGGTTGGATACATGTTGAACTTTTAATTCAAAGGCTCTGTATGGCATGTTCTGTTATGGCAACATTATGCCTTATGCTTACTGCTACTTTAGTTCAATTGTCAGTATTTGTTTTGCTTTGCCACATGCTTCAGTGGCCTTTCTTTTAGTGCTCGACTTGCTTTGCCATATGTCTTAGTGGCCTTACTTTTGCTCATGCATGTACTTAGTTTACTTTTCTCACATATCTCAGTGGCCTTTAACATGTCAATCTGCATGCTTGTATATACGCTCTTATTGATTTGTATTAAACATTGGCATGTTTAGGATGCTAGAATTATATGTCTATTTCACCACCTGTGTTCTTTATACACTCAGCATGTCTCCATGTGATCATAAGCATGTTAATATTATATTTATTTCAGTAGTTGCAGTTACTTTTGCTTAGCCTCACCATGTTTAGTTGTTGTTTTTGTATTTATTGTACATACCTGTTGATTAGCTATAAATAATTAGTTTATAGCTACCCCGTTCTTATAGCTTGTTGCACATTTTTAATGTTTTCACATTTAAAACCTTTAAGTGTGATATCTTAAATACCCAGTTCACTTAAATAGTCTAAAATATACTTAGATAATTGTCTAACTGTAACCTTTTTCTTTTGTTGGCTGGGGCCCTGGCATTTGTAATATCGACAAATGTCAGATTCAGAGTTGTTCGTTGGCAGTGCTGCAGGATCGGAGTCGGTGTAGGAGGAGGATCTTCCTACTGTTGCTTAAATAGAATTTTTCTTTTTGCAGTGAGATTGAGAGATCTTTATTTCTATTAAATTTAGTTTGTAATAATTAAATTCTGGATGTATTTACTTTTCTGCATTTTATATGAGTTACTGCTTTCTTTTCTTCTTTTATACTATGCTTGTGGATATTACATTCTATTTTTTGCTTCTGCTACTTTGATATGTATTGATGTATGTTCATAGTTTCTTCTATAGGGTGACAAGTCCTTGGCTTAAGGCGAGTTGGGTCCTACCTGACTCTACTTGAGTTGGGGATTTTCCACCGTAGTGGAGCACCGTACTCCCCGCAGTTATGCTAATATCAGTATTAGCGTAGCTGCGGGAAAGTATGGGGTCCCACAGTTGGTATCAGAGAGCACCATAAGGTGTCAGAATGGAATCCATGATTACTTTCTACCTAATGGACCGTTCTTCTGAGGTGCAAACATCAATATATTACATCCATAACATAGTATTATCAGTAACTCTTTGAAGAATTATCGAATGAAAATACTCATATCCTAAAAATCTAGTTATGTCTAGTTTAACAAGACTTGGTAATTTCTCCTCTTTGAGTCAAATGGATTCTGGAGAGTCTACTGTGGACTACTATCTGCATACTTTCAAGTTGGCTTGGAACTATAGTTTCAAATTAAGAAAAGAGAGTAACTGACAGATTGAAGGAGTTTCAACAAGAGGGACCTTAGTCTTGGACAAACTTCTACATCAAGCAGTGTACCGAGGGATTGACTTTCCTATATACGCCAAGGAGTGGTTGAGCCGAGTGGAGTCAATCTTGAGACATATAGAGTGTCCCGAGTCACTCTACGTGGACATTGTGATGGATCTAATGCTGGATTATGCAGGAGTCTAGTGGTATGACACTATTGGAAAGCTCGAAAGGAAGCGTAAGAGGAAGCGCCAGGAAATGACTTTTGAGGACTTTTGTGTGGCCTTTAGGGCTGAGTATATTAAGAATGTCTGAGTATTAGTTGGAGTAATTATCATCTTTTTACTTAGATGATTCTAGTAGAGTTATGCTTTTTTATATTTTCTAAAATCTTATGTAATCCCTTATTTCATTAAGTAATGAAAATTTTTGGATATATATCATAACTTTAAATGACTGTCTTCCTTTAAGAAAAATTCTAAAATATAGTTTGCACTGTTTAATTAGACTGAATCCTGGATCACCACATGCTGTCACTCCTATCAAGAATACTATCACATCTAGTAGTTCTACCGATGAAGTGGCTCATCTGCGGGCAATGGTAGCAACCTTGCTGGAAAACCAAGCCCAACAAGCGATAGTCATGCAGAAGATGCTGAATGATCATTCCGTTCTAGCCACTGTTGATGTTCCTGCTGTTCCTATTCCGCAACATACATTCCCTTCCCATCTCTTGATGGATAGTCTTCTCCACAATTTCTTAAGACTGAGGCCTTCCACCTTTGGTGGAAACCTATCACTAATGGACACATCTGACTGGCTGAGAGCAGTAGAGAAGGATCTTATTAGTCTAAAGATCCCAAACTCTGAAGCCGTCCATCTCACTACACACCTGTTTCATGCGGAAGCAAAATATTGGTGGGAGGAGGTTAGGAATACCAAGTTCGTTGACTATGAGTTAGAGGACATCCCTTGGGATGAGTTCATTGAAGCATTCAAAACTGAATTCATTCCCCCGTCTGCACAAAACATCATTGTAGACACTATTATAAGGTTAACTTAAGGGAGTCATTCCATTGCTGACTACGAAAGGGAATTTTGTAGGCTGATTCGCTTTGCTCCAGAAGTTACTCATTCTGAACTGGCTAAGTGCCACCGCTTTCTCTATGGACTCCGAGATTCACTGAAGGATCAGATTGTTCCACTCTGCCTAACTAGCTTCTTTGAGCTAGTGGAGACAGCCAAGGTGGTTGAGCATCATCAATCTGAAAAGGATCTCAAGTGGAAGGCATAATCAACGTCTAACTAGCATGAAGCATTCAAGAGGCACATGCCTAATTCTATAAAAGTCTATCAATTGGAAGCTGCAACCGACTGCTGAGCTCATTCAAGGATGTAATAGGCCTCATCCATATGGCAAGTGTTATCACTTTGGCCATAAGTGCTACAATTACGGATGACCATGCCACATGTTCTACCACTGTATCCACATAGAAATAGTTGATGGAGTTCCAATGAAACCATATCAGAAGAACCAGGTGTTCAGAGCTACTCCACTAAATAGGAGAGCCAAATTTGGCCATAATGCCAGCCCCCGCACCTGAATCTGCTCCAGCGCAGCCATCTGCTCCTAAGTCCTAGAATAACCCCAGGAGGCAGACAAACAACCGTCCTGCCGGTCCTGCACGAGTCTATGCTTTAACACCTCTCAAAGCCGCAGAGGACAACAATATGATTTCAGGTACACATTTTTGAACTTCTTTTTTGTTTATTGCATTCTTGTACCTTAATTTTTGCAATTCATTAATGCAACTCGTATAAATAAATTAGGCACACTTTACTTTAAAAACTAGCATTGCAATGTATCATTTGATACCGGTGCTAGTAATTTATTTATTTCTGAACGATTTGCCAACATCCTTAAGCCATAACTGTACAACTTAGCAAAATCCTTAAGTGTTGGACTTCCATCTAGAGGCCAACTAAGTGCCAATAAGTTTTGTAACATCAAAATTCCATTAAATGGTTAGGAGTTTAATTCTGAATTGATCTTCCTACCATTAGCAAACTTTAATATCATCATTGGAATGAACTGGCTCAGTGGCAATAACATCGTGATAAATTATTTGAAAAAGAAAGTCACTCTTCATTCCTAGGGCAAGTCTAAGACTTTTATAGGAAAAACTAGTACACAATTATCATTAATAAATGCTATCAAAGCTGAGAAATTGATCAGTAAGGGATGTGATGCTTTTCTGGTCATCATGATGGGCGAAGCAAAGGAAAGTACACCTTTCTTTGATTGTAAAGTAGTTAAGGAATTTGCCGATGTATTCCCAGAAGATCTGCCTAGTGTACCTCCTTCCAGAGAAGTCGAGTTCTCTGTTGAACTAGCTTTGGGTACCCAGTATATATCTAAAGCATCATACAGAATGGCACCTAAAGAATTGTAAGAACTCAATGAATGCTACAAGAGCTCTTGAATAAAGGCTTTATTAGGTTGAGTATGTCTCCTTGGGGAGCACCCGTTCTATTTATAAGGAAAAAGGATGGATTTATGCGAATGTGCATAAATTAACATGAACTAAATAAAGTTACCATAAAGAATAAGTACCCATTACCTAGAATTGATGATTTATTCGACCAGTTATCTAGAGCTGTCATATTCTCTAAGATTGACTTAAGGTCTAGATATCATCAATTGCGAGTAAGAGAAGATGATGTAGAAAGACCGCTTTCCATACTTGTTATGGTCATTTTGAATTCCTAGTGATGTCTTCTGAACTCACTAAAGCGCCATCAATCTTCATGGATTTGATGCAGCGAGTTCTGAAACCAAAGTTAAACAAGTTCGTGATCGTCTTTATAGACGATATCCTCATTTATTCTAGAACCTTAAGAGATCATGAAGGACACTTGAGATTAGTATTGGAAACTTTGCGTGAACATCAGCTGTATGCCAAGTTCTCCAAGTGTGAGTTCTGGCTTAAATCCATTTCATTTTTGAGACATGTAGTCGATGCCTAGGGTATTCGTGTAGATCAAAACAAAGTAAGTTCTATTCAGAATTGGGTTCAACCTAAAATGGTCACAGATATTAGAAGTTTCTTGGGATTAGCTGGATATTACAAAAAGTTTGTCAAGGGATTTTCCCAGATTGCTTCACCTTTGACTAAGTTGACCCAGAAAGACATTCCATTTATTTGGAACCCAGAATACAAGAAAGCATTCCAAACCTTGAATGGCACACTATCTACCACCCCAGTTCTCATCCGACCCAAAGAAGGCTTGAACTATCAGGTATACACCAATGCCTCTGGAATTGGTCTAGGTTGTGTGTTAATGCAAGAGGGTAAGGTAATCACTTATGCCTCTCAACAGTTAAAACCATATGAGAGAAATTATCCAGTTCATGATCTTGAACTTGCCGCTGTGATCTTTGCCTTAAAGATTTGGCGTCACTATTTATATGAAGTTCAATGTTCGATCTCAACTAATCATCAAAGCTTGAAGTATATTTTCACTCAAAGAGAGCTAAATTGTTGCCAGAGGAGGTGGTTGGAACTCATCAGCGATTATGATCTTAGTATCTAGTATCATCCAGGAAAGGTAAATGTAGTGGCCGATGCTCTTAGTCATCGTGCTACTTTATCTTCCATGATCACCTCTAGTTTGTTAGAACAAGAATTTTGTAAGCTAGAGATTTCTCTAGTCAGCGGTGATATGCTAAGTTCTGTTCTAGCAAATATCAATGTGGAACCAATATTCCACAGAGATGTCTCTATCGTGCAAACTAAAGATGACAATTATCTAAAATTCAAAGCAGATATTGAAGGTGGTCATTGTCATGAGTTGCAAATGTGCAATGGTGTAATTTATCAAAATAATTATTTGTGGATTCCTAAATCTATGCATCATGAAGTGTTGGTTGAAGGCCATAATTCTAAGTATCATATTCACCCAGGTATTACTAAGATGTACCAGGATCTAAAGCAATTATTTTGGTGGCCCAGTATGAAAAAGGATGTGGCCGATTTTGTGACTAAGTGTCATGCCTATAATCTAGTAAAGGCTGAGCACCAAAGACTTGGTGGTCTTTTGCACCCATTAGAAATTCCAGAATGGAAATTGTTCGAAATATTTATGGATTTTGTTATGGGATTGCCTCGTGCTAAATTTGGTGCCGATGCAATCTGGGTTATAGTAGACTGCTTAACCAAATCAGCGCACTTCTTTCCTATCTGTCAGATTGACTCAGTAGAGAAGCTAGTAAAGCTCTATATCAAAGAAATTGTCAGGCTTCATGGGATTTTGAAATCAATTATATCTGATAGAGATAGCAAATTTACTTCTATGTTTTAGCAAGCTGTGCATCAATATCTAGGTATTACTCTAGCCATGAGCACAGCTTTTCATCCTCAAACGGATGGTCAGACTGAAAGAGTGAATCAAGTTCTGGAAGATTTGCTTAGGCTGTGTGTTTTTAATTTTGTCGGTTCCAGGGAAGATCATATTCCATTAGTGGAGTTTGCCTACCATAACAGTTTTTGAGACAGTATTAAAATGGCTCCTTATGAGACATTGTATGGTAGAAAATGCAATACTCCGCTAGCTTGGTTAGAACAGGAAGCATTCAACTTTTTGGTTCAGAGTTAGTCGAAGAAACTAATGAGAAGGTTCACTTAATTCAGTAGAGAATTCGTTCAGCTCAAGATCATCAGAGCAAGTACCATGATGCTCATCATTGTCTCCTAGAATTCAATGTGGGAGATTCTGCTTATTTGAAAGTCAGCCCAATGAAGGGTGTCTACAGATTTGGCGTAGCAGGGAAACTCAGTCCCTGCTATGTTAGACCATTTGAGATTTTGGCCAAAGTAGGATCATCTGCCTACCAGTTAAATCTTCCTGATGACTTTGCAGCTATCCATAATGTATTTTATGTATTGTCATTAAGAAGATGTTTCAGAGACCCTTCTCATCTCGTTCAGCTTCCGGTAGTGGAGATCCAACATGATCTTTCTTATGTCGAAAAACCAATCAAAGTCTTAGCTCATGATCAAAAGCAGTTAAGAAATCGTTCAATTCCTATGATCAAAATCCAGTGGAAAAATTCATCCTTAGAAGAATCTACTTTGGAGAAAGAGGTGGATATGCGCAATAAATATCCACAGCTCTTTGCAAGTCTAGGTACTATTGTTTACTTTCCTAATTGTTTCATTTAAACCTTCAATTCATTAGTATTTTTTTTTTCTTCACTCAAGTGATGTCAAGAATGACATTATTCTTAAGTGGGGGAGTCTGTAACAACCTTAATTGTTACCCTAGCTAAATCTAGATTAATTAAGCCAAACCAAGCTCTAATTTTGATTCCATTAGACTCAATGGGTCATTTAAACCTAACTTTAGAAGTTTAAAATTTATTAGAGCTAAATTGAGAATTTTGGTATTTTTGCCTATTTTTAAGCCCTAAAAAATACTTAAATTATTTGATCTCTAATTAAAAATGAAATTTTATTTTTGAATTCCTCACACCTCAATTAGCTAAGAGTGAATTTTTGAGAAATTTTGGAGCTCATTTAAGCTTAAATTGAATTTAGAATTTAATTAGAATTAATTATATATTATTATATTAAATTTAATTATTAATTAAAATAAATAGGCGAGATTTGCTGTCGGGACCACGGCAGATCCACTGCGGGGTCCCGACAGCGGCACATAGGTGGAAGCCACTGGATGCGTTAGCACGTATCTCAGCGCATTTGATCCAATGACTCGCGCTACCTCGTGCCGTGATTAGATCTTAGTCGCTTGATCGGCATCTTCCATCTGACGCATAGGATTTAATCCGCATTTCCACTAATTAGTATCCGCATCAGGCCGTCCATCATCAATGGCTCAGCGATCGGATGGCTTTGGAGTTCCCCCGCACTGTGGATCGTCTCCCACCTCGCAACCCATTGCTCGCTGGTCCCCCCTACCGCTAGGCATCTTCCAGCCCCGTGGCAGTACGGGAAAAGCCCCAAATTTCCCCTTCTGCCCCCAGTGCGACCTCCTGCCAGTTGTGGACTCCCCAAATTACCCTAAGCCATTAGAACCCAGCTTCTCCTTCGGACCGAGCCTCCTTGCATCCCCGAGCTCTGGAATCTACCCCCCATTTCCCCTTAGACCTATAAATACCTCCTGGAAATCAGAGTGAGACCCTTTGCTCATTATGATCCCTTCTATTCCCTTCTGCTTGCCCTGAAGCTCTTGGCGACCCCAGCATTTGAACCTGCTGCGTGCAGCTGATAGAGGGCGAGGACTGACGTTCAGACCACCTTATTGAAGCTTTTGCAATCGTCCGAAGTGCCCTAAGCTGCTCGTCTAGACTCTGTCGCCTCTTCCAACCTCAAGTACAGCCTCTGACCCCATCCCTTATGTAGAGCTAGTTTCAGCTTGACTCACTTCCAACTAAGCATAGATGTTGCATTAGGACCTCACCCTAGTTCTCTAGTAGACATCTAAGCCTTTTGGTGAGGCTTGGCAGTGGTCCAGGCGATGAATTCATCGTTTGAGTGTGCACTACCAGTCGGCTGAATCCTTCAGCTTATAAGATTCCTTATATTTAATTTGAGTTTTAAGTGTGAACCCTAGATCCTTAATAGGATATTACATTGGAATCAGGATTTGAACAATAAAGTGGTGTATGGATCCAGAACTTGATTTACTTAATTAAGATTTGGGTTAAGAGAGGAAATAATAGCAATTAAGTCATTGAATTATTTACTTTGAATCTTTATAGTGGTCATATGATTATGAATTAGAACTTGTTAAGTTCTAATGTTAACATTAAGGTCATGAATCTGGGATTATACTCGATAGCTGGATATTGGAGATCCTAAATTTGTATCTTCTCAGAATAGTTAGTGGATAAACTAGACAACAACAGATATCACACAAGTCTAGATTGAGTCTCTTGCTTACTTGACTTTTATTGCTTTGTGCACCTTGAATATTGAGCCTCTTTTTTTGAGTATAATAGGTAAACTTAGGATATGAAAGATACATCCGAAGTTAGTATTTGAAAAGCATAGCATTCATTCAGTTCTTTCTGTATTTTCAGTTAGTAGAATATGTCCTAGCTTAGTCTGCCTCTTCAGTTCTAATTTAGTTATAGAATGGACTCGGACCTAGCTCTGCAGGTGTCTAGGATGGATACATGTTTTATTCTATAAGTTCAACTCGGACCTAGCTCCACGGAAGCCTAGGATGGATACACGTTGAACTTTCAGTTCAGAGGTCCTGTATGGCCTGCATCTGTTATGACAGTACTATGTCTTAGGCTAACTTTTACTTCAATCCAATTTTTAGTATTTTTTTTTGCTTTGCCACATGCTTCAGTGGCCTTTCGTTTAGTGCTTGACTTGATTTGCCACATGTCTCAGTGGCTTTACTTTTGCTCATTCATGTACTTAGTTTACTTTTGTCACATGTCTCAGTGGCCTTTTTCATATGAATCTGCATTCTTATATAAATACTCTTATTGTTTAGTATTAAATATTGGCATATTTAGGATGCTATAATTGTATGTTTATTTTAGCACTTGTGTTCTTTATATACTCAGCATGTATCCATATGATCATAAGCATATTAGGATCAGATTTATTTTATTAGTTGTAGTTACTTTAAGACTCACCTTGTTTAGTTGCTGCTTTGTATGTTACTTTACTTAATGGTTGATTAGTTATAAATGAATAGTTTATAGCTGACAGACTGTAAATACACGTCTGCACTTGTACGCAAGTGTACGTAGTCTAAAGTAATAAGTGGAAAGTATGAGTTTCTGGGATTTATCAAACTATAGAGAATTGGATGTTTTGTTGCTAAGGTATATCTATTCTCACTAATGTTTAAGGTATGAGTATTTTGTTTTAGTTGGTTTTAGATCAAGCACAACAATCACTAAGTAGAAAATAAGTCAGATAAAAGGAAGAGTAGAGTTGGGTTCATCCCACATGTCATGATATGTCACTTATACATGATGGTTCCTCAAGCATTTATCTTTTATTTATTCAGATTTAAATCAAGTGCACACTATTCTTCCTTGAGTTTTATCTCAAAGATTCACAAGTTCAAATCTTGTGCATGAAATGAACACACAGTCGGTTCTATTTCGGCACAAAGATTCTTAAAAGATTTTAGGTTTGTAGTTTTCATCTTATCTCTTGATCAAGGAGATGAGGATTATTAAGTTCTTAAGATCTTATAAGCATTGATTTCACTAAGAGCATCACTCGCATCGCACATAGTTGCAATGAGGGATTTAATATATTGGGTTTAATGACTATGTCACTTCGTTCATGAGCACACAACTATTTCTTTCCCTCCCTCAATTATGTTGAGCTAAGGGGCTAAATTAGTGGGTCTTAGCATCACATGCAATAACACTTTAGTTGAGCTTAGATTAAGGTGCACTAAGCTTAAGAACTTTCTCACATAGTTTTAAGCTCTCATGCACTCATAGATCTAGCATCTAACCTAAGGTGAGCTATGGAGCACAAGACACTTTAGCTCTTAAGTTTATTAGTCCATTTTTCTTTAATTCACAATCAAGATTATAATAATATTAAGCATTTCTTGAGCAAGGCATTCAGTTCATAACTTTTATTAATGCTTGAAGAAAATTTCACACAAATGAAAGTAACTATCAAACATATGGGATTACCCCAACCCTCCCCAAGGGAGATTTTGCTCTCCATTACACAGGAGATAAAAAAGAATACATACATGGATAAAGACCCTTTCATGATCAACTAAGAAAAGAAATTACAAAATAAGGGTTTAGAAGATACTAGGAACGTTCCTTGGAAGTTCTATGGATTCTTCTTCTCCTTGCTTGAAGTTCCTCTCTTAGGTCACTAGTGCTGCCTTTCTTCTCCTTCTCCTTGGCAAAATGAGCTCTTCCACCCTTAGGGAGTTCCTCTCTTCCACTATGCAACCCCTCTTCCTTTACTTAGTGAAGTGAGCAAAAATTGGAACCCTCCTCTTGTCAAGAGGAGTGATAATTATAAATGAAGGCTGCCTCTTCATTCTTTCAATCTAAAAACTAGCATATTCCCTTAAAAATATGAGCAATGATGGAAAAAAACCACTTGATGGATGAGGTGAGCAATTATTTCCATTATTTTAGCCATTACATCACCTCATAAGTCCATTCTCATAATTAAAAATGGAGCTGCAGTAGGAGGAATGATGGCTGGAAACAAGAAGCTGGGTAGATGTCTTGTCCCAGTTGCATTTAATGCATCTGCCAGAAAGATTTGCTGTAGGCCGCTGCAGTGCGCTAGAATGGCGCAGACAATTTTTACAAAGTGACCCGCTACAGTGTGCGACCGCGTTCACTTTTCGCAAAGTGCCCTGCTGCAGCGCGCTGTGGTGCTAGCATTTTGCAAATCGCACCGCTGCAGTGCACTGTGGCGGTAGCGTTTTGTAAATCGCACCGTTGCAGCATGCTGTAGTGGAAGCATTTCGCAAAATGCTCCGCTGCAACGTGTGGTAGAGCCAGTATTTGCAAATAGAACTGTTGCAGCGCGCGGTCGCGCTCGCTATTCGCAAATAGAACCGCTGTAGCGCGCGATCGCGCCTGCGGTTCACAACTTGAACTACTGCAGCGCGCGATTGCTCCTACAGTTCGCAACTTGAACGCTGCAGCGCGCGATCACGCCTATTTTTGCAAGATGACCCGCTGCAGCGCGCGGCAGCGGTTTCCTTTGAAAAATGGGAAATTGCACCAATGGCTCAGAATTCTCTAGATAGGCAATTTCCTGAAAAGATAGACAAAATTTAATTAAGGGAGTAGTTTAAGATCATAAATGAATGAATTTTTCTTTTAATTTGGATATAATTTATGGATTCATCACACACCCCCACACTTAAATTCTTGCTCGTCCTCGAGTAAGCTTAAAATAGTATTTTTTTGTTTTTTAGGTATGATAGTCAACAAAAGATATCAATTTAGATTTTAATAGGTAAGTCAAGACTTGTGCTTAACTAAAGTGATCCAAGTCATTTGGCATTAGATATTCTAACCTTGGATATGAAGCAATGCTTAATCAGTTAATCTCCAAGCATTTGATTTTTATGCATATTACTAGGTTATGGAAGGTTCTATGGAAAAGCTAGCTAGAGAGGTAGTGAAATACTCAAGTATTTTGTGCCATATGTGTCCCTTCTTATGAATCACAAAGATGAATAGATTAAAGGAGAGATATTTTTTATCATCCCTTTTCATTTCTTTCAATTGTGAGAGATATTTTTCATCATCCTTTTTCATTTCTTTCAATTCGGAGATTTCATCATCTCTTTTTTAAGGTTCTTATTTTTTTTTTTCCTTTTGTATTCTTAGAAAGAGATACTTTTCTTCATCCCCAATTCACCTCTTTGTGATCATGAAGTCCTACGGGAGCCTAGCACACTCTTTTAGAGTTCTCACCAAAATCTATTGTCATAGTCCAAGCTTTCCCCCACACTTAATTCATAGCATGATTTAAATTTTTAGAGATTAGATTAACCTTAATTCATTCCTTAGTTAAAAGGTTTTAATGCTATTAATGTATTTGCTCACTTTTTTTTAAGCACTCTTTCACTTCATATTATATTCTTTATTGATATATTGTGACTTTTATTTCATTAAAAACTCAGAAAAGTTTATCATTTTTAAGTACTAGAAAAATTAGGGAATATGAAAGTTCATAAATTAAGATCTCAAATAAAATACACAAAATGAAAAGTACAATGAAAAATAACTAATACAACAAAAAATAAAAAGAAAAATACAACCTATTTATTCTTAGGTTGCCTCCCAATCAGCGCTTATTTTAATGTCTCAGCCTGACACAAGAAAGACCTTTATGTGATACCCTCATGTAGGAGGTTCTGAAGGGTCCATCCACCATTCTCTTGAAAGATTCCTTCCTCCAAGTATAACTTCAGGTGATTTCCATTTACCTTAAAAGTGCCATTATTGGAAGTGACTTCAACTACTCCATGGGGGAAAGCCTTAGTGATGTGAATGGGCCTGTCCATCTTGACTTCAATTTTCCTAGAAATAATCTTAATCTTGAGTTAAAAAGTAGTACTTTCATTCCAAGTTGAAAATGTTTTGGCTTGATCAGCTTATCATGCCATTTTTTAGTTTTCTCTTTATACAATTTTGCACTCTCATAGTCATTTAATATAAATTTGTCAAGCTCATTTAATTACAGCATTCTTTGTTCGTTAGTTAAAGAGGAGCATCAAAAGCCTGGTGGGCTTCTTAAGCTATTAGAGAATTTTGAATGGAAATGGTCTGACATTTCCATATACTTCATTGTGGGTCTATGATAAGGTGTAAATTACACGTCTGCGCTTGCACGCAAGTGTACGTGGTCTGAAGTAATAATTTGGAATGTGAGTTCTGAGATTTATCATCCTCGGGGAATTGGGTGTTTTGTTACTAAGGTATATTATGTTTAATAATGTTTAAACTATGCGTGTTTTATTGAATTTGTTCCTAAACAAGCACAATAAATCTTAGTAGAAAGTAACTATGATAAAAAAGAGAGGAGAGTTAGGTCTCTCCCACATGAAATATTAGGTGACTCATGTATGACGATTCCTCAAGCATTGGTCTTTTTTACAGAATTTTATGTAACTTAATCAAGTGCACATTATCCTCCTTAGAGTTCAACTCCAAGAGTTACAAGTTCAAATCTTGTGCTTGAAATGAACACACGATCAGTTATATTTCACCGCAAAGACCCTTATAAGATTTTAGATTATTGGTTTTCCTCTCATTCTTAGTTTCTAAATATGAGAGTTGTTTCTTTATTTAAGATCTTACAAGCATTAATTCCATTAAGAGCATCACGTACATTATGCACAATTTAGATAAAGGAGTGATTTCATTTGGGCTTAATGACTATGTCACCTCATTTATGAGCTCTCAAAGAATCCATTCCCTCCCTTCACGTATGCTAAGCAGCGGAGCTCATTTAGTGGGCCTTAGCTCACACGCTTCAATACTTTAGTTGAGCATAGATCAAGGTGCACTAAGCTCAAGAACTTTCTCACATAGTTCTAAGCTTTTGTGCACTCATGATTCCAGCTCCAAACTAAGGGTGAGCTATGGAGCACAAGACTTTTTAGTCCTTGAAGTCATTTAGTCCTTCATCATTTGGTCCACATTCAAGTCCATAATAGTAATTTCATTTTTTTAACAAGTCATTTAATTCACAAATTTTTATTAATGCTTGATGAAATTTTTCATACATAATAATCTCTTTCAATTCATGTAAGATTTCCCCAACCCTCCCCAAGGGAAAGTTTAGCTCTCCATTATATTAGAGATAAAAAAGAACACATACATAGATAAAGATTCTTTCATGATCAACTAAGAAAACTATAAGATAAGAGATAGAGAGTACTAGGAACATTCCTTTGGTGAAGTTCTCTGAATTTCTCCTCTTCTTGCTCTTGGTTATTTCTTCTAGGTTCATAGTGCTGCCTTTCTTCATTCTTCTCCTTATCAATAGGTGTTCTTCCACCCTTGGAGAGTTCTCCTTCTCTTCTATGCATCCCTCTCCTTACTTAGAATTTTTTTTGAGCAAAGTTGGGAAACATTCTTAAGTGAAAAAGAACTATATTTATAGAGGGGCTGCATTCCTTTTCTTCCCTTTCAAAATCTACTTTTCCCTCTTCCAAAATTCTGCTATGATGATTCCAAATCCAACTTGAGGGGTGAATTGACCTCTACTTTTCTATTCTTTAATCTCCACATCACTTCAAAATGTTATTTTTCCATTCAAAAACAATTCTGCTGTAGAAGGAATGATGGTTGGGAGACAAAGAGCAGGTTGGGGGTCTTGTCCAGCCGCAATAAATGCCCTGTTCATATAAAAATTTGGCGCCCCACTGCAGCGCGCTGTAGCGCACTCTGGCACCCTACAGCGGTCGAATTTTGTAAAGTGGTCTACGGCGATGCGCTGTGGCGTTCTGGGCTTTTTCTCTGACGGTCCGCTATAGCGCGCTGCAGTGGTCAGAGTTTGTGGAGGCATACGCTGCAGCGCACTATCGCGGATAGGTTCCAAAAGGTTTTCCGCTATAACGCTTGAGCCCCTCAAGTTCTTTCGCTATGGCACGCTATAGCGCCTGAGTCCCGCAAGTTCTCCCGCTGTGGCACGCTGTAGCGCCTGAGTCACGCAAGTTCTCCCACTGTGGCGCGCTGTGGCACGCTGTAGCGCCTGAGTCCCGCAAGTTCTCCCGCTGTGGCGCACTATAGCACCTGAGTCCCGCAAGTTCTCCTGCTATGGCACGCTATAGCGCCTGAGTCCTGCTAGTTTTCCAGTTGTGATGCGCTGGGGTGCGCTCCAATGCGCCGCAGTGGATTTCTTCTAAAAATTTCAGAAACTATCCATAATTCTCCAAAAATTGCTAGGCTTGCATTTTTCTTGAAAAATAGGTAGAATTTGATCAAGGAAGCTGTTTCAATACGAAAAATGAATGAGATTTTTCCTTAATTTAGGATATAAATTATGGATTTATCACACCCCCACACTTAGACTCTTGTTAGTCCTCGAGTAAGCTCAGAAATGATTTTTTTTTTTGTTTCTAAGGAATGATAGTCAATAAGTAACATTAATGTGAGTTTGATTGCAATTCAAAGGTCGTGCTTAACTGAAATGACAAGAACATTTGGCATCATTAAAATTTTTCTAACCTTAGTTATGAACTGAGGTTGATAAGCTAATCTCCAATTTTAAGTTGTTATGCTTGGTGTTAGGTAATGGTGAAGGTTCCTTGGAATTACTGAACTAGGATTGTAGTGAGTAATCAAGAGTTGATTGTGCCATATGTATTCTTTCTTATGAATCACAAAGATATTTAAAATTTTAGGAGAGATATTTTTCCTCATCCTATATCATTTTTTCCTTGGGAGAGATATTTTTCTTCATCCCTGTTTTTGCTTTCTTTTTCATCCTTTAGGAAGAGACATTTTTCTTCATCTCATTTCCAAATTTTTATGAACATGAAGTCCTATAGGAGCCTAGCAGACTCTTTTGCTCACTCAATACAGTCAGTAGTTTTTGATTTTTAAGCCTTCCCTCACACTTAGTCCTTAATATTGACTTAAATTTTTAAAGATTAGATTCAACCTTAAATTATTCTTTTATTTTGATGATTTAATGTTGTCAATGCATTTAGTCACTTTTTGTTAAGTAAACTTTGGTTGATAATCAATTTCTATATTGACATTCTTGTAACTTCCATAAATTAGAAAAATTCAGAAAAAATTTTATCCATACATAACATAGAAAAATTGGGAAAATATGAAAATTCATAATTTATTTCTTCAAAAAAGCAAAATGAACATACTTTACTAGGAGTAGTAAGAAATAAAACAACCTGATATGAATAATGATAAATTATCATTACTACATTCATGCTCGAGATTCCTTCTTCCCCTTTATTGATGCACACATATACTACTCAGAATCTGAAACAAACAAAAATATATAATTGTTTGTTGGGTTGCCTCCCAATCAGCGCTTAGTTTGATGTCCTCAGCCTGACAAAAAATAGTTTGTATCCCTTTAAAATTTCTTTCCAGATTTTCATTAAGGCTTTAGGATGAATACGAGTTTGTTTAATAATATAATCATTATGAATGATAGTTCTACTATTTTTTTCTTTCCAGTCCCAGCTTGTGTCTTCTAACTTACAATAGTTCTTCTCTTTATTTCTCTTTTTATTCTTTTTATTTCTTGCCTTTTGTTTGTCATCAAATTTATTAATTTCATCATTTTCAATTTCATTTTGTAAAAAGGCAAAAAATTCAATTTCCTTAGGAGTAACATCAAAGCATTTCTCAACAAAAATAATTTGCACACAATCATCACCAATATTGCTAAGAGGTTTGTTGAGGTTTGAGATATCACAAATGGTTTCGACACCTTCATTATTTTGAATTAATTTACCTTGATTATCCTCAAATAATGAATCACTTAATGTTAAATGTTGAGGTAGATGCAATTGAGGTGTGTAGGAGACATAATTTTTGAATTGCATTTGATCAACTATTTCTATTTGAAAATTTTGTTGCATTTTCAAGTTGTCTATTTCAAATTGATACTCCAAGTCTTTCTCATTTTCATTGTTTGTTTGAGTTAAAGTGTCTTCTTCCCTACAAATCAGTACTTTTTTAGCTTGATCTTTTACCTGTTCATTTATGATAACTTCTTGGACGGGTTTAGCTAATTATTGCAATATAAATTCTAACTTAGCCTCAATTGATTTACATATATGCTCTTGATCTTCCATATTAAACTCGTGCCTAATCAAGGTTGGTTCAATTTCGTGCTAATTGTTGTTCACATAACAACTAGAATCTTCCACTAATTCTTCTAAATAAGACCGCTCACTTATCCAATTTGTGTTGTTAATGTTCATTTCTTAGTGAGTGTAATTGTGTTGCAAGTTGTTATCAAACTTAATATCATTAATCAATTTTATTTTTGAAGATGCAAAAGGGTTATTTGTATTACAATCAAAACTTAAATGTGTTCCCCCACACTAAATACATGAGTTTTGATTATTATTATGCACACCCATGAAATTTGAGTACTCTATATAAATAGATAAAATCTATAAAAATTAAGAGAAAAGTGAACTATATAAATAAGAAAATATATATACAAAGAGATTTGTTTAAATCACTATTTACTAGTAGATTATCCTTAATACAATACAATTACTGTTCCCCGGCAACGGCGCCAAAAACTTGATAGACTGTAAATTACATGTCTGCGCTTGCACGCAAGTGTACGTGGTCTGAAGTAATAATTTGGAATGTGAGTTTCGAGATTTATCGTATTCAGGGAATTAGGTGTTTTGTTACTAAGGTATATTTATGTTAATAATGTTTAAATTATGCGTGTTTTGTTGAATTGGTTCCTAAATAAGCACAACAAATCTTAGTAGAAAGTAACTATGATAAAAAGGAGAGGAGCATTAGGTCTCTCCCACATGAAATGTTAGGTGACTCATGTATGATGATTCCTCAAGCATCGGACTTAATTTTATGAAACTTAATCGAGTGCACATTATCTTCCTTAGAGTTTAACTCCAAGAGTTACAAGTTCAAATCTCAGTGCTTGAAATGAATGCACAGTCAGTTCTATTTCAGCACAAAGACCCTTATAATATTTTTTATTATTGGTTTTCCTCTCATTCTGTGTTATTAGATATGAGAGTTGTTTCTTTATTTAAGATTTTACAAGCATTGATTCCACTAAGAGCATCACGTGCATCATGCGCAGTTTAGATTAAGGAGTGATTTCATTTGGGCTCAATGACAGTGTCACCTCGTTTATGAGCTCTCAAATAATCCATTCCCTCCATTCATGTATGCTAAGCAGCGGAGCTCATTTAGTGGGCCTTAGCTCACACGCTTCAATAGTTTAATTGAATATATATCAAAGTGCACTAAGCTCAATAACTTGCTCACATAATTCTAAGCTTTTGTGCACTCATGATTCCAGCTTTAAACTAAGGGTGAGCTATGGAGCATAAGACTTTTTAGTCCTTGAAGTCATGTAGTCCTTTATCATTTGGTCTACATTTAAGTCTATAATAGTCATTTTTATTTCCTTAACAAGTTATTTAATTCACAAATTTTTATTAATGCTTGAGATAAGTTTTCATACATAATAATCTCTTTCAATTCATGTAGGATTGCCCCAACCCTCCCCAAGGGGGAGTTTAGCTCTCCATTACACTTGAGATAAAAAAGAACACATACATCGATAAAGACCCTTTCATGATCAACTAAGAAAAACACAAGAAAAGAGTTAAAGAGTATTAGGAATGTTCCTTTGGTGAAGTTCTCTGGATTTCTCCTCTTCTTGCTCTTGGTTATTTCTCCTAGGTCCGTAGTGCTGCCTTTCTTCCTTCTTCTCCTTGGCAATAGGAGTTCTTCCACCCTTGGAGAGTTCTTTTTATCTTCTATGCAGTCCTCTCCTTACTTAGGATTTTTCTTGAGCAAAGTTGGGAACCATTCTTAAGTGAAGAAGAGCTGCATTTATAGAGGGACTGCATTCCTCTTCTTCCTTTTCAAAATCTACTTTTCCCTCTTCCAAAATTCTGCCATGATGATTGCAAATACAACATGAGGGGTGAAATGACCTCTACCTTTCTATTCTTTAATCTCCACATCACTTCAAAATGTCATTTTTACATTTAAAAATAGTTCTACTGTATAAAGAATGATGGCTGGGAGACAAGGAGCAGGTTGGGGGTCTTGTCCAGCCATAATAAATACCCTGTTCAGAAAGAAATTCGGTGCGCCGTTGCAGCGCGCTCTGGCGCGCTACAGCGATCGAATTTTGTAAAGTGGTACGTGACGACGCGCTGTGGCATTCTGAGCCTTTTTTCTGATGGTCCGCTATAGCGCGTTAGAGCATGCTGTAGCGCGCTGGAGCGCGCTGTAGCACGCTGGAGCGATCAAAGTTTGTGGAGGCATACGCTGTGATGAATCCATAAATTATATCTAAAATAAAGAAAAATCTCATACATTTCTGATCCTTTAACTGCTCCTAAATCAATTTTTATCTACCTTTTTAGGAAAATGGCATCTATAGGAGTTCTAAGACATTTATGCAAAAATTCCTTTTTTTTTTTCAAACGAAACCACTGCGACGCGCTTCAGCGCGCTACAACAGGTCATTTTGCAAATTATGGCGCTATAGTGCGCTGCAGCAGGGTCAATTTGCGAAACGTAGGTGCGGGTGCGCGCTGCAGCGGGTCCAGTTGCAAACCACGGGCATGGTAGCGTGCTGCAATGGGTCCATTTGCAAACCGTAGGCACGGTAGCGTGCTGCAGCGGGGCTATTCGCAAATTGAATTCGCAAATTGAACTGCTACTGTGCGCTAAAGCGGAGCATTTTGCGAAATGCTCCCACTACAGCATGGTGCAGCGGTATGATTTGCAAAATGCTAGCGCTATAGCGTGCTGCAGTGGGTCGCTTTGCAAAATTTGGATGCGGTAGCGCGCGGCAGCGGAACACTTAGCAAAATTTACTGGCACCATTGTGCGCCGCAGTGCGCTGCAGCGGCCTGCCACAATTTTTCCAGACATGAGCATTTATTATGGCTGGGACAAGACTCCCAACCTGCATCTTGTCCCCAGCCATCATTCTCTGTAACTGCTACATTTTTTATATGGAAAAGAAGATCTTGAGGTGATATTTTGGCTAAACAAATAGAGATATTGGTCACTTCACCATCAATTGAGATTTTTGCCATCATTGCTCAGAATTTTCCATTGGAATTGCTAGTTTGGATCCTAAGTGGGATGAAAGCATCCCCTCCCCTATATATATCACTCCTCTTGACTAGAGGAGGGTTCTCAATTTTGCTCAAAACACTAAGTTAAGAGGAGGGTAGCATAAGTGGAAGTGAGGAACTCCCTAAGGGTGGCAAAGAAAGTTTTTGCTAAGGAAGAGAAGAAGGAAGGCAGCACTATCGACCTAAGAGAGGAGCTTGAAGAAGGAGAAGAAGAAATCTGGAGAACTTCCAAGGAATGTTCCTAATATCTTCTAAACTTTACTTTTGTAGTTTTCTTTCTTAGTTGATCATGAAAGGGTCTTTATCCATGTATGTGTTTTTCTTCATTTCCTTTGTAATGAGTAGCTAAATCTTTCTTAGGGAGGGTTGGAGAAATCCCATCTGTATGAGTTATTTTTATTGTATGAAGTTTTTCTCAAGCACAAATAAAATATAAGAACTCTATGCCTTATTAAGGAAATGCCTTTTATTATTTAGTCTTGAATATGGAGTAATAAAAAATGAACTCATAACCTCAAGAACTAACTTGTCTTATGCTCCATAGCTCACCTTAGGTTGGATGCTAGGTTTATGAGTGCATGAAAGCTTAGAACTATGTGACAAAGTTCATGAGCTTAAAGCATCTTAATCTAAGCTCAACTAACGTATTGATGCATGTGATGCTAAGACCCACTAAATGAGCCCCTTAGCTCAACATAATTGAGGGAGAGGAAGAAATAGTTGAGTGCTTATGAACTAAGTGACATAGTTATTGAGCCCAATATATTAATCCCTCATCTCAACTATGTGTGATGCGAGTGATGCTCGTAGTGGAATTAATGCTTATAAGATCTTAAAGATTTAATAATCATAATCTCTTTGATCAAGAGATAAGATTAAAACTTAAAGAATCTAAAATCTTATAGGAATCTTTGTGCCAAAATAGAACCGAATGTGTGTTAATTTTATGCACAAGATGTAAACTTGTGAGACTTTGAGACAAAACTCAAGGTGAACAAAGTGCACTTGATTTAAAAATAAATGAAAGATAAAGCTTGAGAAATCAACATACATTAGTAATATATCATGACATGTGGGATAACCCCAACTCTTCTCTCTCTTTTATCAGACTTATCTTCACTTATTAATTATTGTGCTAAATCTAGGACCAACTCAACCAATCAATCGTAGCTTAAACATTAGTGAGAATAGATAGACCTTAGTAACAAAATAACTAATTCTCTGTGGTTTGATAAATCCCAGAAATTAACACTTTTCACTTATTACTTCAAACCACGTACACTTGCGTGTGAGCGCAGACGTGTATTTACAGTCTGTCACGTTGCAGCGCGCTGTCGCGGACATGTTCCGTAAGGTTGTCCGCTATAGCATGCTATAGTGCTTGAGCCCAACAAGTTATCCCACTGTGGCACGCTATAGCACCTGAGTCTCACAAGTTCTTCTGCTGTGGCATACTATAGCGCTTGAGTCCTGCAAGTTCTCCCGCTGTGGCGTGCTATAGCGCTTGAGTCCCACAAGTTCTCCCGCTGTGGCACGCTATAGCTCCCGAGTCCCACTAGTTCTCCTACTGTGGCGCACTATAGCATCTGAGTCCCGTTAGTTCTCTCGTTGTGGCGCGCTATAGCGCTTGAGTTCTGCTAGTTCTCCCGCTAGGGCGCACTGCAGCACGCCGTAGTGAATTTATTCCAGAAATTTTAGAAACCTTCCAGAATTGTCCTGAAATTGCTGTGCTTGTGTTTTTCTTGAAAAATGGGCAGAATTTGATCAAAGAAGCTGTTTCAATATGAAAAATGAATGAGATTTTTCCATTATTTAGGATATAAATTATAGATTTATCAGTCTGCCTAAGTGCTTTTCCTGTTCATCAGTATTCGTGATGAGCACCTTTATGTGCATTCCCTTGAGCTTGGTATGACTAGTTGATTCAATATTATTTTGTTATAAAATCATTTAAAATAAAATAGACATTCATTCCACAAGCATGCATTCACAAGAAATATATCTAAATAAAAAGACAGATTTTATTTATTGAAGATTTATACAAACACCATTTGTCCCTTAACTCATTACATGATTTCAGCCCAACCCTCGCTAAGGAGGGTTTAGCCTTCCATTATGATAGAGATGAAAAAAATAAAATACAAGGAATTGAACCTTTGCATGGTTCCACTGAAAGAAAATCAAAGAACAACTTTTAGAGAAATATTAGGAACAGCCCTTGGCATTCTCTGGATCTCTCATTGCTCTCCAATTTCTTCTCTTCCAGCTCCTTGAGTTATCTTTCCTTTCTCTCTTTGAATGGTTGTCTTCTCCTTCCTTGGTTTGGGTGTTCCTTTTCTTCTTATAGTAGCCTCAGAAATTATTTCTTGGAATGTCAAAGAGGGGAACCCCCTCTTAGCCTTTTTCTCTTACTTTTATAGTGCGGCCTTTGGCCCTTTTGGAATTAATTTTGTCCAACCCTCCAACTCCCTCTTATTAATGGATTGTTCTTAATTATTCTTTTATTCCTCTTTAGAATAAAAATATCAATTGGATTTGGAGTTAAGGAAGTTTTGGGAAGGCAAAAGGTTTGAATTTGCGAACTTCCCTATGCTGAATTAATTGTTCATTCCTGGTTGGAATTCTGGCGGGCGCTGAGGCGCACGGCAGCGCGCTTGGGCGCACTGTGGTGGTTTTGATTCAAAATGGATGCTAAGTGCCTGCCCACTGCAGTGCACGGTAGTGCCGAGCTATTGGGTTTGAACCCGCAACGGTGCGCGATAGCGCTGAGCTCTCAGGTTGGAACCGCTGCGGCGCGCGGTAACACTGAGCTCTCGGGTTTGAAACTACTGTGGCACCCGGTAGTGGTCTTCCTTAAATGTTTGTTGAGTCTGGGTCTAGTTAGTTTTATTGCGGAATGCAGTAGCACTGAGTTGGCGTGCGGTAGAGTTGAGCTCTCAGGTTTGGACCCGCTGCTGTGAGCGATAGCGTCGACCTCTCGAGTTTGGACCCGCTGTGGCGCGTGGTAGCACCAAGTGATAGACTATAAATTGCGCTTGCACGTAAGTGTACGTGTCCAAGGTAACAAGTGGAATGGTAAGTCTTAGGAATTTATATCGTCCTTAGGGAACGGTGGTTTTGATACTAAGTCTTATCTTCTTTTGCTAATGTTTAGAATAATTGATTTTTGGGTTTTTTGTTGGTTCCTAAATTAACAATACAATTTACTTAAGGTAATATACTATTTGTTCAAGAGGAGAGAGTTGGGGATTAGTTATGGGACTCATAAGGGCATGGTGTTGTTATTTAGTCATTGAAACTCATAAAGTATTTTCTTATGCCTAAACAATCAAGTGAACATTGCATAAATTTGAGCAATCCTCTAATTCAACAAGTTCAAGTCTTTCACAGTAAGGAGAACACCCTTAGGGCTATACCTCATCACATAGTCCCTTATGAGATCTTTATTTACTTCAATTTTGATTTCCTACATCTAGGTCACAAAAATGTTAATTTTAGTTAATTGATCTCAGAAGCATGATTTCCATCAATCTACATCATACGCATACACGCGTAGTTTAGCTAAATAAGAGAATGCATTAGACTATGTCTGTAATAACTTAGGTTGTTAACCTAGTTCAATTAAGACTAAACCAAGTCATAATTTTGATTCTAGTGCTCTAATTAAGTCATTAGGAATTCACCATAATGACCTAGTCTAAATTTGGAGTCAAATAGATCAAATTCTAATTTTAGAAATTCCAATGACCTTGGAATTTGACCTATTAAATTTGACCTCTAATTGAAAATCTGACTTCGCCATTGCGCTCATCACCCCCAAATTAGCTAAAGGTTATGTTTTGGAAGCAATTGGAAGTCATTGGATTTTCGGTGAATATTTTAATATATTTTAATGACCACTAATACTTGAACAATTAAATACTTGTCGAAACCAAAATCCGACTTCGTCGTTGTGTTCCTTACCCTTCAATTAGCTAAGGGTGCTATTTTGGGAATTTTTAGAAGTCATCAAATTTTCTCAAATATTTTAATATATTTAAATAATTCGAAAAATAAGAAAAATAAATTCTTGTCGAAATCAAAATTCGACTTCGTCGTTGGGTTCCTCACCGCTCATCGTTGTTCATAAGAGTGAATTTTTGGGAATTTTAGGAACTCATTTGATTATTTATTTTTAAATAATTAAATTGTAATTAATAATTAATGAAATAATAATAATAATAATTATTATTATTATTATTTCTTCCTCCTTTCACCTGGGTGACATGCGAGAATGCATGTGGTGAGTTGGCTTTGCCATCATTTAAGGACTTAAGAACAACCTATTTTTTATCTCATTTTTTTTTATCAAGTATGGTATTATCATTTAGATCTATCTTAGAGTAGTGAAGAATCTCATCTTCTTCCTCCAAGCTCCAAATCGAACCTTAAAGGTACCCCATTTATTTTTTTTAAGCCTGAATTAGGGCTTATAATTTATTAAGTTATCTACAAAATGAGGAGTCATATTTGATATTAATAGAAAGGTCACGATGAGAACTTCTCATTAATATATGGCACAACTTGCGAGAAGATCTGTGTAGGCAGAAATTTGATCACAAGGTTTCAGTTTTTCCTTAATATTCATGTGGGTACATAAATTATTTACGAAAATTTTATTCTTCTTCTTTTCTTAAATTTTTGCTTATTCAATCTATTTCAAATCCTTAAAACCTCATAACATTGTAATTACAATTCCAAACATAGTGATCCTATATACTATTTTGATCAGAAAAATGCAATGATTAATATTATGCAATTATTTTTTATGTTCGGAGATTAATTTTGTTAATTATCATTTTAACTAATTAAACCCCTTAATCCCAAAATTTGATTAATTCATAATTTAGTCAATTTAGCTTCAAATCATATGATCTAATATATCATTTTAATCAAGAGAATGTGTAGAATACTAATCTGTAAGAAAATTTTAATTTTTATAATTATGTTTCTTAATTTTGCTTAATTACTCTAAAAAAATGGATTAATGAAAATTAAGCTCCTTAATTATCCAAAATTAAATATTCAAATTACTGATAGCTCCTAGTCTAGTATAGAATACAGTGGTGATGTTAATTTTTCAATTTAGTAATTAATTTCACTAATCACCCTTAATCTTAATTAGTAAAGATTAGCAAAATTAGGGATCCAAATTGAGTGATTCAAGTTTTTGATAGTTCCTAGAGTATATTAGAACTTAGTGGTATGATTGGTTTAGTGATTATGTGATTAATTTCACTAATCACTCATAAATCACCCTTAACTCTAATTAGGTCATAACTTGACCAAATGAGATCTAAATTGAGCCTACTCCTAGTTAAAGTAATCAGTGGGTTATATGGAAGTTATAGCCACTGAATTTGTTGATTTTAGATATCAAATGAAAAAGCTAGGTTTTTGACCCATATATAAAATCCTAATTTACATAATAGAACCCCAAATTTGATTTGCTCATATCTTAATAATTAGACCTCAAAATTTAGTGTTCTTGGACTTCATGGAATCCTTGAATAGTAAACTTTAATAAGCTAATAGAAAATTTAGACTCCATTAGGACAAATTACCCATTTGCCCTTATGAGTTAACTCTCTAAAATTGAGCTCATAAGGCTTATTAATTATCTAAATTTGGTGTACTTATAGTCTATCTTCATTTTAGACAGTAAGTAATCATTTTCCATTAAAAATTTCTAATTTAAAGCGCTAAATCAAAAAGTAGATTGTTAAACCCTTAAGTATGAGCAAAATGATCATTTTGCCCAAATTTAGGTTTAAGTGTTCTCAAATCTTAAAATCATATTCTAATAACTAAAATTAGTAAATAAAGTGATTATGAATTTAATTCAATTGATTTAAGCTATAAATCAAGTTTCTAAATCAAAACACTAAAATTCATCCTAAGTTATTCTTATGTATTTATTTTAAGTGACCTAATGTGAGATTCATCTCACATTATGTCTCCACTAAGCCATAAACTTCATCTTAAGTAATTTTAAGTTAACTTTAAGTTCTATAATGTTAGATAAATCTCACATCAAACATCTTCTTTGAACCTTCTTAATTTATTCTCAATCTTTCTAATAAGATTAGATAGGTTTTGTATTTAAGAGTTTATCTTAGTACTTAGGAGCTCTTTCCTTAGGAATAAGAATAAGACTTATATTAGAATTCATCTATTGAGTAAATTGAGATACTCAATAGATGAAACCTTAGTTTTACTAGTTTATAAATTTTCATAGTTTGCTTATTGATGAATCCATAAATTATATCTCAAATAAAGAAAAATTTCATTCATTTCTCATAATAAAACTGCTCCTTAATCTAATTTTATCTATATTTTAAGGAAAAATACATATCCAATGAATTCCAAGCAAATTGGACAAATTTCCAAAATTTTTAAAGGAAAACTGCTGCAGCGAGCCATTTTGCAAAATCGGGCGCCACAGCGCACTGCAGCAGTGCACTTTGCGAAACGCAGGCGCGATCACACGCTCCAGCGGGACTCTTTGCGAAACGCTGGCGCAATCGCGCTTTGCAGCGGGACACTTTGCGAAATGCGGACACGATCGCACGCTGCAGCGGGTTAGTTTGCAAACACGAGCGCTACAGTGCGCTGCAGTGGGCAAATTTACAAAACTGCTGGAGCGACCGTGGGCTACAGCGCGCTGTAGTGACCCTTCACTTATAAAACCTGATGTCCCCAGCGAGCCGCAGTTGGCCTTTTTGCAAAATCGTCCGTGATAGCACGCTGCAGTGCGCTATAGCGGCCACCAAAGTTTTTGTCTGACAGCAGTATTAATTGTGGCTGGGACAAGACCTCCAACCAGCCTCTTATCTCCAGCCATCATTCCTCCTGCTGCAGCTCCATTTTTAAATGGAAAATAATCTCTTTGATGTGATGAGAAGGATACAATAATGGAAAATATTAGTTACCTCATCCATCAATTATAATTTGCCATCATTACTCCAGAATTTTAAAGAAATTTGCTGGTTTTGATCATGGGAATGAAGATGCAGCCCCTCATCTATAAATACCACCCCTCTTAACTAAAGGAGGGTTCCCAACTTGGCTCACTTCAACCTAAGTAAGAGAGGGCCTGTATAGAAGAGAAGAAGAACTCCCCAAGAGTGGAGGAGCTCAACTTGCTAAGGAGAAGAAGGAGAAAGGCAGCACTAGGGACCTAAGAGAAGCACTTCAAGTAAGGAGAAGAAGAGTTCGAAGAACTTCCCAAAGAATGTTCCTAGTATTTTCTAAACTCTTATTTTGTAATTTTTTTTCTTAGTTGATCATGAAAGGGACTTTATCCATGTATATGTTCTTTTTCATCTCTTTTGTAATGGAGAGCTAAACTTCCTTTGGGGAGGGTTGGGGAAATCCCACATGTTTTGATAGTTACTATAAAATATGTGAAGTTTTCCTCAAGTATTAATAAAAATTGTGAACTTAATGACTTGCTAAAGAAATGTATGAGACTATTGTGGACTTGAATGTGGACCAAAGGAAAAAGACTTTTTAACTCAAGAACTAAGTTGTCTTATACTCTATAGCTCACCTTAGTTTGATGCTAAATTTATGAGTGCATCAGAGCTTAGAACTATATGAGAAAGTTATTGAGCTTAGTGCACCTTAATCTAAGCTCAACTAAAGAGTTGATACATGTGATGCTAAGACCCACTAATTGAGCTCCGTTGCTCAACATAATTGACCGAGGGAATGGATGGAATAGTTGTGTGCTTGTGAACGAGGTGACATAGTTATTGAGCCCAATGAAATCAATCTCTCGTCTCAACTATATGTGATGTGCGTGACGCTCTTAGTGGAATCAATGCTTATAAGATCTTAAAAATTAACAACCCTCATCTCCATGATCAAGAGATGAGATAAAAACTACAAAATTAAAATCTTATAAGGATCTTTGTGCTGAATTAGAACTGACTGTGTGTTCATTTCATGCACAAGATTTGAACTTGTAAATCTTCGAGATGAAATTCAAAGAAAGACAATGTGCACTTGATTAAAGATCTATGTAAATGAAAGATACAAGCTTGAGGAATCACCATACATATGTTGTCTATCATGTCATGTGGGAGAAACCCAACTCTCCTCTTCCTTTTATTTGACTTATTTTCTACTAAGTGATTGCCGTGCCTGTTCTGGAACCAACTTAAACAAAATACCCATAGCTTAAACATTAGTGATAATAGATACACATTAGTAACAAAACATCCAATTCTCAGTGATTCGATAAATCCTGGAAACTCAAACTTTCCACTTATAACTTCAGACCACGTACACTTACGTGAAAGCGCAGACGTATTCAAGGTCTGTCAAGTTTTTGCTGCCGTTGCCGAGGAGTTGGAAATTGTTTCGTATTAAGGATAATCTATTAGTAACTAGTGATTTAAGCATTTTCCTGTATATACTTTTAATTTTTGATTTTTGTAATTATAGGTACTAACAATCTACTTTTCTGCCTTCTTTTCTTATTGCTGAATCCTTGAACTTATTGCTATATTTGTTCTTGATAGACTAATTGTTGTTGTGTATCAGTAGAAGAGTTTGCACAGATTATCTTTTTGACCTTGAAATTGAGAGAACTTACTTGCAGGCTAGGAGAGAATAAAATATTTTGTTATGCCAACAAGCCGTTATGAAAAATTATAATGAAAATCTTGGAGAACTATTAGGAGAGCTTAGGGGAAGAGCACTAAGAGATTACACACTACCCACTATTAGGGGAATCCCCCATGCAATTATAAGTCCTAATATAGAAGCTAATAACTTTGAGATCAAACCTTCTACTCTGAGTATGGTTCAAAATAACCAATTTGGGGGATTGGCCATTGAAGATCCAAATTCACATATTTTAACTTTCCTTGAAATATGTGACACATTCAGATTTAATGGGGTCTCAGAAAACACGGTTAAATTAAGGCTCTTCCCATTTTCTTTACGAGATATAGCCAAGAGTTGGCTTAGCTCTCTTCCAAGTGATTCAATCCGGACATGGGATGATTTGACTAAGAAATTCTTAGCTAAGTATTTCCCTCTGGCAAAAACTGCTCAGCTGAGAATTGAGATAACCAACTTTACTTAGTTGGAAGAGGAGACACTCTATGACAGATGGGACTGATTTAAGGAATGCTTAAGGCGTTACCCACATCATGGGTTTCCCTTGTAGATGCAAGTTCAAACCTTTTACAATAGTTTAAACGCTCCTACAAGGACACTCATTGATGCAGCTGTCGGCAGCTCTATTAGTAGTAAAATCCAAGAGGAGGCTTATGATCTCTTAGAAGAAATGACAAACAACGCATACCAATGGCCTTTGGAAAGGCTTAAAATAGAATCTATGAGGGTGAATGAATCCAATCAAATAATGGCTTTACAACAAGAAATCCATGCCCTGAATGAGAAAATTGAGAGAATAAATGTTAACGCTGTTCCTGAAATACAATGTGAGTTGTGCGGAGGGAGACGCAATAGTGAGAGCTGCAATTTGAACAACCCCTTCGTGCAAATGAATACCGAACAAGTGAATTATTTAAGAAACAACAACATATTGAACAACCCTTACTCCAATACCTATAATCCTGAGTGGAAAAACCACCTTAATTTCTCATGGAATAATAATAATAACTACAATGGAAATCAATATGGAGGGAGTTCATCAAACCAGTAGGGAGTAAATAACGTAAATAATCATAACAATGACCACCCAAATTTAGAAGGAGCTTTCAACTCCTTTAAGGCTGAAACCATCCAATACATGTGCCGCACCAAAGCCACAATCACCCGCCACGATGCCTCTATCCAAGGGATAGAAGCATCCCTTAAGAACATAGATACCCAAATAGGGCAGATCTCCAAGCAGCTGACCATTCGGCAGCAAGGAGCTCTACCCAGTTCCACTAAAGTGAACCAAAGGGATCTGGTTAGTGTGATTCATTCTGAAGAGGCATATGGGGGAATTAATATTGTTAAAATGAGTGCCATAGAAGAAGAGCTAGAGGGTTAAGAAGGAGTAAGGGGCACAGAATGTGAAAAGCTCATGGCTCCGAAATATGAAGACCCCGGGATGTTAAGTATTCCATACATAATTAGAAATAAAGTATTTTTAGATCCCTTGTGTGATCTTGGTGCTTCAGTTAATATTATGCCCTACCACATTAATGAACATCTAAAGGTAGGAGGGATGGAATGTACCTCCATGATTCTAGAATTTGCAAATCTAGAATCCCTTACCCCTCTAGGTATCGTTAAGAATGTTGTAGATGAATTTGGAAGTTTTATCGTTCCGACTGATTTTGTGGTGTGCGACTGGGATAGACGGAACAAGAACTCCACAATCATTTTTGGGCGATCTTTTCTTATAAGCACAAAAGCTATTATTGGCGTAGGTCGTGGGGTGATCAGTATAAAACTTCAAGGGAAGTATGAGTTAATCGATCTTAAACCTACCTTCTTTAAACAAAGAGAGATGGAAGAAGAGGTGAGGAAGAAAATGAGAGAAGAAAGAATTTGGATGGATAATGTTCTTGAAAATCTTATGTTAGAAAAAAAAAATTCAGATAATAGCTCAACTCCTTCCTCAGAGAAGGGGAGTAAGGGAGGAGTGAGAAGAAGAAAAACAAGAAGGAGTAAAAGAAAGAAGAAGACTTCCCTTAAGTTAGAACTTGAAAGAGATGATTCGATGAGGGAAGATAAAGAGGGCGAGGGTTCGAGCCACCTTGAGGGTTGTGCTCACTCTAGCACCTTAAGGTTGTGGAAGGAGAAACCTCCTGATCCAATTATTTGAACATTAGCGAGTCTAGCTAAGGACGTTAAATTAAGCGTTTTTTGGGAGGCAACCCTAAGAATTAAAAAAATAAAAAAATTTGTGAAGCAGTGCTATAGCGCGCTTGCAGTGAAAATTCCACTATAGCATGCTGCAGCGGTCTGCTCCAGCTATAGAAAATTTCTTGACCACCTTGGATTCCTTGCAGTCAAAAAATTATGATATTTGGGTTTCCCATGCAGTCAAAAAGGTGGGCTGAAAAGTTGCCCCCCCACCCCCCCCTTCATATGGATCATCACATACATTTATGGCATAGGGAAGCCCATTGACCATAACTCTCTTCCCTTTGAATACCTTGGCTATTTAAGGGGAGGCAAGGGGGGGTGATCCTTGCACCTTCTAAATTTTCTTACTTCTTCACAAACTTTTGCTCTCCTCTAATTTCTTCATCATGTTTTCCGGCAAGAAGTCGATTCCTAGAAAGGAGGCTGAAGCTTCCTCATCCAGGGAACCTTTAACAATAAAAGGTTATCTTTTGCTGAAGTCGAACACCAGTTCTTATCCATATCTTCTCAGTGGAAGTTAATCCCGGAGAAGAGCTTTAGCCCCTACTTGCCCGTGCCAGTGGAGCAAGTAGACCCTCGTGGATGGAGGGAGATGATGATCAAGAGATCTCCCATGTACCCTTCCATAGACCTGGAGGTGTACCCCAATGCGATTAATGCGGCTAGACAGGAGACCTTTTGTAGAGGTAAGGGAGTCACCTTCGGGATTGCTCAAATCTAGCAATTCTATGGGTTGAGGAGGTAAGTTTTTTCTCTTATCTTGAACTCTTAGAGTCTCGCTTTGACTCCCTTGATCTCGTTGCTTAACTCGTCCATGGAAACACCAACTAGGAGGGAGGACTAGCCAATATTCATCATTCTGAATTAACGGATATGAGTAGTGCATGACTAGTTTTCATTTCTAGCTATGTCATGCCTACGAGTCACTTAACTGAAGTGACCAGTAACAGAGCACTCCTCTTGTGCTCATTGGTTAGGCTGGGCGACATCTGCATCTCGAGTATTATTTTTGAGTAACTCTGAAAGGCTCTCAAGGTTCCCTGCGCTGGATTGGCCTTCAGGTCTTTGATATCAAGGATTTGCGATGCACAAGGGGTCAAAATCCTCTCCTTTGACTCCGTCATTTCCCCCGGCACCGCCCTTGCACCATCAAATCTGAACGCCCGAGCTAGCGAACAGAAGCTGCCCAAGAAAAGGAGGGGCAAGCAAGGGGAAACGTCTATTTCATCAGACTAAACTCTCACTAATAAGCGTTGCTACGACTCCACAAGTAACAAGCTGATCTAAGTAAGACATTGGCCACCGACATGCGGTTTTTTTAAAAAGAACTCATCCAGCAACGCCAGTTTCAGTCCGAATTTTATTAAGCCCTAGGGCTAATGTTTGAGGATTGGAGCTTGCAAGGAGGACCGAACCCTTCCGTGTTGCCAAGTCCGCCTGTTGGTTCCCCCATTCCGGCTCGCGCTACCCATACGACTTCACCTATGATATGGGAGAAGAGGAGGAGGAAGATACCCATGAATAAATAGGTTGTATTTGTTCTTTTTGCTTTATTTATTTTTTTTTTTGTACTTTTCATTTTGTGTGTTTTATTTTGAGAACTTAATTTATAAATTCTCATATTTCTAAAATCTTTCTAGCATTTTAAAATGACAAATTTTTCTGAGTTTTTTTTTCAAGAAATGAAAGTCACAAGATATCAATAAAGAAAATAATATGAAACCAAGGGTTCTTAACAAAAAGTGATCTAACTTCCAAAACTTTTAATTAAGGAATGAATTAAGGATTATCTAACCTCCAAAAATTTAAACCAATGCTAAGAACTAAGTGTGGGGGAAGGCATTGGACTAATGACTAGAGATTATGGTGAGTACTCTAAAAGAGTGTGCTAGGCTCCCGTAGGACTTCATGATCACAAAGATGTGAATTGGGGATGAAGAAAAGTATCTCTCCCTAAGAATAAAAAGAGAAAAATATAAAAATATGGATGATGAAAAATATCTCTCCCAAATGAATAAAATAAAAAAGGATAATGAAAAATATCTCTTCTTTAATCTTATCATCTTTGTGATTCATAAGAATGACACATATGGCAGAAAACTCTTGAGTATTTCACTACCTCTCTAGTCAAAGTTTTCTAAGGAACCTTCCTCATTACCTAATGACAAGCCTAAAAACAAATACTTGGAGATTAACTTATTAACCTTGCTTCATATCTAAAAATTAAAAAATATAATGCCAAATGATTTTGGTTATTTCAATTAAGTACATACCTTGAATTACTCATCAAAATCTAATTGATGTCTTTTGTTGACTATCATACTTAAGAAATAGAAAAATATCATTTTGAGCTTACTCGAGGACGAGCAAAAATTTAAGTGTGAGAGTGTGTGATGAATCCATAAATTATATCTCAAATAAAGGAAAATTTCATTCATTTCTCATAATAAAACTGCTCCTTAATCCAATTTTGTCTATCTTTTCAGGAAAAATACCTATCCAACGAATTTTGAGCAATTTGGACAAATTTCCAAATTTTATAAAGGAAAATCACTGTCGCGCACTGCAGCGAGCCATTTTGCGAAATTGGGCGCCACAGCGCGTTGCAGCGGCTCACTTTTCGTAACGCGGGCGCGATCGCGCACTGCAGCGGGACACTTTGAGAAATGCTGGCATGATCGCGTGCTGCAGTGGGACACTTTGCGAAACACGGACGCGATCGTGCGCTGCAGTAGGATAGTTTGCAAACACGGGAGCTTCAGCGCGCTGCAGCGGGAAAATTTACAAAACTGCTGGCATGATCGCATGCTACAGCGCATTGTAGTGACCATTCACTTATCAAACCTGATCGCCCCAGCATGCCTCAACAGGCCTTTTTGCAAAATTGTTTGCGATAGCGCGCTGCAGCGGCCGCCAAATTTTTTGTCTGATAGAAGTATTAATTGCGGCTGGGACAAGACCTCCAACCAGCCTCTTGTTTCCAGTTATCATTCCTCTTGATGCAGCTCCATTTTTAAATAGAAAATAGTCTCTTTGATGTGATGAGAAGGATAAAACATTGGAATATATTGGTCACCTCATCCATCAATTGGAATTTGCATCATTACTCCAGAATTTTAAAGGCATTTGCTAGTTTTGATCATGGGAATGAAGATGCAGCCCCTCATCTATAAATACCACTCCTCTTGACTAGAGGAGGGTTCCCAACTTGGCTCACTTTAACCTAAGTAAGAGAGGGGCTGCATAGAAGAGAAGAATAACTCCCCAAGGGTGGAGGAGCTCAACTTGCTAAGGAGAAGGAGGAGAAAGGCAGCACTAGGGACCTAAGAGAAGCACTTTAAGCAAGGAGAAAAAGAGTCCGGAGAACTTCCCAAGGAACATTCCTAGTATTTTCTAAACTCTTATTTTGTAATTTCTTTTCTTAGTTGATCATGAAAGGGTCTTTATCTATGTATGTGTTCTTTTTCATCTCTTTTGTAATGGAGAGCTAAACCTCCCTTGGGGAGGGTTGGGGCAATCTCATATATTTTGATAATTACTATAAAATGTATGAAGTTTTCCTCAAGTATTAATAAAAATTATGAACTTAATGACTTGCTAAAGAAATGTATAAGACTATTGTGGACTTGAATGTGGACCAAAGGAAAAAGACTTTACTCAAGGACTAAGTTGTCTTATGCTCCATAGCTCACCATAATTTGATGCTAAATTTATGAGTGCATGAGAGCTTAGAACTATGTGAAAAAGTTTTTGAGCTTAGTGCACCTTAATCTAAGCTCAACTAAAGAGTTGATACATATGATGCTAAGACCCACTAATTGAGCTCCGTTGCTCAACATAATTGAGGGAGGGAATGGAATAGTTGTGTGCTCATGAATGAGATGACATAATCATTGAGCCCAACGAAATCAATCCCTCATCTCAACTATGTGTGATGTGCATGACACTCTTAGTGGAATCAATGATTATAAGATCTTAAAAATTAACAACCCTCATCTCCATGATCAAGAGATGAGATAAAAACTACAAAGTTAAAATATTATAAGGATCTTTGTGTTGAATTAGAACTGACTTTGTGTTCATTTCATGCACAAGATTTAAACTTGTAAATCTTCGAGATGAAACTCAGAGAAAGACAATATGCACTTGATTAAAGATCTAAGTAAATAAAAGATAAATGCTTGAGGAATCACCATATATATGTTGTCTATTATGTCATGTGGGAGAAACCCAACTCTCCTCTTCCTTTTATTTGAATTATTTTCTACTAAATGATTATCGTGCCTATTCTAGAACCAACTTAACCAAAACACCCATAGCTTAAACATTAGTGATAATAGAAATACCTTAGTAACAAAACATCTAATTCTCTATGGTTTGATAAATCCTGGAAACTCAAACTTTCCACTTATTACTTCAGACCACGTACACTTGCGTGAAAGCTTAGACGTATTCTAGGTCCTTCACTTATGATTATTTGATCTCTTAATCTTAGACTTAAGAATAGAGATCTATCATATTAAGTGTGACTTTACTTAATAGGACTTACCTTAATCTTTAATTCATGAGATTGGGTTTTAAACTTAGTCTTTTAGGTTCACCTTTGGATTAAGTAATTGGACCCCAATATTTGGACTTTAATTATTAATTCTTCCATCTAGATTTTGTCTTAATCAATATGAGTTTAGGTTGCTTAAATTATCAAAATATGTTGATTGATTTACTCATTTAACATATATAGTCAACATTAATTTAATTAGATTAGATCTGATCAGTTTTAGTTGTTTTCAACACATAAGTCGTGAATCTGAGTTACACTTAATAGTAGGAATTGGAAATCCTGAACTTGTATAACTTGAAGTAGATAGAAGGAATAAATTAGATAATAATGGATATCACTTGTGTCCTAGTAGAGTCTCTTTCTCACTTAGATATTTGATGCTCTGCTTACCTTGTATTGAGCTTTATATCTTGGTCATATGTATTGGACATAGGATATTTGATGAGTATCTCGTGTCAACTTTGAATTTGCATAAATATCATTTACACTTTTATCAGAGTTTTTAGTTTTTTGGTTTTTAGTTCAGTAGGTTGTGACCTAATTAGTATGCCTCTTTAGTTTATTTGGGTCTGGCATAGCACAATGGCTGCTAGTGTTTGGTAAGTCTATCCATGCCTGGTTGAGCGATGACTACCTAGGGTGGTGAGAAATAGACTTTTTGCTCGTATGACTTTAGTAGTCAAGGTTTTGATATGGTAGTACTAGTTGTATGTGCACTTTTACTTAGTGTTTCTGCCTTAGCCCAGCAGGCTAAGTGAGTTCGTGCATATTAAGTTCAGAGCTTCTGCCTTAGCCTAGCAGGCTAAGTGGGATTGATGTACACTTTCAATTTGAATGTCTTGTTCAGCCATAGCAGCTTTCAGTTTCATATTTACTATTTTCAACTTACTTTCCTGTTGATGAATCCATAAAATATATCTAAAATAAAGGAAAATTTCATTCACTTCTGATCTTTAAACTGCTCCTAAATTAGATTTTGTCTATCTTTTCAGGAAAATAGCCTCTCTAATGAAGTTCTGAGATATTTTTACAAAATTCCAAGATTTTTCAATGGAAATCGCTGCTGCGCACTGAAGCAAGCTCCAACGCGCTGCAACAGGTCTATTTGCAAACTGCGGGCAGCGATAGCACGCTGCAGCATGTTCATTTGTGAATCACGGGCGCGGTAGCGCACTGCAGTAGATCCTGTTTCGAACCGCGGGCGCGGTAGCGTGCTGCAACGGGTTCATTTGCGAACCGCGGGCGCGGCAGCGTGCTACAACGAGTTGATTTGCGAATCGCGGGCGCGGTAGCACGCTGCAGCGGATCCTATTTATGAAATGCTCCCGCCACAGCGCGCTGCAGCAGTACAATTTGCAAATGGAACTGCCACCGCGGGCTACAGCAGGTAATTTTGTAATGCGTGTATGCGGTAGCGCGCGACAGCGGAAGACTTAGCTATTTTTGCTTGTGCCTTTGCGCCCTACAGCGCGCTGCCACGACTGCCACAATTTTTGCCAGTCAGGAGCATTTATTGCGGTTAGGATAAGACCCCGAACCTGCATCTTGTCCCCAGCCATCATTCTCTGCAGCAGCTCCGATTTTTAATGGAAAGTGGCCTCTTGATGTGATAAGGAGAATAAACAAAGAAGGATATTGGTCACTTCACCCTTAATTTGGGATTTTCCATCATGACTTCATAATTTTTAATTATCACATGCTGGTTATGGAGAGGATGAAGGAGGATACAGCCCCTCTCCTATAAATACACCTCCTCTTGACTAGAGAAGGGTTCACAATTTTGCTCAATTCACTAAGTAAGGAGGAGGGGTGCATAAGTGAAGTGAAGAACTCCCCAAGGGTGGCAAAGCAAGCTCTTGCTATGGAAGAGAAGAAATAAGACAGCACTAGCGACCTAAGAGAGGAGCTCGAAGAAGGAGAAGAAGAAATTCGAAGAACTTCCAAGGAACATTCCTAGTATCTTCTAAACTTTACTTTTGTAGTTTCTTTTCTTAGTTGATCATGAAAGGGTCTTCATCCAAGTATGTATTTTTCTTCATTTCCTTTGTAATAAGTACCTAATTCTCCCTTTGGGAGGGTTGGGAAAACTGTTATGTATATGAGTAAATTTTTAATGTATGAAGTTTCTTTTCTCAAGCACAAATAAAATGTAAGAACTATATGCCTTGTTAAAAAAATACCTTTTATTATTTAGTCTTGAATGTGGATGAAAAGAAAATGAACTCATAATCTCAAGAACGAACTTATCTTGTGCTCCATAGCTCACCTTAGGTTGGATGCTAGGTTTATGAGTGCATGAAAGCTTAGAACTATGTGACAAAGTTCTTGAGCTTAATGCATGTGACGCTAAGACCCACCAAATGAGCTCCTTAGCTCAACATAATTGAGGTAGAGGAAGAAATAGCTGAGTGCTCATGAACTAAGTGACATAGTCATTGAGCCCAATATACTAATCTCTCATCTCAACTATGTGTGATGTGAGTGATGCTCATGGTGGAATCAATACTTATAAGATTTAAAAGACTTAAAAATCGAATATCTCCTTGATCAAGAGATAAGATAAAAACACTAAACCTAAAATCTTATAGAAATTTTTGTGCCAAAATAGAACCAAATGTGTGTTCATTTTGAGCACAAGATTTAAACTTCTGAAACCTTGAGGTAAAACTCAAGGAAGCACAATGTGCACTTGATTAAATCAAAAAGAATAAAGGAAAAAGCTTGAGAATTCATCATGCATTAATAAACTTCTCATTATATGCGAGATGAACCCAACTCTCCTCTCTCTTTTATCTAACTTATCTTCACATAGTGATTATTATGCTAAATCTAGGGCCAACTCAACCAATCAATTGTAGCTTAAACATTAGTGAGAATAGATAGACCTTAGTGTCAAAACAATCAATTCTCTGTGGTTTGATAAATCCCGAAAATTAACACTTTTCACTTATTACTTCAGACCATGTACACTTGCGTGTGAGCGCAGACGTGTATTTACAGTCTGTCGCATGTACATCAGCACTTTCTTATTTACTATCTTACTACATTTACTATCTTTATTAACTTATAGGATGCTAGTCTTACTCGCTATATATATATATATATATATAGGATGCTAGTCTTATTCTTAGTTATTTAAATGTATCATCATGTTCCTTTACTTTTTGTTAATTAGCATATGTTTATATTTACCATAAGCAAGTTTAGGATGCATTTCTTCTTAGTTAATAGTAATTACTCCTTAATTTATGCTTAACCTTATTACAACTATAATTGGAGGTATGTGCTTACTGCCTCTTTTGTTTAAGTTATAAACTTATTGTTCATAACTGCCTTTTCTTTTCATTTGAGTTCTGCTCCTATACTTTCTTGTATGTTGAGTTTTAATGGCAATATCTTAAAATAAATTGAATAATATGCTGCCTAAAATATACATAGATAATATATTTAATAAGATTTTTCTTTTGTTGGCTGGGGCCATATCATTATGAAATCGATAATGATAGATTCTGAGCCTTTCGAGGTTGTGGAGCCATCCGAGGATCTGCATCAGGAGGAGGAGCGTGCTGCTGAATATCCTTAGTTCTTTTGCTGTTTATTCTATTGTGAGGATGAGTGTTGTTCTTTCTATTTTAATTTAAAATTTATTAATATGTTATAATAATACAGGTTTACTTTGTATTTTCTTTTACTGCACTTATTTTGAGTTGTATATATTTTTTTTACTGTATTGTGATGGAATGGAAGTTATATTTTTGCTTCCGCACTCTATTTACATTTCTTATATTATCATTTAGTGAAATATTTTGATAAATGGCAAATTCCTTAATTATATAGGATTAGAACAAAATTATTAATCTAATTATAAGTGGGGAACTTGTCATTTGGTGATCCCTTCACCGTAATCATATTAACTTAAGAGTTAATAGGACCACAGTGGGGCTGGGTGTCAAAATGTCACATCATCCAATGGGTGTCCAATGTTCTCTCATTCATTCTACTTTGTTGAGTGACAGAGTAAGATTAATGGGGACTTAGCTCACAAGCATCAATCTCTCAGATGAGGTTTAAGGAATGGTGCTAATAAGCTTGAGAACTTGTCACATAATTCTCAGGTCTAATTTGCATTCTTTCCTTGCTCTAATCCAATTGATGAGCTTTGGAGTACAAGTCCTTTTTAATGATAATTCATTTCTAGTTTGATTTAATAAATATTTTTATAAGATACATCCAGGTATTTTCATTAAACTAGGATAAGAAACAATTTAACAAATAGTTTTTATTCATTTCAAGATAGCGTACAACACCATATACTCTTACATTATCCCACAATTACAACCCAACCCTCTCTAAGGAGAGTTTAGCCTTCCATTTCAGAATTAATACAAAAATACAGGCAAAATAAAATGAACCTTGACATCGATTCACAATAAGAAAAATAAGACAGAGTTTAGAAAGGTTATTAGAATACAGCCCAGAAGTTTTCGGAGGTTCTTTTGGTATTCTTCATTTTCTTTCCTATTCTTCTCTTGAGATCTTCTATTATCTTTTCTTCTTAATCCTTTACAATTCTCTTCACTTTCTCCTTGGAGAGTTCTTTCCTCTTTTTTCTTACAACTGCCTCCCTTTAAGATGTTAGAATATAGAAATTTGGAACCCTTCCTTGGTCTAAAATTTCCTTTTAAATTTGAGAGTTTTTAGCCCCCTTGCATTAATCACATGCGACCTTTCATCTTCGTTGATTCAATGCAAGCAATTCAAATTTTATTCAATTATTCACTTGGGATTCACCAGATTTAATGTTACTTTAAGATTTAAGAAGATGGGAAAGGCCAAAGGTCTAAAATTGTGGCATTCCCTATAATATATTAAATTCAATTTCTGGAGCTTTTTCTATATCGGGCGATGTGGGGCGCTGCAGCGATTGCATTTGATTCTATTGAATTTAGCTCCATATGGGCTGTTCTACTGAGAGTTTTCCATAGCATGTTGTGGCACCTTCAATCCAAACACTATTTTGCTACAGCGCATTATAGTGGGTCGAATTAATTTAGTTTATTGCTACGATGCGCTATGGCAGTTTGAGTTTTGAAAATGTGGAATTGTCACTGTTTCATAAATTCATATAAGGTTTTCACGAAAAATTAGAAATAACATCGTGGCACACCGCGACGGGCTATAATGATTTTGTTCCAGGTCTACATAAATCTTCATAAGTCATAGTGCGATGTGGTGTGCTAGGAGCACACTGTAGCGGTCAAAAGTTTGAAATCGCGGATTTGGTACTGTTCAATTTGTTCATTGCCCGATACAACAGAGTCAGAGGAGAGGATTTTGACACATTGGGCCTCGCAAATCCCTGATATCAAAGACCCAAAGGCCAATGCAGCGCATGGCCCCTTGAGAGCCTTCCAGAGCTGCTCAAAAATAATACTCGAGATGCAGATCTCGCCCAGCCTAACCAATGAGAACAAGAGGAGTGCTCGAGCACGAGTCACTTCAATTAAGTGACTCATAGGTAAGACATAGCTGGAAATGAAAACCAGCCATGCACTACTCGTATCCGTTAATTCGAAACGAGGAATGTTGGCTAGTCCTCCCTCCCAGTCGGTGTTTTCATGGATGAGTTCTGCAATGAGATCAAGGGGGGCATGACTGAGACTCCAAGAGTTCAAGGTAAGAGCAAGAACTTACCTCCTCAAGCTCATAGAATTGCTCGATTTGAGCAATCCCGAAGGTGACTCCTTTACCTTTACAAAAGATCTTCTATCTAGCCGCATTAATCGCATTGGCATACACCTTTTGGACAATGGAAGGGTACGTGGGACATTTCTTGGTCACCATCTCCCTCCATCCCCGAGGGTCTACTTGCTCCACCAACACGGGCAAGTAGGGGCTAAAGCTCTTCTTTGGGATTAACTTTCACTGAGAAGATATGGATAAGAACCAGTGTTTGGCTTCAGTAGAAGAGAACCTTTCCTTATTAAAGGTACTCCCAGATGAGGAAGCTTCGGCCTCCTATCTAGGAATCGACTTCTTGCCGGAAAACATGATAAAAAAATTAGAGGAGAGCAAAAGTTTGTGAAGAAGTAAGAAAATTTAAAAGGTGCAAGGATCACTCCCCCCCCCCCCCCCCCCCGCCCTTACCTCCCCTTAAATAGCCAAGGCATTCAAAGGGAAGAGAGTTATGGTCAATGGGCTTCCCCATGCCATAAATGTGATGATCCATGTGAAGGGGGGGGGGGGGGGCAGCTTTTCCAGCCCACCTTTTTTACTGCATGGGAAACCCAAATATCATAACTTTTTGACTGCAGGGAATTCAAGGCGGTCAAGAAATTTTCGACAGCTGGAGCAGACCGCTGCTACGCTATAACGGATTTTCTGCTGCAGCGCGCTATAGCGGATTTTCCGCTGCAGCGCGCCATAGCGGATTTTCTGCTGCAACGCGCTATAGCGGATTTTCCGCTCCAGCGCGCTATCGTGGGATTTTCGTTGTGGCGCGCTGTCACGAAATTTTTGCTGCAGCGCACTAAAGTGCTGCTTTACAATTTTTCTTTTATTCTTGGGTTGCCTCCCAAGAAGCGCTTAAGTTAACGTCGTTAGCTAGACTCGCTAACAATCAAATTATCAGATCCGGAGCTTTCTCCTTCCATAATCTTAAGGCGCTAGGGTGAGCACAACCCTCAAGGTGGCTCGAAGCCTTGCCCTCTCTACCTTACCTCATTGGATCATTTCTTTCAAGTAAATATCGTCTCGTAAGAAAGAGTGAGATGCGGCCACCGGAGGTGGTGCATATACAATTCAATAATTTTCTTCTTTCTTTTACCCCTTTTCCGAGGAGGGAGTTGAGCTATTATCTGATTTATTTTCTTCTAACATAAGATTTTCAAGAACATTATCCATCCAAATTCTTTCTCCTCTCATTTTCTTCCTCACCTCTTCTTCCATCTCTCTTTGTTTAAAGAAGGTAAGTTTAAGATTGATTAGCTCATATTTCCCTTTTATTTTTATGCTCATCACCCCGCGGCCTACATCAATAATAGCTTTTGTGCTCATAAGAAAAGGTCGCCCGAAAATGATTGTGGAGTTCTTGTTCCATCTATCACACTCGCACACCACAAAATCAGTTGGAACGATGAAACTCCCCAATTCAACTTCGACATTCTTAATGATACCGAGAGGGGTAAGGGATTCTAGATTTGCAAATTCTAGAATCATGGAGATGCATTCCATCCCTCCTACCTTCAGATATTCATAAATGTGGTAGGGCATAATATTGATTGAAGCATTAAGATCACATGAGGGATCTAAAAATACTTAATTTTTATTTATGTACATAATACTCAACCTCCCAGGGTCTTCACATTTTTGAGCTATGAGCTTTTCACATTCTGTGCCCTTTACTCCTTCCCGAGCCTCGGCTCTTCTTATATGGCACTCATTTTATCAGTATTAATTTCCTCATACGCCTCTTCAGAATGAATCACACTAACCAGCTCCCTTGGGTTCACTTCAGTGGAACTAGGTAGAGCTCCTTGATGCCGAATGGTCAGCTGCTTACAGATTTGCCCCAGTTGGGTCTCTATGTTCCTAAGGGATGCTTCTATCCCTTGGATAGAGGCATCATGGTAGGTGATTGTGGCTTCAGTGTGGCGCATGAATTGGATGGTTTCAGCTTTGAAGGAGTTGAAAGCTCCTTTCAAATTTGGGTGGTGATTGTTATGATTATTTCCATTATTTAATTCCTGCTGGTTTGATGAACTCCCCCATATTGATTTCCATTATTGTTATTATTACTCCACGAGAAATTAGGGTGGTTTTTCCACCTTGGATTATATGTATTGGAGTAAGGGTTATTCATTGCGTTGTTGTTTCTTAAATAATTCACTTATTCAGTATTTGTTTGTACGAAGGGGTTCTTCAAATTGCAGCTCTCACTATTATGTCTCCCTCCGCACAACTCACATTGTATTTCAAGAATAGCATTAACATTCATTCTCTTAATTTTTTCATTCAATGCATGGATTTCTTGCTGTAAAGCCATTATTTGATTGGATTCATTCACCTTCATAGATTATTTTTTATGCCTTTCAGAAGACCGTTGGTATGCGTTGTTAGCCATTTCTTCCAAGAGGTCGTAAGCCTCCTCTTGGGTTTTACTACTAATAGAACCGATGGCAGCTACATCGATGAGTGTCCTAGTAGGAGCGTTCAAACCATTGTAAAAGGTTAGAACTTGCATCCACAAGGGAAACCCATAATGTAGACAACGCCTTAGGCATTCCTTAAATCGGTCCCATCTGTCATATAGTTTCTCACCTTCCAACTAAGTAAAGTTGGTTATCTCAATTCTCAGTCGAGTAGTTTTTGTCGGAGGAAAATACTTAGCTAAGAATTTCTTAGCCAAATCATCCCATGTTCGGATCGAATCACTTGGAAGAGAGCTGAGCTAGCTCTTGTCACTATCTCGTGAAGAAAATGGAAAAAGCCTTAATTTAACCGCATCTTCAGAGACACTGTTAAATCTGAAGGTGTCACGTATTTCAAGGAAAGTTGAAATATGTGAATTTGGATCTTCAGTGGCTAATCCCCCAAACTGGCTATTTTAAAATATACTCAGAGTGGAAGGTTTGATCTCAAAGTTATTAGCTTCTATATTAGGACTTACAATTGCATGGGGGATTGCCCTAACAGTGGGTAGTGCGTAATCTCTTAGTGCAATTCCCATAGGCTCTCCTAATGGCTCTCTAAGATTTTCATTATTATTTTCCATAATGGCTTGTTGGCTTAACAAAATGTTTTGTTCTCTCCTAGCCTGCAAGTAAATTCTCTCAATTTCAAGGTCAAAAGGATAATCCGTGCAAACTGTTCTTCTCATACACAATAGCAATTAGGCTATCCAGAATAAATATAGCAATAAGTTCATAAAAATTCAGCAATAATTAAAAGAAAACATAGAAGTAGATTGTTAGTACCTATAATTACAAAAATCAAAAATTAAAAGTATATGCAAGAAAATGCTTAAATCACTAGTTACTTATGGATTATCCTTAATACAAGACAGTTTCCAATTCCCCAGCAACAGCGCCAAAAACATGACAGACTTAGAATACGTCTGTGCTTTCATGTAAGTGTACGTGGTTTGAAGTAATAAGTGGAAAGTTTGAGTTTCCAGGATTTATCGAACCACAGAGAATTGGATATTTTGTTACTTTGGTGCATCTATTATCACTAATGTTTAAGCTATGGGTGTTCTGCTTAAGTTGGTTCCAGAACAAGCACAACAATCACTTAGTAGAAAATAAGTCAATTAAAAGGAAGAGGAGAGTTGGGTTTCTCCGACATGATAGGATAGACAACTTATGTATGATGATTCCTCAAGCGTTTATATTTCATTTTCTTTGATCTTAATCAAGTGCACATTATCTTTCCTTGAGTTTTATCTCGAAGAATTACAAGTTCAAATCTTGTGCACAAAATGAACACATAGTCGGTTCTACTTCAGCATAAAGATCCTTATAAGATTTTAGGTTTATAGTTTTACCTCATCTCTTCATCATGGAGATGAGGGTTGTTAATTTTTAAGATCTTATAAGCATTGATTCCACTAAGAGCGTCACACGCATCACACATAGTTGAGATGAGGGATTGAATTCATTGGGCTCAATGACTATGTCACCTCGTTCATGAGCACACAACTATTCCATTCTCTCCCTCAATTATGTTGAACAACGGAGCTCAATTAGCGGGTCTTAGCATCACACACGTCAACTCTTTAGTTGAGCTTAGATTAAGGTGCACTAAGCTCAATAACTTTCTCACATAGTTCTAAGCTCTCATGCAGTCATAAATCTAGCATCAAACCAAGGTGAGCTATGAAGCATAAGACAACTTAGTTCTTGAGTTAAAAAGTCTTTTTTCTTTGGTCCACATTCAAGTCCACAATAGTCTTATACATTTCTTTAGCAAGTCATTAAGTTCACAATTTTTATTAATACTTGAGGAAAACTTCATACATTTTATAGTAACTATCAAAACATGTGGGATTGCCCCAACCCTCCTCAAGGGAGGTTTAGCTCTCCATTACAAAAGAGATAAAAAAGAATACATACATGGATAAAGACCCTTTCATGATCAACTAAGAAAAGAAATTACAAAATAAGAGTTTAGAAAATCTAAGAACGTTCCTTGGGAAGTTCTTCGGTCTCTTTTTCTCCTTGCTTGAAGTGCTTCTCTTAGGTCCCTAGTGCTGCCTTTCTCCTCCTTCTCCTTAGCAAGTTGAGCTCCTCCACCCTTGGGGAGTTCTTCTTCTCTTCTATGCAGCCCCACTATTACTTAGGTTGAAGTGAGCCAAGTTGGGAACCCTCCTCTAGTCAAGAGAGGTGGTATTTATAGATGAATGGTTGCTTCTTCCTTCTCAAAACTAGTTATTTCCTGTAAAATTCTGAAACAATGATGGCAAAATCCACTTGATGGATGAGGTGACCAATACTTTCCATTGTTTTATCCTTTTCATCACATGAAAAAGGCAATTTTCCATTTAAAAATGGAGCTACAGCAGGAGGAATGATGGCTGGAGACAAGAGGCTGGTTGAGTGTCTTGTCCCAACCACAATTAATGCTTCTGCCAGACAAAATTGTGGAGAGCCACTGCAGCCAGCTATAGCGCACTGTAGCGCGCTATAGCGAACGAATTAGCAAAAAGGCCCGCTGCGGCGCGCTGGGGTGATCAGGTTTGATAAGTTAAGGGCCGCTATAGCGCGTTGTAGCGCTCGATTGCACCCGCATTTCATAAAGTGTCCTGCTGCAGTGCACGATCGCGCCCGCATTTTGTAAAGTGTCCCGCTGCAACGCGCGATCGAGCCTGCATTTTGCAAAGTGTTCCGCTGCAGCGCTTGATTGCGCCCGCATTTCACAAAGTGTCCCGCTGCAGTGCACGATCGAGCCCGCGTTTCGCAAAGTGTCCCGCTGCAGTGCGCGATCATGCCCGTGTTTAGCAAAGTGCGCTGCTGCAGTGCGCGATCGCGCCCGATTTCACAAAATGGCACGTTGCATCGAATCTCCTTTATAAAATTTGGAAAATTGCCCAAATTGCTCGGAATTCGTTGGATAGGTATTTTTTCCTGAAAAGATAGAAAAAATTTGATTAAGGAGCAGTTTTATTATGAGAAATGAATGAAATTTTCTTTTATTTGAGATATAATTTATGGATTCATTAGCATCGTCAGACACACCATTAAACCTAAAGGTATCATAGATTTATAGAAAGTTTGAGATATGGGTATTTGGATCTTTTGAAGCTAGATTGCTAAATTGATTATTTTGGACCATCTTTAGAGTTAAAGGTTTGATTTCAAAATTATTAGCTTGAATAGGGAGTCTAACAATCGCATTAAGCACTCTCCCACAATTAGGAGGGCATAGTCTCTTAAGCATCTACCTCTCACATTGATTAGTGGCTCTACAGGGTTTGCTTCTTGATTATCCATTTCAATTTAAGGTTGGTTCAGATTTACTTGTTCTCTTCTAGCTCTTAAGTAAGTGCTCTCTATTTTGGGATCAAAAAGTAATTCAGCACCTATTCTTCTACTCATGTAATTTAAAGATTTCATCTAGAAAGAACTAAGCCATTTAGTAATGTATTTAATCACAAAAATTCATCAAACACAGATTTGAGCCAACAGTTCAATAGAATTGATTCAACAGTATAGTTACAGTAGTTCACAGATTTCAGCAGTGTAAAACAGTAATCAGCAAAACAGTTCAACACAATTTTTAAAAATTTTTTATTTTTCAATAACAAATAACTAAAGTAAAATCTAAATTAACACTAAAGTTAGAACAATATAATTATAGCAACTAAAATCTATATGCAAAATTAAAATAAGATCTAAATCACTATTTAAGCAAGGATTATACTTAATACAAAACAACACCGATCCTCAGCAACGGCGCCAAGAGCTTGACATACTATAAATCTGCGCTTGAACGCAAATGTACATGTCCGAAGTAATAAATGAATAGTAAGTTCTGGGAATTTATATCGTCCTCAAGGAATCATGGTTTTGATACTAAGTCTTATCTTTTTTCAATAATGTTTAGAATAATTGAATTTTTAGGTTTTTTTGTTATAATAATGGTAAGATACTATTAGTTCAAGAGGAGAGAGTTTGGAATTAGTTATGGGACTCGTAAAGGCTCGGTGCTGTCATTTATTTATTAAAACTCATAACGTATTTTCCTATGCCTAAACAATCAAGTGAACATTGCCTAAACTTGAGCAATCCTCTAATTCAACAAGTTCAAGTCTAGTGTAGCAAGGAGAACACCCTTAGGGTTCTACCTCAGCACATAGACCCTTATGAGACCCTTATTTACTTTAATTCTGATTTCCTACGTCTAGGACACTAAAATATTACTTTTAGTTAATTGATATCATAAGCATGATTTCCATCAATCTGTATCATATGCATACACACGCAGTTTAGCTAAATGAGAGAATATATTGGACTCATTGGACTATGTCACATCATCAAATGGATGTCCAAGATTCTCTCATTCCTTTTACTTTGCTGAGCAACAGAGCAAGATTGATGGGGAATTAGCTCACAAGCATCAATCTCTCAAATGAGCTTTAAGGAATGGTGCTAATAAGCTTGAGAACTTGTCACATAATTCTCAACTCTAATTTGCACTCATTCCTTGCTCTAATCCAATTGATGAGCATTGTAGCATAAGTCCTTTTTAATGATAATTCATTTCTAGTTTGATTTAATAAAGATTTTTATAAGATACATCCAGGAATTTTCATTAAATAAGGATAAGAAACAATTCAGCAAATAGTTTTTATTTATTTCAAGACAGCGTACAACACCATAGACCCTTATATTGTCCCACAATAACAATCTAACCCTCTCCAAGGAGGGTTTAGCCTTTCATTTTGGAATTAATATAAAAAGACAGGCAAAATAAAATGAACCTTAACTTCAGTTCACAATAAGGAAAATAAAATAGAGTCTAGAAGGGATACTAGGAAACAGCCCAGAGGTTTTCTAGGGTTCTCTTAGTACTCCTCCTTTTCTTCCCTTTTCTTCTCTTGAGATCTTCTACTATCTTTTCTTCTTAATCTTTTACAATTCTCTTCACTTTCTCCTTGGAGAGTTCTTTCCTATTTTTTCTTACAGCACCTCCCTTTAAGATATTTGAATATGGAAATTTAGAACCCTTCATTAGTCTAAAATTACCCTTTAAATAGGAGAGTTTTTAGCCCCCATGCATTAACAACATGTGACCTTTCATCTTCCTTGATTCAATGCAAGCAATTCAAATTTTATTCTGCTTAGGATTCATCAAATTTAATGTTACTTCAGGTTTCAAGAGGCTGGGGAAGGCCAAACGTCTGAAATTGTGGCATTCCCTATAATGTATTAAATGTAATTTCTAGAGCTTTTTCTGTATCGAGCGATGTGGCGCACCGCAACACGCTAAGGCGAGCTGCCGCGATTGCTTTTGAATCTGTTGAATTTAGCTCCATATGGGTTATTCTACTGAGGGTCTGTTGTAGCGCGCTGTGGCACCTTGAATCCAAACACTATTCCGTTACAGCGCACTGCAGCGGGTCGAATTAATCTGGTTTATCATTATGGCACACTATGGTGGTTTGAGTTTTGAAATTGTGGAATTGTCACTCTTCAAGTAATTCATATAATATTTTCATTAATAATCTAAAATGCCACTACAACGCGCTGTGGCGCACCGCTGTGAGCTATAGCAATTTTGTTCCAGGTCTACATAAACCTTTATAAGGCATAGCGCACTGTGGCGCACTGCAGCTGTCAAAACTTTAAAATCGCAGATCTGGCACTATTTAGTTTGTTCATATAAAGTTTATAATCAAAATTTGAAATGCCACCGCAGCCCACTGTGACGCGTTGTTGCGCACTACAGTGATTTGCTTTCAGTTTGACAGATCATGTTCTAGGTCTTCGTTAAGTGCAGTTGTCTGCCATGGCCCGCTGTAGCGCGTTGTGGCGCGCTGCAATGGTTTTCATCCAGATTTCTCCAATTTAGCTTTGGCTTGCCCTTTTCTCCATTTTTCTTGAAAATGCACAAATTCCACTCGAAGTATGCTGGTTTGTATAATGTCTTAAATGTTGTTACCACTTTATTTTGCTATAAATTTTAGATATATCACTGAGCTCTTGGGTTTAGACCCGTTGCGGTGCATGGTAGCGTCAAGATCTCGGGTTTGGACCCGCGGCGGCGTGCGGTAGCGCCGAGCTCTCGGGTTTGGACCCACATGAGCACGCTATGGGGCGCTTGGGCGCATCGTGGCAGTTTTCTTCCAAAATTTTATGTTTTGCCCAGATTTATCTCAACTTATCTTTTTGCCTGAAACCATTGGAATACCCATCAAAGTAAACTATTATAACATGAAATTTTTTGTATTTCTTCTTTTATTTTATTATAAACTTGGACTTATCAGCTAGTATTTTAGGACGCCCCAACCTTTGCCCAGATTTAGCATCACCAGGAAGGCCCACAAAATCCTTGCCCTAACACCTCTGCATCAATCCGCGTGTCGGGTCACCACACAGTATGTTCTGACATGTCTGATGGACCTCACAAGTATCATCCACCTCTGGATTTCGGTGACCGTGGGTCCTATCTACTTGCGACTGTCAATTATGTGGATCCCGCCTGCAAGATAAATCTATTAATTAGTTAATATATTAAGATTGATTGATTTAGATTAATTCTATTAATCCAAAACCTTAAGTATGCATCACTTTTAATCTGTTGCTCCAAATATATTAAGTATATATATCATTTTAATTAGAAAAATGAGAGGGACATTATGGCTGTGTCAAATTCTTGTAAGATGCATATTTAATATAGTAACATTTTAGAACCTCCATATTAACCATAATCCCTAAAAAATCTCAATCCTCCATAACTTTGCACCCATTGATCAAAATATAGTCAATATGGGTCTCATTTTAATCAAAAAAATATTAGGAGTGTAGTGATAGTAATAGTTTTGTTGTTGAGCTTGAGATTTGACTAATGACTTTTGGGTACCCTCACTAATTACTATTTTTGACCTAGAAATTCAATTAGCCATGACTTAGTTAATTTAGCCCCAAATTAGGTCATCCAATATACTATTTTGATCAGGAGAACCTAATTAACAGTAAACTGCAACAAAATTTAGGTTTTGATAATTAGATTTTCTATATTACTCTAACTACCCTAGAACATGATTAGAACATAACTTAACTAAATAGAGTTCAAATTGGGTCTACACCCAGTCATTGCACTCAGTATATTAAAAGGATGCTATAGCCTCTGAGTTTGCTGAATTTGAACATCATTTAAGAAAGTTAGGTTTTTGGACTTTTCATAAAATCCATTAATTACATTTTTGAACCATAAACTTGTTTTGGCTATAACTTGACCAATAGACCTCATAATTTAGTGTTCTTAGACTCTATGAAATCCTTATAAAGCAAACAATAGTAAACTAACTAATGTTTTGGACTTCACTAGATAAAATTACCAAATTTTCTTATGACCTAAAATTCTTAAATTGAGCTCACAAGGCTTAATCCTTATCCAAATTGAGTGTACTTACTATTTATCTTCATATTAAACAGTAAGTAATTATTTGGCATCAATAAATTTCAATTTGGATTCTTAAATCAAAAAGAGCATTTTAGACCCTTAAATATAGGCAAAATGGTCATTTTGCCCAAATTTAGCTTTAAGTGTCCTTAAACCTTAGGATCATAGTCTAATCACTAAAATTCATAATGTAATTGATTTGGAAATCAACTTAGGACCTCTTAGACTCATAAAATTGATGTTTTGAGAAAAATCCTAAAATCCTCTTAGAATTTCCTAAGTTAAATAAATAGCTTCATAAGGTAAACTTAGCCCATATTATGCCCTCCTTAAGTATCTAGATCAGAATAAGGATGATAGTTAAAATTAACTAACATCAATGTTTAAATTATTCAATCTAATCCAAAGTCATTCTTTTGGAATTTCTTTAAGACTTTCCTTTAACCATAGGATCTATTTCTTAGGAATTAGGAATATAAATTAGGTAGAATTCATTCATTAGATAAATGGGTTACTTAATAGATGAAACTTTGATTTTTAATAGTTTCAAGATTTTATCATTTATTTATGATTATTTTGTATATTTAAACTTTAGTCTAAGTTTACAGATTCATCTTATTAAGCTTGATTTTTACTTTATAAGATAGCCTAACTTATAGTACTGGGAAGGTTTGAGATTTAAACCTTATTCGTTAGGATCACCTTTGGATTAAGAGATTAAACCCTAATTTTGGAGTTTAATTCTTAATCCGTCAGGTTTGATTGATCTTAATAAAGATTAGTTTGAATCATCTAAATTCATTAATTACGAGGTGTTGATTAATTATTTAACATATAAACATCATTGATTGAATTTAATTAAGGCCTAATCAATTCTAATTATTTTAAACTTATAAGACCATGAATCAGGGATTATATGAGATAGTAGGCTATTGGAGATCCTGAGCTTGTATAAACTTAGAATAGTTAGGACAAATAAATTAGACAACAACAGATATCATATGTGTTTAGTAGAGTCTCTTATTTATTAATGAACTTTCTGCTTTATATTCCTTGTATTTTGAGCCTTTTTACATTGGAAATGTCATATAAGATAATTTGATGTATGAAATAAAAACATAGAAAATTAGGATAACACTTGCATTGGGTTCATGTTTGGATGAGAGACTGTGTATACACATTACTTCCAATGGACTAGTAGTAAGGAGAAATAATGATACTTGACGCATACTCATTGGGTAGAGTTGTATCTGGTTCAGGATCCCACCTCAATCTAGACATGATTGACTCCTCAGCTACTTCTAGATGTATCCACAGGAGTAAAGTAAAATAACTAAAAACTATTGCATATGTACTTTCTACCTTTTTAATACAATACAGTTTTCTAGCTTAGCTTGAGATGCTAAGTGATATGATATGATACACTTCAGTTCAGTTATAGTTTAATGTCTTGTTTAGCCAATTTTTATAATATGGTAGCTTATATGTGATTATTTTATGTTCCTATTTACTTTTACTATAATTTAGCTTTAGTATAACACTTACTTGCTTACATATCTACTAGGATACTAGTTATTGATTCAGTTTATATGTATCACACTTCATCTTACTTTCTGTTAATTTGCATAATTCTATATGACCATCAGCATGTTAGGATGAGTCTTTCTTTTTAGCACTTATAATTTATTTTACACACACACACACACACACATATAGATATATATATATATATATATATATATATATATATATATATATATATATATATATATATTGCCTAACCTTGATGCAGCTTTAGGTTGAGGTATGTCTTTTACCTCACTATTTGTTAAGTTATAAATGCATTATTTATAGCTTTTCCATGTTCTTTCTTAGCTTGTTGCACCCATTTATTTTCTTTAGTTATTTTAAGTAAATGGTGATATCAGTTAATACTTAAAATTAATCAGCCTAAAATGTACTTATACAATATAGCTAATCAGATTTTCTTTTCTCTTGGTCGGGGCTCTATCATTGTGAAACCGACAATGGTAGATTCTGAGATGTTTGAGGTGATTGAGCCAGGAGTGGAGCTAGATTAGGAGGAAGAGCACCCTGCTACTGAAGATCTTTAGTTCTTACTTATTTGCTTGTGAGGTTGAGAGTTTACTTTCCTTTCATTTCTTTTAAACTTACTAAAATGTTGTAATAATATAGGTACCATATGTTTTTTCCTTTTCACTGCATTACTTTATTCTAAGCTATTTTTTTCTTACTTTTTGCATTATGGTATAATGGATGTAAATTTGTTCTCTACTTGCTTCCACACTCTGATTGAAATGGATGTATTTAGTGAATGATTTCGCTGCTCTTTGCATAAGGGCTTATCCCTCTCTTATTATTAGATTGGAGGTCGTACCCTAATCTAGTGATAAGTGAGGGTTTTGCCAAGTGACGACCGCCCCCCTCCTAAGGGCGGGTTGCCGCATCACCCCTAGCTAATTTGGGGGTGATGAGCGCAAAGGCGAAGTCCGATTTTCAATTTGAGGTCAATTTAAATAGGTCAAATTTCAGGGTTCCTAAAATTTTTAAAATCAAGATTTGATCCATCTAACACTTGATTTGGACTAAGACTTCATAATGAGCTCCTAATAAGTTATTAAGAGTGATATAATTAAAATTAGGACTTAGTTTAGTCCTAAATGACTAGGGTAACAACCTGGGGTTATTACAGACTCCCCCACTTAAGAATAATGTCATCCTTGGCATCACTTAAGTAGAAAGATTGATGCATAAATAAAAGACAATAATTTGAAAGAGTAGGAAATTAAAGAAGCTCCTGGGCTTTCAAAGAGCTTAGGCTATTTATAGCGCATATCCGCTTCCTTTTCCCAAGTAGATTTTCTTGTGAATGATTCCTCCATTGAATCTTAACCATTGGAATAGAGTGATTTCTCAGCTGCCTCTGATTGTGAGCTAAGATTTGGGTTAGCTCTTTCACATAGAAAAGATCTAGCTGGAGAGACACAGTTGGAGGTTAAATTAGATGTAAAGGATCTCGAATACATCTCTGCAATGATGAGATATGGAATACGTTATGAACTGCAGAGAAATCTTCATGAAGATTTAATCTGTAGGCTGCCGAGCCTATCCTCTCTAATACTTCAAAAGGTTCGACATAGCAAGGACTGAGTTTCCTAACTACACTGAAATGGAATACTTCTTTCATAGGTCTGACCTTAAGATAACCAAAATCTCCAGCATTTAAATCTAGAGGACAATGACGAGCATTATGATATTTATTTAGTTGATACTTAAGCTTGAATCCTAAGAGATATATTCCTGAAAAACTCCTAAGTCTAGTTTTAGCTTAAGATCTAAAGTGATCAAATCTTAGATCTTAGAGTTTAGATCATTCAATTGAATTGAACTACTTTATTTGGAATTCCTTACTTGATTAATTGTTTAATACTTTGAAACCTTCCTTATGGGTGTAGGATTAATTTAATCTATAAGATAATGTAATTAATTTAAAGACTGAATATTGATCTTAGATTCTTAGTTCTTAATGATTATTTTATCTTATAACATTAGAACAAGATCATAGTTCCTAAATCCTTTGGCTTATAAGGTATTGCTCATTTAGATTATGTTTGAGTGTGAACCCTAGATCCTTATTAGGATATTACCTTAGATTCAGGATTTGAACACCAAGATGGAGTTCAAGTTCAGAATCCTTAATCTTGATTTACTTAAATCAAGATTTGGGTTAAGAGAGGAAAATAATAATAATTAAGTCATTAATTCATTTACTTTAATCTTTATAGTCGTCATATGATTATGAATTAAAATTTGTTAAGTTCTAATGTTAACATTAAGGTTGTGAATCTGGGATTATACTTGATAGCTGGATATAGGAGATCATAAGCTTGTATCTTCTCATAATAGTTAGTTGGATAGATTAGACAACAACATATATCACATAAGTCTAGATTGAGTCTCTTGCTTACTTTGACTTTGACTGCTTTTCACACCTTGAATATTGAGCCTTGTTCCTTGAGCATAATAGGTAAACTTAGGATATGGAAGATACATCCTAAGTTAGTATTTGAAAAGCATAACATTCATTCAGTTCTTTTATTATTTTTAGTTAGTCGAGTATGTCCTAGCTTAGTCCACATTTTCAGTTCTAGTTTTGTTATAGAATAAACTCGGACCTAGCTCTGCGGATGTCTAGGATCGATACATATCTTATTCTATAAGTTCAACTCGGACCTAGCTCTGCGGATGCCTAGGATGGATACATGTTGAATTTTCAGTTCAGAGGTCCTGTATGGCCTATTTCTGCTATGGCAGTACTATGTCTTAGGCTCACTTCTACTTCATTTCAGTTTTCAGTATTTGTTTTTCTTTACCACATGCTTTAGTGGCCTTTCTCTTAGTACTAGACTTACTTTGCCACATGTCTTAGTGGCTTTACTTTTGCTCATTCATGTACTTAGTTTACTTTTGCCACCTGCCTCAGTGGCCCTTTTCATATTAATTTGCATGCTTATATAAATACTCCTATTGATTAGTATTAAATATTGGCATGTTTAGGATGTTAGAATTATATGTTTATTTCAGCACTTGTATTATTTACATACTCATCATGTACCCATGTGATCATAAGCATATTAGGATCAAATTTATTCTAGTAGTTTTAGTTATTTTGTTTTTAGCCTCACCATGTTTAGTTGTTGCTTTGTATGTTACTTTATATACTTATTGATTAGTTATAAATGATTAGTTTATGGCCTTCTCATTATTTGTAGCTTGTAGCATCTTATAATGCTTACATGTTTAAAACCTTTAAATGCGATATCTTAAATATTTAGTTCACTTAAATAGCCTAAAATGTACTTTAGATAATTGTCTAACTATAACCTTTTTCTTTTGTTGGCTGGGGCCCTAGCATTTGTTATACAGACAAATGTCAGATTTGGAGTTGTTTGTAGGTAGTGTTACAGGAGAGGAGCTGGTGCAGGAGGAGAATCTTCCTACTGCCGTTTAGATAGTTCTCTTTTTTTTCTTGCAATGAGATTGAGAGATCCTTACTTTCATTTAATTTAGTTTGTAATAATTAAATTTTTGATGTATTTATTTTTCTACATTTGATCTGAGTTACTATTTATTTTACTGTCTTATACTATGTTGTGATGTGAATGTTATATTATACTATTTCTTGCTTCCGCTACTTTGATTTTTATTGATGTATGTTTACCAGTTCCAGGTGACAAGTCCTTGGCTTAAGGCACGTTGGGTCCTACCTGACTTTACTTGAGTTGGGGATTTGTCGCAGTTGGAGCACCATACTCCCCGTAATTATGTTGATATCAGTATTAGTGTCGCCGCAGGAAAGTACGGGGCCTCACAACAGGTTCCCAAGAAAAAGAAAAAAAAAATTTGATTAGGCAATTTGTCTAAGTATATTTTAGGCTGATATTCATTTCAAAATATTTAAGGATATCACCATTAACTAAATGACTAAGCAAGCATAAATAGGTGCAACAAGCTATGAAAGAATAAGAGAAAGTTATAAATAATATATCTATAACTTAAACAAAAGAAAGTAAAGCACATACCTCTATCCAAAGCTGTAACAAGATTATGCATTTATATAAGAATAAAATAATTATAAATATTAAAAAGAAGACTCATCCTAATATGCTTATGATCATATGAAATTATGCAGATTAATATAAAGTAAACTAAACTGTGATACATATAAATAAGCAAGAAAGACTAGCATCCTAACATATATAAGTAAACAAATAAGTACTGAATTATAAAAAAGGTAAGCAAGAACCAGTAAAGAAAGAATAACACATAAAATTTGTCATATCAGAAGAATTGGCTAATAAGCCACTGAACTGAAATTGAACTGAAGCATGCATGCCACTTAGCTTATCAGCTAAGGCAAAAATAACTATATCATGTCATATTGCTTAGCTTCTCAAAGCTAAGTTAGAAAATTGTACTGAACTAAAGAGGCAGAAATGCATATATGCGGTAAGTTTTAGTTATTTTACTTTTCTTCTGTGGACACATTTAGAATTAGTTAAGGAGTCAAGCATGTCTGCAAGACTAAAGCAGGTTCCAACTTAACACAACTCTACTCAATGAGTACATGTTAAGTAATCCTTATTTCTCCTTACCACCTATACATTGGTAGTAAAATTGCACAAATATCGATCCATAAATTAACCTAATATAAGTGTTATCCAAATTTTGAATGTCTTCATTTCATGCAGCAAGTTATCTTGTATGTTATGCTCAATGTAAAAAGGCTCAAAAATATATGGAATGCAAAGCAATACAAATTCAATAGTAAGCAAGAGACTCTACTAAATATATGAGATATTTATTGTTGTCTAACTTATTCATTATAACTATTCTAAATTTATACAAGCCTAGGATCTCCAATACTCTACTATCAAGTATAAACTCAGATTTACAGTCTTACAAGTTAAATAATATAACTTAAATAGTTCTAATCCAAATCAAAATGTCGCCTACATAAGTTAAATAATTAATCATTCGTCCTAATTTTATAATTTTTAGCAACCCAAATCAATATTGATTAAGATAAACCAAGATTGAGGGATTAAAAATTAAACTCCAAATATTGGGTTTTAATCATTTAATCCAAAGGTGATCCTAAAGACTAAGGTTTAAAACCCAAATCTCATGGACTAAAGATTAAGGCAAATCTTATTAAGCAAAATTAGAACTTAATAGGATGGATCTCTAAACTTGGTATAAAGTTGAAAAATATAATAATATAAATAAATGATAAAATTCTAGAAAGCTATAAAATTAAGGCTTCATCCATTGAGTAATCCATTTATCCAATAAATGATTTCTAACCTATTTTTATGCCTAATTTCTAAAAAAGAGGATTATAAAGTTAAAGGAAATCCTAAAGAAATGATTTGCATTGTTATGCATTAAAGTTAATTAGATCTTAAGTATACTTAAATATTAATTTAAAAGGCTATGAATGACATGATGTGAGATGAATCTCACATCATTAAATTTAATAATTACTTTGAAATATTTTAAGATAAAACTTCAAGTTTTACTTAAAAATTTAAATAATAAGCTTAAATAACATAAATTGAATCTAAATCACTTTATATACTAATTTTAGTGATTTAATTCAGATTTTAAGGTTTTAGGACAGTTTAACCTAAATTTGGGCAAAATGATCGATTTGCCCCTACTTAATGGTCAAAAATGCTACTTTTTGATTTAGAGTTTCAAATTGAAATTTGCTAATTCCAAATGATTACTTACTGTCTAATGTGAAGATCGATAATAAGTACATCAAATTTGGACAAGGGTTAAGCCTTGTAAGCTCAATTTAAGGTTCTTAGCTCAGAAAGCAATTTGGTAATTTTACTTAGGTAAGTCTAAAAATTTAGTCAGTTTATTCTTATTTTACTGTCTAAGGATTCTATGGAGGCTAAAATTGCTCAATTCTGAGGTCAATTGACCAAGTTATGGCCAAAATAAAATTTATGGTTCAAATATGAAAATTAGGAGGTTTATAAATGGGTCAAAAACCTAACTTTATCAAATTGTGTCCATATTTAATAAACTCAATAGCTATAGCTTCCCTATAACTTATTGAGTACTAAGATTAGGAGTAGACCTTATTTGGCCTTCATATAATTAAGTTATGAGCTAATTATGATTAAGAGTGATTAGTCAGTGATTAGTAAAATTAATTACAAAATTACAAAACCAATCACACCACTGAGTTCTATTCTACTTAAGGAACTATTATCAACTTGAATCACTCAATTTGGATCATTAAATATGCTAGTATTCACTAATCAAGATTTAGGTTAATTATGGCTAATTAAGAAATCTAATCACCAAATCCTAAATATTTTTGCAGTTTACTATTTATTAGGTCTTTTTAATTAAAATGATATTATAGATGACCTAATTTGGAGTTCAATTGATCAAAATATGATCAATTAAAGTTTCTAGGGTTTAAAGGATAATCAGGGAAAGGACCTAAAAGTCATAAGGAAAAATATTAATCGAACAACAAATTAATACTATAGAAACATTCCTAATGATCTCCTGATTAAAATGAGACTCATATTGGCTATCTTTGGATCAGTGGGTGCAAAGATATGAGTGTTTGAAGTTCTAGGGTTAAATGAATCATTATTGAGGGTCCTAAATGTCACTATGTTAAATACTCATCCAGATAAAAATTTGACACCGCCAAAATGTTACTTAAATTTTGCTGATCAAAATGGCATATATATTTAATATGTTTGGATGTGTTGATTTTGAGTTATGCAAACTTAAAGTTTATGTATTTATTGAATTAACTTAATTTATAATTAACCACTGAATTTTATTAAATATATACAGATATACATATATACATATGTTTGTATATATATATATATATATATATATATATATATATATATATATATATATATCCTTATTTATTAAAAAGGCGGTGGGCTGGGCCCAAAAGATGTGGGCCGAAATGGCACGGCCCAAGCAGAAAAGTGGGCATAAAAGCAGGCCAAAAGCGGGCCTAATGGACCTTATAGATAGCATGGGCCTGTGGGCCCAGATCGATAGTGAACAAAATGGAGAGCAAGATGGGCCAAAATAGGATAGCCCAAAAGCTACGCAAGTGAGGTGGGCTGTGCGGATACCGCCCAGCCCAACAAAATCTCTCTTCTTCTTCTTCTTCCTCCAAACGGCCGAAGGAAAGGAAAAAAAATGGGGATTTTGAAATTTGATCAGTCGACATAGGAACCTTCGACTGCACATCCAGTGGTGGAATATCGGGAGAAGACTCTCCAACTAAACCTAAAATCTAACTCTAGCCATAAACTACAGTATATCGAGGAGGTACCCTAATTTTACTAGTGCTAAGGCAGCGGAAGGATAAGGCTATATAGATCAAATTCAATTGAGTTTGATCAACCCATTAAAATCAAAAGAACTTACTATAGCAGCCCTAAGTTGTTACTTAGCCTAATTATCATTATATTAGATTTACTTAGTCATTAGAAACAATCTTTGAAAATTTAGAGCGATTTAGAGCTCAATCCAATATTGGAAATATTTTAATAATATTTAATTTATTAGAAAATTAAGATATTTAATTTGATCTTGAAATCACAATCTAACTTCGCCATTGCGCTTGTCACCCCCCAAATTAGCTAAGGGCGATGTTTTGAAAGTATTTGAAAGTCGTCGGATTTTTACGAATATATTAATATATTTTAATACCCCAAAATATAGAACCATTAAATAATCCTCAAAATCAAAATCTGACTTTGCCATTACGCTCGTCACCTCCAAATTAGCTAAGGGTGATGTTTTGGAAGTATTTGGAAGTCGTCAAATTTTCTCGAATATTTTAATGTATTTAAATAACTCCGAAAATTATGATAAATAAATTGATATCTAAATTAAAATCTGACTTTGTCATTGAATTCCTCACCCTTGAAATAGCTAGGGGTGAATTTTCGAGATTTTTCGGAGCCTGTTTATTCATCCAATTTTTAATTGGAAAATTTGAGTTAATTAGAAATTATTAACTATTTTTTCTTAAAATCCATTTTTTTTTCTTTTTTCCTTCTTTCCCTCTAGCCGGCCACACTCCTCCATTCCCTGTTCGATGCCTCACTCCGTCCCAGCTAGTGCAAGAAGTTGAGGCACCTCTCCCTTCTCCTCCATGCTATGATGGGAGAGGACTTGCCCCCTCTCCCATAGCCCATGCCTTCCATCTTCTCCTTCTCTTCTTCCTTTAAAATGAACCCTAAACCCTCCTCCTTCTCCATTTGGCCATCAGCTGAACTCTTTCTCCTCCCTCAAGCTCCTGAAGAATCCCCAGCCTTCCTCATCCTTTGCTGGCAGTAGAAGAAGGAGAAGCTCCTTCCTCCAAGCTTCTGTAGAAAATAGAGTTCTCAACTTCCATTCTTGCAAGTTAAGGTACCCTTTTTATATCCTCTCCTAGTTCTTTTAATTCCCCCGTTGGAATGATCTAATGGCTATTTCATGTTCTTATACACTTATTTCACATTTTTATGAGCATGTATTTTAGCGATCGAGCTTAATAGAGCTCGATCAGGAATCCATTTAAAAGAGACAATGAAGGATGCTGTGTAAAAAGTTGTAGGATTTTTTTTTCGTATACCCATAGCTAAGGCATCATTTTTTTGCCCATTAGAATGATTTTTAGTATTAATAAAAAAGTATCGGTATATGGCACCTCATGTGAGGTGCCCTAAATTGAGAGTAATTGAGTGCAAAAGGGAACACATTCTGGTTTTCACATAGACAAAATCACTGTGTTACGCCACAACGCACCGTAGCCCTGGCTCTTGGTCAAGAGGCGCTCCAGTGCATCATAGCGGGCAATAGGACACCGTAGCGCCTGGCTCTCGGTCAGGCGGTGCTACGGCGCGTCATAGCACCTAGCTCTCGAGAAATCTGCTGCCGTAGCGCACCGCAGCGCCTGAAAGTGCTATCGCACGCCATAGCTCTGAAATCCACTACAGCACTAAAATCCATCACGGAGCGCCACAGCACCTTGAAATTAGCGATGCTGCCACGCACCTTAGAAAAACTGGTGCCCCTGCGCGCTATTGCGCCTAGCTCTCGGCCAAGAGGCGCTACTGCGCACTGCATCGTGCCGTAGCACCTATAACTGTCTGGAATTATCTAAACTTTATATTTTTTGCATTTTAATGATTCTAGAACCCTAATAGGGCCAAAATATATCAAAACTACAATTAGATTTAGTAAAATTAAATATTGTGTAAATATATAGATGATTTTTAATATGAAATATACCTTTTTATCCTATATGGCATGTTCTTATTTCCTAAATTCCTCACTTGGGTATTTTATGCTGAATGGTAATTAGTGTAATGTTTTTCCTTAATTACGCTCTCTTTGATTTTATGTGATGTTTATATGTTCCATTAACAGTAATATACATGTTAGAGAATTTAAATTATGAATTGAACACTTTAAATATTTGATTAGATAATAATGAGCTTCAAACCCTAAGAATCCTAAAGGATAATTAAGTTAATTAATAATTGATTTTTAACTTAAAGTAGACACTAATAATTCACTGATTTGTTATTGATCCAAAAACCAAACAATTGATATTAATTTGGTTAAGTTAGGAGTTAAACCTTAACTTATCTTGATTAAGATCTAAATCTTAATCACCTTAATTAAGTTATCTTGGTTGAAAGATATATCAATTTATATAATTTTAATAATACTTATTGATTTGATATTAATATTAAATTATTGAACTAGAAGTGCTAAGGTCTATAATAAAGTCATATGATTGAAGATCTGAATTCTTACCTTTAACTCTTTGATTTTCTCTTATATAAGACCCTTAGCATGAGATAAGTCATAATCCTATATTGATTTGCAAAATGACTAATTCCTAATAAGTTATATGATTAAAACCCATAATTGTAGTATATGAGGTGATCAAATGAGTTTACCCATCAAATTTGATCAAATCAAGTCTAAATTATATAAGAGTTGTGATATCAATAAAAATTATAGAGTCTGGATCTTTCTTTATGTTAGAAGTACAAGATCATTATGATCTTGTCATAGTATAAATAAATAATTGCTAAGCCATATTAATAGATAAACTTTTGAGGTATGGAGAGCTTATTGTTTACATCTTAAGATAGAAACTTAGATGCTCCTTATTAGCTTTAGATGCTTGATCTTAGACCCTTGTGGTAGGATTTCCTAAGAACTTAGCATGAGATTCTCCCATATAGTAGTAACCTAAAATTGAGTGACCTTTAGGTCACATCCCTGGAACTTTATGTCGGATTTATTCCAATAAAGTAAAGATTTATTAGTTTGATAATCCTTATTTATTAAATAGGTTTGTTAAAATTAGTAGATTGCCAGTAAAATGTGATAGTGTATATCTATAGTGCTGAATCATTTTAGTAAAACCTAGGATTGGATGAGTGTAATAACCCTAAGCTGTTACTTAACTAAATCTTAGCTCAATTACAGCCTAATTATTATTTCATTAAGTTCATTTAGTCATTAGAATCAATTATCAAAGATTTGGAGAAATTTAGAGCTCAATCGAATATTTGGAATATTTTAATATATTTAATTAAGTAGAAAATTGAGATATTTAATTTGACCTTGAAATCAAAATTTGACTCAGCCATTAAAATCGTCACCCCCAAATTAGCTATGGGTGATGTTTTGGACGTATTTGGAAGTCGACGAATTTTATCGAATATTTTAATATATTTAAATACCCCAAAAATTAGCATAATTAAATAATCTTTGAAATTAAAATCCGACTTAACCGTTTAACTCTTCACCCCCAAATTAGTAATGGGTGAATATTTTTGGAATTTTTCAAAGCACGTTTATTAAATTTGAATTTTTTTAATAAATCAAAAATTATAAAGAAAAAATATTTATTTCTTTATTCTATTTTACTTTTTTTATCCTCCATTTCTTTTACTAGCTCACCCCATACCTGCGTTTCATGCCTCTCTCACCTGGCGCACGCAAAGGAGCTTGTCCTTCCCTCTTCTATTCTATACTTGATGGGAGAGCTCAACGGAGAGCCATCTTCTTCTCCTCCTTTAAATGGAGCTCAGCCCCCTTCCTTCATCCTTTACTGTCAAGCTAAAGCTCCTTCATTCCCCTTCACTTTCTATGTTTGTTGTTGGAGAAGCCCTCAAGCCCTCAAGTCCCTACAAAAATCTAGGTTTTCTTCTTCCATTTCTAAGGCCAAGGTACCCATTTGTTTTACTTCTCCTTGGATACTCCCTGATTTATTAAAGTGTTGTGAATGATATCTCCATTAGCACTTACGTAGAGTCTAAGTGTAATCGTGGTGCCTCAATGGGACTCAAATGGGTCCGATTGAAGCTCATTCCTCCATTAAAATTTCTATCAAAAACTGTATAACTGTTTTGTATACTCATAGCTAGGGCATCATTTTCTACTCATTAGAATAATCCTTTTGTGCCGATTTTGGTATCAATGGAAAAGTCTCGGAAAAACCTTTCTATTGGTATATGGCACCACGCATGAGGTGCTCAAAATCAGGAGTATTTGAGTGTGAAAGAAAACCCATCACAGTTTTCGCACAGGCGAAATCACCATCAGGCACTACAGCGCGCCGTAGGGCCCTAAGTTTCAAAATTAAGTCCTCCATAGCATGCCATAACACGCTGCAATGCGTCTCAGTGGCATATAATTTGATGAAATTAAATTAAATCTACTACAACGCGTCGCAGTGGATTTGAATCATAAGTTCGCCGCTGCAGCGTGCCACAGAGCTGATTTCCACCGCAGTGCGCCGTAGCATCCAGATCACAAAAAATTCTGATGTCGTGCCTGAAAGGGTTTTAGTGTGCCACAGCGCTAAAATCCGATGCAGCATGCCCCATCGCTGAAATCCGCTGCGACTCGCTGCAGCTTGCCGCAGCGCTGAAACCCGTTGCAGCGCGGCGCAACGCCTGAAAGCGCTGCAGCGCGCCGCACCTCCTGACTTTTGACCCAAATGCTCTACCACGTGCCGTAGGGACCAAGAATATTATAAAATGCCCAAAACTATCCAGAATTGTTTGGATTTGTGATTTTTTTCATTCTAATGACCCTATGACCCTAATGGGGCCAAAATATATCAAAACCGACCCTAAGTTTCAAAATTAAGTCCGCCATAGCATGCCATAGCGCGCTGTAGTGCGTCTCAATGGCATATAAATTTGATGAAATTAAATTAAATATACTACAGCGCGTCACAGTGGATTTGAATCATAAGTTCGCCGCTGCAGGGCGCCACAGAGCTGATTTCCACTGCAGCGCGCCGTAGCATCCAGATCACAAAAATTTTTGATGTCGTGCCTCAAAGGGTTTTAGTGTGCCACAGTGCAAAAATTCGATGCAGCGTGCCCCAGCGTTGAAATCCGCTGCGGCTCGCTGCAGCTCGCCGCAGCGCTGAAACCAGTTGCAGCGCAGCGCAGCCCCTGAAAGTGCTGCAGTGCGCCGCACCTTCTAACTTTTGACCCGAATGCTCTACCACATGCCGTAGTGACCAAGAATATTATAAAATGCCCAAAACTATATAGAATTGTTTGGATTTGTGATTTTTCTCATTCTAATGACCCTATGACCCTAATGGGGCTAAAATATATCAAAATCGAACCTGGATTTAGTAAAATTAAGCATTGTATAAAATTAGAGGTGAATTTTAAATTGAAATTTTATCATTTACCCTAAATGTTGTGCTCTATATCTCATAGAGAATTACTTGAATATTTTATGCCAAATATAAATGTTAGAATCTTTGATTGCTTGTGCGACCAAGTAAAACTTAATAACCAAACTGCATGAAAAGTAAGTGCTTTAGATTTGTAATCAAGTGGTAATCCCTTTTGGTTTGATTTAAGATTTGATTAGCCTTCATTACTTGTTATGTTAATCAATGTGATGCTTATGAATGTTAGAGAATTTTAACTTTAAATTAGACATCTTGATTTACTTAAATTGATATTAAGCTATATTTGAACCTAATAATCTTAAGAACTTGATTAAGTAAATGATACTTAATCTAAATCTAAAATTTTTTATCAATAATATACTAATAATGCATTAATTTGTCATTGATCTATAAATTAACTATTGATCTTGAGTTGGTAAAGCTAGGGTTAAGCCCTAACTTATTTGATTAAGATATAAATTATAATCACTTAATCAATCAACTTGATTATAAGATAACTCAACTGACATGATTTCAATAACACCTCTGATTGACATTGATCTTAACTCATTAAATTAGAAGTGCCAATATAATTAAAGAACTTGTGTGATTAAACATCTGAACTTAAGCTTAAGATCTTTGATTTTCTCTTATATAATACTCTTAGCATAAAGATAATTATAAGACTATCTTGATTTATTACAAGATCAAATCTTAATAATACTCTTGATTATACCCCATAATTATAGTATAGGTATTGATCAGATGGGTTTACCTATCTGATCTGATTAAAATAAGCTTAATGAATAAAACTTATGAATTTTAGCATAGATGTTGGATATGTAAGATCTTGATGATCTTACATTAGGTTTTATATGTTAATAATATTAACCTTAACAAATGTTAACACATTGAGGTAGGAAGAACTTATTATGATATCTTGAGGTAGGAACCTAGATGATCTTTCTTAATCCTAAAAGCTTGATCTTAGATCTTTGTGGTAAAATCACCTAAAGTACTTAGAATGAGATTCCTCCCATGTGATAGTAGCTTATATTGGGTGACCCATTTTGGTCACATCCTTGGAACCTTGTGTAGGATTCATCTCAATAAAGTCTAAATTCATAGCTTTGGTGATCCTTGTGGATTAAATAGAATTGACTGAACCCAGATTATTAGTTAAGCATAGTAGTATATATCTATAGTGCTGGATCAATACAGTAGTATTTAAGATTGGTTGAGTCACTCTAAGTAGAATTTATCTGTGTGTTATCCTGTGATTTTAGGCAGATATTGTCCCACTTAGAGTAAATTAATCAATCCTAAGAGTGTTATAATTAGGGACTTAAATCCTTAGCTAGAGTGAAATAAAAATCATCATCGGGTGATGCCTCTTATCAAAGATTGCTTTGGTAGGTGTGCCTTCAAACAAACTAAGTAAATTAAGTCACCCTCTTTAGGACACTAAGTATGATTGTAATTAAAGTATTTAATAGCTTGGTTTGAGTGAAATAAAAATCGCTATCGGGTGATGCCTCCTATCAAAGATTGCTTTGATAGGTGTGACTTCAAACAAACTAAGTGATAATTTCACTTTTCTTGGAAACATATTAAATATGTGTATACAACCTTTCCAATTGATGATTTTAAGTAAAATCCTAAGAAAAACTACTTATTGAAATTAGGACTAGGAGTCAAAATTCATTTAAATAGATTCTGCATAATAGAGACATCTGATTCATTATCTTATTTTAAGGCATTTTTTAGATTTTTGAATTTTAAGACATGAAGTGTAGAGATATGAGCACGAACATAAGCATGATGTATGAATATTATTGATGAATTATGGCTTCTGGAATGTTGTATACATCAACAGAGGAAATTCAGGATGCAATGGCATCACAGTAAATTGTATTTCCTAACCGGATGTATGTAGACACTGGGCCGTACAACTCATAGCAGTTCAATGATATTTTGGTTGCATATCAGTGGTATACAATATTGTGGCATATACATATGCATGGCTTCAATGCATACAGCATAGTCTTACATTTTACTTACTCAATTTTAGATTATATCATTTATTCTTATTTAGTATTCAGTATACCACCAGCTTTACTTTACTTCAATTTTATATAGTTTCAGATATTCAGTTACTTTTACAATTTTTCAACAGCTTTATTTTACATTATTTAAATGTTAAGTAAATAATTATAACTATTTATATTAGCTTGATGTGTTAGACTTATTGTCTAACACGTGGTACTTTTAGGATCTTGCAATTTGCTAGATTCTGAGCAGCTTATTGAGTCAGGTCAGAAAGACATTCAGAAGATTCTGGAGGAGTTCGTGGAGTCTTAGTGGATTTCTCCTTCAGCTTGACCATTTTTTATTAGTTATTTCAGTTCAGTACTTATACTTTATTTCAGTAAACCATTTGTAATAATTTATTGATGTATTTACTTTTCTATTCTGAGATGAATATTTTCATTTAGTTTTTGTGATGAATGTTAATGGATGTATGCTTAGCTTTCGCACTCTATTTATTTATTACTTATACTTACTATTATGATGTGATCAACATACTGGAAATTTTGATATTTTATATATATATATATATATATATATATTGGATTCTTTATATTATACTTTAAATCCAATATATGTATTTGTCTAATGCTTATGATAAGGATACTACTCTTATCTTAAGTATTAGCTCTTAACCCTCCCTTGGGATTGAGTCAATAGCCTTCAGTATTTTATTCTTAGCTATTCTGAAATATGCAAAATTTCTTCCCGAATAGCGCACAGCTCCACCGCCGAATTGGTTAAGTTATCTCTTTTGCGTGCGGCAACGGGGTGGGGTGTTATAATGAGTCACTTTAAGTAGAATTGTAGAGTCTCAGTCTTATCTTATGTGATTGGATAAGTACAGTCCAGCTTAGAGTAAATTTTCCAAGCCTAAGGGTATCATAATAAGGTAACTTGAATGCTTAGTTTGGGAGAACAAATTGTGACCGGGTTCTACCCCTTATCGTCGTGTGCTTTGATAATTGCAGTTAAACAAACTAAATATCTCAAGTCATCCTTCTTAGAGCGCTAAGTATGGTTTTAATTAGGGTGTTTAACATCTTAGTTTGAGAGAATAAATTGTGACCGAGTTTTGTCTCTTATCGTCATGCACTTCGATAAGTGTAGTTAAACAAACTAATTGTTAAACTAACCTTTCTTTGAAATATACCAACTTTGTGTATAAAATCCCTTCAGCCGATGATTCTATATAATCTTAGCTATGATAATTTAGTAAATTAGAATTAGGAGTCAGAAGTGAATTCTACATACTGAAGAAAAATGGAATCAGTGTTTAAATTAATTTCTAAATTTTGATGATTTAAAACATACCGTCATTAAAGCCTTAGCATATCATAAATACATAAGTCATGTTATCATTAGCATAGCACTTGGCTCACCTAAGGACTCTGTTAGTAGAGTGTTTTCTCACCTAGGAATCTGTGGAGTTTTCATGAGATGCCAAGTCAGCATATCAGTGGCATACAATTCTGTGGCATATACAGATGCATAATTATAACTTCAGTAGCATACATCACAATTTTACAGCATTATTTACTCAGATTCAGATTTGTTTACCATTTCACCTACATTTTAACAGTTAATTATAATTTTAAATTTATTCATGACTTTCTCTACACTCAGTATTCAATTTATAGTTTCAGTTTACTTTACTTTTAAATTTACACCATTTTGAGTTTTAAGTTATTTTACTGACTTTTCTGTATTTTTGTTTAAACTATTAAAATGTTAAATAGTAGATAATAATAATTATTAGAATATTTTTTGATGCGTTGGACTTATTGTCTAACACGTGGTACTTTTGGGATCTATCGATCAGCTAGATCTGAAGTAATTTGTAGAGCCAGATCAAGAGCTAGTTCAAGAGATCCAAGAGGAGTTTATGGAGCCTTTGAGAACTCTTCATTAGTATTTACTTTTCTGCACTAGTTTACTTTTAGTTCAGTATTTAGACTACTTTATGTATTTTCATTAAGTAAACAGTTGTAATAACTCTATATATATATTTTTTTCTTTTCTGAGACTATGCTTTACTTAGCTTTTGTGATAAATATTTCTGGATGTATGCTTTAGCTTCTGCACTCTGTATTTACAGCTACTTATATTTAGTATTATGATGTTATCAGCATACTATAAATGTTGTTATACTTATATATAAATATATATATATATATATATATATATATATATTAGATTTCTTATTATTCCACTCATGATCCAATATATGTATTTACCTAATATTTAGGATAAGTACATTACCCTTATCTTAAGTATTAGCTCTCGACCCTTCTTTAAGTTGAGTCAGCAGCCCTTCAGTTCTAGTTTCGGGTATTAAGGGAGATGCAGAATTCCCTCCCGAGTAGCGCACCGTTTTGCCCCCAACTGTATTGTAAAACCTTAAACAAACTTCGATTGCGCCGGAGATGGGGCGAGGCGCTACACTTACATAGTTATTTGACTATACGATTATGCAAAATATCAATTAGTAGAAAATTTGAATGTGATCTTTGGTAAGGACGAGTACTAGTAAATCGAATCTTGGAAGCTTAAGTTTCACTGAAGACTACAGGAGGGTTCGATCTTCTTCAATACTCGAATATGTCGAGCCAAAAGCAAGAGCCTAAAGACCATACAATAAGGAAGGTTTGCAGGCAATGGAAGGGCCACGCGCAGCACCAAAGACACTACATGTCGCGCAGGCGACACTCACAGAGAAGGATTGGCTCTGGACCGATCGAACTGGCTCGACACTCCAAGCGGGCCTGGCCCATGCGCGGGAATGCGCCGGCCCAAACAACTTACGGGCTCGGCCTGATTAGGATGATATGATAGAAGATAGAGTGAAGGATTTGAGCAAGTGGGTCCCATAAAAGTTTAATTAATTAATAATTAAAATTAAATTAATTTAATGTTATCAATTAAATTTGAATGATCAAATGAATTCAGTAAAAAAATCTCAAAATATCACTCTTAGCTAATTTAAGGGTGAGGAACGTAATGGGAAAGTTAAATTTTAATTTTGACGCATATTTAATTTTTCTATTTTTTAGGGTATTTTAATATATTAAAATATTTGTTGAAATTTGAGACTTCCAAATGCATTTAAAACATCACCCTTAAACTAATTTATAGGTGATGAGCATAACGGCGAAGTCTGATTTTCAATTTGATGTCAATTTAAATAGGTCAAATTCTAGTATTCCTGAAATTCTCAAAATCATAGTTTGATCCATCTAATACCTGATTTGGACCAAAAATTTATGATGTGCTCCTAATAACTTATTATGAGTGATATAATCAAAATTAGGACTTGATTTAGTCATAAATGACTATGGTAACAACCTATAGTTGTTACAGAAGGTCTCATGTCAGATGCATCGGCTATGGTCAGGGCTTGAAGCTAACGTGCGGGCCATGGCTCGGGGCTGCTGAAATAATTGACATGGCTGAACCTTAATACGCCCTTTATGGGTCTCTATCGGGGAATCCGGGCCTGAATGGAGGTCTATCTTGGCTCAGGTGTGTGTCCTGGATCGACCAGTTTGGCGTCACTAAGCCGTGCCACCCTTTTAAATCTCGAGGCACTTGCGTGTCAGCCTCAGAAGCCACCACGCCACTGTGCGAAAATCCGCGCAACACTGATTTTGGTGCTGCCCTGCTTTTCGCATCGGCTCGAAAATTAGCGCCCAACAACTGACATTCATTAATTTATGTGCCATAATTAATTTAGTTTAGTCAGAAAAATACGTAAGTTCTTAATATGACATTAGATTTATGTTTTGATGATTATTTTCATTAATCATTCTTTTAGGTTAATTAATAATGTACAATTTAATCTAAAGCTTGTTAGTGGCATAACTTGAGCAATTTTTATCCAAATTTGACATTCCAATAGTCTATTTCAATCACAAAAATGTATAAGGGAATAATATAAAATCAAATATATGTTTTAAACTCTAATTTGCTTAATAACTTTTTAATCCTAATTAAGAGTCCCTAAAACCCTAAAACCCAGCGTTGTCCGATTTTGACGTAGTTAATACCATTCTTCTCCTTATGCAATAAGGATTTCATAATTGCTTTCAAAAATTTCATTTGAACAACAATTGAATGTTGCATGTATTTGGCTTCTTAATGAGTGTAATTTTGCAAATTTTTAATTTTTTAAAATGCATATTTTAGGTATTTATACTCTAGGATAGCAAATATGTTATATTTAAATCGCTCTTTGTCATTTCAATTGTATGTTAAAACTTGACTTTTCATGAATTAGTGTTTATTTAATTAACACATTTTCTAACTCAACATTACTAGTGTTAATCTCATGAAATTTAGGAATCTTAACTTGTTTGATTTGCCATCAAGATCTTAGCTAACCTATTCCATAATTGTTGTATGCTATTGTATACCATATATCAATTTATGAGCTCATTGGATTTACTACCCTACAATTAGAATGAAACTTAATATTGATCCCTTAGCTTCTAGCCTTTACCCTAAGCTCTCTAATAAGTTAAGGAACAATGTACATTAGTTTTCTATAGTGATCTAATTGTTTTATAAGCTTTATTAACCTTCAACCTAAAATAAATTAGAATTTGTAGCTAGTGATTATTACTTCTCCCAAACACTTAGACTTCTCCTTTTAATTGATCTTAGCTAGGTTAATGATTGATTTGGTTGGAAGCCTTTCAATTGTAAGCTTTCAGCCTATACTTTTGAACATACATACAAGATATTGTGCATACAAAAAACTTTCATAAAACTATAGGGGTTTCTAGGTGGATAGCCAAGGGCAGGCCTAGGGAGGGATATAAGGATACTTCATATTCTCAAATGGTGAATGTGAATGTTTATTTTTTATGAGACCCCACTTTCCTTTACTTTTTAGGCAGACGTGTTTAACTTCTCGTTTCATTTTGTAAATTTACTCGCAGAATGAGAATTTTTATAAATAGCTTCAACAAATAAATTATGAGTCCTTAACAATCGTATTGATTGTGAGATCTCATCATAGCCTTCAAGCTCTATTTCCTTTGCATAGTCCTAGGCTATGTATTCTTAGTCCAATAGGCTAAGATCTTCCTTTACTTGCTTACTTTGCACTTTTATTTTTAGTATTGTGCTTTACTTACTTATAGTTTATTATTTACGCAGTGTATGTTGCTTTAATTTTATTTAATGCTTCACTGTTTTTTTTTTGCTTTACTTAGCATAACTTTCATTGGACATATGCATGCTTCTATTTCATATTTTCATATGCACATTAGTAATTTCTAACTTTATTAGGATACTTTTCTTTTACTTTTTGTTGTATGCTAGAGCAATTATACTTGTGAGTTTTTACTCATTTTCCCTTTTTACTACTCTTCTTTACAATTATGTCTTACTTTCTTCCATTTACTTTGAAGCTTTAAATGCATCGTTGTAATTTTTAATTATAAATTAGATTATATGATATCCAACTATATTTAAATTAATAATTAGTGAATCTTAAAATGCGCTTAGACTATTTAGTCTAACAAATTTTTTCTTTTTTTCTTATTTTTTTTCTTGACTGTGCCCTACCGTATTTTAAATATCAAAAATACGGTAGATCATGAGTATTTTCAGGCTAATGGAGCTGAACTCGAGCGTGCTTGAAGAATTTTAAATTGCTTCCGCATTTCATTTCCTTTTCTGTTTTTATGTGAGAGAGTGAATTTACTTTTATTGCTCTTTCAAATTTCACAATTTGTAATAATTAATTTTTGTAATTTTTTTAATTCTTTCTATGATAAATTTAATTTCATATTAAATGCTTAAATTGGATAAGTGGATATTTTCAATTCTAATTGCACATATTTCATGTTCTTCCTCCTTTAATATTATATTTTTCTTAACTTAACACCCTCATAAAAATATTTGGCCACATAACACTTAGTATTATGTTAGTTTCCTTCTAATCCAGTGTTAAGTGTTATGGTAGCGCTCCACTGTTGGATTGGTACATTATACATTTTTTATAATTATTTATTATTTATCTTTGAATTTTATTTGACTATTAAGCCATCATATTAATGAATGGTTCAAAATAAGAGTTTATTGAGATGAAATTCTAAGTGCTAAACTTAATTGATATTATACACTTTAATTTGCTATTTAGTCATTATATAACTCAATAATATCAAAATAAAAAATTAAATATAAACTTTAATCATTCAATAATATTTTTTAATAATTCATATATGAGGACAGCAGAGCAAACAATCTGTCGGCGTCAGTGAGATGTTCTAAATTTATGGGGGAATATAAATCTGTATATCCATATAAATATATATATATATATATATATATATATATATATATATATTTAACTCTCTTAAATAAAAAAGAAGAAATGCTATTATATTCAAAGTTTTATTTAAAATATTTTACGGTTATGATGAGAGTAACATTTTATGTTTTTTTTTTATTTATATTTAGTCTATCAAAGTAATATTTAGTAGAATATTAATCTTAAAGTTAATGAGGGAAGGCTTAATAGCTTTATTAGACTGCTAAGATTCGAGAAAGCAGGTTAAGTAATATATAAAGAGGTTTCTTAATCAACTTTGGTGCATCTGAGTGAGCCTAACGTGCGAGAGAGCCTTTCCTTTTAGTACTCAAACATGAGATGACAGAGTGCCAACAAAAAAAAAAAAAAAAAAACTGGTTGTTTTATTCAGT